>OX422208.1:26859965-27547465 GCA_949130495.1 Sambucus nigra | reverse complement strand
AATACTTCTAACATTTTGTCAACTTAGGCCTTTTTCTTTTGGGGAACAAAACATTAGGGAAAGGGAGCTTTTGGAAAACGTGTTTCTACAAATGGTTCTGAAGATGAAGGTGAGGAGGAAGTTGGATCATTGGGTGGATCTTCCTTTTCCTTAGATTTTTCAGATTCACTCTCAATGGGTGGTGAAACGTTTTTCTCTACTTTCTTACCGTACCTAAGCGTGATAATGTATTTGACATCCTCTCGAGTTTGTGATGAACCGATGTTGTCTTAAACAAAATATTGACCTTTAGTCATGTTCCTTTTAGGATTGGGCTCGGGTTAACTCATGAATGTTCCTTTATTTCTCTCACTCAATGCATTCGCTAGTTGTCTCACTTGAACCTCGAGTTTGGCTATGGATTGAGTGTTTGCATGTAAACTCTTTTGGGTGGATTGAAGGACACTTTGAGTTGAATGTTGGAATTGGAGGCTACTTTGAGTAAGAGTATTCACCGTGTCCTCTAAAGCTTGGATATTTTAGAATGAAGGTTTCATTGTTTTGGGGGAATTATTTTGGAAACTCGGAGGTGGGTTAACAAAAGATTAACCTTAACTTTCTTGGTATTGAACCTTGGACGATGAAAAGCTAGGGAGACCACCCTTGATGTATGCAGTGGAATATGGGTCATACTTTAGCCTATTTTGGTAGAGGGCATTGGCTTTTTTGGTGAGTTCCTTATGAGTCAAAATGGAAGGACAATTCTAGACTAAATGGTCGAATGTGTCGTAAAGTATACACATAGGGGAACCTACATGTTGTACGATCGCATGTGAGATTGGATTGCCCTCTTTTCTCATCTCTAAAGATTCTAAATGTAGGGCCAATGTGGCCAGTTTGGCATTTAAATCATAATTTTGTTCGACTTGGTGAGTGAAACCCTTATAGGACGCAACGAACATAGATTCTCTATTGGGTGCCCATCGCAGGGCTTTTTCGCTATGGCTTTTAAGAACACCCACGCATGGCTTCGCTTTTTCTCGATAAAATCACCATTACATGGTGACTTGAGCATAATTTGAGTATTATAATCGAGCCTCTCATATAAGATATGGACTTAGTGTCCCATCTCAATCCCATGGCGCGAACATTGCTGTAGCAAGTCCTTGAATCACTTCAAATACAACCATAAGGCTTATCCCTCCTTTTCGCTGAATGTATTTATGGCGTGACATATCGACCCCATCTTTTGGTTGGGAAAGAATTTCTGCTGGAAGGAGACACTCATTTGGTTTTAAGTTGTGATGGATTCGAGTTTTAACGAGCTAAACCAACGCTTGGCTTTGTCTTTCAATGAGAACAAAAATAATTTAAGTTTAATAATCTCGTCGGTGAATTGTTGGTACTTAATGTTCCCACGTATCTCTTTGAATTCACGAACATGAAGGTACGGATCCTCTTTTTCAATACCTCGAAACAAGGGCAATATTTGGATTGTTCCAGAATGGAATTAGAAATTATTCACATTGTGCTCGAGTAGAAGTACGCATGAAGGTTGACTAGACCTAGTTGGATAAAGGTAATCTTTAAGAGAACGTGGTTCTAACTCGTCCCCCATTTCGGTGAATATCGAAAATTAATGTACATAAGTATCGGGAATGCTTGACTCCACACTTGACAAACGACCGGTATGATCTAGAAACAAACTTTGCATACACTGAGCTCCCTCGAATTTTTCTTTTAATTTTTTAATTATTTTTTATTATTTTTTATGTGAAGAAAATTAAAAATAAATAATTTTATTCAAACCACATAATTCCTAGTTAATACAAAGCAAATTGAATTATCAAATTTAGGTTGGGGGAATTTTAATTTTAAAATCTAGTTTTTTCGTGATTAATCGACGACAACGGGGGTCTCTGAATTAATCTCCCTAATTAGAAAACAAGGAGAATTTAAAAGACGACCAGGTACGATTTTCGGCTCAAATACCATTTTTTCCTCCATATAGGTGGTCGGTATGAAGACTCATTAAAAATCACCAATCTTAGACAAGGTAAAGAAGAACAGATTTGAGAAGTTCACTTTGGAGTAGCTTTTAATTCTATCATTTCCTATGAGTTATGTGATATCGTAAGCACAACGTCTATTTAATTTTAAATTGAATGTGATGGCAAATGCTTAGTTAATTAGTGATTTTCGAGTCAAGAAGGGTGACGAAATTCCCACCTTATGTTTCACATGGATTTTTCTCTTAAGTCAATTTATGCAACATGATAATTTAAGTGCAAAATTAAACCACATTGGAGCACACAAAAACGAACCTCCGGCCCGGACTTTTTACGATCACTTGTTTATGCCGAGCCGAATTTTAAGTTAGCGTTGATCGAGGGAAAACGACATCTACGTTTCAGTCGTTCCCGAAAGTTCCTTGTGCTCATGGCAAAGATCGCACAAGTTTTCTTCACGTTAGGTCATAGTTGCACACTTTTTTCGAATTTTTCTTCCCTCCCCCCCCCCCCCCCCCCACCCTTCTTTTTTTTAAATGTTCTTCAGAAAAAATACAAAAGATACTAGACCAAACGTAAAATGCAACACAAAAAAAGTAAAAAAAATACTAACATGACATACGTACTAGTGGTGCATTTAACACAAAAATAACAACGTACACTTATGAAACAACTTTTATTTTTTTTAATTTTTTCATTTATTTAAAATAACCAAATTAATATTACAACTAAAAATATTTTTTTTCAATTTTTCGTTTTTTAATTTTTGTTTCCACTAATTACTAAAGAAATGCATCTGGAAATTTTCAAAAAATTATTTTTCTTCGAATTTTTTCAAATTTTTATGTATCTTTGTGATAAACTAGTGCTTAAACTACTATTTACTAAAAAAAAGTTAAATCTGATTTTTTTTACTAACTAAAAAAAAAAAAATATTAGTTGCTGACCTTTTTATTTTGTTTTCTGAATTTTGAAATTTTGTTATCAATGTTTTACTAACAAAAAGGCGAAAAGTAAAAAAATTAGTTCGAAAGTCATAACTTCTTTAAAGAAATTGAACAAATCCCTAACAATGACGCCAAAAACTAGTTTGTCAATTTATAAAATTTCGCAAGTGCATGGACTATTATAGAATAACGAGTGTAAGTTCGGTGCGAACACGCAGAGATTTTTCATTTTTAACTTTTTAAAAGAATTGCAACTATCCAAATAGACTAAATTGGATAGAGAATAATTATGCACTAAACGAAGTAAAAGAAACTACGAATAATGAGAACAACACACGAAAGATGTAAATAAAATGAAAGAATTAGGATTCGAGGTCCATTTATCACGTAGCTAATAATGCACACTAATTGTCATTCCCTTTTTGTAACTCAAATTAAACCACGGTCATCACGTTTAATTCGAAAAATATAACGGGTTTGTTCAATATATTTTTAACGTCTCTAATAGATGGCTAAAATCCCTAAACCCTTTGAAAATATAGGTTTTAAACCTCGCAAATGTATTTAAGCATAGAGTATCAAAATAATCAAAGTGCAAGCATAATCCACCAAACAAATACTATTTTGACATTACAAAACTTGATTTGACCAAAATAATTTTGAAGGTTTTGAAACCCACTCCCGTGCTATTTTAAAACGAATACCGATTTTTTTTATAACAATTAAAACAAGTGGGGGATAAACAATAATTAAACTAACACGACAATATTAGCAAATTATGATAAACGTCACCCTAATACTAATAGAAGAATTGAGCTACCATCATGAGAGACAAATCTAGATTATATCTCTAATACGATAGTATTAGAAATATAAATAATGTTTATTTATCATTTAATGCGAACTCAAACCCCACCCTCGTCAAACGTCCCATGCATTTATTCAAACAACTCCCCACATCCTTTCATTTGCACTCAAAAGATCATTCTCCATAAACATCTGTAAAAATATAAATTAGTTGCCTCATTTTTCTTATCATTTTTTGTATAAACTAAACATAAGAGATCAATCTTATGGGTTTTTGTTTAAAAATGAGTAATACCCATAGGTACTACTTTATGGGTTTTCTCTTGGTGGTTTTATGCAAGTAGGCGTAGGTTTATACATGTCAGTATTGTAATCAATTTCTCATTTCTAAAATTAATATATGAAAATAGAGTTCTCGCTCTAATCAACCCAATGATTATGTTGTTAATAAGGAGACCGAGGCTCCTACTCCAAGTAGTCCTAAACAGGAGCAAGAAAAGTAGCTGAGATAGAGAACCGAAATCGATAATCAGTTGTGAATTTTCATTATCAGAGAAATGTTTCTGATGTGATTTTAGAAAGATATGCAATCTTCTTCAGTAATTTTTTTACTAGGTGGTGAGGATTGATCAATTTGATCCCATGTTGATCTGGTTAATGTGCGGAGTAAAGTTATCTCGATACTATATTGTAATTTTAGCTTGATATAATTGATTTTTATTGGAATCAATGTTGTTAAAAAAAAAAGAGGTCCCCAGGTATAATTTTTGTTTCCCTACATATTTTCTATAGTACATTTGTGTTAGTGTTTTTGACGTATAATTTTCTTTGGGTTTAAATTTATTGGGCTCTCATATAAAGGTAAGAGAAAACATGGTTGATTTCATTCTCTCATTCACTTGCATCTTATTTTTCTTCCTTTTTAAATGGAATTGTGCAAAATATATGTCATGATATTCTATTTTTGTTTATATTCATTACATCGATTTTAGTATTATAACTTTATACACTGAATGAATTCTCTTAGTAAGTTACTATTTTTTAGTCATAAATATATTAATAATAGTTTTTTGAATCAATTAAGTTGAACTTTATTTCTCCTATTTGCATTGTTGCGATGACATATTTCAAGTTATGAAAATGAGGATGCTCGAAACAAAGTTAGAGACAGATCACCATATATAGACATGGCATAAGAATCGAGTTCTCAACCTTTAGATATGAAAAATATCGAGGAAGGGAACAACATAAGGGCGTCACAGAGACTTAAATCAACAAGGTGACCGTTATGTAATACCCCGTAATTTTAAATGACTTTTAAAATGGGTTATATTTTAAATTAGTGGATTAATTGGATTTTATTATTAATTAATTCATTCGGGTTTTATCCTGACGGTGGATATTAAAATGGATGATTCTGAATATTACTTAAAGATATTTAGGTAATATATGAATGTGATGTCATTGATATGACTGTATGATATAAATTCGATAATTTATATTTTTAGTCATACGCGGTATGGGACGTGTCGGGACTAGTTTATTAAATTAAAAAAAGAAATTTATTTTCTATCGACCTTATAGTCATTTCGACTGCGTCGTTGCGTTCGGAAGGTTCGAAATAGTCAGAAAAGTCTATTTGGATGTTAATTTTGAGTCTCGGGTCATTTGGAAATGAATAGACAACTCGAAAGGGAATTTTGGTCATTTTTCTAGGGGGTGAATAGTGATTTCGGATTTTGGCCTATTATAAGTATTGGTAGATTAAGTGTATGTGGGTTATTCATCTCCTCTACACAATATAAAGAAGTCATCTTCCTAGAGAGAGTGAAAGAGTGCTTGCGAAGGGAAAAGCCTACTTGGGAAGGAGAAGAACAAGAACCAAGGTTCACCACCACCAACCACCACCGGAGTTTGACCGGAGAAGGGACAACCAACTGAGATATACTACACCAAAGGATCAGACCTTCAGTAAAGGCAAGTGTTTGATAATGGAAATTTAAGTTCGTATATTGTCCATGTTAGAATAGTATGAAAAGAGAAGATTATTCATGTTTGGAAGAAATAATGGAGTGATTAAATTGATTTCTGGAAACTGAAATGATATAGGAATTAAACTCATGTTTTAGGTTGATAATAATCCACGAAATAGTCATGAATCTGTTGAAGAAATTATGAAAACCATTGATGGGTTCTTGAAGATGATATGTTGATAAATTTCTGGAAATAAGGAGATAAACATGCTTTTTAATCCAATCCCTTGATGATTCTATGATGTTTAGAGTATTGGAAATCGTTCATATATGTTGATATATCATGTAGTAAAGATTATAAGTCATTTGGGATGTTTAGATTAAGGTTTAAATGATCATAAGTTGCTAAACCCGTAGTTGCAGAAAATGCAGAAAACCAGGCTGTGACCTGAGGGATCGATCGATCGACCCCTGCCTTCGATCGATCGACCTCCCCAGAATATGTAAAGTTGTTTCTTTTTAAATGTTGATTCTTATCCCAAACCTTTTGTGGATATTTGGTGATTATTATTTGGATATTATGGGACTTAGAAAATATCAGTAAACCCTTGATAAGATTTGAATTAATTTGATTTGGATTCAAGTGATTAAAATGTTGAAAATTATATCGAATGGAATTTCGGTTGCTAGATTTATTTGTTAAATTCTAAATGGAGATGTATGAGGATTAAAGATAGGACCAGTAGGGGTGATTGAATATAACACCTGGGTATCCTTAAGTTTACAAGATGGTTTAATCCAAAGTGAAAGAAGATGTGTTTATAAGAGATTTGAAACTATCGATTTTAACCTTAATTAAAAGGAGAACTAAACTCGTAGTAATTTGGGAGAAATGATGTTATGGACCAGTAGGATATTAGTGACTTCTTACTGAATATATTTTGAGGAAAAACCTATTTGAATCTTGTGTATTGAGTGAGGGTAGCCTTAGGGTTACAATTTTAACATCAAGGACTGAGTTTAAACTAATTATTGATTTCGAAAGGACTGAGTATAATACAAGAGCGTAGTGGTGTGTCTCCTAGATAGAGATGGGAGTTTAGAACACATTTGGTTGAAAGAAGGTATGAGGTTATCCCTATCGCATAGTTGAAGTTATCGGACCTCCTCGATCGACAAAATTAAGTAGTAGTGTATTGGAGGGGTTCCTTGTTTGGATTTCGCTTTGTAAGATGCTCCGCGCATGAAACTTAACGACGTCGAGAGTGGAGAGATGTTATAGGATGCGAGGATAATTAAATTATGAAGTAAAGATATGATATTTTAATACGTGGAATTTAAAAGGGATATAATGCTACGTATGGGAAATATCTTAGGGTAGTGATATTACCTTATTGATATTATATTATAGGTATGATAATACCTATCGGATTGATTGATGATTTATGTTTATGACATACCTAGCTTACCTGCTATCGGTAGGAGGTTTGCGCGTGAGGGCAGTCATATCCTGATGAATCCATGGGATCTTTGATTTGTCACTCGAGAACATAGGTCTATGAAAGACTTATTGAGGAGTTGATAAGTCCGCTGACTGTGGGTACGTAGGTATGTGCGTGACCCATGGATACGAGAACTATGTTCGCCTCCATTCTGTTTGTTGTTATTTGTGGTTCGTGGAATCTTATCGAACCTTTTGTCCCCTATTCGGCGACCTGCGATGATGGGACATGATAGCAGAGTAATGCATTGCACCGCAGCTGTGACTCGGGGTGCCGTATTATATATGAATATATATATAATGGATTAAATGATTGAATGGATATATTGTTGTTAAATCTATCTACGGTGATAATTGTAGATAACGGTGAATAGAGAAAGATAATGGAATTAAGTTAATGAATGTTTATGCTTATAGAATTGAAAAGATTAACTCGTGATAATGAGAAACGATTCATATTAATGAGTAATGATTCATGTTAATGAGAAACTAATCATATAAAGGAGAAATGTAAATGAATAATAATGTGACGTATGGTATGGGACATACGGGGATTATAATATGGGAATGTAATTATAATAGGGAGACTAGAAAAGAGGAACCACTAACTAGGAGGTTAATAGGAAATGTTAAGTGTGCACTCTAGTTGAGAGGTGAGAATAGCAAGTGAGAGTTGGATCTAACATGTACATAATAAATGATTTAGTGCACTTGTTAAATACTTGCTGTTTTAAAAATCATCTACACATTCGAGCTCTGACCCGTTTCCTTGCATATTTTCTCTTCTATTGTATCTCTATATCAGGTGTCCAGCAACAGGGATGCCAATCTTAGCGTATTTTGACAGGCTATGGATTTTATGGAGTTTTGCTTAGACGCCTATCTTCATTTGATTCACAGTATTCTTAGTTAGGGCATGTCGCCCAAAGGATTTCAGTTATATTTTCTATCGAGGTCAAATATTATTATATTCGGGTACAGTTGTTATTGATGGGATTACTGTAATGGATTAATATAATTTGGGAATGTTTATTCCAATTGCATTTAAATTCTTTTGTGTTATTTATTGGGTTATCAGTGTTGTAGAATAAAATGTGTTGTGTTATTCTTAAACTAAAAATGGTTTTGTTGAAATTTAAATTTGGAAAGTTTTTAACACCAGCTTAATTGGTTATTGGGTGAGTTGTAAATGTTTTCGATAGTGATGTTAAGAATGAGCCAACTGTATATTCCGTTTTAATTTGGTATGGGACTGGCCACCCAGTATTTAATTAGGCGGGGTGTTACAGGTGGTATCAGAGCATCAAGTTCTAGTGTCCTTTAGGATCTGTACGGCTTACTGTGTTTTCAGCTTAGCGTTCTTTGATGTAGAGCCCTATGAGTAGGATTATTGCTTTTCTATTTACGGCTACAAAGGTACGATGACTGTTGCCGAAGTTGCTGCAATTATCGCTCAGGCAGTCAATGCAGCTTTTGCTGCTGTTCAGCAAGCTCCAGCACCGGCACCGATTGTGCCACCCGCGCAAGGGTAAGTGTTTCCTACTGCATGGGAACGAGCGAGGGATGCCTTTCAGAAAGCACACCCACCTGAGTTTCAGGGAGGATCAGATGTTGTGACTGCTAGCCAATGGAAGAAAGATATCCAATGGCACTTGAGAATGATTGAATGCACTGAGGTTCAACGTCAAATACTAGCCACATTCAGGCTAGTAGGGGAAGCTTTGCAATGGTGGGAAGCTACGACCACTATGGAGGAGAGGGACATAATGACTATCCAAGACTTTTGGATACGGTTTGATGGGAAGTATTTTCCTTCCGCCATCCAGACAGAGATGAGGAGGAAGCTACTTGATTTGAAACAGGGAGAGAAAACTGTGGCGGAATATGAGGAAGAGTTTACGCGATTAACTAATTTGGTACCAACTGAAGTACCTACTGAGGAGAGGAGAGTCCTAATGTTCACTAATGGGTTGAACTATAAAATTCGCCAACATTTATTGGGGAATCTTTCATTTCGTACGTATGGCAGTTGAGGGCCATTAGATGGATAGCGGAGATCGTACTTAGGAGGTTATGAAGTATGTTCAAGTATGATGACCGTAGTCGAGGTCACCCCTATTAAGGAAAAATTGAGGAGAGTCATCAGTAGAAGTTCTTGAAATGCGTGAATTGTGTATGTTCCCTAACGAAGGCAATATATTGAAAGGCTTGGGTATATAGTGGAGTGTGGTTAACTAGAACTGAAAATTTGGGGTAAAATTTTTCTTGACTCATCGGAGCAAAGTTATAATATTGGGATTCAACAACCATCACCCGCAAATGAGGGTATGTTTCCTATCTAAGGATGTATGAGGCGTATTGATTTTTGTAGTGATTGATATTGTGTGGGCAAAAGGGTTGTTAAACTTAGCCTATGGCATCGTTATTTACGTAGACTCACTGAGGGGTGTGGGACACCTATATATTACTTGTTATCACGTGGGTTTGATTTTTATGGGATTACTTACCTTGGGCATGTCCGAGCGTGATGTGACTATCGGCATGCATTGACTTGTGGTATATGAGAGCATATGTCTGCAACTTGTCTTATATAAGAGAGTAGATGCGTAGACTCTATTGGAAATCAAAAAACCAAATTTTTGTTTAAATCAATAAACCTGATATTTTTTTTTATAAACCAAATTTTTACATTATTGACTAAGGACCATAGGAGTTTCGTTGACCGACTACTTTAGGAAGTAGTGTATCGGGGTGGTTCCTTGTTTGGATTTCGCTTGCGCGACACCCCACGCATGAAGCTAATAACCGTTGGGAGTCGAAATAAGTTAGGTCTTTGAGAAACGAGTTTATAACCTTTGCGAAACTTTTAATATGGAAAGCGGTACGAGAGGGTGTATGGGCGCCCTGGATGATTGGATTGTAGTAGTTTTCATAATTGTGAAAAAGGTAAGAAATTGTGACTACAGGATTTATTTGTTCACTACGAGAGGATCATTTTTCCCAAAGTTTGTCACGAGGACGGTATAGGGAAGATTAGGTAAAGTCTAAATTTGATTCAGTTGAAACTATATGGTGAGGCTTGGCGTATAACATCGATAGGGATTTTGTTAATGTACTGTATGGGTGGTACATCTTGGATTTTTTGCGATGGGAGATTTATACTCGGAGTTGACCTTACTGGTATGACTTATATTCCTGAATTTCGGGACGAAATTCTGTTATAAGGGGGAAGTATGTAATACCCCGTAATTTTAAATGACTTTTAAAATGGGTTATATTTTAAATTAATGGATTAATTGGATTTTATTATTAATTAATTCATTCGGGTTTTATCCGGACGGTGGATATTAAAATGGATGATTCTGAATATTACTTACAGATATTTAGGTAATATATGAATGTGATGTCATTGATATGACTGTATGATATAAATTCGGTAATTTATATTTTTAGTCAGACGCGGTATGGGACGTGTCGGGACTAGTTTATTAAATTAAAAAAAGAAATTTATTTTCTATCGACCTTATAGTCATTTCGACTGCGTCGTTGCGTCCGGAAGGTTCGAAATAGTCAGAAAAGTCTGTTTGGATGTTAATTTTGAGTCTCGGGTCATTTGGAAATGAATAGACAACCCGAAAGGCATTTTGGTCATTTTTCTAGGGGGGATGAATAGTGATTTAGGATTTTGGCCTATTATAAGTATTGGTAGATTAAGTGTATGTGGGTTATTCATCTCCTCTACACAAAATAGATAAGTCATCTTCCTAGAGAGAGTGAAAGAGTGCTTGGGAAGGGAAAAGCCTACTTGGGAAGGAGAAGAACAAGAACCAAGGTTCACCACCACCAACCACCACCGGAGTTTGACCGGAGAAGGGACAACCAACTGAAATATACTACACCAAAGGATCAGACCTTCCGTAAAGGCAAGTGTTTGATAATGGCAATTTAAGTTCGTATATTGTCCATGTTAGAATAGTATGAAAAGAGAAGATTATTCATGTTTGGAAGAAATACGGGAGTGATTAAATGGATTTCTGGAAACTGAAATGATATAGGAATTAAACTCATGTTTTAGGTTGATAATAATCCACGAAATAGTCATGAATCTGTTGAAGAAATTATGAAAACCATTGATGTGTTCTTGAAGATGATATGTTGATAAATTTTTGGAAATAAGGAGATAAACATGCTTTTTAATCCAATCCCTTGATGATTATAGGATGTTTAGAGTATTGGAAATCGTTCATATATGTTGATATATCATGTAGTAAACATTATAAGTCAATTGGGATGTTTAGATGAAGGTTTAAATGGTCATAAGTTGCTAAACCCGTAGTTGCAGAAAATGCAGAAAACCAGGTTGTGACCTGAGGGATCGATCGATCGACCCCTGCCTTCGATCGATCGACCTCCCCAGAATATGTAAAGTTGTTTCTTTTTAAATGTTGATTCTTATCCCAAACCTTTTGTGGATCTTTTGTGATTATTATTTGGATATTATGGGACTTAGAAAATATCAGTAAACCCTTGATAAGATTTGAATTAATTTGATTTGGATTCAAGTGATTAAAATGTTGAAAATTATATCGAATGAAATTTCGGTTGCTAGATTTATTTGTTAAATTCTAAATGTAGATGTATGAGGATTAAAGATAGGACCAGTAGGGGTGATTGAATATAACACCTGGGTATCCTTAAGTTTACAAGAGGCTTTAATCCAAAGTGAAAGAAGATGCGTTTATAAGAGATTTGAAACTATCGATTTTAACCTTAATTAAAAGGAGAACTAAACTCATAGTAATTTGGGAGAAATGATGTTATGGACCAGTAGGATATTAGTGACTTTTTACTGAATATATGTTGAGGAAAAACCTATTTGAATCTTGTGTATTGAGTGAGGGTAGCCTTAGGGTTACAATTTGAACATCAAGGACTGAGTTAAACTCATTATTGATTTCGCAAGGACTGAGTGTAATACAAGAGCGTAGTGGTGTGTCTCCTAGATAGAGATGGGAGTTTAGAACACATTTGGTTGAAAGAAGGTATGAGTTTATCCCTATCGCATAGTTGAAGTTGTCGGACCTCCTCGATCGACAAAGTTAAGTAGTAGTGTATTGGAGGGGTTCCTTGTTCGGATTTCGCTTTGCGAGACGCTCCACGCATGAACCTTAACGACGTCGGGAGTGGAGAGATGTTATAAGATGCGAGGATAATTAAATTATGAAGTAAAGATATGATATTTTAATACGTGGAATTTAAAAGGGATATAATGCTACGTATGGGAAATATCTTAGGGTAGTGATATTACCTTATTGATATTATATTATAGGTATGATAATACCTATTGGATTGATTGATGATTTATGTGTATGACATACCTAGCTTACTTGCTATCGGTGGGAGGTTTGCGCGTGAGGGCAGTCATATCCTGATGAATCCATGGGATCTTTGATTTGTCGCTCGAGAACATAGGTCTATGAAAGACTTATCAGGGACTTGATAAGTCCGCTGACTGTGGGTACGTAGGTATGTGCGTGACCCATGGATACGAGAACTATGTTCGCCTCCATTTTGTTTGTTGTTGTTTGTGGTTCGTGGAATCTTACCAAACCTTTAGTCCTCTATTCGAAGACCTGCGATGATGGGACATGATAGCAGAGTAATGCATTGCACCGTAGCTGTGACTCGGGGTACCGTATTATATATGAATATATATATAATGGATTAAATGATTGAATGGATATATTGTGGTTAAATCTATCTACGGTGATAATTGTAGATAACGGTGAATAGAGAAAGATAATGGAATTAAGTTAATGAATGTTTATGCTTATAGAATTGAAAAGCTTAACTCATGATAATGAGAAACGATTCATATTAATGAGTAATGATTCATGTTAGTGAGAAACTAATCATATAAAGGAGAAATGTAAATGAATAATAATGTGACGTATGGTATGGGACATACGGGGATTATGATATGGGAATGGAATTATAATAGGGAGACTAGAAAAGAGGAACCATTAACTAGGAGGTTAATAGGAAACGTTAAGTGTGCACTCTAGTTGAGAGGTGAGAATAGCAAGTGAGAGTTGGATCTAACATGTACATAATAAATGCTTTATTGCACTTGTTAAATACTTGTTGTTTTAAAAATCATCTACACATTCGGGCTCTGACCCATTTCCTTGCATATTTTCTCTTCTATTGTATCTCTATATCAGGTGTCCAGCAACAGGGACGCCAACCTTAGCGGATTTTGACAGGCTATGGATTTATGGAGTTTTGCTTAGATGCCTATCTTCATTTGATTCAAAGTATTCTTAGTTAGGGCATGTTGCCCAAAGGATTTCAGTTATCTTTTCTATCGAGGTCAAATACTATTGTATTCGGGTCTTTTTAATACAGTTGTTATTGATGGGATTACTGTAATGGATTAATATAATTTGGGAATGTTTATTCCATTTGAATTTAAATTATTTTGTGTTATTTATTGGGTTATCAGTGTTGTAGAATAAAATGTGTTGTGTTATTCTTAAACTAAAAATGGTTTTGTTGAAATTTAAATTTGGAAAGTTTTTAACACCAGCTTAATTGGGTATTGGGTGAGTTGTAAATGTTTTCGACAGTGATGCTAAGAATGAGCCAACTGTATATTCCGTTTTAATTTGGTATGGGACTGGCCACCCGGTATTTAATTAGGCGGGGTGTTACACGTTAATAAAGAATGTTACATATAGAAATCGACATTATCACATTAACTAACTTTCTAAAACATTAATATATTTTAAAATTAAATGTAATTAAATTGCAGGATCAATGGAATAGAGATTAAGAATTGAGGGAGTAAAATGATGTTTGTAATGCTGAAAATATTTCTCATTTGAATAATCATTATATTTGGGGTTTAAAAAATTGCTCCCCGAAATTTCCTCTCAATTTGTGATCCCAAGGGTCCTTTTATGGGGCAAGGGGTGACAAGTTTGAGTTGGAGTGAAACTGTCTTTGATTGATTGTATTTGAGTTGTTAGTTATTTCTTGGAGTCTAGAAAAGAGTTGGAATTAATTGCGAAGTCTTTTTTTTATTTAATTATCTCCAATTTTTTACACTATTCACATTACCAGCTATTATCGCATTTTTTACCCCTAAAACTTCAAAATCTCATTTTCATCTGAACTTAAAAGTTTTGCGTGTTGTCAACATCTTTTCAAAAAGCTATGGCAAGGCCTCAACGAACACTCGACCAATTTTTAAAAAAAATATTTAGTACAGTTGTGTCAACCGTGTTGTATCGCGTCGCGATGTATCCTGACAATTTTTGCGTATCAACTCCTTTGTTGTCCAAATTCCTGTGGTACCTGCAAAAATAATTAATTAAAATTTATTTTCATAAATATTTAGGAAATGACAGAATTACCCCTCTTTGCATTTCAACACCGAAATTCATAAGTTGCTCGTTTTAATCCGAAATTCAACCAAATTTCAGAGAGAACTTTATTTTACCTAAATAATTATTTAAAAATTATTTTTTGGCCCTTAAAATTTCAAAAATTATGAATTCATCCCCTCGTATTACTAAAATTTCAATTTTAATTCAAAATTTATTTAAACTTGCATTCTTTTTGTGTATGAAAATAACTCTAAAAGCTCTTTATTTATGATACAACACGCATATATTTGGGTATAAATAGTACAAAATAACGAACTTATCAGGTACGAATTAAATGTAATAACCCTCTCTTTTAGGAGGCTAGTTTTATATTAATTTACCGCAATAAGGTAATTATATAAAATGTTGGAACCGGAGTAAATATTAATTTAATGAGTTAGAAGTTAATATTTATTAGATTGATGCATATTTACTGTATGTGAAAGTAAATATCATCAGGTTGCTTGTTTTATAGTGTCATGTATTTTAAATGACATTATGGTTTAAATGAAATTGGTACTGGAGATAATTTATAAAATTATCGGATGCCAGTTTAGAGGGTGTAGTTGGTCTCAGAAGGTCCGAGACAGTCAAAATAAGTGTCATATTGTACTTTTGGGTTTAGGGCATTTTTACCTGGTTTTAATGTAAGCGCGTATTTGGGAGTCATTTTAATGTGGTATTAACCACTTAAGTTGGAGACTTTAGACTTAAGCCACAATTTAAGTCTTACCCCTTATTTCATTTCCTCATTTAATGTCTTAAAACATAGAGATAAAAAGAGAGAAAGAGAGAGGAAGAGAAAATGGAGAAAAGAGAGATTGGAGATTGAAGATTGGGGATTGCTTCTTCTCCAAATAAATCTGAGATATCAACCTTAAGGCAAGTTTTCTACTTGCTAATATGTGATTTAAGATGAATAATTTGTGTGATATTTATGTTTTGGCATTTGGGTATCAAAAATGGAGATTTTGGTATTTAAACCTAGATTTTGGCTCTGATGATGATATTGTGGGTTTTAATGGTTATAAACCATGTAGGATAATCTTTGGGTAGATAAGTATTGTTGGTTATGTACAAAATGGAAGAGATTTGAGGTTTGGGAAAATTAGGGTTCATAACCCTTCGTAGCCATTCTTGGCAAAATCGCAGGACCGAATCGATTCGGCCCTTGGGGAGAATCGATTCGCTAAGAGTCAGTTTCCCAGGTCTAGGTACCCGAATCGATTCGGGCTAAGGCCGAATCGATTCAGCAGTTGCAGAATCCCAGGTCTTGATGTCTGAACCGATTCGCTGTTTGGGCGAATCGATTCGGAATCAGGCTGTTTTTGAGTTGATTTTTCTAACTCAATTTTATGCTTTTCTTTAGGCTTAGGACCTAGGAACCTTCTTGTATGAAGTAAACTTAGAGTCCTAGAGTTCTAAATGAGTTGGGAAAACTACCCTAGAATAGAAGTCCGTATATGGGGTTTTTCCGGGGATATGCCAATTGATGTTAGGGCATTATTTCTTCTAGTTGATTATTATTAAACTAGGAGTTGTAGTGCTACGCTTGGGAGAATTTAGAGGCTCCATAGAGCTATGTTAGCCTTGATGGTTTATAATAACACCATAAAAGTGTGTTGGGAGAATGAATCGAAAGTTTATTCATTCCTTTGAGGTTTGATAGTATTGGGGTTTTAAAGGAATACCCCAAAATGTTTGGAGATAATTAAGAGTTTATTTACTCCTTTGAGGTTGTAGTAACGATATAGTTTATCGTATGGCTCCGGATGATAAGGTGAATTATTTACAATAATGTAAACAAGTATGGTTTCAAATAAACGAAATATACATGTATAAATGGAAATGGAATGGTTGTGGTAATGATGATGGTAAATGATAAGTTACTTAATCATGAATATGGTAAATGATAATTTACTTGATTTTTGAAAATGGTAAATAAAATGGATGGAACACACCTCTCTAAATGACATCATAAGGTAAGTTCGCGCGTGAGGTGAAGCCCCCTGACTAATGAATGCAGGGTGGATATAGTCCTAGGCCATGTGAGCATTTGTTGTTATATATATTTTTTACGATGGGTAGGAGATTTCGGGTGTGGTCTTGACTAACCCGCAGGCACATGGCCACTTCCCGACGTCTTGCGTTATATGTGCCTAGGTTGTCTTATGACAAACCCTGGAAGATGATGGTCATTTAGGGGCGCGCACAGTGGGGAAACCCGGACGGGCGGTCTTAGAATCGTTATATGTATATAAATATAACTATTCATAATCAAGTGGGACTTGATGGATTATATTCCATAAAGAGCATACTGAAGTGCCACAAAGAGCACATATAAATACCACAAAGAGCATTTGAAAATGATTATTTTCCTGATAATAAAAGGATTTTTACAAAAAGTAAAATTGAGATAAAAATGCCATAAAGAGCATAAGATTGTGAATATATATATATATATATTTCCTATGAAGGAAAGGATATATGAAATAATTGGTGCGCATGATGAAGTTTTAGATTAATGTTATTCATTTTATTTTCCTTCTTAGCTTATGTTTTAAACTGTGTAGGTAGCTTCTTATTTCTCTTTCTTTATGATTTATCATTCATAACTGTCATACTCTTTATTCATCTGGTAATCATATAGAACCGGGCCCTGACCCATTCATATTTCTTGTTGTACTTGCATCTTGTATCCGCTCAGGTACTCCGCCGCAAGGATGCCTGATTTGAATTCCGATCCCGGTGACTTTGGCGAGCCGTGATGCTTTGCGGGTATTACGGGGCATTTGGAAATAGACATTGTCATTCTTGCACTCTAGATAAGATCGGGTCTTTTTACTCGGGCGAGAGGCCTAAGCTCTTGTACTTGATTAATGTAATGTATTATATAATTAACGAATTTGTTAAATTTTATTGTATGAGTCTGCGGCCGACAGCATATTCGGTCCCTTATTGTACATTTATACGTATGTAATATAATTTCATCTGGATTTCCACTTTCTCTTATTGGGTTGTTAAGTTGTTTTCTTTAATTAACTTTAAAAATCAAAATTTTTGGCAACCCGTTTTTCTGAAATAAGGAGTGGTTATCCCGTATACTTCTTCTTTTGTTGTGATGTTGAGAATGATTCCATCCATGCCTCCGTTATTTAGGAGTATCGGGCTGGCCACCCCTTATTTCAGATGGCGGGCTGTCACATTAAAACAACTTGGTCACCTGGGATTTGGCACTAAACCCACTTGAAAACATTGGTATAACCTAACCTTGGGTTGGTCAGCCTATTATTGGCGCAAGTGAAAAAAGCATTAGTGCCCTAGGGTTATACGAATTATCAAACAAACATTAAAATTTTAATTCTTATCAATTTGATCTTTGCATAAAGTAAATCACAATGTTATCTAAACATTTTACCAACTTTAGTCTTGTCATAAGCATGCACCGAGGTGATATGAGCAATAATAAAATAACAACCCACAATACAATGATATACGAGGAAAACTCATAATGAAAAAAATATCGGACGGTCCAACCACACAAGTACACTACGATGTAGGTTTATATACAAGGACAACTTATACTTGCACAATGACTTGATGCCTTTAAGCCTTGTCGAGCTTCCACATCCCTTATTACCTTCTTCATAGCCATTATGGGATGCCTTCGAATAGCCACACAACACAAGTTATTCTCACGTATCGATATCCCACCGATCTTACTTGTCTTGTGACCAGTCCAACCACCACACAACCAAAACACAATCTTCACTGTTCGAAACACTCTCACCTAGAAGATCAAAAAACTATTGTGCATAACACAAGAGATATCAAACAGGCTATGTGAAACTTGGTCTCAAAACCTTGGATGCAAATTAAGGTTTGGAGGGTTTTAGATTTCACTCTGAAATTCGTTTTCACAAAACCCCTTTTTAAAACTTATGACACCCCTAAGTATTTATTGAAAACACAAATTTTGAGGCAGCATGTTTTTCGAGAAATCTTGTTCTAACAAAATGCATAGGGTCGTTCAAAGGTAGTATACGTTATCGTTTGAATGAAATTGAATCTCCTTCAAATGCACCTGTATAACACATTTGAACGTCCTTTGAATGATTTTTTTTCCAATAGGAAATTCTCATTTGAACAACAAACCATTTCTCCTTTGAACACTCGTTCGAACGAATAGTGAAATCTCATTGAACGGCAAAGAAAATCTCGTTCGAACGACTTAAACCAAAAATCAATTTTTACTTTGAAAATTCTTTATACAAAAATGCCTTAAAACATTTTAGAAAACAAAACACCCAAAATGTGAATTTGGGGATAGAACATAAATATGAATTCACACCTCACTATGATCCCTCAAATGTTGAAGATGAAACTTGATACGGACTCGATATCGATTTCACTTGGCTGCTACAGTCTTCAATCACACATCATAGGCTTTAAGGACAAATAACTCAAATCTTAACCTATGACAAAAATGAGTTTTTTTTCCAAACTAAGTTATGACAATATACATACAAATCGACTCTATTAGTAATTTGTCCTTACAAAACTACCCATTTGGCTATTCCGAAAAAAAAACGTAAAAATGAAAACAACTTGGTTGTCAAGGTCACTAGGACTCAATCCCAATCCCAAAAGGAAAAAGTACATGTGTTTAATAGACAAAGACTATTAGTAGGTTTGATCTTGTGTAAACTTTTTTGCACCGTTGCAAACTTGAACACTAAACACACCTTTCAAATGCAAAGAGAATATATAATAAATATAAATTTGTATATGAAAAAAACTCCCCCTTTGTCTAACAGTCTCCACCTAAGTAATGTCTCCCCCAAAGGAAAAATTTATGCCTCTGAGTTAAAGAGTTGAATATCATTTCTCCCCCTTTTTGTTTAGGAATAAACAAAGATAAAGATGCACAACACAAAACAACTTATCCCTTAAATGTAAAACATGTGAACATAGAGGAAAAACAAGTATTTTACACGATGATGTGAATTGAAACTAGCAATGACCAAAAAAAAATTACGTAATGATAAGCACCCAAAAGTGATTAAATAAAACCCCGAATAGACGCATTTTAATTGCTAATTCTCGGCAAAATGGGTCTTATATGACACCCCGCCTAATTAAATACCGGGTGATCAGTCCTTTATTAAATTATAATCAAGGTGAACGGTCGGTTCATTCTTAGCATCACTGTTGTAAAATAACTTTTCCAATTTAAAAACCCTAAATAATTAAGCTAAGTGTCAAAACCATTTTAGACATTACTTTCCAAATTTTATTTAAAAACAATAATTTAAAACTTTACGAAATTCATAACTAAGGAATCACACAACAACTATATTGGAACAAACAATCCAATAATTAAACATCCAACTAAGTAATTCCAACATTTAAAACTTAAAGGAAAAACGTCCTGAAAGTAATAAATCCCAAAGTGTAAATACTGAAATAACCAAATCACAATATCCGATAAATAATTGAATAATGGAAAAGGGCGACACATGCCCAACTGAAATAAATAATGCTAGGAGTAGCTATAAATAAATGAGGTCGTCTAAGCAAGAGGCCTGCAACTCCCACCAAAGCTGCAGCGTCTTCCTTCCAAAGGATCCTATGCAAGACGCCCCTGTGGCTGGGCATCTGTAAAACATATATATATATATATACAAGAGAGAAAAGAAAATGGAAACGGGTGAGAGCCCGATTGTAAAAACGATTTAAAATTTGTTTAGCAAGTATTTAAATTGTTTACTGGCCAATGCAACAACATATTAGTACAGCACTCCCTTGAGAAATTCTCACCTCTCTTCTTATATGCACGCCTATCGCACTAACCTTCCAAACGGTTTAACTTATCCTATCTTAGGTTGCTCGTAAGATTTAAACTGACAAATTCAATTGTTTAAGGGGTGAATTTCATTTAACAACAAAGTTCTCATTTAAACCTTATTTACTACTAAAGTTTCTCAGTAACACGTTATACTTTTCAAACACTTATTTCCAAATTGAATTAGTTATTCCATTCTTACTTACCATAGACACAACAGGTAGTTCCCAAATCCCAAATTTAAATATATATATTAAATACTCATATAATAAATATATTCTAACAGCACCCCACATAATAATTATGGTGCGGGAATACTCTGCTATCCAGTCCCCGTATCGCTCATACTAAGGGAAATACAAGTTCAGAATCACCTCGAACTGTATTAACACGAACACAAATAATATTGAGGCGAAGCATAGATTCCAAGTCTCTAAGAGGTCATCACATGCCCCCACGTCTCTTAGGACCGTCTGACTATCGATCCGATAGCCTGTACCAAAGGATTTCTATCTTCTAGGGTACGAGTCAATATCCCCCATAAAGGCCCATCGAGATAAGACTGTCCCAGTGCGGTAACCTTAGGGATAGCAAGTAGCGCGGGCATGATTTTCACACGTATATAGTATATGCATAAACACAGTTATAAAAATATACTACTATTACGATATCAAATTTAGGTACATCTCATAACCCATAATTATGATATTTATCCTTATTTCTCATTATTTAGTTATCACGTATAACGGTTCGTTTCTTACTTTAATTTATGGAATTATCCCAACTTATTAAGTGACACTCGTGGATTCCTATCCTCCCAAGTGTAATTTCAGTAGGTACTCATTTATTTACCAACGTAACTACCTTACTCGTCTCCCCATTTTTATACCTAGTTCCATTGTCCCTTATATGTAAACATCCCCGAAAATGTAAATCTCGTCTTACATTAAATATTTCATATTATCAATAAGTCCTAATGGTCTTCTTTATCTCCCAAAATATTTAAATAAGGATGTCCAAAGATTATTACTCATTTAAATCAAATTCAACTATATAAAAGGAGAATCATAAATCTACCAGGAGGGGTCGATCGATCGATGGCAGGAGCTCGATCGATCGATGCGTCAATCGATCGATACTCCTGGTTCGATCGATCGATCAAACATGTATGGAGAATCTGCAGAAAAACCAGTTACGGGTTCTATCATCCAACCTCACCCAAATACATATTTTTAACACCCAAACTCCGAGAAACTTGTACTACAAACATTATAAAGCCAAACTAACAATCTTCTACGTACAGCATGTGAATTTTCATCAATATCCATGGATTAAAGGGCCAAAACTTATATGAATCTCATGAAACCTAGAAATTTCTTTAACTTTTTTCTAATCAAACTTTTTCCAGAATTTCTACTTCTAATCCATCATAAATCCATGGTTCAACCTCTACATATGAAGGGGATATCCAGATTATCATTTATATCATTACTACATGCGATTTTCCTATCTCCAACATGGGTTTTCTTCTATGAAACTCATCCTAATCAACCCTAGACTAACATGAATGATGTATTAACGAAATTAAGCAAAATAAATACTTGCCTGGGAATTTTTGGTCTCTGATTTGTGCTGAAATCAGTGTGATTACGACCCTTGAGACGTGATCTCTCGTTTGGCGGCGACGGCGGCGCAAACAGAGGGGTTTTCGGCCTAGAGTTCCTTGGCAAGCTCTCTCCTTCCTTCTCCAATGGCCGTCACTTGCTTTTGGTTGTGTTAACCCTAGAAGGCAACCCTAAGCATCTGATATAACCTTGTAATTTTGGTGGGTTTAATTACCCAAAATTATGAAATGTCCAAAACGCCCTCCCAGGGTGCTAAATAGGCCTAAAAACGCCCCGAGACCCAAACTAAATCCCCGGGTACATGTTTTTTACTATCTCGACCCTTACGGACACTTTGGCACACTCAAAATGACCATACAGGTGACTTATAATTTATTCACTTTTATAAATCAATATTTAGTCCCGACGCGACACGGGCGCGTCCCGACTCAAATTTCCAAAATTGTCATTTTATTCACTCATGACATTTAATAGTACCAATATTATATTACTTTACTCATTAGTAATATTCAACAAGTTTCCAATGATTACTAACTCTCGTCACGTTAGTAATTAACAATAATTAATTTCCGGATTTATATTAAATTAATAACTCATATTAAATTTAATAAATCCCCAAATTTAGAAAGCATAAAAATACGGGGTATTACATCTTATATGCGCATTTGTCTATTGTGCAAGCTTAATTGCCATTTGCAAACGTTCGACGCTTACTTCAAGACAAATGCGCATCATACGGAGCTAACTCTTCAATCCCGTACCAAACCCTCTCTATCCTATCCCAAAACCATCACCCGAGCCCCGTGTGTATTTGATTTGTCCCCTTTTATTTCTTTTATCTATTTTATTTTTCTAGATTTTTAATTCTGTCGTTTATATTTTTTTATGTTATATTTTGTTTTGAGTCATGTATAGATTTTTAGGATTCATTTTTATATTTGTGTGTCACGTGTGTTTTTATTATTTTTATATTTTTATAGGTGTGAGTTTTAGTTTATTTAGTTTTTATTTTTATCTAATTTTTATTTTTATTTTTAGTATTAGTTTAGTTTTTTTTAGTTTCTTATTAAGTTAGGTTTATTGGTTTATTTTATTTTGAGTCTTTTATTTTTAGACTAGGAATTTAATTTTTGATTTTATATTTCTTTAGTTTTATTTCATTTTTTAGGTTAGCATTTTAATTAGATTTTTATTTTTATGCTTTCAGTTGTGTCTTAATTTTAATTTTATTTTTAGGGTCACAAATTAAACAAACACATATCATATGCCGCCATACTCTCAATTACCGCACACTCACATACACCTAACTAACCCACTCACCCTCACCGTATTCTCCTACACCACACTTTACCTAATCACCCCCAACTTCATCTTCTACCCCCAATCACTCTCCTCACCCTCTCACCTCCACTAACAAACCCCACTTCCTCAAACCCATCTTCTCACTCATCCCCCACCACCATAACCAACCTCCAACCTTAACCCACCATGTCCAACCCAAATCTAACTCCAAACCCATATAAACCCTCCGGACCATAACTTTGGCCACCCAACACACTGGAACCCATTAAAAAAATCACTCACCAAACTCCCGTAAACCCGCATGTACCTCACCCAAAATCATGATTCATTCAACCTGAACCCAAGACCAATTCGAACCACCTGCTTCATCGCAACTCCGACCAACTTCCATCCAATTCGGGAGACCCACAAACTCGGACCTACAACTCGCCTGTACAACCCATATTCAAACCGAGTAGCTCCAGACCCGTCAGCTCTCCTTACCCGATCCTAACTCGCCCATTCGACCCATTCCATCCTTACCCGACAACCCAATCATGATCGTGTAGAACCCATTAGCCAAAGCCACGATTTTTTCTCATTCTGCACAAAGAAAAACAATAAACCAAGTCATAACCCCAACATGTTTTAAACCCATGTCTTTTAAAACCACTTAACCCTCTTTTTCCATTATACCCCCAAACAACCACTTCCCACATGCACCTTCTTTAATCCTACAATTGCCCTCACCCATATTATATTTGTGTGACCTCACACCTCTCAAACCTCATGTGCACACACCCCATGATCACCCACATTTTATCCTTACCCAAATTGCCCCTAGCTTCATGGACACACTACTTAAAGACTTGAAGGCCCTTTTTGAAAGGAGATTTTTTCTAGAGAAGAGGATATTTTTTAGAGAGAAACATTTAGAAAAACCTTTGAGGGAGAACTTTAGAGATAGGAAAATTTTTAGAAAGAGTAGAATTTTATGTTTAGATATTCATTTTAGTTTTGTTGGAGTGATTATAATTAATTGAGAAGATTGTTGCATTAATTCAAGATCAATTTTCATTCTCCTCAAATTGGGTTTGATTATCTTATCTCTAATTTTTCATCTCGTACTTTTAATTCACTATGATCTTATTGTTGATTGGATGATGATTATGGAGGGTTAATCTCCTAATCAAGGGATAAATTGAAGCCCCCATGAATCCAATTAGTTTAGTTTGTTAGTTTTAATTTTATTGAATTCCTTTGATCAGTAAATTTAATTCCTACTCTTAATTTTTCATTGAGAAATGAAAAATAATCCTTGAGAGATGATTGAAAATTATGTTGAAATTTTATCATTTGATTCAAACTAGAGATAGGCTTATCAAATTGATTTAAATGTTAATATTATTTTCATCTAATTATATTTCATCTTATCAAAATTAAAACTAGTTGGGTGAATCTATCCTAGAGGGTGAGTCATTTGATTAATTTTAAGTATATTTTTACTAGTATTTGTGGGAATTAAAATTACTTTTCTAAAAGAATATTCAATTAGTTCTTTTGTGTAGTGAGAATTACCCTTTGAATTAATTAAATATTTTGAAATTCAATCAAATTAAAATAGTTCAAGCTAAATTAGGTGTGAGAATTGGGGGTGGATATACGTCCCTTGATTCATTCTCTCATTTAGTTACATATCACTCACTTTTAGCACACACTTATTTATATTTTTCACAATTTACTTTTAGTTTGATTATCTTTGATTTAATTTAGTCTTACTTCACCCCATCTCAAAAAATTATTTTAATACTGAAAAAGGTAAAAAAAATAGAAAAAATAAAAGTCCAAAAAGAAAATAAATCAAAAAAATTTAATTACATGTGTTTTCCTCTCGTTTCACTCCTTTGATTTGGATTGATACCTCACTTACCACTACAATTTAGTTTATTATATTTCGTAGGTATTTGAGATTTTTTATTAGAGGACTTTCAAACAATGACGAAAATATACGCAAATGTCATATCTACCAGACAACACAAGCACAAATAGTCCAAACAATGAACAAATGACACCAAGTGCAATGAATTAATTAAAGCATAATATTCCAATGTAAATATGCAACAAAATATACTAAAATGATCATAAAAAGTGCCAATTTGAGTCGAAGAATAACCATATGGATTCCATGATTAAATGCATATGCAAAGTCTCAAAAATAAGCATACCATATATATAACCACTCATACACCAATGAAGGACAAAAAATATATACGTATAAACACCACAAAAAAGGCCAAATACATAATCTTTCCAATCTTATGGGATAAATGTGTCTAAACCAAATATGGTATGGAGTGAAGGGGCGGGAACCAGAAATAAAATAAATATAATCCAATCACTCAAAATATGTCCAAGGAGTTTTATTTAATCGCGTTAACTTATCAAACTTATGTTTAGCATGAAATGACAAATAAATAACTCAAAATGGACAAACATACACAATACACACTAGCCAAGAAAATATTGATTATTGTCGGATCAATAGCATCAAAACAATTAATCTTAACTGGATTCATTGTGCAAACCCATTGATCTACAACTTATAACACATTAAAAAATATAGATATATCATTTTTTTTCCTTTTCTTTTGAAGATATCAGTTTTTGAAGCATCAATGCAAAAAAAAAAAAACAGTTATTTCTCTTCTTTTTCTTGTCTTTTCTTTTAGGCTCTTTCCAATGGTGAACTTTCACGCATAGGAGATTTATCCTTTCATAGCCCTTTTCCATTTCCCACTCATTGTTTGAAACACAACAAACTCTCAGGAAATGGTTCTTATATGCACAAATTCCCCATAAGTAAATAGATATGTATATGACAAGATTAATAAGATAACACCTCACTTAGCTCATGTAGCCCAATTAGTTATAATCTAAAAGATCCTGAGCAAGTGTGTGGAGGTGTATGCAAAGCGAATCCATAAAGCAAATCAAAGTTGAATAACTCCATACAAGCATGATTAAGAACAATCTAAGCATTAAAAATCATAACAAAATATCCTAGCCACATGAAAATATGAAACAAATGCTATTCAAACACACCTATATGCCACACAAAATATGTAAAATCAAAATACATAAACAAACTATTTTTTTTTAGTTTTATTAAACATTTTTTGAAAAATGACATCAATGTGAAAAACAACTCAAAAGATAAACAAAATATATGTATTTTTCACATTAAGACCCAATAAAATAAAATCAAAATACAAAAGATACAAACATAATACAACTAGAAATAACATAAAACATGAAGCATAAAACCTAGTGTATGAAATATATGCGAACACAATTAACCATTAAATTTAACATGAGAGGAATCATGTGCAAGCATGCGAGAATCAAAAAGCTAAACATTAATAATCTCCAAATAAGATCTTCTAACCCATATAGGTAGGAACCTTGGTGACATTATACTTAGACTTCATAGGACCTTTTAAGGTGATTTTTCCTACCATGATGTGTGTAAGTGTAGACATGAGGAATGTTACATTTTGGTTGACCTTTTACAACATCCCTAATAATGGTTGAATCTCTCAAAATGATAGTCTTGGTATAAATAGCGGAAGTAGCATGATCATCGAAGACAATTCCAAAGTAATCATTTTATACTTAAACGATGCCTAAAATCTTATATAGTTTTTCCAACCTAGATTCCAAATCAAATTTGACATAGCTCGAGCCTCCCATTTTTTCTTCTAACTCCACAATCCTCGACTCAAGTAAATGCTTAGAATATTAAAACATAGTGGAATCCTTCTTCATACTCTCCATTAAACCAAGAAAGTTATCTCACTCGACCTCAACATACTCGAGCTTCTTCCTAAGAGTCTTCTCACATTCCTCCAAATCCTTAATCAATTTAGTATAATCATTACCGATGGCTCATTCCTTCAACTTTGCTTCTAACTTCAATTTATGATTTTTTAACTTCAATAACTCCCTATACATCTCACAAAAGGAAACCTGAAGTTCACTTCCTTCATAATATTCTTCTTCGTTGTCTTCTTCTTCTTCTTCTTCTTCTTCTTCTTCTTCTTCTTCTTCTTCTTCTTCTTCTTCCTCACTAGCTTGGGAATCAAAAGGTCGGACATCGAAAACATCATTCAAATGATTATATTAAACATCGAAATACTTTTTATCTTATATCACATGACTAACAAGGTAAATGGTGTTGTTACTCTCAATAGGCTAATCACATTCCTCTTTTAACTCACTTCACTATGAGTGGCAATGTATACCTTTAGTTTATTTCCCTCCTTCCTTATCTTAGTAGGGCACTCGCGATAATAACGCCCATATCCTTGACATTCAAAGCACTTATCTTGATCATCCACCTTTTAAGAAACATCCATCTTTCTTCTTATCACAGTCATGAAAGTTCTTAGTTTTCTTTCTAAAACTCTAATCTTCTCTAAGATTAAATAACTTTTTGAACTTCCTTGAAAACATATCTATCTCTTTAGGTTCAAGCTCATCGTCACTATCATAATTCGATACATTGTCCTTTTAAGATTTCAAAGTAAGACCCTTTTATTTCTTTTCATCATTTTTCTTCGGAGGACATATGTTCATCTCTTAGGTTGGAAGGTCACCTACAGATTCTTTGACTCTGAGAGTGAAGGAATCATTTAGGGAATCTATGTTTGTGACTTTGGCATTAAATCTTTAAGAAAACGACCTTAAAATTATTTACACTATGCTAGGCTCGGGTATATGCTCACCTAAGTTAAATGAGAAATTGATAATACTCGACAACTTGGCATAGAACTCATCAAAAGACTCATTCTCTAACATCTTAATCTTTTCATATTTAGTCATCAGATTTTGTAATTTGAAAATACTAAAAGTATTGGTACCCTCATATTTGGATCACAAAATATCCCAAGTGTATTTATCACTCTGACAAGTTATGATATGCATAAATTCTTGTGCAGTGACTGATATGCCAAGTTTAGCCCCATCCCGGATATGGATTACCTTGACCAAAGTCGACCTACATCAATTTTTCCATAATAATGAGTTATGCCTAGATTGGGGACTCAGCCTGAGTTGATTCGTCCTTAATCCATGACCCTTCGCAGGTGACCTTGGCCTCATCCTTCAAGATCAGTTAATGTACCTCACATCACTAATCCAATGAACTGTAGACCCTCGTCCTTAGCCTTCATTGGGATAATGGACGATAAGATATCCCATCAGGAGAGGTGTCATTCCATCAATAGACCACAGTTCGATGACTCTTCCTCGACTATGACAGATGGACGATAATAGCTAGCTAGCAGAGAGCATGGATTGGGGAATGCATGAGAGTGTGTGCGTGGGCTACAGATCCCACATGTATCAAAATAATTATAATAACAACTCCCTCACACATGAGGGAATATTTGATCATCATGACCTACATGTGACAGAGACAGCTAGATCCTCCTCAGTGGCTAGGAATATTCCACACAGGCATATTACATGCTTGAAGGGTACCTACACCCCTCATGCACTATAAATACTTGTCTTGTACATCTTTATCAATAATCGCTTATTATAAACCATTACTAAAACTCTGCTAAATTCATTACTTAGAGAGAAAAATCTTAAGTGCTTGTATCCTAAGGCCATTAGAGCCCATATTTAGCAGATTTCACACACTCACACAGTGGACATAAGCCCGTCAAAGGTTGAACCACTTACATTTGGTATTATCTTCCTCTTTGTCTCATCTTTTTATGTGTTTATATATATATATATATATATATATATATATATATATATATATATATATATAGACACACACATTATTTTCTGGTTTTGAGCTCACTAAACACACTGATTTGGTGATACCTTTTCTAGTATCATCAATCTGCTACCAAGTGGGAACAAGTACAACTTCTTCCCCATCTTTTTTTAGCTTGAACTCATTGAATTCTTTGGTGGTGATCCACCTTCGCTCATGTGGGCCTGTATCACCATTGTAAGAGCTCATGTTGAGCTTCTCAAGCTTTTTTTTCAATTTTTAGCTCTTCTAGTTGAACGGAGTATGGCCTCTGATTTGCCTCTGGGCGTTGGCCCATGTTCCAGTCAGGCCCTTCCTTAGTTAGAAATGGTTAAGATGGTTGCAGCCCTGCGCTCCTTAGTGGACGGCCAATAACAGATGCAGGGAACTCTTGTTGTATTTATCCAGAACATAGTGGTTAGACCTGTCAGTACCGGAGATGAGATGAAAACTCCGGCCACTAGGGAAGGTGTTCGAGATCTAACGGCCAAGGGACCACCCCAGGACCCACTTACAGATCTTCCTCCTCAGGATAGGAGCAGAGACGTGGCCGTCCCTAAACGTTTAAACCTGGGAAGTCTAGTTCTAGAATGCCATGATGATGATGATGATGAACAATATGATGATGAAGACGATAGAGAAAGTTGGGAGCCTTATTATATTCTAGAGTCACTGTGTGACCAATTCACCCAGTTGATGATGTAGCAGCAGGCCGAACATAGAATGTAGCCTAAGGGCATTAGATTTAGATAGACTAAGCGTAGGGTCGGTCTTTCATAGGCTCGGCCCAGCGACAGATGATTTGACAAATCGCCTCTTCAGATCTCGACGTATCGCTAGTTTTAGAAGGAATGATAGATATTGTAACACAGCATAAATTCAAGGACCTTTAATTAAATAATTTTTGGGAGAAAAAAAATTTATTTTATTTGGAAGAATTAAATTCATGATTTGAGGAATTTATTAATTTGGCGAATTGAGGTTTAATATTCTGGATTATTTTGTGCCGCATTTTGAGGTCAAGAATTTGGAGAATGTTATAAATTAATTCGAATAGCAATTTGGAGTGCACAGTTGAGTCCGGATGGGTCAAAATAGTCCTAAATGAGTGTCCATATGTATATGTTGGGTTTCGAAACTTAATTAGACGTAATTAAGCTCCAAATAAAGAGTTTGGGCCCTTTTCAGGAGGCCCATATGCCGAAAAATGATATTTTAGTTTTTAATCCTAGTTGTAAAAGGGTAAGGTGACTTAAAGTCATTTAAGAAGACTAAAATTGGGGAGATCTTGAGAGGAGAGCCATTACAAGAAAATTTTGGGATTTAAGATCCTTGAATTCAATCAAACATCTTTATCCAAGGCTTTGATATACAAATTCAGGCAAGTTGTTTAATTTTAAATTGTAATGTGCATTTACCTATTCATATTAAAGGAGGTGGGAGATAAGTAATATGTTAGGGTTTGTGTTCATGAGAAATTGGGAATTTCTTTGATTGGGACTTAAAAATCTATAGAGGTGTTAAGATTTGATTAATTTGATGCCCTAATTGATTAAATTGTTGGGGCTAGATTGAATATGATATAAGTAGGGATTTAGGATGAATATGGGGAATATTTGATGAAGAAATCTGTACAGAATGGAGGTTTTGAAAATGTTAATGGCGGACTAGGTTTTCTAGGCAGATTAGGGAAGGAGATGATACCAGGTTTGTTCGAACGACCTAGTATCTGGTCCAAACGAGAGCCACTATTATTTGAATGACAGGGCTTGTTGTTTGAATTACCTATAAGGCCTGTCAGATTTTCTTCTTCCCCTAATTCAGACCTGTTATGTGTTTTGAGATACACAGTTTCATCATTGGGTGATTCTATAATTTTGGATATAATCTAGCGTTTAAATTAGTGAATGTTTACACTGAAATTAATTAGAAGATTTGTTAATTTAAAGAGTTAAGGTTCATGATTTAGTGAATTGTAACTTTGTTAATTAAGTGGGTAGACTTAATTGTATGAAATTGAATGATGGATTGATATTATTGAATTTTGGGCCGAGATAAAGAGTCCGGGTATAATTGGTTGGGTGACACCAAAATAATGAAAATTAGCAACTATATAATTAATTGAAATGATGTCGGACCATAGACTTACATGTTTTAGGCTTGTGTATGGACATAGTACATCGGTAGCCCTGATTTATCTCTCTCTCTCTCTCTCTCTCTCTCTCTCTCTCTTTATATATATATATATATATATATATATATATATATATATATATATATATATATATATATATATATATATATATATATATATATACGGTGATGTGTAGTATATATAAGATATATAAATATTTGTGTGAATAATATTTACAGTAAAGCAGACCAATATTAATGCCTCTTAGGAGGTTGCGCGATGTGGGTGAGTCCCCGGACTAGTGAATGCAGGGAAACTATATTCCTAGGTCATAGCGTCTGTTTTTAGGGGTGGTGTAATAACCCGTATTTTTCATGGCTTTTAAATTTAAGGATTTATTAAATTTAATTGAGATAAATTAATTTAATTTTAATCCGAAATGTTGTTTTAAATATTTACTAGCGTGACAAGAGTTAGTAATTATTGGTAATATATTATTTATTGCATATTACTGGATGAGTGTAGTAATATATGAGATTTATTTTTATAATATTGTCACGTGTGAATAAAATGACAATTGTGGAAATTTAAGTCGGGACGCGCCTGTGTCGTATCGGGACTAAATGTGGATTAATAAAAGTGAATATTTTATAGGTTGTTAGTATGGTCATTTTGAGTGCGCCAATGCGTTCGGAAGGGTCGATATAGTCAGAAAAGTATACCCGGGGGTTTGATTTGGGTCTCGGGGCGTTTTTAGACCTAATTAGTACCCCGGGAGGGCATTTTAGTCATTTTGTATTTTTGGGTAATTAAACCCACGAAAATTAAAGGGGTTATATCAGATGTTTAGGTTATCTCCTAGGGTTAGATAACTCAAAACACTAGAACGGCCATTGGAGAGGAGAGGAGAGAGCTCTCAAGGCATTCCAAGGCTCAAAACTCATCCGTTTACACCGCCGCCACCGCCAACGCGTAGATCGCGAGACGGGGAACGCAACAACACCAAATTCAACACCAAACTAGATTTCTGAAAATCCCAGGCAAGTGTTTATCTTGATTATTTCGTTGATGCATCATCCATATTAGTTTAGGAGTTATTAGGATGAAATTTATGCAAGAAAAATCCAATTTGAGATGGGAAATTTTCATGTAGTGATGATTTATATGATATTCTGGAAACCCTTTGTCATGTAAAGGATTAAGAGTTTGATTAAGAAAAGAGTTCTAATCAGATAAAAACACTAAAACATTTATTTTGGACGATCGGACCGTTGGAATTGGATGAAATTTTATAGAGAATTAGCTGAAGACGAGAGGAAGCTACAGAAAAAACTTCAGCTCGATCGGACAGTTCAATATTTTTTAATATTTTTTTTGCTAGACAGTTTTATGTTTTGAGGACTCTTAGAGATAATAAAAATTCAATTAAAACTCCATTTTAATTCTGATTTCGAAATCGTTTGAAATTCTCATCTTTAAAAAAATAAAATTTAAAATCCTTTAATGTAAGGCGAAATCTATATTTTTGGGATATTTTGCATAAGGGACAATGTAAGTATATATTAAAGGGGAGAGACACGTAAGAGAGAGTTACGTTGGAACATAAATGGATATCTACTGAATTGTACATTTGGAAGAATAGAGTCCATGAGGGTTACGTAGTAAGTTGGAAAAACCCTTCGAATTAAAGTTAGAAACAAACCATTATACTTGATAAATAATAATGGGAAAATAAGGATAAATGTTGTGAATGTGGGTTATTGGATAAACCTAAATTGATATAATAAAAGTGGTATATTTATATGATTGTGTATGCATATATTATATACTTGTGAAAATCATGCCCGTGCTACTTGCTATCCCTGAGGTTACCGCGCTGGGACGATCTTATCTCGTGTGCCTTATGGGGGATATTGACTCGTACCCTAGAAGATAGGAATCCTAGGTACAGTCTATCGAATCGGTAGTCACGGTCCTAAGAGACGTGAGGGTATGTACTGACCTCTTGGACTTGGAAACTATGCTTCGCCTCAATATTGTTTGTGTATGTATTTATACAGTTCGAGAGTGATTCCGAACTTGTATTCCCTTTAGTACGATTGATACGGGGATTGGATAGCAGAGTATGCCCGCACCATAGTTTTTATGTGGGGTGCTTCTATGATATATATATTATACAAGTAGTTAATATATATATGAAATTATGAAATTTGGAACTGCCTACTGTGATTTGATATGTAGGACATGGTTGATGACTCAAATTATAAATAATTGTTTTGAGAAAGTATAATATGACACTGGAAAACTTTATTGATTAATAAAGTTAAAAGGAGAACCTTGGTTACAAATTGAAATCTTACGTTTTAAATACTTGTGTTGTTCAGTTGTAAATCCTGCGAATAACCTAAGATAAGTTAAATCATTGGGGAAATATAGTGTGGTATATGACGAGATAGACCATTGGGAAGGTTAGTGCGATAGGTGTGCACATTAGAAGAGAGGTGAGAATTTCACAAGAGAGTGTCGCACTAATATGTTGTTGCATTAACCTGTAATCAATTTAAATACTTGCTAAATGAATTTTTAAATCATATACACTCTCGGGCTCTGACCCGTTTCTATTTACTTTTCTCTCTTGTATATATATGTATGTATTACAGGTGCCCAGCCACAGGGGCGTCTTACTTAGGATCCTTTGGAAGGAACGTGCTGCAGCTTAGGTGGGAGTTGCAGGCCTGTTGTTTAGACGACTTCATCCATTTGATTCTACTCCTAGTTCAGTTTTATCCAGCTGGGGCATGTGTCGCCCTCTTTCTATTATTTTGTTGGTATTGTCAGAGATTGAAATTTTTACTTTCAGTACCTTTATTTCGGGATTTATTACTGTCAGGATGTTTTCCTTTAGTGTTGTAAATGTTGGGATTTATTATTGATGATTAAATTCGTGTATGTTCAATTCTATTTTTATTCTTAATCTGTGACTCTTTAGATGTTAATGGTTTAAGGTTTTATAACCGGATTTAATAAAATGAGAATAAGGTTTTAAATGTTTTTGACACTTAGCTTAATTATTTAGGGTGTTTAAATTGGAAAAGTATTTTTACGACAGTGATGCTAAGAATGAACCAACTGTTCACCTTGATTTTAATTTAATAAAGGAGTGATCGCCCGGTATTTAATTAGGCGGGGTTTCACGGGTGGTATCAGAGCATCAGGTTCTAGTTTCCTTAGGATCTGTACGGCTTATTATGCTTTCAGCCTTGCTTTGTTTGTTATAGAGCCCTATGTTTAGGATTGTCGATTCCTTTGACGAGATTTCGTTCTCCTGCTATAATGTGTATACACTAGTGAATTCTAATTTCGTTCGGATGTCTGCGTGTGCCGAGCAATGACGGATGTCAGAAGAGGACCGTTAAGCGTACATCAGGAGGTAGGGCTCAGTTGAGATTATGAAATATATCCGAGGATGATGATCGTAGTCGAGGTCACCTCCATTATGGCACGAGAAGCCACGACTAGAAAGGCGACTAAGGTGCAACAATGATTTTCAAATGCTGTTATAGTCAAATGAGGTGCGAGGGTAAACTTACCCAACGTATAACAAAAACGTGTAGAGACTGTCAGTGGGAAATTTTAGAAACGCAAAAATTATATGTATTTACCGAAGGAGGTAAAGTATCCAATGGCTTAAATATAGGACGGAGTGTGGCAAACTGAAAGTGAAAATTTAGAGAAAATTTTCTTGGCTTTCGGGACGAAATTATAATGGTTGGAGTCAACCACCAATTTTAGAAGTGGAATGCTATGCCTATAGGAGAACCTTAGGTACAGTGTTGACCGTATGTTCCTTCCTCAACTGTTCAGGATGAGAAGCAAACGTGGTTCTGAACTCATCGCAGGAGGGCATGACAGAAGTCCAATTGTGGATATGAATCCTAATCGTTAGCAAATTTTATATCGAAAGAGGTAGATACTAGTGGAGGAAACGACTCCAAGTGGGAGACCAACTTGTAATAATAGTTGATAATACTCGAGGAGGAAATTCTGATGGATGACCGATTCAGAGGTTGACAATGTCATATTTTGTCAATATAGATAATAACGCTTCTTTGTGGGGGAAGTTAAAGGTATCGAAGAATTTAGTCGAGAATAAGACTGAATACAACGGTGGTGGTATAGCACCACAAAAGGATGTGGATACACATCAGGAAAATCATTTAAATGCTTCAGATAGTTAAATTCTTACCAAGTGATGGTAAATTCAGTAAGTACTATTATAGATAGTAACATGATCTTTATGGACTAAAAAGCTAAGGGAACAACCGGGATGGCTAACAGGAATCGAGTCTACTAAAGTCCGAGAGAAGGACAATCCTAACCTGGTTAGTAGGACAGGTGATAAGTGGATTATGTGTTGAGGTATTTTGGTGCCGAGTGAAATTGCTCGCGATAATATGTTCCAAAGTGAGAAAAAGGGACAAGAATACGGTGCCTAGTAAAGGACGACGATTAAAAATAATTTTGTTTTGGTTTGGGTAGACGTGTTCCGTCCAAAGACCATTTGTGCAGTCAAGACGATTGCCAGGATGGAAGTATAAGTTATATCCTTAGAGGATGCGGCATGTTTATGTGACACGAGCGAGTCACCATATTTTGTTCATTGCTAGATTAGCATGTGAGACGAGTTTAATGCATATCATTATAAATGTTACCATTATGTGAATATTTTTCCTTAGTATAGCGGGATTTTTCTTTGGTGCTATCCGCAGGGGATGAATGAGTATATTAACAGTGTTTTATACTTTATTGAGGCTACTCGTTGTAGTGATGCGATACACGAGTATGATATTATCTTTATTAAAATGTTATAGAAAGGGGTAGTATGATAGTGGGAATTTATTGCAAGGCTATCGGAGTAGTTACATTAGTGCAACACATTTTGTTTTGGCGAGGCTTTACCAGTAAGAAGGTTGGACTCGCACTTATATTATCTATCCTAGAGACTTCGGAGGAGATAGTGGGCTCAAGATATTCGATACCAATGTATGTATAGACTTTGTCAGTATGATTCAGTATGTATCGGGATTTATCGTTGAGAGAAAAGACTTGACTCGGTATTATGTTTAGCACTTCGGACTTAGTGATAGGAAGAGTGCAGTGTTATATTTATCCTTAAGAGATATGGGAGTTAAGAGTTAGACCCCTAATGTTATAAAAAGGAAATTTAGAGAATTTCGATCGTATGTATCCGAGGTTTATAGAATGTAATTACCATCAACCAATACGGGACGATAGTGAAATTTGTGAAGCGTTCTTTGTTAAGCATAATTACGGGAGAAATTGTAACTTTTCTGTCAAGGGACGAAATAAAGGGGTATACACTATGGAGGGAGGACCTAACGGATTTCGATAACCGACAATGCTAGGTAGTAGTGTATCGGGGGGTTTCTTGTTTTGATTTCTCTTTACGAGACATCCCACACATGAAACTTAGCGTAAGGTTGGAAATAGGGAGACGTTTGGTCACTATTCCATGAGTTCGGTACCCTGGTCGAAATGGGATCAAGTAATTATGTATGTAAGTTGGAAGTTGAATTTTGTTTTAAGGTCATTGGAGCCGGATTTTTGTGGCAGGAAAGCATTGAAAGTTATCCCCACGAGTTGAGGGGTGGAACGATGATAAGGAGAATTTAAGAATTTTGATTTCTAGGGTGATTGAGAGTACCCAAATGTCATAACCGCGTACAGATCACAAGGTGAATAAAGAGTTGGAATGATTTTTAGCATGGATTAGCTGGAAAGAACTTTATATTATACAAAAGAGATGACCTGTAATTATTTTGATGAATAGAGCGTTAGTAATTTATTTTGGTTGTTGTAACTATTTGGGAAAATTGTTGTACTTATCTGAGGAAGGTTGAGAATTATTATTCCTATTTTATTGTCATGGAATTTGAATGCCCTATTTCTTCTATTCCGTTGAATTTAGTTAGTCCTACAGATGAGTAGCACGCCGTTCGCTCTCCCAGGGCGGTCAGAGTGTTGCAAAAATGTGGGCATCTTGGTTAATACAGTTAAAATAGTCCGAGTCGAAGGGAAGTGGTAATAGACGTGTGAAATATATGTTTGTGGGACTAGTATAACGAAGTGGAAGTGATAGAGTGGATTAAACGTCACATGAGGGGCGATAATCCATACATAAGTGTGCAATTAGAATAGCACGCCCTAACTTGATTGGAAGGCTGTGGGAAGCCATTCAAGAATTGGTATTCCTTGAATAGAGTAGAATTTAATTGTTATGAAGCACACCCGGAGCGGAGTTGTTATTAGTCAAGTGTGAGAGCGACTTGCGCATACAAAGAGTAATGATGTTAGTATAGTATAAGAGATCCAGAAGTGCGCTTCGTGGAGAGAAGAGCAAGGGTCGGAACTTTCGGCATACTCCAAGGAAGGAAGGGGAGTATTACGTGTCACTTAATGTGAGACATTTCAAGGGAAGAATCGATGTTTAGCATGACGTAGTGAGTAGTCTCTACATGCACTGCCCATAGGTAAGGTTTGGTTGAAAGAGGAGAATCAACCAAAGAATTTTGTGTTTATCGAAAATTTCTGAAATTGGAAGAGGTTGGTAAAGTCGGTAAAGTTCTTGGATGGGTTGCCATCCTCAAAACAAGATCAAGGGTTTATCCCGAACATGTGAATTAAGTCGCCGATAAGGAAGTGATTGATATTCCTTTGGGATGGATTACAATATTAACTAGTATGCCCCAGACTTCCTTTGAAAGGAAGGATCGCGCCAGTACATGGTCCAGCGCAATATTAATTTCTGAATCAGGATGAGATTGGTGAATCCCACCTTTGATATGGGATTTCAGGAACCAGCGGAGATAAGATTTCGTTTCGAGTAGGATGTATCACCCTTAGCCAGGGAATAAGCGCATGGTGATTAAAGATTAGTGGAGCCACGTGAAGGAGATTTTGGAAAATTGGTACGATGATTTCAAGAATCCTCTGTAGAAGCACTCGTACCTGTTTGTCGCGTACGAGGTACTTATTAAGGTTTTTTTATGGAAGAACCTCGACTATTCTCCTTCCGTATGTTTAGAGGAGAGTAGATAATCAGAATTTTTGGATCGGTCGAGAAAATATCCGATAACTATGGTGGAATTCCACAACTGTTTTAGGCAGTCAAGAGTGGTCAAATGTTCGTATGATCTTCTCAGAATGGGAATTTTGTGTATGAATAAATCCGAGTAGTTGTCATGTAGTGAGGTGCGGCCTCCTAATGATAGTAACATAATAGAATTTATAACATATAGACGTAACCTATTCAAATGTTGTCAGTTGGGAGTGCAATGTGAAGTGTCTCCAATGAGAATGTAAAACAATGTTGCTGTGAGGAAAAGGCTATAGTGATTGAGCGTCGTACTATGTAGATAGTTTGCGTACTGACAAGGATATCCAAAATTGTGCTACCTGGTAGGCCTTATTTTCCGAATTTCGGGACGAAATTCCGTTATTAGAGGGGAAGTATGTAATACCCCGTATTTTTCATGGCTTTTAAATTTAGGGATTTATTAAATTTAATTGAGATAAATTAATTTAATTTTAATCCGAAATGTTGTATTAAATATTTACTAGCGTGACAAGAGTTAGTAATTATTGGGAATATATTATTTGTTGCATATTACTGGATGAGTATAGTAATATATGAGATTTATTTTTATAATATTGTCACGTGTGAATAAAATGACAATTGTGGAAATTTAAGTCGGGACGCGCCTGTGTCGTGTCGGGACTAAATGTGGATTAATAAAAGTGAATATTTTATAGGTTGTTTGTATGGTCGTTTTGAGTGCGCCAACGCGTCCGAAAGGGTCGAGATAGTCAGAAAAATATACCCGGGGGTTTGATTTGGGTCTCGGGGGGTTTTTAGACCTAATTAGTACCCTGGGAGGGCATTTTAGTCATTTTGTATTTTTGGGTAATTAAACCCACAAAAAATAAAGGGGTTATATCAGATGTTTAGGTTATCTCCTAGGGTTAGATAACTCAAAACAATAGAACGGTCATTGGAGAGGAGAGGAGGGAGCTCTCAAGGCATTCCAAGGCTCAAAACTCATCCGTTTACACCGCCGCCACCGCCAACACGTAGATCGCGAGACGGGGAACGCAACCACACCAAATTCAACACCAAACCAGATTTCTGAAAATCCCAAGCAAGTGTTTATCTTGCTTATTTCGTTGATGCATCATCCATATTAGTTTAGGAGTTATTAGGATGAGATTTATGGAAGAAAAACCCAATTTGAGATGGGAAATTTTCATGTAGTGATGATTTATATGATATTCTGGAAACCCTTTGTCATGTAAAGGATTAAGAGTTTGATTAAGAAAAGAGTTCCAATCAGATACAAACACTAAAACATTTATTCCGAACGATCAGACCGTTGGAATTGGATGAAATTTTATAGAGAATTATCTGATGACGAGAGGAAGCTACAGAAAAAAATTCTGCTCAATCGGACCGTGCAATATTTTTTAATATGTTTTTTTGCTAGACACTTTTATGTTTTGAGGACTCTTAGAGATAATAAAAATTCAATTAAAACTCCATTTTAATTCCGATTTCGAAACCGTTTGAAATTCTCATCTTTAAAAAAATAAAATTTAAAATCCTTTAATGTAAGGAGAAATCTATATTTTTGGGATATTTTGCATAAGGGACAGTGTAAGTATATATTAAAGGGGAGAGACACGTAAGAGAGAGTTACGTTGGAACATAAATGGATATCTACTGAATTGTACATTTGGAAGAATAGAGTCCATGAGGGTTACAAAGTAAGTTGAAAAAACCCTTCGAATTAAAGTTAGAAACGAACCATTATACTTGATGAATAATAATGGGAAAATAAGGATAAATGTTGTGAATGTGGGTTATTGGATAAACCTAAATTGATATAATAAAAGTGGTATATTTATATGATTGTGTATGAATATATTATATACTTGTGAAAATCATGCCCGTGCTACTTGCTATCCCTGAGGTTACCGCGCTGGGACGATCTTATCTCGTGTGCCTTATGGGGGATATTGACTCGTACCCTAGAAGATAGGAATCCTAGGTACAGTCTATCGAATCGGTAGTCACGGTCCTAAGAGACGTGAGGGTATGTACTGACCTCTTGGACTTGGAAACTATGCTTCGCCTCAATATTGTTTGTGTATGTATTTATACAGTTCGAGAGTGATTCCGAACTTGTATTCCCTTTAGTACGATTGATACGGGGATTGGATAGCAGAGTATGCCCGCACCATAGTTTTTATGTGAGGTGCTTCTATGATATATATATTATACAAGTAGTTAATATATATATGAAATTATGAAATCTGGAACTGCCTACTGTGATTTGATATGTAGGACATGGTTGATGACTCAAATTATAAATAATTGTTTTGAGAAAGTATAATATGACACTGGAAAACTTTATTGATTAATAAAGTTAAAAGGAGAACCTTGGTTACAAATTGAAATCTTACGTTTTAAATACTTGTGTTGTTCAGTTGTAAATCCTGGGAATAACCTAAGATAAGTTAAATCATTGGTGAAATATAGTGTGGTATATGACGAGATAGACCATTGGGAAGGTTAGTGCGATAGGTGTGCACATTAGAAGAGAGGTGAGAATTTCTCAAGAGAGTGTCGCACTAATATGTTATTGCATTAGCCTGTAATCAATTTAAATACTTGCTAAACGAATTTTTAAATCATATACACTATCGGGCTTTGACCCGTTTCTATTTACTTTTCTCTCTTGTATATATACGTATGTATTACAGGTACCCAGCCACAGGGGCGTCTTACTTAGGATCCTTTGGAAGGAACGTGCTGCAGCTTAGGTGGGAGTTGCAGGCCTGTTGTTTAGACGACTTCATCCATTTGATTCTACTCCTAGTTCAGTTTTATCCAGCAGGGTCATGTGTCGCCCTCTTTCTATTATTTTGTTGGTATTGTCAGAGATTGAAAATTTTACTTTCAGTACCTTTATTTCGGGATTTATTACTGTCAGGATGTTTTCCTTTAGTGTTGTAAATGTTGGGATTTATTATTGATGATTAAATTCATGTATGTTCAATTCTATTTTTATTCTTAATGTGTGACTCTTTAGATGTTAATGGTTTAAGGTTTTATATCCGGATTTAATAAATTGAGAATAAGGTTTTAAATGGTTTTGACACTTAGCTTAATTATTTAGGGTGCTTAAATTGGAAAAGTATTTTTACGACAGTGATGCTAAGAATGAACCAACAGTTCACCTTGATTTTAATTTAATAAAGGAGTGATCACCCGATATTTAATTAGGCGGGGTGTCACAGGTGGGCCCTTATGGTATCAAACGAGAACTTACAGGGGGAACTATGACCGCCTCCTACGCGTTTAGTGATAGCATTTATATTCTTCATTCGTGTGAATGTTGACATATAGTTATACATATATAGATAGTGCAAAATTATATATGGATGTATATACATGGTGTATATGTATAATTAATATAAATTGTGAAGCGGTTATATTGTATTGAATGTGAATTGATTTCCATAAGTTAGTGTGAATAATAACTTACAACTCATATACGTGATGTGAATCGTATAAGTAGTATAACTGGTGAGAATGTTTTATGGCTTTAAGTGAGAAATGACTTAAATAAGTTAATGAGATTAATAACTTATAAAGTATACTAAAGCCACTAGGGATAGAGTAGTGGGAAATCATGGGATATATGTGACAAGACTAGTTACGGGGTGGTTAGCTAGGTGGGTCATGTATAGAACATTAGGCATGCACATTAGTGGAGGGGTGAGGTGTCCTCAAGAGAGTGTATGACACTAACTTAAATATGAAGAGCATACTTGCATTTTAATTTACTGCATTTAAATTCACTTGCTAAATATTTTCAAATTTTTTTGGGTTCTAACCCTTGCTATAAAATATTTTTAAAACCTTTTAGGTGTCCAGCCATAGGGACGTCAGAATTGTTATATTCCAAGTTTTCGCAGCTCTGACACATGTGGATGTCGCAGGACTTTAACTTAACCATTTCAGTTATTTCATTCCTATAGTAGGATGCAGTTTGTATCCCATTTGGTAATGTCACCCTAGTTGTTTTATTTTATTTCAGTTAGATGATGTATTTAGTTATTACTCTTGTGTTTTATATTCGGTACTTTATTTGTAGCCGATGGTTTTCTCGGCAAGGATTACATTTATCCCATTTTTAGTATTGTTCATTTCAATGACTGTATGATGGTTAGTTATATATTCTTTCACATGTTGTTGTTGGGAAGTTAAATAAAAGATAAAATTTGGCACCACGTCTTTTGAATACTAGGTGGTTAGTAAGTTTTAAAAACGTTTTCGACTGTGATTTTAAGAATGAACTAGATGAGATTTCTATTTAATTTGGTATATGACTGATCACCACATACTTTATTCGGCAGGGTGTCACAGATGGTATCAGAGAATCAGGTTCTAGTATCGTTAGGATCTGTGCGGCTTTTCACGTTTCAGCTTAGCATTCTTTGATATAAAGCCCTATTTTAGGGTTTTTGTATTCACTCACTTATGATATTCACATTCTCCTACTATAGGGTATAGTTCACGTGACTTATATATAGTTTTGGTCGATCATGATAGATTGAACATCATAGACGATAAGCGTGGGACATAAAAGGATTGCAGGAGGGAGGACCCAATAGAAACCATGGAGTATTCTGGAAACAGTGACATGATAGGAGTCACCATATTATTTGAAAAATTGAAATTGGAGAAACCGTTGGGGAGCAGTAGTTAACCAAAAACTTTTGTGAAGGATGGTAGTGCAAGGTTAAAACCCCAAGTGTAGACGACATGGGCTAAGGGTCGAAGAAGATTTTATTTTGGAAGAACAATCCGCCAGGATTCGAGGAAGGTACGAAAGGGTGATTTACCAATGGGTAGAGAACATCCAATTGGGGTCACATGTGGGGGAGTGTAGTGACACTCAAGTCATAATTTTGAGCAAATTAGTTTGCTCTTAGAAGTAGTATGTGGTGATGGGAGTTAATCACTACATTCATGGGAGATACTGTAAATAACGAGGAATTCGGAGTGCATATTTTTATGAATTCTCTCACTAGACGTTAATCGATAGATATGGGAAATTTCAGTAATCTTTCCAAAAGGGTCGGACAGTGGCTGGATGGTAAGTAAAGTTGACAAAATTCATAAACTTTGCAACCGATGACAGGGATATGAAGAATCAAGTAGTGTTGCAAGTTGACATTAGACCTGAGGGTAGAATGTACAAATGTGATAAGAGATTTGTCTAGGATGACTGGGGTCATTGTCATCAAGATTGTACATTTACATTTGTATCAATGCTCTTGAAAGGGGGGAGCTAAGGGAGTTAGAGAATCTATTAGAGGAGTAAAATTAGATTTTTAGTTCTAGTAAGGTTCCAAGGGAAGGAATGCCCATTAGGGGACCTAGATTAATGATCGAGATCAATGAAATCTCTATTGAGTGATGGTGGGTTTACTTAGGGCCATCAATGCCATCAACCAGTCTATTGGATCAGCGAATCCAAATGGACAATTGGGGTAACATCAAGGTCAAGACTACTATATCCGCAAAAAGGACAACCCTGATGTGGCTGGTTGGGCCAGAGAAAGGGGAAGGACATAGAGAGGTGTTTTATGTGTAAAAGAGTAGAAACACATGGATGGACAAGATCTAGATGCCTAGTACGTCATCTGTTGGAGAAGTTTTTTTTGTTTGGATAGGACGAGGGTGTTATGTCTAATATCTATCAAGCCGTCAATGTTATGGGCACCTGAAACTATAATTTTTATTCTGAGATGATTGGGGTATGTTTTGTTCGATGCAAGCGGGTCATAGTAATGTATTAGTACTAGATTCATGTGAGAAATAGATTTAGTGTAATTAACCTTAATATCACTAGTATATGTATTTTTACCATGGAGTAGCGTGGTACTCTTCGGTTCTACCTTAAAGTAATGGGTGGATACATTGAGACAATGTATTTCTTGAGGACTAGCTCCTTTTAGAGGTGATAATTGTGGTATGGTTTTATCTTGGGTACGAACGGGTTCGTAATGGTGTTCATTGTTTCAGTGCTGGATGTATATTCTTTTTGAGATGTCTCACCTGGAAGAGGGTTAAGCCACGAAAATAACTTGTGAAGTAGATTTCAGAGGGTATAGTTGTCTAGTTATATTGGAACTCGGTGCGTACGGACTCTTACTGATGAGATTCAAGGTATGATATGTTTTCGTGGAGCGGAGAGATTAGCTCGTCATTAATATTCAACATTGAGGGTGTGGTGATAGTACGAAACTAGTAGTATATGACTCCTTTAGAGATGCGGGAGTTCATGACAGACTTAGGAGTGTAGGGGAAAGGTTTGAGAGTCCCGGGGGTATGCTTTGGGTTCTGTGGAAATCAAGGACCGACGATGCTGAGGAATAGTGGACTAGTAAAAGTTCTTTTGGGGATTTGCTGGGAACTGTTATATGCATAAAACTTAATAAAATGTCGAAAATGTGAAGACGACATTGGCTTACAGGTCATCAGATTTAATGATAATTAGTGAACGTGTGGAGAAAATATGTTGAGCAGAATGCCACTAAGAGATAGGGCTAGTGGAGCTGGAAAGTGTTGCAAAAGAAACACTACAAAGCTTTGCACCACAAGTTGATAGGTGAGGTAATGTTGGGAAGAATTTAATAGTGATGAGTAAAGTCATCGAAAATATTTGAGGGATACATCTACGCCGAGAATGTGAGGGCCAAAATTGAGAAAATATGGTTGCATAAGTGATGATCGGAGGTTTATGCAATTATGCACGAGATATAGGGTGTATGTGCACCCTGGGAGGAGCCAGAGCCTCTACTGTGAAGATACTTATTAGATTCGGGGAGAAGATGCAAAGGCAATGATTTTGGGTATATTCCAGAGGAATGGGAATAAGTTGTCCCCCGAATTATGGAACGTTGAGCGTGGGTGTGTTTGGAAGTGACATTGAGTGCATCACAACCTACAATTTTCTATCACCGAGATTCATGAGTGAGACAGATATTAGTGGATGTCTTGGCCATTATAGCCATAATATATATATATATATATATATATATATATATATATATATATATATATATATATATATATATATCGAAGTGTAGCGGGGTATTTGGTGTTAACCACGTGAGAGTGGGGGGGGGGGGGGGGGTACACTAAGAAGATGATTTCATTATACGAGAGATTCCTATTTCTGGGAATTATGGGAGTAGCGTGGATATTTTCCAAGTTTCAGCTGCTTAGCTATAGTTTGGGGCTATAGTGGATAGTTCTAGTAAGATTGAATGTTTGTAGTACCGGGGTATGAATTATCGTTGCTAGGGTTCCCCTGAGATAGGTTTTAGCTCATATATATGGTTGTGTATGTTAAATGTGTTGCATATTAATGTATAAATTGTTAATTGAAATCCCGGGGAGTAGGGACAATTCTGATGTGATTTAGAGTAGTAGAACTTATTGTCGAGCGGGAAGATATAGCTCGGGCTTTTTTTTATGCAAGGAAACTAGTGATAGTAAGGGCGTGGTAGTATGTGTTGTCTTTTTGTTATGTAAGAGTGGATATGTATACTTTCATGCCAAGAGGAGGGTATTTGGAATGTTATAGCTGTGGGATTGAAGTTATATTACAGATTAAGGGCTAGAAAATGTCGGGTTTCATTACGTGCAGTTAAGCACGGGTACAGTGTGTATGGGTGCTCTGGTTAATTACATTCTCTCAATAACTTTGTGTACCAATGCTAATGGTAAGTGACTGCGGGGCTAGTTGAGACTGGGAGTACTAGGATTATCTGAATTTTGAGGATAAAATTTCGTTGTAAGGGGGAAGTATGTAACACCCCGTAAATTTAAGGTCCTTTAATTAAATAATTTTTTGGGAGAAAAGGAATTTATTTTATTTGGAGGAATTAAATTCATGATTTGAGAAATTTTTAAATTTGAGGAATTTATTAATTTGGCGAATTGAGGTATAATATTTTGGATTATTTTGTGTCGCATTTTGAGATCAAGAATTTGGAGAATGTTATAAATTAATTCAGATGGAAATTTGAAGTGCACGGTTGAGTCCGGATGGGTCAAAATATTTCAAAATGAGTTGCCATATGTATATGTTGGGTTTCGAGACGTACATAGACATAACTGAGCACCAAATAAAGAGTTTGTTCTCTTTTTAGGAGGTCCATAGGCCCAAAAAAGGGATTTTAGTTTTTAACCCTAGTTGTAAAAGGGTAAGGCAACTTAAAGTCATTTTAGCAGACTAAAATTGGGGAAAGCTTAAGAGGAGAGCCATTAAAAGAGAATTTGGGGATTTGGGGAGATTTTCTTCAAGAACCAGAGAAGATCCTTGAATTCAATCCAACATCTTCATCCAAGGCTTTGATCTACAAATTGAGGCAAGTGGTTTAATTTGCAATTGTAATGTGCATTTACCTATTCATATTAATGGAGGTGAGAATCAATTAATATGTTAGGGTTTGTGTTCATGAGAAATTGGGAATTTCTTTGATTAGGAATATAAAATCTGTAGAGGTGTTAAGATTTGATTAATTTGATGCCCTAATTGATTAAATTGTTGGGATTATATTGAATCTGATATGATTAGATATTTAGGATGAATCTGGGGAATTCTTTATGAAGAAATCTGTACAGAATGGAGGTTTTGAACATGTTAATAGAGAACTGGATTTTCTGGGCAGATTAGGGATGGAGATGATACCAGGGTCGTTCGAAAGCCACTATCGTTCGAACGACATGTCTTATCATTTGAACGATCTATTAAGCCTGCCAGATTTTCTTCTTCCCCTGATTCAAACATGTTTTGTGTTTTGAGATACACAGTTTCTGCATTGGGTGATTCTACAATTTTGGATACAATCTATGGTTTAAATTAGTTAATGTTTACCCTTGAACTAATTAGAAGATTTGTTCATTTGAAGAGTTACGGATCATGATTTAGTGAATTGTAACCTTGTTAATTAAGTGGGTAGACTTAATTGAATGAAATTGAATGATGGATTAAATTTATTGAATTTTAGGCCGAGAGAAAGAGTCCGTGTATAATTGGTAGGGTGACACTAAAATAATGAAAATTAATTAGTGTATAATTAATTAAAATGAAGTCGGATCAGAGAGTTGGATGTTTTAGGCTTGTGTATGGACATACTACACCGGTAGCCTAGATTTCTGTATATATATACATAATTATATATATACAGTTATGTGAAGTATATATGATATATAAATATTTGTGTGAATACTATTTATAGTAAAGCATACCAATATTAATGTTATTTTAGGAGGTTGCACGATGTGGGTGAGTCCCTGATTAGCGAATGCAAGGCGAGTATATTCCCCAGGTCATAACATCTATTTTAGGGGTGGGTTGTTATGGTATTGAAAGGTCACTTACGTGGGAAACTATGACCATCTCCTATGCGTTTGGTAATAACATTTATATCCGACATGTGTGTGAAAGTTGGGATATAGTTATACGTATACATAGTGCATAATTATATGTGGTTGTATATACATGGTGTATATGTATAATTAATATAAATTGTGAAACAGTTATATTGTATTGAATGTGAATTGATTTCAATAAGTTAGTGTGAATAATAACTTACAACTCATATACGTGATGTGAATCGTATAAGTAGTATAATTGGTGAGAATGTTTTATGGCTTTAAGGGAGAAATGACTTAAATAAGTTAATGAGATTAATAACTTATAAAGTATACTAAAGCCACTAGGGATAGAGTAGTGGGAAATCATGGGATATATGTGACAAGACTAGTTACGGGGTGGTTAGCTAGGTGGGTCATGTATAGAACATTAGGCATGCACATTAGTGGAGGGGTGGGGTGTCCTTAAGAGAGTGTATGACACTAACTTAAATATGAAGAGCATATTTGCATTTTAATTTACTGCATTTAAATTCACTTGCTAAATATTTTCAATTTTTTGGGGATTCTAACCCTTCATATAAAATATTTTTAAAACCTTTTAGGTGTCCAGCCATAGGGACGTCAGAATTGTTCTATTCCAAGTTTTCGCAGCTCTGACACATGTGGATGTTGCAGGACTTTGACTTATCCATTTCAGTTATTTCATTCCTAGAGTAGGATGCAGTTTGTATCCCATTTGGTAATGTCACCCTAGTTGTTTTATTTTATTTCAGTTAGATGATGTATTCAGTTATTACTCTTGTGTTTTATATTTGGTACTTTATTTGTAGCCGATGGTTTTCTCGGCAAGGATTACATTTATCCCATTTTTACTATTGTTCATTTCAATGATTTTATTATCGTTAGTTATATATTATTTCGCATGTTGTTGTTGGGAAGTTAAGTAAAAAGATAAAATTTGGCACCATGTCTTTTGAATACTAGGTGGTTAGTAAGTTTTAAAAAAGTTTTCGATAGTGATGCTAAGAATGAACGAGATGAGATTTCTTCTTAACTTGGTATAGGACTGATCACCCGGTATTTTATTAGGTGGGGTGTCACAGATGTGATGTTTGTCGACCTCCTCGAGGACGAGATGAGGAAGAGCAAGAGGGTAATAGCCAACATAGGACTGTTTCCAGAAAGCCTTATGTTCATCCAATCGATGGAGAAGGAGCTGTAGATAGTGTTGCTCAGGACGAGGTTATAGATATGGTCGAGAAGCCCTGGATTGATTCCATTCAGCGATTGAAGGACAAGATGTAGGACATACTGAAGAGCTAAGACCCCTTGCAGAGGGGATATACTGAAGGTTCCCCCGTTGTGGCAAAGTTCGTGAGTTATCCTACCCCGACAATGTTTAATACGCCTGCAGTCACACCCAAGTACGATGAGAGAACTAATCTCATCCACCATGTGGAGTTGTATCAATCAACTGCTGATATCTACTCGATCTTAGATGAAATGAGGTGTCGATCCTTTTCTAGCACACTGACTGGTGCTCCCCATGTGTGGTTCACCTCTCTCCCTAAAAAATCAATAGATAATTTCACATAGCTAGCAGAGAAGTTCATACACAATTTTCTCTTTGGGGTGAGGACCCAAAAGAAGACGACATACCTGTTGTATGTGATGAATTGAAAGAATGAAAGTCTGAGAAGGTACATAGCTAGGTTCAACAAGGAGAAATTAGAGGTTGAAGATTACAAATAGAGAATTTCTATGATCGTCCTGATAGGAGGATTGCAGAACGGAAATATCCTTTGGAAGCTTATAGAAGATCCTCTAAAGTCCATGGTCGAACTCCTAGCTATGACCGGGAAGGTCATGAATACAGAGGAGGCAATGGCTACTATGGGTGAAGACGGTAAAGTAACAAGTAGTGGAGGTAAAGTCCAAAAAAGAATAGGGATGGAAAGAAGAGGTCGACGGATGATAAGTTCGCTGACTAAACCCCTTTGACAGTCAGTTGTGAGCACATCTTCAATGAGATAAAGAATAATCGATCTCTAAGATGGCCTGAGAAGTTGAGAGCTCCTCCTCACAAGAGGAACATGCATCTGTGATGTGAATTTTACTAAGAGCATAGCCATATGACCAACAAATGTTTCTCTCTCAAGGATGAGATTTAGAAAATGCTAACAACTGGCAAGTTAAGAAAGTATGTTGACAAGAACAGTTCAAAGGTTGCCTGAGACGACACTCAAAAGACAAAAAATGACAAGTGTAAGACTGATGATATAGTTAATCGAGAGGATGAAGACTTAGACGATGATGATAAAGTAGACCTTGATCTGCCACCTCCCATCATCGATCCTAAGGGTCAGCTGAAAATGATTTCCCTGGGAGTCAAAATTATTTGCAGAGGACTCGCTAGAAGGGGAAAGAAGATTGGTGATAAAAAGGATTACGTGGTAGAGGCCAAAGCTCTTCCTATAAAACCCAAAGAAGTACGCCCGAAAGCGGTTGAGACGAAGAAGGTAAAAAGAACCAAAGGCAAGTTAAAATAAGACAGAGCATAAATAATACGAGACGAGACCAAAGGAAATTATGAGGTATACCCGCGTCATGTGATGGAAGCCAAAGTCATAAACCTTAGAAGGGGGAATTTTCCCTAGAAACTCATAGTCGACCTCTAAGGGGGCTACAAGCATGGTAGCCTTTGCTGCCGATATGTTAGTGATCAACGAGCTTGGGTTTGCCTTCAAATGAGCTAGATTCGTTTCCCAAAAGGACTCAAAAAAGGAAGAGGAGCTGGGAGTAGTTTATGCAGTGTTGACCTTTTGCCTTGCCTGAGGGCCAGGATGAGTATCTTTGGGAGCCATGGGTTCCTTTGTTTTATGGATAACCTCAGGTCGGGTCAACCCTCCAACTGTTAATTTTTGGACTGCCTACTTGTTGTTTTTCTTTCCCAAGATAAATTAAAGCTAGGGGCCATAATCTTCCAGATCTCGTTTGAAATGTTAGGAGGACGATCTGAAAAGAAAAAGAAAAATTATTAGAAATAATGTACGAAGATAAGGGAAGACTTTAAAGGGTTTAAGTAACTCACACAACTCATCGAGGGGGCCAACCCCCTAATTGGACTTCACAAGATATTCAGGGACCATGAGATCCTCAAATTTTAGAAGGGCTCCCTTATTTCCTTAATCCATTAGATAGTCAACAATGTCCCGTTCCTCAAGGCGAAATGACTTTCGCTATCATGAAGGGGTTAACCTAGGCATGTGAAACTCTAGGCTCATCCTCATTTGGGTTGGCGTCGGTTGGAAACTCTCAGTCCCCATAGATGAAAAAAAACCTTTGTTTCTATTAGTGATTTGGTGTTTGGGTCACTTGAATAATCTTTTTGTCAAGTTTCCTAAACCCCTAAATGAAAATAGCAAGCTTGATTACTTAAAGACGAGATATTGTACCAGACTGTGAAAAGATCAACTGAAGGCTCATTTGTAAAGGTATTATTTTATAGGGAGACATTATCGGGGATGATTCTCCACTAATTGGGGGCCATTTGGGAAGGTGTAACCCCTAAGACAGACAAGATAACTCGAATGGTAGGGTGGAAAGGCAATTCGATGTTGACCGTGAATATCTGATCATAAACAGTGATTTCTCCCTCCCGACCTTGGATTACTTTCTCATCCTTGACTGATATCCTCATAGAAATATTAGGCTTAATGTCATACGAGTGTCTCCATAAAAGGAGATCATTCTCTTTGATAGTAGAGATGAAAGATCCAGCATATGAAGTGTCAACTAACTCCTCCGCCTCAGAGTTGGCCTCCTTACTATCTTCCTAAGGGTTTGGGGGCCCATTTGGGAACCTCTTTTAAAATTCAGGAGCATACATAGACGACATAGGAACGATAAGTGGTTGTGCACTGTTAGCAATCGGGACATGTCTATCGAATACGATGTGAATGGAAGAGTCATCTTGACTAGACAATTCGGCCTCAGAGGAGGATGACATCCGAGATTATGATTATCCTAATATTTCTTCGAAATATCTATCCTCGACTTGAGGAGAGGATGAGTTAGGTATCTCGGAGGACGAGGGGAAATGGTTTTTAAAGGTATTGGGAAAATAGGGCGAGTCCGGTCGACCTCGGCTTGGCACCAAGCCTCATCTTCCTCCTCTACCCTATGAATCTCCTGGAAACACCTCTTCTTCAGAGTGGGAAACATCTATGTTAATTCATACAACTTCCTTAGCATCAAAGAGGTTGAACCTACACCTAAGCAAGTGTAGGGTTCAAGTACACAAACAAGTAAAGTGTTGACTGTGATTTGACTAAAAGATTAAAAGATTGGAATGTGAACTATTGAAGACAAAAACATTATAGAACAGTTGAATGCTTCATCGGAGAAGATGACCGATGATCCACCAGAGTAACCAAATTGGGGTAAACAAAATGAAAAATTACCTCAAACCACCTACAAACCCCAAGGCAACTTCTCTCAACCCTCAAACTGGATGTCTCAATCCTAAAATCCCCACACAAGTAGCTAATAAATTAGCTAAAAAATCAAGGAAGTAATCAAAAAAGAAAAACCGGTATCGAAATGGACAAAAAAGATTGAAAGGTAACAAGGAAAGAAGAAGGGGAATACTTATAAGGGTTAACTAGACTAACAACCACTGAAGACTTTTAAAAGTAACCGAAAAATTCTTGGGGAGTTGAGAGAGAAAAGAGATCTGGGAACTTATTGAGAAAAAGAAGCGTTCAAGTGAGGAAGACAAGGAAAAAAATTTCAGGTTTAAATATCATAAAATTATTGCGCGCAATTTTTTAGGCACATAATCATTTCCGGCAACCATAAGCATTCAACCATCATTTATGCTTTGATCAGACACGACCATATGAGAACTATGATAGTTATCACATTAAACATGTAGTCTAATTGATGATTGGAATATATCTCCTTAATAACTACCATCAACACCTTCAGACATTGTTACCCCTCAGCCTCCTCTACACGTCAGAGACTAAAGTTTAGGGGTGATTAATATTCCAAGTATTTCCCTATCCTGGATATAGATTACCTTGGCTTAATCCGACCTGCACCAATTTGTCTATAATTATGAGTTATGCCTCGACTCAGGACTTAGCCCGAGCTGATTTGTCCTCGGCCCATGACCCCTCGCAGGTGAGCTCTACCTCATCCTTTAAGATCTTTCGATGCAAGTCACATCACTAATCTAATAAACTATAGACCCTAGACCTCGGCCTTCGTCAAGATAATGGACGAAAAGACGAGACATCCCAAAAGGACAGGTGTCATTCCATCAATGTACCACAGTTCGATGACTAAGCCTCGGCAAGGATAGATGGCCGACAGTAGAAAGTTGACAAAGCATGTGTATTGAGGAACACATGAGAGTGTGTGCATGGGCTACAGATACCATGTGTATCGAAACCGTTATACCAACATCTCGCTCACACATGAGATATTATTTTATCATCATGACCTACATGTGACAGAGACAACTGGCTCCTCTTTAATGACTAGGAACATTCCACACATGCATATTACATTCTTGGAGGGTACCCTACAGCCCCATGCACTATAAATACTTTTATTCTATATCTTTGTGAACGATCGCTTATTGTAAACCTTACTAAAACTCTTCTAAATTTATTACTTAGAGAGAGAAAGCTTGAGTGCTTACATCCCAAGGCCATTAGAGCCCATATTTAGTGGATTCCACACACTCACAAAGTGGATGTAGGGCCTCCAAAGGCTGAACCACTTACATTTGGTATTATCTTCCTATTTGCCTTATCTCTTTCTGTATTTACATATATTTGTCATACTCTATTATTATCTAGTTTTGATCTCACTCAATAGAGTGATTTGGTGATACCATTTCTGGTATCATCAGAGATAGCACAAAAGATAGTGTTTACACCCTTGGAATTAAAAGTTGAGGAAATCTTTTCAGTCATTGTCAAAGAGTTGAATGACTTCAGAGAACCACCATCAGTGAGAGGATTCCACCATTACTCAATCGAGTTCCAAACATTCACATAAATTAATATAAGAAAAAATTGCATCCGCGCCTTCCTATAGGAATTCTTTGTCCCTTCACACAATTGAATATGGGATACGGAACTCCCCTGTCGATTAAAATCCATATAAACCCTAAATGTGCACAAAAATAGCGATCAAATGCAACAAACTAGTGTAACCCTCTCTAATACTAATTTGAAAAATGACTAGTACCCTAGGGTTATGCGAATTATCAAACACAAACCAATTTTTTTTTTTTCAATTTTATCTTTGCACCAATTAAACCACAATGTTGTCTAAATAGTTTACCGTTCTATTCATGACCTAAGCATGCCTTTAGGTGATATATAGAAGAATAAAATACCAAACCACAACACGATAATACAAGGAAACCCCAAAATGTGAAAAACCTCAGATGGCCCAGCCACACAAGTCCACTATGATATAGGTCTATATATAACGAAAACTTAGACTTACACAATGAATTTGTGCCTTCAATCATTAACTCACATCCTTATCCCATGTTACCTTCTTTACAACCATTATTGGATGCCCTCCAATAACCACGCAAGGCGCTTCCAATGTCTTGATAATCCACCAATATTACTTCTCTCGTGACCATTCCAACCATTTCACAACACAAAAATGACCTCCACCGCTCGAAACATTCCCAAACAAAAGGAATCTCAAACAGACATACGTATGTGAAACTTGGATCTCAAAATCTTGGGTGTAAACTAGGGTTTTAGAGGCTTTAGATTTGACTCTAAAATTCATTTTTGCAAAACCACTTTTTACAATTGATGTCATCCTTATGTATTTATAGAAAACATAAATTTTGAGGCGACATATTTTTTGAGAGATATTGTTTGAACAAAATACATAGGGTCATTTGAATGAAGTATATATTCTTGTTTTAACGAAATTGAATCGTGTTCTAACAAACCTATATAACTTGTTTGAATGTTTTTCAAATGATATTTCAATAAAACTATTGTGTCAAATGAAAAATTCTCGTTTGAACCTCGTTTGAATGACAAACCATTTCTTGTTTATACACTCATTCCAATGAACAGTGAAATATCATTTAACAACTAAGAAAATGTCATTGGGATGACTGAAACCAAAAATCAACTTTTCTTTTGAAAAATATGGTTATGAAAACTCCTTAAGACATTTTATGAAACAAAACACACAAAACTCAAATCCAGGTATCAAACGTAAATATGTACTCATACCTCACTAATATCCATCGGATGTTGAGACAAAACTCTCCACGTACTCGATGTTTCTTTAACTTGAACGTTATGATCTTCAATCACACATTATATGCTTGAAGGACAAACAAGTCAAATCCCAACCTATAACACAAAAAAGATTTGTCCAAAAGAAATTAAGCCAATATGCATACAAATTGACTTCTTTGGAAATTTCTCCTTGTAGATGGCTCCATAAGAATGAGAGGACTAACAATTAAGTTAAATAAGAATGTTAAATTCTTCGAGTTTAGTCAACACACTAGTTAGTTCATTGGCATATTGATTAATATTACCAGTTAATGAAGATAATCACAAATACAAACTTCGCAACTATGTTAAATTATATCGTTATCTTATCAAATTTTAGTCAAGATTGTACGCAGTTCATTGAACTGTTGATTAATAATACAAGTTAGTGAGGTTGATCACATATTCCAACTTTACCGAACAATAATTTAATTAAATAAGAATGTTAACTTATCTAATTTTATTCATCAGTTAAATTAGAACATTTAATTATTGATCCACAAGTCAATGGAGTCACCTAAAGGCCTACATTTCATCATTCACAAGAAGAAAATTCCTGCAGCATGTTAAAAAAATATGAATAAAATAAGATGAATAGAAAGAAAAATGTTTCCATTAATATAAAATATGGATGACACGAGGCTTACAAAATCTGGCAAATAGGATTACAATCAAAATAAAACTAAAAAGAACCAGAGTATTAGGGGTGACCTCCCCCTAAGTGGTAACAACATCATTGCATTTCTTGCTTTCTCCTTTAGGAACAAAAGACTCAATTTTTGGCTAGTTGGACTCTTGTAAAACACTAACAAAGCATCACTAATTATATGCTTCTCCAAAAAGTGTGTTCAGCGTAGGAAGGATTTCACTCAAGAACACTCTACGTCTAAAAAATAATCCATCCTGTGTTGAAAGAAACTAATTCATGACAGTTAAAGTGTGCAATAACTTCTTCGACCCTGACTTTGAAGCCATGATTAAAGAATTTATTTTAGTCATCCTCTCAATCACTAGTAGGAGCGCTTTTTTTCCTCTAGAGGATAAACTTATCCAGGGTCTTCTGGGTAAATTCCTTCTTTAGCTCCACCATCTCGGAGTCAACCTTGCTAAAATCTAACTGAAAGATATCGACATCCTTATCCTTACTAGTGATATTTTCCTTGATTTTACCCTTGACGTTAATAATTTTGTTTTTCTTGTCGGTTAGAGTATTTTTCATGACTTTGGCTTAGTCATTGAGAATGTATGCTCAAAAGATTATCGACCTAAGTAGTCGCCTCATGCATCACTAGCATGGCCTAAAACTTAAAAGAAAAAATAAAGTCATTTAGTATCAAATTAATATCAAATACATAAAATAGTACAAATTAGCTAACTTACCAGAATAGAAAGATGGAGCCCTTAATAAATGACTTTATTTTAACTAAATGACTTTATTTTTTCTTTTAACATAAAGCAGTACAAATTAGCTAACTTATGAGAATAGAAAGATGGATCCCTTACTTATGAAGGCTCTCTAAAGAAAATTCTCAAGGTTGACATGTACATAGGTGACATAGGGGTCTAAGATAATGATTAGCCTAATTTGGCATTCTAGAATGCCTAATCCTCAATAGTGAAAATCTCCTTACCCTTCATAAAGTTGTGTAAATGTAGATTTCTAGTAGAGTCAGTATGTTTATAATTTGGTTTTATTCTATTTGGACAACCGTTTGAGTCATAGGTTAGTATTTGAGATTATTTATCCTTCAAGCCTATTATGCATGATTAAAGACCATAGCGGCCAAGTAAAGAAAATTCGTCATCATGTCATGTTTTTTAACGATTTTCGTCTTCAAAGTCCACGAGATCTCAAGAGCTATGACTGCATATTTACGTTTGATTACTGGGTACATTGTTTAGATGTTAGTTTTTAAACTGGAGCCATTTTTTGTAAAAGAGTTTTAGAAGAAAAATGATTTCTAAAGTTGTTCGAACGAGATTTTGAGTTCATTGAAACGATTTTACACTAATCATTTGAACGAGATACTATTTGGTTCAAATGAGGTTATTGTTTTTGTCCAAACAACCATCAAATGAGTTTGTTTTGTTTTAAGGGAAATTTTTGCTCAAAGGTATTTGGATGTTGTTCAAATGAGTTTGACTATCTCGTTCAAATGAGATTTATTTCATTCAAATGAGAATGCACAATTCGTTCAAACAACACTAGTGATTTCATTCGAATAAGACTTCTCAATTTTTTTTTCGCCTCATTTTTCACGTGTTCTATAAATAGGATGACTGTCATCAATTTTTATTATGAGGTTTTGCGAAAAATAGTTTTCCAAGAAAAAACCAAAAGAGCCCAAACCCTAGTTTTCTCCCCAATCGTTTGAGATCCAAGTTTCATCTTAATATACTAGTTTGATATCTCGTGATTGAGAACCAAAGTTTGATTACTATTTATATTCACCATGTATAATTTCATATGGTAGATTCCATATGTGTTGTGGTATGAAGTGGTGGATTGCGTGTTTGTTTCGGTGATGCTTTATAAGCCAAGGTCGGTGGATATCAAGATGTGTGAGGAGAAAACATAATGGTATTCATGGGTGGATTCTTATGTGCCACTGAAGATAAGGTTCAAGGAGCAAAGATAGCATCAAGGCTTGAAGGAGTCGAGTCGATTGAGTAAACCACCTGTCGTCCTTTTGTAAATCCTATATCATTATGAATTTATGTGGATAGGCCTTCTAAGGTGTGGACATCCGGGGACTGATCCAGTGCAGGCTAACCCCGAAAGGTGAGAGAAAATGGGAAAATTTCTCTAGGCGTGTGTGATGATTCGAGGACAGTATTCCTTTTTCTCCCACTCACACAATATTCGCGGGCTACAATGAATATAAATCAGTCTTTGTCAAAGGGGAGGAAAATGTAAAAAATGGAGTCACCGGCCTATTTTTCTTTAAACGGGCAAAAGAATGTAATCGTCCCTAAAATAACAACATTAAAAGAGAAACTCATGCACATGAAATCAAATTAATCGAGGCCTATTTTTTGAAATGGGAAGGGGTTAGGCACCCATTCACCCAGTTCAGTCTCTCAAGGGATATAATATCACTCATATGTAAAATGTGTGCGATGTGAAAAGGTGTGAGAAATAAGAATCACCGAACTTTCCTCATCGGAAGGACAAAGAGGAATCATCCTAAGGAGTAGATGAAAGATAGGGAATAATAGGAAAATATGTGTAAGGACGCTATTTTATAAGTACGTTATCAATTTAGTATGTCGTATACCACTACACCGTCGTTGAGCATTCAAGAACATTCAAGCATCAAAGACGGATCCGAATATCAAGATCTTCAACATTCAAGCCTCCGCGAGGTTAATTTTGGTAAGGTTGAGTTTTAATTCCTTAGCATTTCACTTAAAGTGTTGGGATAATTTTAAAAGAGGCCTGAAAATTTTTCTAAGTGTTGAGGCATTGTTTTTCGTCAAAATGAATTTTCCAAGATTAAAAGAAGAATTTTTTAGATGAAAAATTAAATTTATTTTCGCGAATTTTCTGGTTCGAACGACATGGGATCGGGTCTGAACGATATCAGATCTCGTTCGAACGACATGGGATCTCGCTCGAACGACGCGCCGCCTTAAGTTTTTTATAAATAGGCTTTTCCAACTCCATTTTTCATAAGAAGACCTGTATAATTTTCAGAAACAAAACTGCTACTGCAGAAATGCTTTTTGTTTTCTTCTTTTATGTTTTAAACCTTTTGTTTTCAATTCACAAAACATCCCAATCTTTTAGTGAATTATTTTGGAACCCTAGATTCAAGTTTGTTGAAACTTTACCTTTGTGGGGAGAACTCTACAACCAGAGAGATGCGTGGTATTATGGAGGGAATCTCTATAAAGTTACTCTTATAGGCAGGAAAACGTACACCATGAAGACTCTTATAGGGAGGATAACCTACACCATGAAGACTGCGTGTCTAGGACTGCGTGTCCTTATGGTATAGCTGGATGTGAACCACTGTTGATTTCTAGTCGTTACTTTCAAGGTTTAACGAAGGCACCATGCCTTACTCTTATAGGCGATCAAGTTGTATGTAAGTTAACGATCTTGTAAACTTTTTAAAGTTTTAGAAATAAAAGGTTTTGCGGGATTTTTCCTAAATTTGGTGTTCCTAATATGTGATCTTGTGATTATTTGATTTTAATATTTAATTCAATCAGTTAGATGTATGTTTTAGGGTTTAACTAAAATTGGATTTTTTTTTAGAATTCGTATTATTCCACTGTAGTGATTCTACAAAATAGTATCAGAGCCTGTTACACTAAGTTATTGTGTTTTGTTCCTAATTTTGCACAAAAATGGCTTTTGGTGGTTTTGATGATTTTCGATGTCAACTTTTGAAAAGGTTAGTTGAAAAATTCACACGAACTCTTGTTTTAAATCATGTGTTGAAAATAACTCTGAGATGTGTCCTTGTTGTGAGGATGTTGGTCACACGTTAGATGAGTGTAACACAAATTTAAAGAATAAATTGAATCAACCGATTTCTCATGTTTCTAACCTTAGTGACAGTGATTCGGAAGAAGAAGTCTTTTATTCTTCTAGGAGAGAGCTTCCCATCCGTGTGATTAGTGATGAGAGTGAGGGTGAAAAGAGTGAAGAGTAAGAAGAAGAATTGAGTGAGTTGCAAGTTGCCTACAATAATTTGTATTTTGAATATTTAAAGACAAAAAAGGCAAACTTGAAACTTGAAGCTGAATTGAAGAAACGTGCTTTAGATAGTGATAATAATGATGTGTTGATTAAGGATCTTAGGGCACGTGAGGATATGCTTAAAGATAAATTAGGATATTTTGAGGGTGAGAGAGATAATCTTCGAGGTGTGATGGAAGTTATGAAAAATGAACTGTTAGAGTTTGAAGACTCTAGGCGTTTGCTTGAATCTAAGATAGGTGAACTTGAGGTGAAATTTAAAGATTCAAGTAAAGTGAAATTTGATTTAGAGTCTAGGTGTGAAAACCTTGATAAGATTTTAGGCACCGTCGAGATAAAAAAGAATAGGGGTGGGATTGGTCTTGAAAAATATGTTGTACCCATTCCCACACATGTGAGAGAGCCTCCTAGGATTGTTAAGAAAGAGGCACATAAGTTTGTTAGGAAAGGTCCCCTTAGGAACAACATGAGAGAACCTACTAGGATCATTAGGAGAGAGCCACCTAGGAAAATTCATAGAGCACCATCTAGGAATCTGAGGAGAAGGCCAACCTTAGGTAACACTCACCGCCCGATTTACACTTGCACACATTGCGGTAGGCAAGGTCATCTTAGGCATTTCTTCTATTAGCTTTTTAATGGACCTAAGAAACATAAAAGGAGAGTCACCCCAGTTCCCAAAACCCCCACACTCTGTTACACATCCATTTGGGTCAGGAAATCGAATTTAGAGGCTTATGGTCTATTTGTTCATGATTCTCGTTTGATAGCACATGATTCACCCCATGTGAGATCGTTTGGTTAATTGTGTTGGATGTTTTGTGATACACCAGCTATGCACCATGTTATATTCTTTCTAGTGTTATGTCTCACTTTGACGTAGTGCACATTGATTTATTTGTTGCATTTGTGTGTTTCGCTTATGTTTTAGCACTGTTTTGGATCTGTTTGCCCCTTACAGTTACTGTTTTCACGAAATTTTTGCACTGGGAAAAACTGTATGATTTTCTGGGCATTCTGGGATGTTTGGGTTTTCTCGTTCGAGCGAGATCTATAGGTCGTTTGAGCGACAACTTTGTCTCGTATGAAGTCGCTTCTCGCGACATGCCCTTATCGTTCGAGCGACAAAGCTGAGTCATTTGAGCGATATGTCTTGAATTTTACTCCCCTTTTGTTTTTAGTACCTAGTGTTCATATGATTATGTTTTGGTATTACTAGGTTGGTTCTGGACAATTTATATGAAGGTATTCATCATATCCATGCTTAATTGCTAACATGCATTTGTTGATTTATCACACCTGATTTGATTCTTGTTTCATTTTTGTGATTAATATTTTCTAGCATAAGATGATGCTCATATCCATATTATATGCCTATTGCTAGATGTATCATTTTGTAGTTGTTTTTCTTTTTGAAAAATTTTTAAAATGCAAAAAGATTTTCTATTTTTTGAGTGTCCATTCATATTTTGGTTTGGTCAAATTTGAAAATCCAAAAAGATTTTGTATTTTGTTTGGACCTTTTATGGATACACACTTAGGATGACCGAGTCACAATTTGATAGTGTTTTGAGACAATATATCATGTCATCCATGAGCTTTACAATGTTTGTAGTCATTGAGATGTTATTAGATGATACTTCCTACATGTTTGACTCAATATGTCCTTTACTGCACACTTGCACAAATTTGTCTGATTATTGTACTTATCTATCACATGTTGATCTAGTGTTTTCATCTCAATCATGTCCTTAAAATGAACCGAGTGCAATAATATGAGAGTAATAAAAGTAGTGCATGTAAACACCATTGCCCGTGAGGAATTTGTTTAAATTTGAAAAAAATGATGAGTGACACGGGAAAGGGTTGCGAGTGAATAATAATCACGTCGTGAAAGCCACCGCTTGAGAAGAGCCCGCACAAAAAAATGAAGGCAATAAAAAATGAAATATGCCAAAATTTTGGACCAATAGGTTTTCTCTAAGTTGAGAATTTAGTATGTCATTAGAAAAATAAAATTGCATTATTATAGATGAGGGAGTTTTGGATGGATATATCAATGGATTTGCACGTCCTTTGAAAAGTTCTCAAAATGACACTAAATAGTTTGGATGTTATTGGTGTGGAAATCATTTAGACTTTGATTTGTTGATTTGATTAAGATGATGTCATCTAAATTCAACAATTTTACACCTAAGGATATTTTTTATGTTCATTCGTTAGGGGTACACGTATTCATCGTGCACATATGATTGATTGAGTTGATTTACCTATCGAATGTGTTAACACCCATACATTCCATTTCCATGACTTGGTTGTTTTAGTATAAATCCATGGTGTGATTTTTGTATCATTATTTTTGCTTTGAAAAAATTGAAAAATCAAAAATAGTTTATGGAATTTTTTGAGTTACACCTTTGCATGCACGTAGTTTGATTCATATTTGCAATGAACTTTTATCGTGACACCCCATGTTTAGTTTGTTTCTTCTTATCTGTCTATTTGGGGACATAATAAAAAGGGGGAGAACAAATTATGATTTTATCAGGGAGATTTGATTATATTGATTGATTTATTCTTATATCATTTCAAACTCGATGCGTCACGAAGGTATTTACTTTATCTCATGTGTGTAGGTACAAAAGTGATGATCATATGTTTCACACCCTGATGAGAAAAGCTTAAAGGTTTGAAGATTTGATCTTGAAGATTTTTGAAAAAAATTTGAAGACCTGCAAATTTTAGTATTTTCCATTTTTGGGTTCATGGGGGATATTAGATTTGTATAGGAACTTTGATTTGATAATTCGGAGTTTTTATTTTGTACCGGTATAGACATAGGGGGAGATTTTTAAGGACATTATTTTATAAGTCCGTTATCAATTTAGTATGTCTTATACCGCTACACCGTCGAAGAGCATTCAAGAATATTCAAACATCAAAGACGAATCCGAATATCAAGATCTTCAACATTCAAGCCTCCGCGAGGTTAATTTTGGTAAGGTTGAGTTTTAATTCCTTAGCATTTCACTTAAAAGTGTTGGGATAATTTTAAAAGAGGTTTGAATTTTTTTTTCTAAGTGTTAAGCCGTTATTTTTCATCAAAATGAATTTTCCAAGATTAAAAGAAGAATTTTTTAGATGAAAAATTAAATTTATTTTTCGCAAATTTTCTGGTTCGAACGACATGGGATCTGGTTCGAACGACATCAAATCTCATTCGAACGACATGGGATCTCGTTCGAACGACGCGCCATTTTAAGTTTTTTATAAATAGTCTTTTCCAACTCCGTTTTTCATAAGAAGACCTGCATAATTTTCAGAAATGAAACTTCTACTGCGGAAATGATTTTTGCCTTCTTCTTTTAGGTTTTAAACCTTTTTGTTTTCAATCCACAAAACATCCCAGTCATTTAGTGAATTGTTTTGGAACCCTAGATTCAAGTTTGTTGAAACTTTACCTTTGTGGGGAGAACTCTACAACCGAAGAGATGCGTGCTATTATGGAGGGAGTCTTTATCAAGTTACTCTTGTGGGGAGGATAACCAACACCATAAAGACTGCGTGTATAGGACTGCGTTGTAATACCCCGTATTTTCGAAGATTTAAATAATTATGTGATTTATTATTATTGTGGGATTAATTAAATTAAAATGTGAGAATTAATTATTAATCCGGATTAAATTTGAACATTTACTAGCGTGATGAGAAGTTAGTAATTATTAATGAAACTGTGAGAATAAGTAATATGGAATAACGATTTTAAATAACTTCTCGTGAGAGAGAAATACGACAGTTTGGTATATTAATTCGGGGGCGCGCGTGTGAGTCGTGTCAGGACTAAGTAAGTGGAATAAAAAGGTAAATTATTTTAAGCAACCCGTACGATCATTATGAGTGCCCCGTTGAGTCCGAAGGGGTCGAGATAGTCAGAAAACTCTACCAGGGTATTTTATTTGGACTCCGGGATATTTTTAGGCCAAGCCGGCACCTGGTAGGGGTAGTTTTGCAATTTGGATTTTTAGAGGAATTAAATGGACGAAAATTGGAGAAATAATATATCAGCTAATTGGGGACAATTAGGGTTAGGTTACACCTAAATCAAGAGAGAGGCACAGTGGGTGAGGGAGAGCAAATTCCAAAGGAGGATAAGCTATGTTCACCACCTGGCACAACCACCACCACCATCGTGTAGATCGAAATGCGAGGAACACATCCATACCAACAACTACAACGAATTAGACCTTCGAAATCGAGGCAAGTGTTTATTGCTTGCTTTCTTTAGCGATAATTGTGTTCATGTTAGTCTAGGTTAATAAACCATTGTTATGAAAGTTAATTTGGGTGAAATTGGAGAACTATATTGTAATCTAGGGATGATTTGTTAAGAATTTGAATGCCATATGTAGATAGTATGATGCCTATGAATTTATGATCATTTCTATGAACAAATCTGGGATTAATTTAGAAGTTATGCATATCAATGAAAGATCTAGGGTTCTTGATAATAAATTGGGGATTTCGAATTATATGGACGATTGGTGATGATTTAATTATGTTAGGTTATGGAATATCACATATATATGTCAGAATAATGTTTGGTATTGATTGTTGGAAGTTTGGGCTTGATCTTTAGAGGTTTTTAAGAGTAAAAGTGATGAAAAATGGAGTTGTCAAAGGTTGAAGACGAAACAGCACCATCTCGCGCGATGTCGCACGAAGTAGTCGTTCAAATGAGAATGAATCTCGTGAGAAGTGGATCGAGCGACATAGAGATGTCGCGTGAAGTCGCGCGAAGACTGGTTCGAGCGACATGTGTAAGTCGTTCAAACGACTTGGCTTTCTGGTTCGAGCGAGATTTCTAATTTTGAGGGATTTTCCTATTTCGCCCCTCTTTGTGTAAACAGTCAATTTGAGTGAGAAAAATTAATGTTCGATGAACCCAAAATAGTGGAGAATTATTGGGAGTTATTTAGGTGTAATGATTCAAATATTTGGAACGATGAATTTACCTTGAAGATTGCGGGAAAGAGATAATCGTAATTGTAAATGCGTCGGGAGTATTGAGTGATAAATACTTACGATATTAGTTCAGAAGATATGGAACTTATAAGAATAAAACTTAATGGGTACTTGTGGGACTCCTTATGATTTTCTATTAAGAATTTTTGGGTGACATATTATCCTTATATATTACGAGAGAGGATATATCGTGATTTAAAAATGCGTTGATAGCATTTAGTGATGGTTATACTACATATGGAATATGACATTTGGTTGTGTGTATACCGTTTGATGGATGGGTTGTGTGTATACCTATATTTGATATTATGTGTATGACATACCTAGCTGCTTGCTATCACGGGGGGTTGTGTAGAAACGGTCTTATCCTGAGTGACCTTCGGGGGGATATTTGACTTGTATCTCAGAATATAGTACTTGGAAGACTTATTTGTAAGTTGATAAGTCGCTGACTATAGGAGCATAGGTATGTGCGTGACCCATAGGTATGTGAACTATGTTCGCCGTCAATATGTGTGATTTATTATATGGTTCATGGGAGATTTCTGAACCGATAGTCCTTATTTGAGTACGAGATGTACCGGGTTATGATAGCAGAGTATGCAATGCACCATAGGTATAGCCTTGGGGTGCTGTGTTAGTATATATATAATAGTGGTGGATATTTATATATACTTGTTTTATACTTACAATGTGATATTTGTAGGCTATTAAGATTGGGTAATACATATATAATAGTGAAAGATATACATATGTATGCTTTTGGTACGCCTAAAATGAGATAATATCAGATTATTAAGATAGTGAAATCTTCAGTAATGTAAATAGTAAATACTTGACTTTAGTGTGACAACACTTATTTAAAATGATAAATGTTGAGATCAAATACGGGATACTACTACGAGGGGTAACTAGTAGGATAAGCCTTTTCCTAGTTAAGAGTGTGTCATATGACTAGGTGGGATTAGATGTACGTTAGGCGTGCACACTAGTCGAGAGGTGAGAATCTCATGTGAGAGTTCGAACTCACATGCATAAGATACTTGCTTTAATGCAGTTTTAAATACTTGCTAATAAATCTTTTTAAAACATCGGGCTCTGACCCGTCTCTTGCATTTCTTCTCTCTTTTGCTATATATATGTATTAGTACAGGTGCCCAGCCATAGGGACACGGGTTCTAGATACTTGGATGGTTTGACGAGCAGCAGCTGTTGTATTCCACTTCTAAGATTGTAGAGCCTCATTCTAAGATTGTTGTAGAGCCTCATTCTAAGATTGTAGAGCCTCATTCTAAGATTGTTGTATTCCACTGCATATGCGACTCACGCTATCCTGTGATTTAGTCTAGTGAATCCAATTCTCATGCGAGAGTGATTGGACTTTGTACTCCGAACAATATGGGATGACCAGTGAAGGCCATTAGCGGGACTACAGGAGGAGGAAAAATAATTGAAGGTTGTGGAGCATTCGGGGAACGGTGATTGTAATAGAAGTCACCAACAGTAATATCTATGTGTGATGGGCCAATTGAAGGAGCTAATCCAAAGGCAATAGAGAAAGGTAGAGTGCAGTAACACTCAAAATTTTAAATTCAGAAGAAATTTTTCTAGCTCAGAGAAATGGCAAAGAGTAACAATAGAAAATCAAATCGAGATATTAGGTGAAGGTTAACCATTTAATCTTCCACCAGTTGGTCGGGTAAGGACCGACCATAAAGGATGAGTTAACTTGGTAAGCGAACTTCGTAATCGATGTAGGAGTCATAAAAGGTAAAAAGGATCCATAAGTTGAAATGGAATCGTGGGTAGAATACCCTAGCATGAATGGTAGGTGCGACTAAGGTGACTAGTGTCAATGTCATCAAATTATATGTTTATTAGAATATGTCAACGCCCCAGAAGAAAGGGTGCCAGTAGAGTTGTGATACCAAGCCGAAGGGCAAGGTTAAATTCAATAGTGTTAGTAGAATATCACCAGAGCGTATACCCAGTGGGGGAAACCTATTTAAATGATATGATTAAATCTTAATGAAATGGTGATGGAATCAGTAAAGACCAGCGGGTTGACCATGTGTTCCATACGCCCTGTAGAGCGCAAGGAACAACGAAAATAATAACTGGGAGTTAAGACTGTTAGGTCCGAGAGAAGGACATCCCAACAAGTCCAGGAGGACCAGTGAAAGGGAAATTAACCTATATGTAGAGATAAGGGTTAGCAGTATGGAATGTGATCACTTGAGAAGTGAAATTGATAGTAATGGGAGTAATAAACCATGCATGTAAGGTATACCATTGGAGAAGTAAAATGTGTAGTGTAGGAATTGGGTCAAGAGAATTGGGCCCATAAAATAATAACCCGAGAGTAGTGGGTCTATTCAGGACCAATGTAGTCCTCAGTAACTGTAGCATACCGTATTTCAGGATCCACGGGGCCCAGGAAATCAAGGGATGGTCAGTAAGGCCATATTTGAGGCCTAGAGATATGGGTCCAATGTATCGATGTTGGGCGGGTGAGCCGTAAAACAGAATAAATTACACACCAAAAAGGAAGGGAAAATCTAAGGAATGGAATCCGAAAGGTATAATGATTATAGAAAATTATGGGTCACAAAATGAGCGCACGGAGATCCTACGATCAGGATAGACTGGCGGAGCTTTATTTCATCCTTGTGAATAAATGATGAGTTCAAGTGACGTGGGTGTGTCACAACATGTGTGAATAGTTAACAATAATAATTTGAGTGTGCATTCGATTTAGTGGGTGCGCTGGCGACATCAGCCTTATTATGATGACTACCATTTGGTAGCGAAATTTTTGTGCCATCCGCGGGGAGGAGCAAGTATGGACACTAAGAGAAATTTGTATATGGTACTATGTAATTATTCGTGCTCCTTTGAGCTTTATGATAGTAGAGCATATTATTATTATATTGTATGGTTACTGGTTACCGAGGGTTTGAACGGTAGTAAATGGTGTGATAAGACTATCGTTCTAAAAATTTCAAGGTTTAAAATTATTATTTTAATGAGGCATCACCTAAAAGACAGTTGAGCCTGCATATGTGTTGTATTGTATTGTGGACTTCGGTGAGTATGTTGTCTTACTATGTTGATCCCGGTGAGCAGGGATGTTTTACTGATGTGATTCGGGGTAAATTGACTTATTATAGAGATGACAGATATAGCTCCTTAATTATAGAGCGCTAATAATCGTGAGCGCATCGCATTGTATGTCGTCTTTAGTGACATGAAAGTAGATGAGTAGACTTTTATGTTCATAGATGGGAATTCAGATATATATGTTATGCAGTAAGGACTTAACAGATCTCGACGACCAGCAATGTTAGGTAGTAGTGTATCGGGGGGTTCCTTATTTGGATTTCGCTTTGCGAGACATCCCACGCATGAAACTTAGCTAATGTTGGGAGAAGTTTGCCTTTAGTACATGGATTTAGTATCATAATGATTACCCGTATACGTAGCTATTATTGTGAGGGAATGGTTATATTACAGATTAAGGCCGATGGATCCGTATAAGAATAATGTGATAATGTTACCAATCGTTGACACCACGAGCAGACCCGTGGGACAACCTAAGATAGGATTAGGCGGAAAAGGTAGGGTGACTGAGTAGGACCTTACCATATTGCTATGCCAAGTATGTGGGGCATAATTTTTTATTTATATAAAATGTTTAGTACGATGGAGCTGCAATGCACAAAACGTAGGGTGTATGGGCACCCTAGATGGTTGAATTATAGTATTTTCCATAATTGAGAATTATGGCACAATGCGTATTGCGAGAGGTAACTAAATATAGAAGAGTGTGACTTCAGTACTTAGCTGTTTGATGGTTTAGTTCCGTTAGGACCGTTAATTCCCAAATTTGCCATGAGAATGGTATAGGAAGAATTCCATAAAGTTTAACTCGGGAAGGTTGAAACTTACTTGATAGGACATGGGGAGAACATGTTTCATGAGAATATAAAGCTTAAAGAGAGGGAGAAGGACTTGCGACATGCAATAATGACACGGTCACCTGAGCCATAGATGTGGATATGGTTGTAAGATAGGTAAAATGCGTCATGATAGTAATGGGAGAGTAAATCCAGGGACTATTACAGAGTTAATTACTTCGCAATGGGATAGCGACCCTATGTGGGTGAAAGTGGGTCAGGTAATTCAAGTAGATCACGTTATACGAAGTTAGGACAAATCATAACATGTAACAGTAAACCCCAACCATTATTACTGGGATAGTAAGGTTATATGGGGTACAAATAGAGTTTTTGTCCGAAAGAGTCAAGAGAATTATGACTCGATTATTGGAAAGAGTTTTTGGGAGGCCATGAATATTGAGATGAGAACATGTTCGGTCTAACACACTCGCAGGCGGACGGGAAGACTGAGAGTTTTAGTTGCACATTGCGAGGTATATTGCATTTCCAATTACGGGAAGGTTTAGTGTAATATCTTCCACTAGTGGAGTTAGTGTAAGATGACTCCCCTCAACTTATTATCGGTATGATTACATTCGAGGCGATATATATCAATCCTTATTATCCTGGTGCTTATTGGATAGAGGGGAGGAAAATAATCTACTAGGTCTAAAGGAATTTTCGGGCCATTAACCAGGGTGGAAATGATTAGGAGTTACATTATTTCATGTTAGAATGAGAAAATTGGTACCGAGTGATGTGGGATCTTTTCCTATTATTGTTAAGTTTGAGCTGGTAGCGTACAGGCTTAGGTTCTGTAGTCCTTTGCGGAGGCAGTATGGTATATATTGTGTGTAAACTATACAACGTACAAGAAAGAATAAACTACTGATGAAACGTAGTAGTAAGACATATATATATATATATATATCAATTAACCTACTAGTGCGAGTAGTAGGAGGCTAGATAGTAACAATCTAAAAGTTAAGTGGTGAAACTTAAATGGTAAGGCTTGGAAAGTAAATTATAACATCAGTGAGGTGTTCATTATTAAGGGTATTCGGTAATGTATTGAATGGGCGGTACTGTGTAGATTACATGAGATGTGAGGTTAATACCCGGAGTTGTCCTTACCAGAAATGCCTTATTTTCCGAAATTTCGGGACGAAATTTCGTTATTAGGGGGGAAGTATGTAATACCCTGTATTTTCGAAGATTTAAATAATTATGTGATTTATTATTATTGTGGGATTAATTAAATTAAAATGTGAGAATTAATTATTAATCCGGATTAAATTTGAACATTTACTAGCGTGATGAGAAGTTAGTAATTATTAATATTACTGTGAGAATAAGTAATATGGAATGACGATTTTAAATAACTTGTCCTGAGAGAGAAATACGACAGTTTGGAATATTAATTCGAAGACGCGCGTGTGAGTCGTATCAGGATTAATTAAGTGGATTAAAAAGGTAAATTATTTTAAGCAGCTCGTGTGATCATTTCGAGTGTGCCGTTGAGTCCGGAGGGGTCGAGATAGTCAAAAAACTCTATCCGGGTATTTTATTTGGACTCCGAGATATTTTTAGGCCAAGCCGGCACCCATTAGGGGTAGTTTTGTAATTTGGATTTTTAGAGGAATTAAATGGAAAAAATTGGAGAAATAATATATCAGCTAATTGGGGACAATTATGGTTAGGTTACACCAAAATCAAGAGAGAGCCACAATGGGTGAGGGAGAGCAAATTTCAAAGGAGGAGAAGCTATGTTCACCACCTCGCACAACCACCATCAACATCGCGTAGATCGAAATGCGAGGAACGCATCCATACCAACAACTCCAATGGATCAGACCTTCGAAATCGAGGCAAGTGTTTATTTCTTGCTTTCTTTAGCGATAATTGTGTTCATGTTAGTCTAGGTTAATAAACCTTGGTTATGAAAGTTAATTTGGGTTAAATTTGAGAACTATATTGTAATCTAGGGTTTATTTGAAAAGATTTTGAATCCCATATGTAGATAGGATGATGCCTACGAATTTATGATGATTTCTATGAACAAATATGGGTTTAATTTAGAAGATATGCATATCAATGTAAGATCTAGGGTTCTTGATAATAAATTGGGGATTTCGAATTATATGGACGATTGGTGATGATTTAATGATGTTAGGTTATGGGAAATCACACACACACACACACACACATATATATATATATATATATATATATATATATATATATATATATATATATATATATATATATATATATATATATATATATATGTCAGAATAATGTTTGGTATTGATTGTTGCAAGTTTGGGCTTGATCTTTAGAGGTTTTTAGGAGTAAAAGTGATGAAAAACGGAGCTGTCAAAGGTTGAAGATGAAACAACACCATCTCGCGCGATGTCGCGCGAAGTAGTCATTCAAACGAGATTGAATCTCACGAGAAGTTGATCGAGCGACATAGAGATGTCGCGTGAAGTCGCGCGAAGACTGGTTCGAGCGACACATGTAAGTCGTTCAAACGACTTGTCTTTCTAGTTCGAGCAAGATTTCTAATTTTGAGGGATTTTCCTATTTCGCCCCTATTTGTGTAAATAGTCAATTTGAGTGAGAAAAATTAGTGTTCGATGAACCCAAAATAGTGCAAAATTATTGGGAGTTGTTTAGGTGTAATGATTCAAATATTTGGAACGATGAATTTACCTTGAAGATTGCGGAAGAGAGATAATCGTAATTATAAATGCGTCGAGAGTATTGAGTGATAAATTCTTACGATATTAGTTCTGAAGATATGGAACTTTTTAGAATAAAAATTAGTGGGTACTTGTGGGACTCCTTATGATTTTGTTTTAAGGATTTTTGGGTGACATATTATCCTTATATATATTACGAGAGAGGGAATATCGTGATTTAAAAATACGTTTAATAGTATTTAGTGATGGTAATACTACATATGGAATTTGACATTTGGTTGTGTGTATACCGTTTGATGGATGGGTTGTGTGTATACCTATATTTGATATTATGTGTATGACATACTTAGCTGCTTGTTGTCACGGGGGGTTGTGTAGAAACGGTCTTATCCTGAGTGATTTTTGGGGGTATATTTGAATTGTATCTCAGAATGTAGTACTGTGAAGACTTATTTGTGAGTTGATAAGTCGCTGACTATGGGAGCCTAGGTGTGTGTGTGACCCATAGGTATGTGAACTATGTTCTCCGCCAATATGTGCGATTTGTTATATGGTTCGTGGGAGATTTCTGAACCGATAGTCCTTATTTGAGTACGAGATGTACCGGGACATTATAGCAGAGTATGCAAATATATAATACTGGTGGATATTTATATATACTTGTGTTATACTTACAATGGGATATTTGTAGGCTATTAAGATTGGGTAATACATATATAATAGTGAAAGATATACATATGTATGCTTTTGGTACGCCTAAAATGAGATAATATCAGATTATTAAGATAGTGAAATCTTCAGTAACGTAAATAGTAAATACTTGACTTTAGTGTGATAACACTTATTTAAAATGATAAATGTCGAGATCAAATATGGGATACTACTACGAGGGGTAACTAGTAGGATAAGAAATTTCCTAGTTAAGAGTGTGTCAGATGGCTAGGTGGGATTACATGTACATTAGGCGTGTACACTAGTCGATAGGTGATAATCTCATGTAAGAGTTCGAACTAACATGCATATGATACTTGCTTTAATGCAGTTTTAAATACTTGCTAATAAATCTTTTTAAAACATTGGGCTCTGACCTGTCTCTTGCATTTCTTCTCTCTTTTGCTATATATATATATATATATATATATATATATATATATATATATGCGGAGCACCCAGGCTAGTCATCAATTACAAACCACTTAATAAAGTTTTAGAATGGATAAGATATCCAATCCCAAATAAACGTGACCTCATGAACCGATTAAATCAAGCAACTATTTTTTCCAAGTTTGACATGAAGAGTGGATTTTGGCAAATACAAATCCATGAAAATGACAAATACAAAACTGCATTCTAATAACCAATCGTTTGGTAAATTAATATCTTTCCAATTTATTGACCTAGGGACTTGAATATTAGCATCATTTGTACTACTTTGTATGAGTAGAGTTTTGTCTTTTGGACTTTTTACTAAAGCGTGGACATTTAGATTTGTCCTTAAACATTTGTAATAAATTCTATAAATTAAAGCAAGTGGTTTACTTCCTTCTAACATTTCATATCCAGATGTTTTAATATTTAGTGTCATGGTTTTTAATATGTGAGGGTCAGTTAAACTTAATGTAAAATCAGGAAAACAATTAAAATGTATTGGACCATTAAAAAGGCTTGATTCCATCATTCCTTAAATACTAGTGTTTTAATTAGTATGTCTCGCATCTCTAAGACATAAGAGGATAGAGGCATTTATTCCTTTACTGGTTAATGGTTTGACTGCTACTTGTATTAATCCTATGTGTAGGAAATTGAATCCATTTTTTCTTTGTTTTGTAATAGCTTCACTAGTTAATAGTTGAATTCTATCGTGTTCTTTATTTAAAGCATAAACATGTTCAACAGTTTTAACATTGTAATTAGTACTAAAGGATGACTTTAGGAAACTAGTTTTGTAAATTTATTTTGTTGGGACTTTGGGAATATTCCAATCATTTAAATCTAAATTTACTTCTTCATAAACATGTTCTTCTTCGTTTATTATGTCTGGGGAAAAAGCTAAAGAAGACCTAGAGCTAGAACTAGCCAAAGAATTTTATCTAAATAATCTATTCATTTTAAAGCTTGTAAAGAAACCTATTTTCTTTTTACAATTTTCGTGTTTGTTTTCTCAAAATGTTTCAATACATACCCTCTCATACCTATCCGAAGAATCAAAGGAACAAATTAAATCTGCCGTCCAACAAGATGCCAATGGCCTCCCAATTTTTGATGAAAACATTGGAATGGGAATTCCAGATGGAGTTAACACTCTAGTTTTTACAATAATAAAACATTTTTTAGGAACACCTAGTAATATAACCTCAAGAATTCATGATCAACTAAGTAACCTTAGATGCCCAACTTTAAGAGATTTTAGATGGTACAAAGATTTTTTCATATCACGAGTAATGCTTAGAGACGATAGTAATGAACCATTTTGGAAAGAAAAATTTATTAATGGTTTACCAAATTTATTTGCTCATAAAATAAGAGAAGTTCTGAGTAACACAAATGGACACATTGATTATAACAATCTTACATATGGAGACATAATAAGTACAATCCAGAAATAGGGATTAAAAATGTGTATAGATATGAAAATAAGCAACCAGGCTAACAAAGAAAAATTAAAGGCAAAATATGAAATGGGAAATTTTTGTGAACAATATGGTTTAAACCCTGTTGCACCATCAAGAAATAAAAATTACAAGTCATACCCAAAACAATACAAAAGACATAGAAAAAACTATTTCAAAAATAACAAATTTTACAATAAAGAAAATAAGGAATTTTATAAAAAACATAAAAAACCACAAACTAATCCACAATATAAGAAAAATGACAAAAGTAAAGTAAAATGTTATAAATGTGGAAAAACAGGTCATTACAAATCGGAATGTAGGGTAAAATCCAAAATTAACTAGTTACAACTATCATCTGAAGTAACACAAGAAATATACAAAAATTTTGAACTAAAAAATTCTTCTAGTGAAGGTGAACAAAACACTGATTATGAATCATCAAGTTACTATGAATCAGGTACAAACTCTAGTTCTCCAGATATAAAATTAGGATGCAAAGACAACTGCTGTAAAACTATCAATGTTCTCACTAAACAAGAAGAACAGGAAGAATTACTAATTGATTTAATTGGAAAAATAGAAAATAGAGAATTAAAATCACAATACCTTTCAAAATTTAAAAAATTATTATCCAAAGAAGAAATTGGTATAAATACACAAAACAAGATAAGTCTTGATAATACTTTAAAACGGTTTAAAACTCACAAGGAAGTTACATTACAAGATCTCCAATGAGAAGTCAACATAATTAAACAAGATATCAAAGACATCAAAATAGAAAGTAAAGAATTAAAACAAGATATCACTATTTTAAAAGTAGACCAAACCTTCCAAAAGCAACAAGCCATCTCCTCAGAAGAAAGTGATCCAGAAGCTGAACAAGAACCTAAAATAGTAACAACAGAAGAACCTGATCATCAAATAAATATCATAAACCAAATTAATTTACAAAAATGGCATGTACAAGTAACTTTAATTATTAACAAAGAATATGAGATAAAAGTCATAGCATTAATTGATTCCGGTGCAGATTTAAACTGTCTACAAGAAGGATTAATTCCAACCAGGTATTATCATAAAACATCTGAACGATTAAACTCAGCCAATGGAAGTAAAATGCAAATCAAATACAAACTACCCAAAGCACATATTTGTCAAAATAATGTATGTTACAAAACTCCGTTTGTCTTAGTAAAAAACATGACTGACAAGGTAATCTTAGGAATCCCTTTTCTTTGCCTTCTATATCCGTTCACAACTAGTGATACTGGAATAACCTCCCTAGCCTTAGGCCAACAAGTAAAATTTGAATTTCTTTCAAAACCAGAAGTCAGAGATTTAAAAACACTCAAAGATTTTTCAATATCAGTAAACCGTCTCCAATACAAGAGAAAACAATTAAATTTTTTAAATGAAGAAGTAAGATACAAAAGGATTGAGGATCAACTTACTAACAAGATTTTCCAAGATAAAATAGAAAATTTCAAATTAAAACTAATAAATGAAATCTGTTCCGATCTACCAAATGCCTTTTTACATAGAAAGAAACATATAATAACTTTGCCATACATCAAATATTTTAATGAAAAATTCATCCCTACCAAAGCGAGACCAATCCAAATGAATCAAGAAGATATGGAACTATGTAAAGATGAAATTAATGGTTTATTACAAAAAGGAAATATAAGAAAAAGTAAATCTCCTTGGTCATGCCCTGCATTCTATGTGAGAAAAAATGCTGAATTAGAACGCGGAGCACCCAGGCTAGTCATCAATTACAAACCACTTAATAAAGTTTTAGAATGGATAAGATATCCAATCCCAAATAAACGTGACCTCATGAACCGATTAAATCAAGAAACTATTTTTTTCAAGTTTGACATGAAGAGTGGATTTTGGCAAATACAAATCCATGAAAAAGACAGATACAAAACTGCATTCACAACCCCCTTTGGTCACTATGAATGGTGTGTCATGCCATTTAGCCTAAAAATGCACCTAGTGAATTCCAGAATATCATGAATGAAATATTTAACCCTTTATCCCGTTTTACAATTGTCTACATTTATGATGTTCTCGTCTATTCCCACACAATCGATGAACATTGGAAACACTTAAATTTATTTTTTGAACTAATAAAAATTAATGGTTTAGTGGTTTCAGCCTCGAAAGTCAATCTGTTCCAAACAAAAGTTAGATTTTTAGGTCATAATATTCACCAAGGAAAAATTAGTCCCATTGATAGGGTTATCCAATTTGCTGATAAATTTCCTGATGAAATCCTCGAGAAAACGCAACTTCAAAGATTTCTAGGATGATTGAACTACATTGCTGAATTTTATCCAAATCTTCGCAAACAATGCAAACCATTATTTGAAAGACTACAAAGTAACCCTCCCCCTTGGACTATAAAACATACGTCGATAGTTCAAAATGTCAAGAAACATGTTAAAACCCTACCTTATCTTGGTCTTTGTACACCAAATTCATTCAAAATCATTGAAACCGATGCCTCTGACATTGGCTACGGAGGTATTCTTAAACAGAAAATTCACCCATGGATACAACATTAGCCAAGTCAAAAAAGTCCCAGCAGCTCAAAGATTTGGCAAAGCAGCTTCTTCTTCAAGCTGAAGCCGAAGAGGAAAATTATTGTTCTCCCACCTCTTCTGCCGAGTCAACAAATAGTCACCAAGTTAACACATCAGATCCATATTCGAGTTCATTATTTCAAGATGCCCAAGACCCTTACAGTTTGTAATAAAATTTATTTTTACAGGATAATATTTGGTAAAAATTTAATGATGAGTTACTATTCATAAACAGTAAAGATATTCCTCGACATGTTACTATTCATGAACAGTGCCGAATAATTAAAATATTCCCCGACAAGTTACTATTCATGAACAGATTATTTTAATAGTAACTTGTCGGGGAATATTTTAATCATTCGGCACTGTTCATGAATAGTAACATGTCGAGGAATATCTTTACTGTTTATGAATAGTAACTCATCATTAAATTTTTACCAAATATTATCCTGTAAAAATAAATTTTATTACAAACAGTAAGGGTCTTGGGCATCTAAGGACAAATCTAAATGTCCACGCTTTAGTAAAAAGTCCAAAAGACAAAAATCTACTTATACAAAGCAGTACAAATGATGCTAATATTCAAGTCCTAGGTCAATAAATTGGAAAGATATTAATTTACCAAACGATTGGTTATTAGAGAATGAAAATCATCCTCGAAAAATACAAAACAATGCTATTAATCTTGAACGAATCCAAGAATACCTTGACGGATCAGTTAGAATAAGTTTTGATCAACCACGATTTAAAAATCTCCATATTCGAGATGATAGTAAATCCCAAACGAGTAATTCAACAAGAAAAGATGATGATCTAATACCTAGAAGCAATCTTAAGTTAAAAGAAATTGATACAACTTCCCAGGTAAGTAAACCTTGTTATACAGCGACCTCAAATTTTAATGATGATGAAGATCAACATTCACCCACTCAAACAGATTTTGAAACAGGTTCAGTAAATCACCAATTATTAACAATCAATAAAGACTATAAAATTGACATGATTAAATTAGGAGAAGATTTTGAGTCAAAAGAAAACCGTACTAAACGACGAGCATATCGAGAAAAGTACTCCCCAAGAGAAAAGGATAAAATAATAAGCAAGTGGAAAACTTTAATGAATGAAATAAGAACGGACATAAAGTTCTTTGACTATTTAGATAACTATTATCACAAAATAAATGTCCTAACAAAAGTAAAATGGACAAAACAAGACAAAACTACAGTCTCGTCTAGTCACCCTCCACTAGAAACCATTTTAGTAAATCACATGGGAACAGAAGTAGTTGCTACACCATTTAAAGTCACTTCTACTAATGATGAAATCAAAAAAGTTATTGAACAAAATAATTACACTAACCAATACCTGAATACTTTAGGAAAACAACTAGAATCCATTGAAAACAAGTTAGACAAACCAAACCCACCATATAAAAGAGAAATACCTTTAATCCAACTTCCTGAGGTTCGAAAAGGAATAAGTTTACAAAAAAAGTCTGAGAAAACTCTGGATAAAATAGAAAAAATGCTTAAAGATATCAAACCATAATCATCAAAGACTATTACAACTATCAACAAAAATACCTATATTAACCAAACAGACTCATCCCAAGAATCTACTACAGATGAAGATATCCAGACTATTGAAAAACAATTTACTAATGTTGAATTAAATAGAATAAAAAACTCCAGAGTAACTCCAACCACCTTAACAAAAAATTGGTATACAAGACCAACACCCCCAGATATGCAATATGAAGAAAGAAATATACACAATCAATTCTCGGTTTCATCGGATAGACTTTACGAATGGAACATAGATGGATTATCTGAACAAGAAATCTTAAATAAAATGCAACACATATCTATGGTTGCCAACAATTACCTAAACAATCAAAATATTCCCCAAACAGAAATAGTGGAGCTTTTAACAACAGGATTCACCGGTACATTAAAATCTTGGTGGGATAAACATCTTACCGAAGAATCAAAGGAACAAATTAAATCTGCCATCCAACAAGATGCCAATGGCCTCCCAATTTTTGATGAAAACATTGGAATGGAAGGAATAAATTTACAAAAAAAAGTCTGAGAAAACTCTGGATAAAATAGAAAAAATGCTTAAAGATATCAAAGCAGAATCATCAAAGACTATTACAACTATCAACAAAAATACCTATATTAGCCAAACAGACTCATCCCAAGAATCTACTACAGATGAAGATATCCAGACTATTGAAAAACAATTTACTAATGTTGAATTAAATAGAATAAAAAACTCCAGAGTAACTCCAACCACCTGAACAAAAAATTGGTATACAAGACCAACACCCCCAGATATGCAATATGAAGAAAGAAATGTACACAATCAATTCATATATATATATATATATATATATATATATATTAGTACAGGTGCCCAGCCACAGGGACACCGGTTCTAGATACTTGGATGGTTTGCCGAGCTGCAGTTGTTGTGGAAGTTGCGGGTCATTGCGATTTGACACTTCTCTCAGTTCATTCAGTTCCTAGTTCAAATATCTCAGTTCGGGCATGTGTCGCCTATTCTCATTAGTGGAGTTGTACTCAGTTTACTTTGTAGTTCTTTTCAGTTGGATTGAGTATTTATTATGGTTTGGTTTGTGACTTTGAACTGGAAGGTTTTATCCAGTCTTAATTATTCAGTATTTGTTTCAGTCAGTATTCAATTCTTGTGTATGATTTATAATTACAAGTTCAGAAATTTATTAAATCAATTGGTTTCAAATTAAATTGGAAAATGTTTTGACACTAGCTTAATTAGATGTTAGGAAATTAATTGGATTTAAGTTTTCGACAGTGATGCTAAGAATGAACCAACCGAACAGTCTGTTATAGATTTTATAAACGATTAATCACCCGATATTTAATTGGGCCGGGTGTCACATGCATGTCCTTGTGGTATAGCTGCGTGGGAACCACTGCTGATTTCTAGCCATTACGTTGAAGGTTTGATGAAGGCACCGTTCATTACTCTGGCAGGCGATCAAGTAGTATGTAAGTCAATGGTCTTTTAAACTTTTCAAAGTTATAGAAATAAAAAGTTTTGCCCTTCGTGGATTTTTCCTGAATTTGGTGTTCCTAATATTTGATCTTATGATTATTTGATTTTAATATTTAATTCAATCACTTATATGCATGTTTTAGGGTTTAACTAAAATTGGATTTTTTTTAGAATTCGCATTATTCCGTTGTAGCGATTCTACAATATGATGTTAGTGACCACCGAATCACAATTCACTATAGCATATCAGGTGGGAACACTAATATATAGGCGTGCGCATATGCATAATAATACTAAATATGTGATAAACATAAAGGTAGCACAATGAGTAAAATATGACTCGAATATCGATAATGACTCACGATGCCTACGTAGCCAAAATAGGTATCAAAAGTCTATGTAGTTCGATATGTTACAAGGGTGGGTTTTATCCCATAAATCCAAATTTAGGATTCCTCTTTAGTTGTTTTGGAAAAGTATTCTCAAGTGTAAAAGTGTGGAGAAAGTGAGGAAATCCTACTTTTGGGTTTATAAGCAAATCGTCTTTTTGGTTTTATTAAAATTCATTATGTGAATACTAGTAATAAAAAAGGATATTAGATGATGTGTGATAATGGAGTAAGACTAAAAGATATGAAAAGTGGAAGTAAAGTAGATAAACAACGTTAATTAAATGAATTATAAAAGAGTGAGAGTAAACCTCTTACAAGATTTTGCCACTAATTTATGGTGGTGGGATGATGGTGAAGTTGGGATGGGCTAAGTGGAAAAAGGTGATATAAGAATGAAGTAAGGAAAGTGAGGGGAATATTAGAAAGTTGTATTTTTGAATGGTGGTGCACTAATTTCTAGGTAGGGAATTTTCTGATTGTTGAAAGAGGGGCCTCAGAGAATGAGTCCATAACCTCTTTAAATAGTAAAAATTAGGGCTTGGGGGGGACTGTCGATCGGCGTAGACCTTGGCCTTGCCTAGGCCTACCTGTCGACATACCCTTGTCTTGGTGGCGAAGTAAAGTACACCCTTGCCTATAGGTAATCCAAAAAGGACTTTTCCAAAAATTGGCATAAAATGCAAATCATAAGTTCGAATCATGCACGACTGAGACTGTTGGAAATGAGATTCAGAGCAATATAAAATGTATTATTAAACTGTTGGGTTTAAGAGTTGACTAAAGTCAAATAGGGATGGGAAGCGCCTGATGGCATCAAGATAAGGGTTCTCGGAGTAAAAAGGCAAGTACACACGAACCATAATGTCGATTCACGTAGAGTATGGATAGTAGGGAAGGGTATTCAGAGCCCTATGAGGATTTAATGAGATTGACCCAGGCTGGAATGCTGATGAAAGTCAAACGATGCTCAAGAGAGCCCGGTGGCCTCTAGATCAAGGTTTAGAGTAAAAGGGTGAGTACGCGCGAACCGTAAGGCCGATTAGCGCATGATATGGACTGTTGGAAAGTGTATTCAGAAAAATATGAGAGTGGAATGAGATTTACTCAGTTTAGAGAGTTGACCAAAGTCAAACGGTGCTCAGGAGCACCCGATGGCATCTGGATCAAGGTTTAGAATGAAAAGGATAGTCCGAGCAAACCGTAAGGCCAATTCACGAGTATGGATCGTTGAAAAGGGGATTTAGAGCCCTATAAGAGTGAACAAGCTACACTAAATTTAGAGATTTTACTAAAGTTAGGTGAGGCTCGGGAGCACTCAATGACCTCTAAATTCAGGTTTAGAAGGACCTGGGTTCTTAGGGTGGGAGGAGAAGTGATAGAGGCCCAAGGAGGTATTTGGATGATTTTAGGATAGGGTGTCTATAGAGCCCCTTAACGGGGGAGCATGGAATAAGTGAAGGTCGTTAAAAAATAGACCTCGTCAATGTTTAAGATTTTAGAAGATCGAGACTTTCTCTAGGGATTTGAAGGTGATCGATTCAAAGGGTTGAGGCCAGTTATGCATACCTAAAGAGCTCAGGTGACCGATTCAGAGGGCCGAGGTCAATTTTGTAAAACAAGGTCAATTTTGTGAACCTAAAGAGCTGAGAGTGACTGATTCATAGGTTTGAGGTCGATTATGTGGACCTAAAGACTTAGGAGTGATCAATTGAGAGGGTTGAGGTCGATTCTGCAGACCTAAAGAGTTTACTATGGGGGACGTTCTTTAATTCTGCTTCTGCTGAGGAGGGTGATTAATGAGAACTCTGCTAGTGCTGGCACATTTTTTCCTGATCATGTTGGGGAGTGTGTTGGTGATGTGAAATCTGGCACACTTTGATTTTGATCCCACTGGGGAGTACACTGGTGAGGCTCTAAGAATGTTTTTATGATTTATTTAATGAATTTTCTTGGGGCTATCATGTATTCAGTCCTATGAGGTTTTTTTGAGTATTTTTGTACATTTTTTGAACAATTTTTTGGATTTTATAGGATTTTATGATGAATTTTATGCGGATCACCGATAGTCATAGTCAGAGGGGTGCCTAGTGGCATTGGGCATGGACTTATGGGCTTATTAGGTAGGTAAAAGGTATCTATAGATAGGCATGACTAGTTCCTCATAAAAATGGGGAATACCTTTTCATTTTTTACACCTTTATTCAACTGTTTCTCTCTAGTAATTAGTTTCGAGCGTTTTTATTCAAAAGAATTTATGGAGGGTGCAGCAAATAAAGCTTTGATGGCTACTGATGATTGGGTTGTCCGAGAGGGGTGTGATGTTGAGGAGATATTACGGTGGAGAAAGAATTCTTATGATAGTTTTAAGCCTGTCATTGATGACATAAATCTATTGTGGGAGTCAAAGAATCATCGTTATGCAAGGGTGAAGAATTTGAATGGCTATGTAAGTACTTGGTTTTTGTTTAATTTTTTTTATTTTTCATCTTTTCCATCCTTGGGATGCTAAAAGGATTTTGGTTCATTTGCAAGTGGATAATACATTGTCGATTATTCATTCTTGTGGCTCGATATAGATGAAGAAAGTGTGGGATCAACTTCTTTAGGTGGTGCGGTTGATGTTGGAGGTTGTTGGATTTATCCCTCTAGCTAGGCCTTTGGATGAGACGTTGCATTCTACAGTGTTGTGTGCTCTGGGTGAGATATGGTGGGACACCACCCACACTTTTTACTTGGGTGCCGGGGATATGATGGTTACGCCCCTGGATGTTTATCAATTGACTAGACTAGGATGCAAGGGTTACCAGGTCGTGGTACACCGAACTTTGCATGTATCTGAGGTTGCAGTTCAATTTTCCATAAGAGATATTGGGAGAATTATTTTTTAGGATTATGTTCGGATAGAGGTGTTAAAGGACACCTTATTGTATATGAAGATCGATGGGACTGATGGGCGATAAGTGAGGCAGACAACTCGTTATTTATTTTTCTTTGCTGGGAGGGTTCGTTGTGGCAATGAGTGGTGATGTCATCCGTTTGTGGTTTCTTCCTTACTTGAGGATCAGCTCGGAGATTAATATGTATGACTAGGCAAGTTTTATGGTGGCGTCCCTTTATTATTATCTTAATGATTTCGGTCGATGTTGTCGATAAAATTTTACGGAGGCCATGTACCTTTTGGACGTATCCTTTAGATATAATTTTCTCTTATTTTGTTGTTATCCATCCCATTTTTTACTTTTTGACATTTTGTACCTTTTTCTACAGACGTGATTCTATGAGGTGATTGGGAACAAGGTTGGATTGGTGTCCCTTAAGGCGAGTGAGATGGGTAACTTCTCGAATATGTATAGGTGGAGGAAGTCAAATAGGAATTCGAACCAGTCTTTGGTTTTAAAGTATGTGTAGGTGGCGTTAAACACCTCGACGAACGATCAGGTTAGGCTTTGGTTTCTATCTGTAAGGACAAAATTTTATAAATGTACGGGGTAGAATCTAAGAATTTTCTATTTGTCCTGGATCACAGTATGCATGTATGATACCGCTATATTCAGAACGTCAACACGATCATCCACGACGGCCTTGTTCCGAATCCATGCATCCACCATCTTCAAATGTGCATCATGCTACATGCGACGTGCTGCTCAACCGTTCCCACTACTCCACGACGCATTATTGGTAAAATGGTTTATTGAAGTTTTTAATATTTGCATAAATATTTGGGAAACTTTTAACAAATATTTTTCGAAGTCTGATTTATTTATAACACAAAGCAGAAATTTTTCTGAGTGTAGAAGAGGGCTTTTATTGGTCGTCAAGCTCGTTCGAGCGGCGTCGTCGCCTCGATTTTTGTATAAATATTTGTACCCATTATGTACATTTTTCCAAGTCGTTTTTGCACACGTTTCAGCGATTTACAGCCCTGAAAACGGACTTCAAGTTTTTAAGGTTTCATGCCTTTTTTATTCACAAAACCATTGCCATACATGTGTGCGAATCTTTAAACCTCCAAATGATCGTTTTACTCATCTGGAGTAACTTGTGGAGAAGCAGACTCTTTTCCATTGTAGCCCATCTGGAGTTCTTGTGGGAGATCCCAGCCGACGACATCGAAACAGACACCTAAGGGTATTTCGTATGTCACTCATGTTTTCAGTATAATCCGTGTAAACCATTCTTTACAAATTATAGTGAAAATAAAAAAAAATAAAAAAAAGGTTTTTCCCCTTTGGGGGATTTTTCCTCATTTGTGTGTTTGTTTGTGATTGAATGTTCTTGCATGATCATATTGTCTTCAATCACACCTAGATACATGTTTTAGTAATTAAATAAATTCTTTGTTTGAACAAAGCGCACTCTCAAATTGGTATCAGAATCAATTAAACAAATATACCGTGTAATTTTTCGCAAAATTTTTCTAAAGATATCAATTTTTTAAAAAATTGATTTTTGAAAAAGGGCGTGTTCAAAATGGAGAAATTATATAATAAAATGCGAGTTTTTGACGGAACAAATTATGCTTACTGGAAAGCCCGTATGAAATCTGCTCTAAAAGCCATAGATGAAAGAGCTTGGATTTTGGTTGAAAGAGGGTGGACACCTCCCTCCATGACTATTAACAATGTGACAAATTTAAAATCTGTGACTACATGGATTGAAGAAGAATTTAAATGGTCAGCTTTTAACTCTAAGGGTCTTAGTGCTATTTCTGGATCCGTCACACCTGACGAGTTCCGGCGGATAATGACGTGTACCATGTCAAAAGAGGCATGAGATGTTTTAGATCTTACCCATGAAGTAACTAATGTCGTGAAAGAATGAAAATTGCAAAACTTAACAACTCAATTTGAACTATCACCATGCTTGAGTCTGAATGTTTTGATGAATTCTATGCTAGATTATGTGATATTGTATACACTAGCTTTAATCTTGGTGAACCCATTCCTAATGCTAGAGTTGTTAAAAAGATTCTAAGATCACTACCTAAGCGTTTTATCCCTAAAGTCACTCTGCTAAATTCTATGGGTAATTTAAACACGCTTAAATTAGAGGAATTGGTTGGAGACTTGCAAACCTTTGAAATTCACATGTTTCCTAAGTCTGTTAAACCAAAAGATAAGGGAATTGCACTTAATGCCCATGATAGGAAGAGCGAGGGGTCGGCGAGAAAGAGAGTAGAGTCATCTAGAAAAATAGAGATAGAAACGTGAGGTTCCGAGTGTGACCTTGATTTAGATGATTTGACCTTATTTGCAAGAAATTTCAAGAAAATTCTCAAATTCAAGAAAAATGGAAATTTCAAAGATAAAAAGAATTTTGAGAAAAATAAGTTTGAAAAGAAAAATGAAAAAGATTTTAAAGACCCTCCTAAGAAAGATGGTGAGAGATGTTATGAGTGTGACGGTAAGGGTCATAGAGCTTTTTAGTGTGCTACTATGCTGAACAGACTTGCCAAAGGAAAGGGCAAAGTTGTCCTTAACGGTACCCTTAGTGATGACAGTGAGGTCGAGTCGATGGACTCTGGAGATGAGTCACCGCATGAGTGTAACTTCATCGCATTCATGGCTAGTCATGTGAGTAACTCTAGTGCTCCTCACGACGATGAGGATGCTACTACACAGGGACACCTCGACAGTGAGAACGAAGATAGTGAGGGGGAGGATGCTACAAGTGAGAGCTAGAGTAATCTTTAATGAGCCTACGCTGAGTTATATACTGAGTCATTTAAAACCAAAAAGCGTAACAAAGCGTTAGTTCTTAGGATCACCACTTTAGAGGAAGATTTAGGAGAAGAGAGAGAGAGAGAGAGAGAGAGAGAGAGAGCAAGTTGATTTAGAGAAAGAGAGAGATTGTTCGGAGAGAGAGAGAGTGGTTTTGAGAAAGAGAAAAGGGACTTGACTAATCAAGTGGCTAGTCTTATGAGTGAGCTCCATTCCTCCCTGGAGACTCGGAAGAAACTTAAAGCCCTTGTAGCCGAGCTTACTCATGATCTTGAGAGATCACGGGAAGTTAAGGTTCAAATCGAGGACAGATCTAGAAATATGGGAAAGATGCTCCTCGATACCGCTTTAGGTTTTGTTAACAGGTAGGAAATAGGTTTTGATGGTGCCTCCACATCCCAAATAGCACCTGGACCAGTTATTGAGTTTACTACAACTCCATATATCCATCGTCAAAAACCACGAAGGAGAGTTCGACCAAGAAAAGCAAACTAAGGTCCGCCTAAGACTGTGTTCTTTTGTACGTACTGTAAACGAAAAGGCCACCTGAGAGAGTATTGCTATAGTTTGGGTTGAACTTCACGTACATATGCTCCACCACATTGTACTGATGATTTTACAAGTCTGAGAGAGCGTGTTGTGTTTTTAGCCGCCACATCATAGAGTTTGATGGAGGAATTTCGACGGATGTCTTTGACATCAGAATGCTTCCCACATCCCGGCTAAAACCAACAACAACAAGGGTAAACAAAAGGTTACCACTTCTTGGGTACCTAAGACAGACAAAAAGGCCCTTGTTGTTCATGTCTCTCTCAAAGCACATAATACCTCACAATGGTATTTTGATAGTGGGTGATCCAGATATATGACCGGTGATGTCTCATTTTTTACCTACCCAAAGGATTATAAGGAACGTAGAGTAACCTTTGGATACGGGAGAAAGTCTAACATCGTAGGATGAGGTACAGTAGAGTTACCAGGATTTCCTAAGCTAGAGAATGTTTTGTACGTCAAAGGTTTAAAAGAAAACTTTCTCAGCATTAGTTAGCTATGTGACATTGACTTTGCCGTAAAGTTTAATCAGGACGCGTGTAATGTCTATAATCAAGTCGGTAAACTTTTAGTGCAAGGAGTGAGGAGAGAGGATAACTGTTATGGGACTGTGCCAAAATCCTCACTTGTCTGCAACAGCGCCACGATCACTCCTATGGATCTATGGTACCAACGTCTAGGTCACGTGAACTTTAGAGATTTGATGCGATTAGCTAAAAAGCATCTATTACGTGGCTTACCAACACTTGGAAAGATAACTTCCACAGTTTGTGGACCCTGTCAGTTGGGAAAGAAAATCCGTAGCCTCCATAGAAAGTTGAATTCCATTACCACTTAACGAGTTCTTGAGTTGATACACATGGATCTCATGGTCCTACTCGTACAGAGAATTTGGGTGGTAATAGGTACATCCTATCGATGGTAAATGATTTCTCCAGATATTCGATTGTAGGTTTTCTGAGAGAGAAATCCGATGTTGTTGAGTTTCTAACGACCAAGTGTCATGTCCTATAAAACCAACACGGTGTCACTATCAACAGAATGTGTAGTGATAACGACATTGAATTTACGGAGAAAAAAGTAGATCTTTATTGTGATAGCCTAGGAATCAAACATGAGTTTTCTACTGTGAAGACTCCTCAACAAAATGGGATTATTGAGAGAAAGAACAGGATAATTCAGGAAATGGCTAGATCTATACTTCTAGGTCGTAAAGTTTCTAGGAGATTTTGGGCAGAGGCATTGTCTACTATATGCCATACGGTAAATAGGGTTTACCTTCGTCCACACACACTTAAAACGCCCTATGAGTTGTGGACTGGAAATAAGCCCAACCTTGCATATTTCCATCTATTTGGGAGTAAATGCTACATCCTACGTGATAGAGAGAAATTAGGAAAGTTCGACTCCCGAAGCGACGAGGGAATATTGCTAGGATATTCATCAAATAGTAGATCATACCGGGTTTTTAACCTGAAGAACTCTAAAGTGATGGAGTCAATAAATATTACTGTGTAAGATGACGAACCATCGACGTTTGTTGACTTCACCCATTTGAGTGAGGATAACACACTCCTTTTTTATGATCCCGCTGTGTCTCTCACATCCAGGGTGGACCCTACTCCTGTTCTAGGGGACCCACCTTCTTGGGTTCGCAAGAGTCATAACCCTGCCACCATTGTAGGCGATCCCACCTTAGGACGGTCAAGACTCATGCTCAGCTAGAGAACGTTGTTAGTCATTTTTGCTACACATCCACAGTCGAGCCCAAGAATCACAAAAAAGCACTCAAGGATGAACACTGGATATCTGCTATGCAGGATGAGTTGCTTCAATTTAAAAAGAACAAAGTCTGGGAACTTGTCCCCCGACCTAGTGAGATGAATGTGATAGGTACCAGGTGGATTTTCAAGAATAAAATGGATGAAAATGGTACCATAATCAGAAACAAGTCTAGGTTGGTCACTCAAGGCTACACACAGATAGAGGGTATAGGCTTTGGGGAGACATTTGATCCTGTTGAGAGGCTTGAGTCCATCTGCTTACTACTCGCCATCGCATGTCATCTGCGCTTCAACCTATATCAGATGGATGTCATGAGTGCCTTTTTAAATGGCATTCTACAGGAGGAGGTTTACGTGGAACAACCAAAAGAGTTTGAAGACCCTAAGCACCCGGAGCACGTCTACTATCTGAGTAAAGCCTTATATAGTTTGAAGCAAGCACCCCGTACTTGGTACGAGAGGCTTACTTCATATATCTTAGCCCGTGGCTTCAAGAGAGGGGGAGTTGATATGACGGTGCTATTTTGGTTGCCTAGATTTATGTGGATAATATAGTCTTTGGATCCACGTGCTCCCAGCATGCTCACCACATTGAGGAGGAAATAAAAAGTGAGTTTGAGATGATCATGGTAGGTGAGCTTACTTACTTCCTTGGTCTCCAGGTTCGTTAACTAAAGGATGGGATTTTCATCTCCCAATCTAAGTATGCTAGAGACCTAGTGAATAAATTTGGTTTAGACTCCGCTAAGCATTCACGTACACCTATTAGTACTTCTTCCAAGCTTAGTAAGGACACTTCAGGCAAGGACGTAGAGCAAACCTTGTATCGGAGTATGATAAGTAATCATCTCTACTTGACTGCCAGTCACCCCGACATAGCCTTTAATATTGGAGTCTGTGCGCGATATCAAGCGTCCCCGAAAGAATCACACTTACTCTCAGTAAAATGTATTATCAAATACGTGACTATGACTCTCTCCTACGGTATTTGATATTCCTTTGATACTGATGATCGTTTGTCCGCCTATTCGAATGCCGATTGGGCCGGGGATATAGATGGTTGTAGGAGCACTTTTGGTGGGTGTTTTTACTTTGGTTCTGCTCTTGTCTCTTGGCTGAGAAAGAAGAAAAACTCCATCTCTTTGTCCACTGCGGAGGCTGAGTACATCGTCTTCGGAATTTATTACACGCAGCTCTTGTGGATGAATCAAATGTTGGAGGATTATGGGATTTCACAGGACACCATGACCATCTCCTGTGATAACACGAACGCGATACACATATCTCGTAATTTGGTCCAACATTCGAGCACAAAGCACATCATGATATGCGAGCACTTTATACGTCAGTTAGTTGAGGAGAAAGTCATATCCCTAAGTTTCTACCCACCGACCTTCAGTTAGCCAATATTTTCATGGAACCTTTAGATGCCCTTAGATATGAGAGTCTTAGGAAGTCTTTAGGGATTTGCACAATTGACTGAGGGGATAATTCCCTGTCTAGGATAGGACGCATTATCATGTTCATATCATATGATTCCTATTGCTAGTTTGTATCATTTGTATTCTTATTTTTTTCTTTTTATATTTTTTTTGAAAAATCCAAAAAATATTTTCTTTTTATAAAATTTTTTGAAAAGCACAAAAATATTTTTGTATTTTGTGTACACCTCTTATGGATGAGCATTTAAGATAGCAGAGTCATAACTTCCATTTCCATTTTTCACGTGACTGTTTGACAGTGATTTGAGACACTACATCATTTCATCCATGTGCTTTACATTGTTTGGAGTCTTTGAGATGTGATTAGTGATACCTTTCTACATGTTTGGCTACTTATCTCCTTTATTGCACACATGCACGGATTTATTTTATTGTTGTACTTGTCTATCACATATTGGCTTAAGTGTTTCCATTTCAATTCCATTTATACAACGAACCATATGCGATAAAATCTGACAAGATTGGAATGCATGTAACAACCGTTTGGTGGAATTGTGTGGTATTTAAAAAATGGGGAAGGGATGCAAAAGGTTCTCATTTGGACTTTGCGAATACTAAGCCACCATTATATCAGACCTAAAAAATTGAGGAATTTTATAATCCGGGGTCCACAAAGGTTAAAAGAGCCCGAAAAAATTTAAAGGCAATAAAAATCAATACATGCCGAATATGGGCCATTAGGTTTCACCATCAATTCTCCAAGGTTTGAGAATTTAGATCACCTATAAACAAAATATACATTTGAGGGAGTTTGGTTGGAGAATTTAAACGGGTTTGCACTTCCTTGAAAGTCCTGAAAAAGCATTAAACAGTTTTTGACGTTATTGGTGTGGAAATCACTTTGAGCTTTGATTTGCTGATTTGATTGAGTCAATTTCTTATAATTCCATCGTTTTACACCTAAGGAAGATGTTGAGTTCATTCGTTAGAAATATCCGATATTCATCGTGCACATATGTTATGTTTGTATGCATTGATTTTCCTCTCGAATTTGCTCACACCCCTACATTTTCGCTATCATCTACTTGGTTGTTTTTTGTGCTCTTTCGTGGTGTGATTCTTTATTGCATATTTTGTGTGAAAATTTTTGAAAAATTCAAAAATAGAAAGTTTATTACCTTGTAACATTCTCCGTTTGAATTTTTTTGTGCTTCTCAAATCTGACTATTTGGGGACATCATAAAAAGGAGAGAATGAATTATGGGGGAGAATAGTTTGGGATAATTGTTTGGTTGAATTATCAATGATTTTCTTAACCATAATTGATTCGATTTTTGCATATCATTATATTTCAATCAGTTGCATGTCACGTGTATCTGCTTTATCTCATGTGTGTAGGTACAAAATTGATGGTTATTGGATTGCACACCCTGATTAGAAAAGCTTTCAGAGTTTCTGAAGATTTGAAACTATTGAAGTTTGAATGACGACATGTCAGTTAGTATTCTCAGTTTGAGGGTTTAATGGGGATATTATCTTATATGTCATTTGCTTTATAGAGATAGCATAATTCTAATTTTTTTTTATGTATGTATCGGCATAGACATAGGAGGATATTTGTAAGGACATAATTTTATAAATGTTTGGGGTAGAATATAGGAATTTTCTATTTGTCCTAGATCACAGTATGTATATCTGATACCACTACATTCAGAACGTCAACACGATCATCACAACGGCCTTGATTCGAATCCATGCATCCACCATCTTCACACGTGCATCATGCTACATGCGACGAGCTGCTCAACCGTTCCCACTACTCCACGACGCGTTATTGGTAAAATGGTTTATTGGATTTTTTAATATTTGTATAAATATTTTGAAAACTTTTAAAAAATATTTTTGGAAGTCTGATTTGTTTTTAACACAAAAACAGATTTTTTTCTAAGTGTAGAAGCGGACTTTTCTTGGTCGTCGATCTCATTCAAATGACATTGCTTTGTCGTTCAAGTGACATGAGGATGTCGCGCGATCTCGTTCGAGCGACAAGTGGTCTCGTTCGAGCGACATGTCGATGTCCTTCGAGCGACATCACCGCCTCGATTTTCGTATAATATTTATACCCATTCTGCATGTTTTTTCAAGTCTTTTTCGCACACGTTTTTGCGATTTACACCCCAGAAAATAGACTTCTAGTTTTTAAGGTTTCATGCCTTTTTGATTCACAAAACCATTCCCATATATGTGTGTGAATCTTTAAACCTCCAAAGGATCATTTTACTCATCTGGAGTAACTTGTGGAGAAGCCAACTCTTTTCCATTACTTCCAATCTACAGTTCTTGCGAGATATTCCAGCCAACGACATCGGAACCGACACCTGAAGGTATTCATATGTCACTCATGTTTTCAGTATAATCCATGTAAACCTTTCTTTTCAAATTATAGTGAAAATAAAAAATTAAAAAAAGGTTTTTCCCCTTTGGGGGATTTTTCCTCATTTGTGTGTTTGTTTGTGATTGAATGTTCTTTCGTGATCATATTGTCTTCAATCACACCTAGATGCATGTTTTAGGATTTAATTGAGAAATTCAGTTTAATTAAATAATTTATATGTTTGAACAAAAGCGCACTCTCACTATCCTTTCTGTGGATTTCATGTTTTTCATTCACTTGGTAGATGAGTAACCTTTGTTTAGGAAATAAGTGACATTATACCATTAGAGTTTGTCCTCAAGGGCTGCAGGGTTTACAGGCATGAAGACCGAAATAAAATGTTTACTAAGGGAGGGGGTGTTAAGGCAAGTTATAGAAGCGACGTAGAGGTCCCACCATCAGTTCCCTTTGCATTCATGAGGCGGGTGAAGGACTTGTCGGACGGGGCGAGGGTGATGGCGATGAAGGGTGAACCATATATGCTCTATGAAGACACGATGGAGGGATGTTATTACCTAGACTTTACGACCAGGTTGTTGATGCCTTCATCTATTTATGACGTGGATGGTATTCCCCACCAGCATCAAAATTAGGAATAGGTATTAGTGCTTCGGTGGCTTCAACTCATAGCTCGGGGGTAGCACACCGACGACAGAGGATGTTCCCGTTTAGAATCATTCCACTCCTTCTTACTATATTGAGCTATGTGGTGGGGATGTTTTCTGGTGCCTCATCATCCTCAAGTAGAGATGAATGGTTTATAGGTCTTCCTAAGGAGGTTTTCTAGAGAGAGGTATGACTTCTTTTTCTATTTTGCAGTTCTGCTTCTAAGTTTCCTCCTTTTATTACTGACTTGCTTGATTTTACTGGACTCATTATTTTCCAAACTGTTAGTCTATCGATACCTTGGCAATGGGACGTTCGACACTAGATGGCTTTGGAATCTATGCTCGAAAGTGAAAAAAGTGTCAACTTCATGCAACTATGGTTCACTAGTCGGCTAGCAAGCTGAAATCACTTACTATCCTATGGCCTTTCATGGGGTGTGGACATCGTGGGCCCCTTACCAACAGCATCCGGTAATCACAAATACCTATTAGTCGCAACAGACTAATTCACCAAATGGATAGAGGCAAATCCATTGGCAAACATTAGATTCGCAGACATGATAAGATTCATATAGAGGAACATCGTCACTCGCTTTGGCATCCCCAGAAAAATCATCACTAACAACGGAACCCAGTTCGAGAGTGGCCTCTTACAAAATTTCTGCAGCGACCATAGGATCAGGCACTACTTCAGCTCTGTGGCATACCCTTAGAGCAATGGACAAGTCGAGGCTTCCAACAAAATAGTAATTGATGGATTGAAAAAGCGTTTAGAGCGATCTAAGGGAGCGTGGGTAAATGAACTACCCCACATCCGGTGGGCTTACCGCACCACCCCACGACGAGTAACTGGAGAGACACCATTCGCACTCACGTATGGGATGGAGGCTATTATCCCCTTGGAAGCTAGCATCCCTACCATGAGGTCCACTCTGGTCGACCAAGGGCAGAACGATGCAGCACTGCTTGCTAAACTTGACCTAGCTGAAGAACAAAGGGAGTTGGCTCTAGTGAAACTAGCAGCCTACCAGCAACAACTAATAAAGCACTATAACAAAAAGGTAAATCCAAGAGCATTCCAGGTTGGGACTACGTCCTGAGGAAAGTTCTTGGTAGCGCTGTAAAACCATTAGAAAGCAAATTAGGACCAAACTAGGAGAGTCCATTCAAGGTTATAAAAGACGACCTACAAGGAGCCTATCACTTAAAAATGTTGGAGGGAAGGGAGATACCTAGATCTTGGAATGCAGCCAATTTGAAGAAATTCTACTTCTTGTTCTCTTTTTCAGTTTTGAACTCAGTGTTGAATTTTTAAATCAATTATGATTTATGAAATTTGTTTGGCAGTGGCATTTTATGGAGTGTTGATTTTTCTCAACTACAATATAATCTATGCACCCTTTCCAAGTAACAGGCTCCCCTCTTAACATACAAAAATAAGATCACTAGGAACTTATTAAAGTAGGGTCAATATGTAATGGCCCTCTTCAAGAATTCGTCAACGAACACGAATGACCTCCTAGCTTGCCCCTAGAAATATATGAAGCCTTACAAGGGACCCTTAGGCAACATAGCCAACCCAGGTTAGTCGTCAACATTGTTTGGATTAAAAATCTTGCTCAGATTGAACATCTAACACAAGGTGTATCCTCGCCATTGACTCACTTAGGCCTAAGGAAGTGTGAAGACACAACCTAAACGGTAAAGTAAGGCAGAATGATACACTAAAAGCATACTGGACTGGGAGGATACTCACTCAACAACCAACTCTTCCTAAATCAAATCGAATCGGCTAAAAGAGCCTAAGATAACTGAACAAGAAATCGATGAAGTAAAAAAAATAAACAACATATGTTTAGTTGGCAAAATCGACCAAATCATAACTATTTTATTAAATCATTACATATACAAAGAGTTACATATGCTGAGTAATTTTGACTTTAATGAGAACTAGGTCACAGAGCAAGATAGTCAACCACTCACACTCTTCGGCCATCATCCTAGTGAGGAGCTAATTCCTCCTCGACTTCATTTGAACTTGGTTCCACAAGGTATCTTGGGATCGCATCTATGGGAACCCACCGATCATCCCTTCTGAATGGGTTCAACATCAAAGTTGAGGGAGAGATCTCATGCTGATACCAGAGAACAGAGTTCTTAGGGACATACAACTCCCTAAGATCACTCAACCACCCTGTTATGAAAGCTAACTCCTCAACCTCCTTCAACTTCTTTGGAGCATCAGTCCAACCCTAGTCGTAGCCATTAGCCCGCACCTGCCGAGGACCTTTCTTGAACAGGTTCCTCAGTAAGGTTACATATCTTTGAAGACTAGTAGCTATCACATACACCCTGTGAATGTCACCTTGTAGTTCGTCAATCTCCCTAGATGAACCATTATTATTAGTACCAGCTCGTCGCCCAGTCGATGGAGAGGAACCACGTAAAATTTGAGCGGCAATTCTCGATGCATTATCCCTAAGTCACGATACTTCCCTCCTTAGAGCATCATTCTCTGGTTGAAGGACCTCTCCAACTTGATTGATCTCAGAAGCTTATCCTTCAGAACATCCACTTCCTCCTGAACAGAAGCACCGACCTCCTCTATCTCCTCAAGCCTATCTTTCACCATGGAAATAAGCTCTGACTTGTCTTTATAGTCTTGGTTCCTCGATCTAAGGGACTTAAAGATTCTTACGAAGGCATGGAAAACTCGGTTTCTCACATCAGGACTAAGAATTTTTCCTGGGTTAGAGGTATCAGGAATATATGCCTCAATATCAATAAGCTATAAATCATACGATCATCAAGAATAAATAAATCAGTATACGAAGAGGAACAACCCTTCATTTCATTAAAACACAAATAGTTCGAGTACATCAATAAGAAAAAATAGAGATACAAAAAATACAAAGGTCCCTAAGAAGACTAGCTGGCGACCTCAGTCTATTCTGAGGATGATGGTTTCTTTCCTTTATTCGTAGAAACCCCAGGTGCGCCTCCCTCAGATGAAGTAGTCACCATTCCCTGATCAAGGAGAGCATCAGCAGCAGTGGTCAGGACACCTGGGACACCTTCATTGGCAGAACGAGGAGGCACCTCATTCACATTAGGCTTGGGGCCAGGGTTGTGCTCGTCAAAGATGGGGGAATCAAAATACACCTCAACAGCAAGTAAAGCCCTATCCCACCCCTTCTTGAAGTTAAGATGGCTAATAAAGCCCATCAAAATTGTACGATGCGAGCCATCCATTATTGTACAATATCTCCTTGAGGTTGGAATCCTCAGATTCTATATTTTTTATCTTCTCGGTAAGCTGTTTGTTCTCCTTGACCACTGCCATCTTGCTCGTACAGACCAAGTCGTAAGACTGCCTCAGCTCCTCCAGCTCCTTAGATGTTACCTCTCTTTCCTTGTTAGCTTTATCCAAGGCAAGATTAGAAGACCTCTGAGTAGAACTGGAAGCCTTCAAGATCTCCTTTAACTCAGTATTTTTCCTCGCCAACTCATCGCCGCTACAATATAGGACGGTGAAATATGATACAGACTAAAGAGAGAAAGAAAACATTTAGTGAAGAATGTATTGAAAAGAACTTCAGGAGTACATAAGTAAGAATAGACTTACCAAGTGTAGCCCCTGACTTGACTTTAGGGCTAACTGGTCGGTTTCTATACTTACCGACCTCTGGTGGTCAGCTGGAAAGACTGCCCTCTCGAGCACCACCGGAGCCAGCTGAGGGGAAAGAGCAACAGAAGCCCCCTCGACTAAGGCAGACACAGTCACCAGAAACTAGCCCATCTTGGTCCTCACCTCTTCTCTCCTCTTTTCTTCTTCTCTCTCCTTATCCCTCCTCTCTTCCTTTTTCTTTTTCTCCTCTTCCTTCTTCCTCCCTCTCTCTCTCACCAATGCCTCATCTTTCTTCTTCCTCTCCTATTCATGAGCCACAGTCTGGGAGCCAATGGTAGTATCCCCACTCCCAGACTTCTGCTTCTTCAACCTACGAGCAAGTGCCACATTATCCTCATCATCATCCTGGATTAAATTTTTCCTAGGAGGGGCCATAGTTTCCTCGTTGGAGCTATCTGAACCCTTTGAATTCTCTGAAGCCTCCTTCAAATTAGAGGATTCTTCACCACTTGAACTCTCTTCACTATAGTCACCTCCAACTTCACCTTTGCCAACCCTCATGCTGTCTTCACTAGAGTTGCTCTCCAATTCATCCAACTGGATTGGATCAACTGAAACCTCCTCTATAATATCAAGGTGAGGAATACTATTAATAGGCCAGGCGATGAAGTTGGACCCAATGTTCTTATACTCTTAAAGGAATGCAGCTAATCGTGGATGCTCGCCATCAGCCAAGTATTCCCTGATCTTCCAAGCTTTGATTAGCTCAACAGCTCAAATTTCGTGGAGCATAGGTTCCAAGTTCTTTATCTTTTCTAAAAAGGGAAAAAAGAAAACATAAGAACTACAGTACACTAACAAAAAATCAATGATCAAAACAAGGGTTGTGTCTACTTATGTACTCCTCCCCGTAAAAGGGAATCATAGGTCCCGTGTACCTCGCTCCCTCAGTTTGAGGAGGGAACTTCCAGTTCCTGGCAATAAATCCTGCTTGCCAATAGTCCTTATGGGAATCAGGTAGATTGACTACCAATACCATGTCTTCAGATAGAGGAGACCAGAGCTTGTTCGAGAAAAGGTATAGCAGTAATAAATATCAACAAGACCCAGATTGGCGCCATAGAGTTGATTGATCCAATGTACACCATTCACAATTTTCTAAACATTTGTAGAACATTGGGAATGAACTATATAGAAATAACTAAAAAGGTGCAAAAACAAGCGATTTGGGGGAAAGGTTAGACCCCTCTGAGACAAAAAAAAGAACATGAATCCAATGCCCGTCCTCAATATATCGAACATTGTGAGGGATAGGGGCACATACAATATCCACCCAATTAGGGATGTTGTAAAACTCCCTAAACTCAGCTACTGACCTATTGCATATTCTTACCATCAGAAGAAAAAAAACTAGCAGTGATAGAGGAGAAATTTCAACAAAAAAGAAAGAAGAAGAAGTTTGAAGAACTTACGAGGTAAAAATCAGCTTGGGACAACGCAAGGCCACAAGCAAGGAAGATGGAAAGACAACAAAGAGTTCGAAGGTAAAAAGAGAGACCAGGAGATGAGAAAACATAGTAAGAAGCTGAAGAAATCTTGAGAGTGTGAAGATTTTTTTTAAGCGACGCCAAGAATGGCCTCTTCAAACTAATTTAACCCTCTCAATGATTACGCACTGAGAACGAAGTGAATCTGCCGCTTAAATATTCCTGGGAACGACATTTCACTCCCCACAGCAACTTGCAATTCACAAAAATGCCTTCAGATTTATTATTTAAAATTATTCAGCCGAGATTGTGACCCAAAAATTTTAGGAGTAATTGTGCGTACCTCGTTGATTTTCCTTGGCCTAGAGGAGTAGCCAATGAAGTCCTATCAAGAATAGGGGAAGTCCACCCCAAATTCTAGAATCTCATAAATAACTACTTCAGCAGTGACCCATTCAACCCCTAAAATCTCTTAAGAGATATTCTAGGGATTATGGGCCAATATGGAGGTGCTCAACACCCCACTCTCCGAAATTCACTTGTATCTATGTACCCTGGCTCGGGGCAAAATGCATGTAATTATAAACACTCCCTTAGAGAAAAGAGAAATAAAAAGAGAGAGCACTACCGTGGACACAGGCAATTTGCGAAACCACGTATATCTTGTGTCGTGTGTGATTGAAGTTATTATAATTTGTGTTCTTTACTTTTTCTGGTGATCGCATTTGCTTATAATTTATGTTGAGTTTTATTATCACCATGGGTATAAACAGCCTCAAAACTAGACAGAAAATACATAAGCTTTACATACTAGCATAGTATCGATGTGTAAATGAATTATGACCAAACACTCAAATATGTTCAATAAGTTCTAATAGACCGCAAAACTTTATCATAAGTTATAAGATAAAGTAAAATTAATTAACAAACAAACTCAATGCACACAAACATAGAATATTGATAATTCAACAAATCAACAATGTCATAATAAAATAATCATAACTATGATTCATTGTGTAAACCCGTTGATCTTCAATTAAATACCCTCAAAATATAAACATATATCATATTTTATTTATTTTATTTTTTTAATTCTTTTGAAGCTATTTCTTTTGAAAGATCAAACAAAACTAAACATGTTGGCCTTTGGAAATTTTTATATTTTTATTTGCTTTAATTTTCGGTAAAGGGGGTCTGCTCATTTTCTATCCTTTTCTCGTTCTCCCTCATATACAATTTTTTAATATAATTCAAACATTCTCGTAAGCAACGGTTCTTACAAGCACAAATCCCCTATAGTCACTAAACTTGTAGATAATAAGATTTATGGGAGAACATCTCACAAAGCTCAAATATACACGTGAAGTTAAAATTCAAAAATCTTGAGCATGTGTGACGGAGGCATATACAAAGTCAAATCCATTAAGCAAATCTGGTTCGAAATAACTCCACGTAAGCATGATTAAGAGAAATATAAGCATTAATAATCATAACCAAATGTATTATCCACATGGAAAGCACATAATAAATTAGATTTAAACACACCAATATGTCACACCGAATGTGTAAAACTAAAATACGCAAAAACCAAAAATAATTTTGAGTTTTCCTAAAAAATTTCAAAATAAAATACCAATTTTTAAAAGCAAACTCTAACTTAAAAGATAAACAAAATATTTATGTATTTTTCAATATGATAAAAAAATAAAAAAATCAAAATACAAAATACAAAAGATAAATATTTCATAACACTAGCAAACATATATCATGAAGCATAAGATAGAGTATGACAAGTAAGCTAACACAATCAACCGTTAGTTATAGAAAGGAAATTATTATGTGCAAGCAAATGAGAATTGACAAGTCTAATATGTAAACCCTGAAAATATGATTTCCTCACCCAAATAGGTGTAACATGATTCTTAGCGGCTTTAGGAACCACGTTGACTCTATTTTTATACTTCTTAGGATCGTTTTTAAGATCATAACAAAAATACCTAAGGTGACCTTTCCTACCTAATTGAGTGAAAGATTAAACATGGCCAGAGGTCTCACCTAAGGAATGACCTTTCCTAATGTTCCTAGTCGACTCTCTCAAATGCATGGTCTTCACTTTGGTAAAGGAAGCAATATGATCATAAAATCCAATTCCACACTTTTCATCTGTGATTTGGATGGTGCCTAATATTTTATCTAGCTTTTCTGACCTAGTCTCCTAATCAATTTTGACTCTATTTGAATCTCTCCTCTAGCTCAATTATCCTCGAATCGAGTAAATGTTTAGAATCCTCAAACTCAAGAAGCTATTTCTTCATAGCCTTCATAAAACCTCAAATACTATCTATCTTACCCTCAATGTACTCTATCTTCTTTTAAAGAGTCCTCCCATATTCCCTAAGATCCTAAATCAAAATACTATCATTATTCACTGTGGCACGTTCTTTCAACTTAGCTTCCAACTTCAAATTATCCTTTTTCACCTATAAAGTTTATGCATACTACTCATGGGAAGAAACTTGGAGTTCACTCGTCTGATCCTTTTCTTTATCGTCATTCTTATCTCCACTCACTCGACCATCTTTCACTTAGAATCCACAAACTATGGCTTCGGATGTGTCATGTAAAGAAATATCTTAATGGGAATATTTCTCATCAAATCTCACATGATTATCCATAAATGCGGTAAAGTTTTGCTCAATGGGGGAATTGTTTCTCGCTTTCGAATAACTATCACTAAGGGTGGCATTAAATGGTATCGGTTTCTTTTCCTCCTTCCTTAGTTTAGTGGATCACTCAACTACCTTATTGCCATAACCCTCACAACCATAACATCTTTTCTACTCTCCACTCTTTAAATTATCATTCTATTTTTTAGGGAAATGATCGGCCTTACTGTGCATTTTTTCTCAAATGTTTTTACATCTTTCGATTGCTTTTGGAATTTGAGAAATTTCTCGAATTTCTATGTCAATATGGCCTCATCCTATGAATTAATGTCACACTCATCATTCGAAAAATGTGTTTCTTCCTTTCGGGCTTTCAAACCAATGCCCTTCTATTTTTTCTTCATATTCTTCGAGGTAAACATGTCAAGAGAAAAAATTTATAAGTCACCTATAAGCTCTTCACGTTTCATAGAGTCGAGAGTACCCAAAGAATTCAAAACAATCACTTTAGGATTAAATATTTTAGGCAATGACCTTAAAACTTCCTTTATTATTCGGTTCTCGGGTATCTTCTCTCCCAAGTTAAATGACGAGTTAACTATGTCGGATAGTCTAGCATAAAACTCATTAAAGGTCTCACTCTTTAACATCTTAATCGTTTCAAACTAAGTGGAGAGGTTTTGGAGTTTCGAAACCTTAACAACAGTTGTTCTTTTATGGGTGAGTTGGAGTATCTACCAACCCTCTTTAGATGTCCCATAAGTCATAATACGATGGAACTCGTCTAGGGTGATAGAACAAAACAGAGCATTCAAACCTTTAGAATTATAATTTGCTAACCTATGCTCAGCCTTACTCTATGATTCTACGAGTTCTAGATGAATTCCTTCACCTTCCCTAGTGATAGGTGGACACCAACTTTTAACAATAGCTAACCAAACACACTAATCTATAGTCTTAAGTGATGACTTCATACCCATTTTTCATATGTATAATTTAACCCATAAAACATCGGGGTTCTAATACCATCAAATCCTATAAAATTCATGCCTAAAGACACGAAGTCCACCGCACGAAAAAAGTTCTCTCAAGATGAAGAGAAATAAAATTTGGTGCTCAAACTCAAGATCTCAAAGTGTAAGAATTACGAATGTTAGATTTTTAAACTTAAAGGGTGAAACAAGGGTTTTGAAACTTTGGTAAATAAATAGGAAAATATTTTTCGCCAAAAGTTCTTAAAAATATGAGTCAAACTTGCCTTAAATACTAAAAACACGAAGTTCGAGATGAAAAACTCATTCGATCGAGAATAACGTTTCTTTCTCATAAAATTATATTTCATTCAAACGAAACAGATTTCTCATTTAAATGTCCTTCCATCGAGATTGTAACGAGATGTAAAAACCTTGGTAAAGAACTCTTGTTCGAAGGTCGTTAGATGTCCGCTTCAATGAGATCTTAATTTCATTCTAACGAGATCAAAGGTCATTCGAATGAAAACATAATTCCGTTCTAATTAAGTCAATTCTCATTCTAACGAGATTAATATCCAGAAAACATTCTTAAAAAATATTTAAAAATTGGTCCAAACGTTTTAAGAACAAAAAATAAACACCCTTAAAAATATCCAACGACCCATATTCCATATGCGTTCATACTTGTGATATCCTTGGTAAATGTGAAGACAAACTTGACACTAAACATAACACAATGTATCCAATATTTAAATCTTGTCCAATACGTCTTCATTAAACACGTCATAGGCTTATGGGATCAATAACATAAAGTATATCATATCACTCAAATTTTTTATCCAAAATTATGCTAATTACATATTAATTGAATCGAGTAGAAATCTATCCTTACAACCTTCTTTGAGAGTCCATTGGAACATTTGAGCCATTATCTCCTCTGATTCCCTGAGAAGAGTCATGTCATGATGGAAGTTGCATTGGTGCATAATTGGGGGCCTGTTGCCTTCGAACTTCTCAATGTCTGAATTTCTGAACTTCTTTGGTGGTCGGGCTTTAGGATAGGGATACATGTCGGTGCAATCCACATAGTGTTTGGAGATTTTAACCTGGTCTAACCTTTTATAAAGAAACCTAAGGTCTTCTTTAACCTTATTTAATTAGTCTTCTATGGGATCAGCTAGAAATGGAAGATTACATCATGGCTAGGTAAGATGCGATACTGGTAACTAAGCTGGTGGTGACGCATTAGCAGGTGGGGCACGCAGGACATGCTAGTATTCTTCAAGGACCCATATTTCTTTTGCAACAGAGTGACCCATAGTATGAGGAAAGATGATATAAGTCTCTAAAGCCCCGAGAGTCTAAACCTGGTGTCAGTACATTTCCTTACATCTGCTTGAAGATTGTCAATCTTAGCGCTAAGTTGAGCAAGAATCGACATCAAATTTGGTTGCACATTTTAATTTCGGTCAATGTTCTACATGAATACCCTTCGAAAGGATTGCTCATATTCTGTAGAATCAACAGAGGAAATAGTGGATCTCTTAAGTGGCTTGATGGAAGATCTGAGCCAATAAGGATCCAAGCCAAGATTGGGGGTATGCAATCACACTTGAGAGAAAAAGTGATTTTTGCATTTATTTTAAGGAAAAAGGAATATTTTTGGTATATATTTTTTTTCTACTTTGTTTTATAAGGGGAGAAAACATTTTTGGTATTTTTGAAAAAGGTGAAAAGTAAAGTCCTCAGCGTAGTTATTATTATTAGGTTCCACTTGTATTATGTTCCGCCTAGGTTGCAAGTGAAATGTTGGACAGGACCCGAGTCTGGGGAAAAGATTGCATACATATTGCAAGACATGGTTTGACTTGCTTTCAGACTCACGGATACGGTCCTGTTTTGAAAATGGTCAAAATAATACAAAAATTTAAGTAGTAAGACAACCCAAAATTTTGGAAAAATTTCACATTGAAACCGGCAGGGTAGGTATGAGTGTCCTACGGCAGATGCCGATATGATGTTGATGCGTTGGTGGGTTAATGGAAAGGTTCCCACCTTTGGCATAACTCACGATATACCTCTTACCTACAAGGGCAATGATTCATCGGTGTGTGTGGAAAGGTTATTTGATATACCTGATTCTATGTGAACTACCAAATGATATACCTCATCGAGAGGGTACGTGTGAGAGCGAATTCTATATACTTGACATACGTGAAAGAGTTTTATAATACCCCGTAAATTTTTTTAATAAAATATTTTGACTAAAGTAAATTAAATAATCTAATATTAATTTGGGAATAAATTAAATCGGATGAATTTAAATTTAAATGAGTAAGATTTAAATTGAAAATAAACATTTATTCATGGTTAAATAAATATAAAACTCAATTTGACATAATAGGCTTAATAGTGAAAAATAAATCACACATAAATAAATTTACGGGTATGTGTCGTTTAAACATAATAAAAATGTCTAAGTGAGATTAAAATATTTGGAACATATTTTGGGAAGCATTAAGGGGGTCGTTCAGGTGTTTTAGACCTTTAAAAATAGTTCTGGATCAATAATATATAAGGTGGAGAACTTTTGGGCTAGTTGGGTTATGATGTGTAGGTCATATAGGTATTACGTGGAGGCGCCATCTACGAGTGGTAGGTGTTGACACTGACCCTTCCCGTGTCACCGCAGAGTATGGGCCGTGTACAGGCGTCCTGCGTAAGGACCGCCCCCCATTTATGTGTGTTTTGTGATGTCCGCTTAGGATAAGGGATTCCTTCGGACTTGTCGATAGAGCACGAATTACACATCGACGGTAGATGCCCTTGTGTGTCAAATATATGGAAGGACATATATAAATAATTACTCAGACTGTAATGTGATACATTTAATTGTCTAGGAATATGGACAATATCTATAATTTTGACCCTATAATGCATAATAGATGTTTATGCCTTAAATATATGCAACTTATTAGACTGGGATAAATGGGTGTTCGAAATTAAGGGTATTGATTACATTTATATAGTTAAGAATCAATATATACATTTTTATAGACTTGAGACGATGTCATAATCATTACTTGGGACATATTTGTGATGGGAATAATGTCACACTTAGATGAGGGGTTAGGTGTTAAATGAATGTGAGCGACAAAGGGGGAATATTTATTTTGCATCAACTGTACTATTGCATCATAAATTAATTAAGTTAATTCTTTAACACCTCGGGCTCTGACCCAAATTTAAATGTTTTCCCCCCAGGTTATTTCTAGACAATGATAGCAGGACTGTTGCTATACCAGCCTTGCGATCTCTTGTGCTTAGAGCTTTCTAGATTTATTGACTCAAGCCTAGGTGTTTTTCTGCCAGGGTTCAGTTATTTTATTTGGAACCATTTATAAGGGCATGAGCCCAAGATTTATTTCTTTACATTATGTTGACATTGTTATTTTCACTTACTGTTGGATTTATTATTTAGTTGGTGTTTGTTTGAGTTTCACTATTGTCATGGAAATATTCATAAAGTTTAAAGTATCGGCCTTTAAAATAAAAATATTTATATTACATTGTGTTGAGAGTGGTATTAATTGATCGACAAGCCCCATCTTCGGCGTATCGTGTTTGGTCATCCTTCACATGAGAAAATGGGGGTTGTTACAGTTGGTATCAGAGCACGGTTTTAGTATCCTTAGGATCTGTGTTTGAGCTCGTTACATTCTGCGTTGCATTTTTTGATATATAGAACCATATGTTTAGGAATCATTGTATTCTTTGCGAGCAGTTACTAATACAACCTCGTTTTCTTTCAGATGGCAATAGACTAAGGCATGCCACCGCCCCTGCTATAGAGGAGGGGGTCCAGCAGCAACTGCAGCAACATCCACCTCTAGTCCCACCTATGGTAGGACAGGCAGAGATCGCCACTAGGCCAAGGCAGTGTCCACCACTATGGAAGCTATGTTAAGACATTTTCCACCACCACAGCCTCAACAGTAGCCACCACACACCTAGCAGGCAGTGGTACCAGTCCAGACACCTGGATTAATTTAGGACAGAGCTAGTGAGGCCTTATGAATTCTACAGGTAGTACAGATATTCTAGTGATGAGTAGGTGTCAGAGAGATATTCAGTGACACTTAAGAATGGTAGAGTGAACACCCATGTAGATTCATACGTTAGTATCATTTTGATTGGTAGAGGCCGCACTTTAATGGTGGGAAGCAATTACGATGGTTTTCGAAAGCAACAATATTACCATAGATGAGTTTTAGGAGAGATTTGAGGGGAAGTACTTTCCTCGGGCAATACAAACAGAGATGAAAAAGAAGTTCATGGCCCTTAAGCAGGGGAGTCTTATTATGGTAGAATACGAGGAAGAGTTTACCGCTCTTTCCTATTTTGCTAAAGAGGATGTGAGTACAGAGTAGAGGAAGATAGAGAATTTTGTGTCAGGGATAACCTGGCACATTCGACCGTCACTATTGGGGTATCAGGCTTTCACTACATACAACCAGGTAGTGAATGTTGCCTTACTTCATTGCTAAGATCATAGGGCATTTCAGAAGGATAAGTGGAAGAATCGACACTCCTCTGAGATGTCTAACTAGCAAAGTAGGGCGAATGGGAGTAACATTTAGGAGGCCCGGCAATCTTGGGGTCCTTAACCTTCAGAGAAGAACAAGAGATCTAGGGGTTTCGATAATGGGAACAGATAGGTCCAACAGGGCCAGGACCAGCCGGGCCAACAATAGAGAGGCCACCAGGGCCAAGGGCATCAAAGTCAGGACCGACAGGGGCATTAGCCAGATCAGCACCAGTTCCAGGGCAATTGTTATGTTTGTGGTGAGAAGGGCCATTTCGCCAGGAGGTGCCCTTAGGGGAATCGAGTGACACGTGAGTCAGGGGGACAGTGAGGACATCAGGAACCCTAGGGGGAGTACCAACCACTGTAGGTACATCTAGTGGAGGTAGTTCCAGCCGCACCAGTGCTACCTACTGCACCTCAAGGATAGTAGTCACAGGTGCAATACGGGCTCGTATACCACCTTGCATCAGGAGAGATACCAATGCCAACGTATAGAGTATGTATGTGGTCCTAAATTCCTTTATTTTGTAGGACCTTCTTAGTTTAGTACTAGTGCACAGTACTCCATGATAAATGATATCTAGTCTACACATTAGGGAGGATAGACTCCGTTTTATTTAAGTGCTTTATATTATTTCACTCGCGAGTTGAGGGACAGGCACCTATAATGCCTCGTGTGTAAGGGTATGGTAATTTACCTCAAGAGGACTTAAACCATAGGGTTTGCAATAATTTTTAACGAAATAATTAAAATTAATATTCGAATGTGGTGTGACTAGTTGGCATTAATGTTTATTTTTACGGTGGAAAATACTAAAGGAATTGTGACACCTTGAGTTTAAATATGGTCAAATGGGTGATTATAAGGCCTATAGAGCCTTATAAAATTAATTGAGCACATTATAGACATGGATCCTAAACTGACGGATCTCAACGACCGACAATGATATACAGTAGTGTATCGTAAGGGTTACTTGTTTGAATTTCGCTTGCGTATAGTAGTAGTGTATCAGGAGGGTTCCTTGTTTGGATTTCTCTTGTGAGACATCCGATGCATGAAAGTAGCTAATATCTGGAGCTGGGAGATGTTATATGCTAGGACATTTTGGATTATTGATTTTAGTATAATTAAATGGGTGTATTTATTGGGATTTAATGTATCCCTGTGGCAATATGGGACTTTAGTTGACAATGGACAAAAGTTAGAATTTACATGATTACTGCATACATTTATTTTTATTTCTATTTTCTTTTAAATCTTGGGTCAGAGGATCTCAATAACTGACCAAGCCATACAGTAGGGTATCAAGAGGGTTCCTTGTTTGGATTTCACTTGCGAAACTTCAAACTCATGAAATTGGAACAAGTCGGGAGTTGAGGGACGTCAGATACTAAGATCATTATTTTCTTTGTCATGTACATATATGGTGGTATGCTTGGTATGAATGGTAAAAACTAGATATATATGTGCCATCCATATTTGTTAATGTTATGTGTGTGTACATATCATGTGGAATATATGAACACCCTATTGATGTTATGATAGGCTATGGGTGAGCCTTTTCTTGTACCTCACAGGATATGAGTATAGACTAGTTGGGTGTAAAACTTGGGTTAACAATGCAGATTCAAACATAAGGTTGGGCTTTAGCGAATTTCGAGGATGGAATTCTGTTATAAGGGGAGGAGAATGTAATAGACCGCAAATTTTTAAATAAAATATTTACACTAAAGTAAATTAAATAATCTAATATTAATTTGGGAATAAATTAAATTGAATGAATTTGAATTTAAATAGGTAAGATTTAAATTGAAAATAAACATTTGTTCATGGTTATATCAATATAAAACTCAATTTGACATAATAGGGTTACTAGTGAAAAATAAATCACATATAAATAAATTTACGGGTGCGTGTAGTTTAAACATAATAAAAATGTCTAAGTGAGATAAAAATATTTGGGAAGCATTTTGGGAAGCATTAAGGAGTCGTTTCGGTATTTCAGACCTTTAAAAATAGTCTCGGGTCAATAGTATATAAGTTGGGGAACTTTTGGGCTAGTTGTGTTATGGATTCGAGACCATTTGGGGGTCCAAAAGTTTGGTTTTAAGCCCAACTCGAGATTTAGGTTTAATTAATGTTTAGTGGGGATAAACCACTCCCTCGCTATCATTTGAGAATACATAAAAACAACAGTAATGGGAGAAAATAGGAGAATGGTCAAAAGAGAAGAAAACGGCAAGAAACCAAGGGAAAATCAAAGGGATTTCAAGACACTTTCTCCTACGATTCATTGAGGCAAGAATTCTCTTACTTAAAATATATTTCTTGATGCATGTAATGACCCCTTTAAATTTTTGGGAATTAGGTTTGAATATGTTTGATTTGATGATGAACAATAGATGTAGAGGACTGATTTTTCTATTGAATTTGTCCCAGAAATTAGGTATAGTAAATATAAAAAATTAGTGATAGAATCCATAGGATGTTTGTAGTTAAATTATGATATTTTTGACAAATTGATGTAGAGATGCTAATGTTAATTAATGGACTAAAATTTTGGAGGTTGATTTTCTAATGCATGCCCTTATTATGAATTAAATCTGGTTAGATATTGGAGAAAGTTGAAATGTTAAAATCTGAAATGGGTATTAACTTTGTTGGGTATTAATTATGCAGTTGTGGGCATAAATTATGGGTTCGTATATGTATATTGGGTCTGGGATTTGGAATAACAATTAATGGGTTCGTGTAAGGGTTTTAGGGGCTGGAACTGAATCTAGGAAGAAGAAATAGTGTAGGTGAAAGACATGGGGTCGCTTAAACGACATGGTGGGTCGTTTGAGCGACATAGCATGTCCTTTGAACGAGCTCCACCCTCGTTTGAGCGACTGGTGTATATTTTTTATATTTATTCCATATATGGCATGTGTTCGATTTAGTTAAATGCTAATGGTTTTTGTTATAGAACATAAATAATAAGGGAAATTAAAGAAAGAAAATTTAATGGGTTAGTTAAATAAGGGTGTGCCCACATTTAATTATTAATAATTATAAATAACTAGTGGTTAAGTAATTGTTTTATTTAATGGAATTAATAATATATTAGATGGTAAATTATTAATAAATGGAAAAATATTGTGGATTTTTATTTCGGCTTTTTTATGATAATTATGGAGTAATTACCAATACATATTATATAGGATAATAATATGTACTATTATGTATTTGTGTGGAGATACCAATATTCGCGGATTGCCCTATCATCTAGGGAGTTCGTGCGTTCGGACCGGGTACCACATGTCGACACAGCTGGGCTTGATGATGTGTAGATCATTTACGTATTACGTGGAGGCGCCATCTATGAGTGGTAGGTGTTGACGCTGACCCTTCCCGTGTCACCACAGAGTATGGGCCGTGTACATCCATCCTGCGTAGGGACTGCCCCCAATTTATATGTGTTTTGTGATGTCCGCTTAGGATAAGGGATTCCTCCGAACTTGCCAATAGAGCACGAATTAGACACCGACGGTAGATGACCTTGCGTGCCAAATATATGGAAGGACATATATAAATAATTACTTGGACTTTAATGTGATAAATTTAATTGTCTAAGAATATGGACAATATCTATAATTTTGACCCTATAATGCATAATAGATGTTTATTCCTTAAATGTATGAAACTTATTAGACTGGGATAAACGGGTGTTGGCAATCAAGCGTATTGATTACATTTATATAGTTAATAATCGATATATCCATTTTTATAGACTTGAGACGATGTCATAATCATTACTTGGGACATATTTGGGATGCGAATAATGTCACATTTAGATGAGGGGTGACGTGTAAAATGCATGTGAGCAACGAAGGGTGAATATTTATTTTTCACCGACTTTACTATTTCATCATGAATTAATGAAGTTAATTATTGCACACCAGGTTATTTCTGGACAAATATAGAAGGACTGTTGTTGTACCAACCGTGCGATATCTTGTGCTTAGAGCTTTCCAGATTTATTAACTCTGGCCTGGATGTCTTTTTGTCAGGGTTCAGTTATTTTATTTGGAGCCATTGGTAAGGGCATAAGCCCAAGATTTATTTATTTACATTATATCGAAGTTTTGATTGTCACTTACTGTTGGATTTATTATTTAATTGGTGTTGGTTTGAGTTTCATTATTGTCATGAAAATATTCATAAAGTTTAAAGTTATAGGGAGATGGTATATACATGTGATGAGAAAAGAGCATAATATAGATAAGGATATAAATATCATGATATGAACAAGTCATATATATAACATATAAGCAAGGTTCTAAAAACTGCGGGGCGTGATCGAGGCGTGGACGCCAAGTCTTAAGCCTTAGAAGCCTAGGCGGGCCTTAGGTGTAAAAAGGCGTGAAAAGGCGTTTAGGCCTTCTTAATATATTTTAATATTTTTAACCATAATAAGGCTATTAAAATACTTAAATTGTAAATATCATAAAAATATGTCTGAATATATGCAAATTAAAATACTATTTGATTATTTTGGATGAGATAATGGTCCGGTTTGTAAAAAAATTCTTTAAAAGGCGATATTGTTTGACTGAAGCATTGTTGTTTTAAAAAAAAAGTGCGCCTTAAGGGTTTACCAAGAATAAGGCGTAAAAATATTAAGGCGGGGCGTTTCCTCCAAGCCTCAAGCCTATGTGGGTTTTTTTGAACAGTGCATATAAGTATGAGAGTAACAAGTCATAATATACAAGGAGAGGCACACATACACATGTAACAAAAATAGAGAGAGTGGAGAGAATATGAGACAAAAAACCATGTGAAATAGTGTTTAGTCCTCTAAAAAATAATTCCCTAGTGGAGTCACCATTATGGCCATTCGAGAATTCCTTTGGCATGGGCAGGCCCCAAAAGGAGAGAGAAAATGGGGAAATATCTTTTGTTGAGTGTGGGTATTCGAGGATAGGAGTCATCTTTTTACCACTTGCGCGATCTTCACAGGCTGCCAAGGATATAATTCGATCGTCGTCAAAGGGGAGTAAACGTAGAAAATGGAGTCGCCACCCTATTTTTCTCAAAACAAACAAAAGAACATAGCCTTTATGAAAATATTGCCATTAAAATACAAGCCGATACATATGAAATAAAATGAATCGAGGGTCCGAGGACTAAGTTACAGAATGGTAAGGTGTTAGGCACCTATTATTTCCTTTCGGTCTCTCATGGGCTATAATAATGTTCTCCTTTTTCTCCATGATATGACTCATTTGTGAAATGTGTGTGATGTAAACATGAGTGAGAAAAAGGAATTATCCTATTCACGTCAAGGGGAGGACGGAGAGGAATCATCCTAAGGATATACGAAAGAAAGAGAATAAAAGTAAAATATGATGCTAGTGACCACCGAATCACGATTCACTATGATAAAGTGAATGTGCACATTAGGTGGCAACATTAGTAAGTAGGCGTGTGCATACGCACAATAATACTAAATATGAGATATAAACAATTGTAGCATAATGAGTAAAATAGGACTCGTACCCCAATGATTACTCCAGATGTGTACGTAGCCAAAATATGTATTAAAGTTCACGTAGTTTGACATGTCACAATAGTGGGGTTTATCCCATAAGCCCAAATTTATGACTCCTCTTTAGTTATTTTGGAAAAGTGTTCTCAAGTGTATAAGCATGGAGAGAGTGAGGAAATTCTACTTTTGGGGTTTATAAGTAAACCCTCTTTTTTATCTTTTTGATTTTATGAAAATATATTATGTGAATACTAGTTATAAAAAATGATATTAGTTGATGTGTTATAATGGAGTAAGAGTAAAAGATATCAAAATTGGAAGTAAAGTAGATAAACAACACGAATTAAATGAATTATAAATGAGTGAGAGTAGACTTCCTAGAAGATTTTGCTACTGATTTTTAAAGGAAAGTAGGTTGATTTTATGGTGGTGGGATGATGGTGAAGTAGGTTTGAGGTAAGTGGAAAAAGGTGGTATAAAAATGAAGTAAGGAAAGTGGGGGGAATATTAGAAACTTGGATTTTTTTGGAGGGGTGGTGCACACAGGGAATGTTTTGATTGCTGAAAGAGGGGTTCCGGGCTTGGGGAGCCTATAAGCAGTCCGAAAAGGACTTTTTCAAAAAACAAGCATAAAATGCAAACGATAAGCCTAAATCGAGCATGATCAGGATTGTTAGAAAGATGATTAAGACCCCTATGAAAACATATTAGGCTATTCTCGAGTTCAAGAGTTGACTAAAATCAAATGGAGCTCAAAATCACCCGATGGCCTCTAGATGGGGGTTCTCGGATTAAAAAGGCAAGTACGCGCAAACCGTAAGGTCAATTCTAGCACGGTATGGACCATTAGAAAGGGTATTCATATCCCTATGAAAGTGAAATGATCTTTTCTCATGTTAGAGAGTTGACTAAAGTCAAATAGGGCTCAGGATCATTCGAAAGCCTCGAGATAAATGTTTAAAGTAAAAAGGTGAGTACGCACGAATCGTAAGGCTGATTCATGCATGGTCTGTATCGGTGAAAAGGGTATTCAGAGCCCTATGAAAGTCCAATTCTCTTCACTCAATTTGGAGAGTTAACTAAAATCAAATGAGCGCCTAGTGTCCTCTAGATCAGGGTCTAGAAAGACCTGGGGTGCTATAGGGGAAGAAGACCTAGGGAGGTATTTAGAGGGTATTAGGATAGGGTGTCTACACAAGATTTTTCTCGTTGTGGATTTTCCTTATACATCGGTGTGTTTGTGATTTATTGACTTTATTTTATTCTTACTTTATCACTTAGATGTACATTTAGGGCAAGCTAAAATTGGTTAATTTTTTTCAATGCATGTTTTAAAGGTGCTTAATTAAAATTGGATAAATTGTTTATTGGTTTATTTTTAATTAGAAAATTAAAATTTGTGGTGGGTGGTAATATTTTTAACCCTTACATAGCATCACTTTCAAATTAGTATCGGAGTGGATGTCTATAAGTGATCTAGGCATATGAAATTTATTTAATGTGTTGAATTATGCTTACTAGAAAGCGCGTATGTAATTTGTGCTTAAGTCCCTCAACGGATGAATATGGTTATACCTAGAAAGGGGGTGGATCTACCCACAACATTAGTAGGTGATCTTAGAGTCCCTAGACCCTTTAACAGTTGGAGTGGGGATAAACATAAGTTGTGCAACTATAATTCTCGTTATCCAATGGTAGTTAGTTCGTTCACTGAATTATGACGTTTGAAATGTCCAAAGAGGCTTGAGACCTACATAAACCCATGAGGAAACAATTGTTATGAAACTTTCCAAACTTTAAAATCTCACCACATAGTTTGAAACAATCAAGATGGATGAAGGTGAAACCTTCAATGAGTTCTATGCAGGATTTTCTTATATGGTAAAGTCATCTTAAAACATGGGAGAGAAAGTCCCCGAAACCAAAGTTGTGAAGATATCTCCTAAGGTCCTTACCTGAAATATTTTATCCAAAAGTCATTATTTTGAACTCGTTTGGAACTTTTGACCCAATGAAACACGAAGAGTTTGTGGGTGACCTTTAAACCTATGAACTCGACATGTTTCCTCTCAACAAGAAGAAGAAAGATAAGGGAATTTCTTTGAAATCTCGAAGGAGGAAACACCCATTTGGGATTAAGAGTCTGACACTAATTCCGATGATATGTCCATATTTTCTAAGAACTTTAGGAAAATTTTCAAGTTTAAAAAAAGAACTATAAATTTGATGATTCTTTTTAGAAGAATAAATTTCATAGGACTGAAAAATTATCTAATGATAATGATTTTAAAGGGAATCAAAATGAAAATTTAAAACGAATGAATTGAACAGATGTTTTGGGTGTGAGGGATATAACCATAGGGCAATCGAGTGACACACTAAGCTTAAGAGATAGGGTGATAATTTTTTTCTTACAATGCTACTCTTAATGACAATATATTCAAAGAGGAGTGTAACTCCCCCATTACGCATAATTACACCACATTCACGACTAATCATGTGGGATCAAATGAAATATATGTCATCGATGAAGATGATCATTTGCATGACGGTTTCAAGGTTTGATCTGTTGATCCTTATGTGAATGGTGAAGAAGAAGAAGAAGAAGAAGAAGAAGAAGAAGAAGAAGAAGAAGAAGAAGAAGAAGAAGAAGAAGAAGAAGAAGAAGAAGAAGAAGAAGAAGAAGAAGAAGAAGAAGAAGAAGAAGAAGAAGAAGAAGAAGAAGAAGACGCGAGCAAGCTTCAAGTTGCCTATTGAGAATTGTACATTCACTTGTTGAAATTGAAATAAAAAACTTAAAGTTAGAAGATAAGTTTAAAGAGCATATCATAGGAAACAATGATGATAAATTAATTGAGGATTTGAGGGTATTTGAGAAGACTCTCAGGGAAAAGCTGAAGTACGTTGAGGAAGAGATAAATAACCTTCGTTATTTATTTGAGAATTTTAAGATGAAATATTGAATGTTTAGAGAGTCAAGGAGTTTCATTCAGTTTAGGATTGAGGAACCAGAAAAACGATTGAGAGACTTGAGTCACGCCAAATTTGATTTGAAATCTAGGTATGAGAAGTTGATAAGATTTTAGGCACCATCCAAATAAAAAATGATAGTATTAGAATTGGTTTTGATGAAATAATGCTTTCTCTATTAAAGTCAAGACCAATATTTTTTAAGAGGGTGAACCTGAGTTAAGGGCATCAGACAAGGTCATCCCAAAGGTAACATTCCTCACCGTGTCTACACTTGCACACATTGCGGTAGGAAAGGTCACCTTAGGAAGTTTTGCTATGATCTCTAAAATGTCCTATAAAGTGTAATTCTAGTGTCACTAAAGTTACCAAAACCCAAGATCGTCACGTTACACCTGTTTGGGTTAGGAAATTAAATTTTGAGGCATTAAATGTTAGACTTGTATATTCTCGCATTCCTGCACATGACTATTATCATGCTATATCTAATGGTTCATTGTTTTTGCATGTTTTTATTCACACACTTGCTTTTTTGCTTCATGTTATTTGTTATTGGTAATTGTATGATATTTGTGTCTTTTGTATTTACACATTTTATATGGCAAATCGGTGTGTTTGAATCCTATGCATTCCATGTTTGCATGTGACTAGGATATTCGATTATGGTCTACAATGCTTTGGATTATTCTTTGCATGGTTCTGTTCGAACATGATTCGCTTAATGAATTTACTTTGCATATGTCCTTGTACACACTTGCACGAGATCTTTTGGATTATACCTACCTATGTTGCATGAGATAAGTGAAGTGTTCTCTTATCAAGCTTAGAATATTCATATCTATTTAGTTGAGGGATTTGTTCATGTAAGAACCATTTCCCGTGAGATTGTTTTTATTTAAACAATATGAGGGTGCAATGGAAAATGTCTACGAAGGGAGAAAAATCCTTTACGTGAAAGTCCACCATTAGAAAGGGAAAAAAAAGAGGCCAAATAAAAGAAAAGAATTTCCAATTCCATGCTTAGAAATTGATGTTTTAAAATTGATATCTTCAAAAGGAGAAAAAAAATGAATAGCTATATTTTTAAGAGTGTTAAATAATGGGTTTGCACAATGAGTCGTAGTTAAGCTTAAATGTTTGATGCCATTTGTTTGAGAATCATCAAGATATCTAGGCTAGGGTGCATTGTGTAAATTTTTCCATTATGAGTTCATTATTTGTCACTTGATGCTAAATCGAAGGTTGATAAATTAATGTGGTCAAATAGAACTCCTTGGACTATCTTGAGTGTTTGGAACATATTTTATTTTTCTAGTACACGTTCCTTCATTCCATACTATATCTGGTTTAAACACATTTATGACATATGAGTGTGGAGAGCTTATGTGTTTTATGTCTTTTTGTGGTGTTTATACCTATATATGCTTGTGCATTATTGTTATATATATATATATATATATATATATATATATATATATATATATATATATATATATATATATATATATATATAGAGAGAGAGAGAGAGAGAGAGAGGATCAAGTGAGGTCCCTCAATTTGAGGACCCTAAATGAGGTCCATTTTTTTAAATAGTAAAAAAATAAATTTTGGAGTTGATTTTTTTCTATGGTTTTTAAACATTTCAGTAGGTTCATAAAAAAATAATCAACTCAAAATGAATTTTTTTACTATTTTAAAAAAATCAATCAATCTTTGTCAGTTTTTAACAACTTAAAAACTGATACGGTTTGACCGATTTTTTAAAAATAGCAAAAAAATCATTTTGTGTTGATTATTTTTTTATGATCATACTGAAATGTTTAAAAACTACAAAAAAAGAAGCCCGAAATTTTTTTTTTACTATTTAAAAAAATAGACCTCATTCAGGGTCTCAAACTAGGACCTCACTTGATCATTTTCCTATATATAGTATGTGCTTGTTTTGAATCTTAGTGTCTTATTTAATCCATATTTGTCCTATGTTTTATAGTTGTATCAACTTGACATCATTTATGATCATATTGGTATATTTTGTTCCATTGCTATCATTTGTTATAGAGTTTGTATTATTTGTGCTTGTGTTTTTGAGTTTGTTTGTCATTCCGTTTCACTTCACCTCACTGCATAATATTGCTTTTCTTTTCTTTATGTTCACACGTGTTACATTTAAGGGAGAAGTTGTTTATATTGTGCATTTTACCTTGGTCTATTCCCAAATATGAAAGGGGAGAAGTCAAACCTAACAGGGAAGCATACTCTAAGGAGGATATGTTTAACAAATCGGATGGGGGTATTTTTATATGTTAATTATAAATGTTAAATTCGTTTTATATTTTAAGATATGTTTAAGTGTGAAAATTTCAAATGATGTGGAAAAGTTTTACAAGAGTAAAGTTACTCAATAGTTTGCATTTGTCAAGTCTGTACTTTTTCCTTTTAGGGTTAGGATTGAGTCTTAGGTGAGCTTGACGACCTATAGGTTTTTATTTTCATGTTTTGTACCAGAATAACTAAAGGGGAAGATTTATAAGGGAAAATTTCCAGTCTAGTCCTTTATTATATACTTTACTTTTATTCTGTTTGGACAAAATCATTTGAGATTTGAGTTTGTTTATTCTTTAAACCTATAATACATGATTGAATACCTCGGTGGGCAAGTAAAGTGACTTCATCGTCTTGTCGAGTTTCATCTTCAACATCTATTGGATCTCAAGAGGTATGAATATATATTTATGTTTGATCCATGGATACATTGTTTGGGTGTTAGTTTTTCAACTGATGTATTTTTTGTAAAAGGTTTTTTAAAAGAAAAAATATATTTATTTAAAGTCATTCAAAAGAGTTTTTTAGTTCGTTCAAACAAGTTTATACTAGTCATTCAAACGAGTTTCTATTTGGTTCAAAGGAGGTTATAGTTTTCGTTCAAACGACCATCAAACGATCTTCAAATGAGTTAATTATATTTCACATGAGATTCTTGTTCAAACAAAATTCGATGGCTGTTCAAACGAGTTTAGCTAACTTATTCGAATAAGATTTATTGTGTTCAAATGAGAATACACAACTTGTTTGAACGACACTAGTGATTTTGTTCGAATTAGATTCTTGACTTTTATGATGCCTCCTTTTTCATGTTTTCTATAATAGGATGGTTGGCATCACTTTTTATTGTGAGGTTTTGCGAAAAATAACTTTCTAAAAAAACAAAAGCCTCCAAACCCTTATTAACACCCAATCATTTGAGCTCTAAGTTTCATCCTAATATGCTAGTTTGAGATCTTGTTTTCTAGCACCAAAGTTTCACTAATTTTAATCTTTACTGAGAATTATTTCATAGGGGGGATTTTATATGTGTTGTGATTTAAAGCAATGGATTCCGTGTTCGTTCCAGTGATGGTTTGCTAGCCAAGATCGGTGGATACCGAGGCATGTGAGAATAATGTGTTTTGGCATTCATGGGTGGATTCCTGCATGTCATAGTGAAGAAGGTTCAATGAGCAAAGATAGCATCAAGGCTTGAAGGAGTCGAGTTGCTTGAGTAAGTCATTTGTTGTCCTTATGTCATTCCTATATCTTGGATAGTCTAAGGTTTTTTCTGTTGTGGGTTTTCCTCGTACGTTGGCGTGTTTTGCTTTGTTTCCTTTATTTTATTCTTGCTTTATCACTTAGATGTATATTTAGGGAATATAAAATTGGTTGATTATTTTCAACGGATGTTTAAAATGTGCTTAATTAAAATTGGATTAATTATTTATTGGTCTAATTTTAATTGGAAAATTAAAATTAGTGGTGTGTGGTAATCTATTTAACACTTGGACAGTGTAACTTTCGCATTGGTCACATGGGGGTTAACCCTAAACGTTTATGGTGGTAGTGGAGTCTACTGCCTTGGGGAAATTACAAAAAGTCGGTTATTGCGCCCAAGAGAGTAGAGGGGTGATTTTTATCAACTCTCCTCTTATCTTTCTCGACCTCTCCTCCTCCTCCCCACCATTCTCCTTCTTCTTATCCCTCTTCTATTATCTTGGGTGGAGATAGTCCTCTTATTGATTTCGGCTTCACCATGGGTGACATGGTCATGATGGCCACCCCCTGTTATTCAGATTTTCCCAAGTGGCATCAAGATCCACTGTTCTCCTAAGATGACTGGTCATATATTCAAGGTTATGAGGAGCTAGGGAAAAACATAAATTTTATCAATTTTTCTTCATCCTCTTCCTATATTTTTTTCCAAATTCATTATGAGTTTCCAACCTCCTCATAGGAGAAAGGGGAGTGGATCTATAAAAGAAGAAGTCTTCCTGTTGGTTGAACGATTCGACCTCCTTCAATTCAATAAAGACTATGAGGGTGGGCAAGGATGCTTCACCAATGTGCACCCACTTTCCTCTATATTGAGGATAAAGGTAGTTGTTGGGACTCAAGAGTCGCTTACCACTGTGTAATTGATTGCAGTGACTTCGGGAACAATAATAAATTTCTGGGTTGATGGCACAGTCGATTCATAGCCAAGAAGTACATGGTCAAACCTTGAATGAAACCTAACTCCAGTTAGATTTCATCGTTCCCAAACTTTTCGTATATCATAGAGGTTGACTTCATGGTCTTTGGGTTTTCTTTTGTAACAAGGATTTGCACAAAAAGCATATGATGATTAGAAAGAGATAAGGTAAAATTCTTAATGAAATATAAACAAATGGTAAGGATCTTTCTAAGAGATCCTTCATTCACGGGCACTAGAAGACTTGTGTTGTTCTCACTATAAAGTAGCCTACATAACACAAAGTCATCTCTATCCCTTTCTTTCTATGATCTAGGCAACTACGATACCAAATTATAGAACTTGTCCCTATATTCGAAGTGGTATGTACTAGACCCAGGATAAGTCCTTGGGCTATAGCAATATCTGATCTCATTCAAGTGAAGCTTAGTCCTACAAATCTGGTTTATAATAATCATGTTTATTACAATTCAGGAGAACCTTTTGCTTTGGATTAGAGGAATTCCATAAAAAAAAGTATTATTAACATAAGTAATTGGTGGAAGGGAAACAACCCGCCCTCTATAATGGCCATTATTATGAAAATGACCTCACCATCAACGTCATAAACATATTCATCGTCTAGTGAGGTTCGTATATGGACTTTTATAAATGTGTGGTACTTAGTACAAAATTCCTCGAAATCATCTTTTGTGGTCACTTTTTACACACTCAAAAGCCAGTACATGGATAAAAGAGGGAGTATTAAAGAAAAATAATGGAGAAGAATGTAACTATGGCTTCTCAATAACTCAAAGTTGGAGAGAAAGAAAATGAGAAGTCTCGTACCTTTGAAATTCAAGTAAAGAGGTATAAAGGTCATTTGAAACCCCTTATAATATTTACCGCCAAAGGTAAGTGGAAGTGATGTCTATTTTGGAAATATAGACTCACTCTCAGTCCCTTAGGTAACTCATATCATGCCTAATGATTACCTGGGAGAAGTAAATCTACGGTGCATGAAACCCTGAACATAGGTATCACGTGCACCCATTATAATAAATAAACTCCCACTAAGCACAAGTGGGACACATGGACATTTATAAATTATTGATTAGAAGCCACATCACACGTGGAAAACTCAATGAGAAAAAATATAATGACAAGGCCTAAAGACCGACCACCCCAATCTTAGGAGAAATTGAAGAGACTATGAGTCAGGTTGCCACATGGCATGTGACATAGAATTTAGATAATTGTAGAGATCAGGTCATCCGGAGATCACAAAGTGGTTAAAATCAAATCGTGAAAGATGACAATGAATATCGACGGATACAGTTTCAATGCAATTCAACTACCTTCGGGATAAGATCAAGAACAACAATCGATTACCTCTGAGAAAGGCCTAAAACTATAGGAATCTTGTATCCATAAATAAGGCATGCCCCTTATGTTATAGGGCCTCTAATTGTACATCATTGGATCCATGTCTTTGACTCACAGCTAGAAACCCTAACACTTCAAGTCGTATTCTTTCTCTCTTTTTGAGAGATAATAATACTCTGTTATCCCTTCCCCATTAACACATGTAGGTTTACTTATCAAACCACGTATATCTTTGTGTCAATTTTTAATACATCGCTTATATTTGGGGTTGAATTTTTATTTAATATTGTCATAGTATTAATACTCTACAACCACTTAACCTTTTTTCAATAAATATAGCACTAAATTTTCATTCGGCTACTATATAGTTAAAAATGTGAAAAGGACCCTAACAGAGTGTTGATGTGTAAGTTTTAATGATATGGCATCCTATTGTACCATAAAAAATATTTGAAAAAAACAAAATATCTCATCTCTTATCCTATTTTATTGATTTAAAAAATATCTAAAATAGAATTACACCTCATCAGATTGATGAACTTGGAATTTTTTACTTACTTTATCAGAATATTGCGAAGGTTGTTTACAAGGTGTCCCATTGTTATATCTCTGTCGTTCACACACTCAATAAAAAAGAATCAGAATTAACAAATTCGTTTCTAACTTGATCAAAACATATTTAAAAAAACATACATGTTCGATTTGAAGTCAATTGTGAATGACTAATTGTAAACTAAATAAAGTTATGAATGACTATGGCGGTGTTTACATTAGGTTTAGAGGTGTTTGGATAAAGATATTTTGTATTCTTGATTAGATAGAGTGTACCTTACATATTTTATTTCTTTTTTTACGTATATTTTTTACATTTGAATGCCACATCAGATTTCGTTAGTTATTAATTAACGACGTTAATTATCGGAGAACAAAATAAAAGTTCAATGTTATATGTGCCAAAAAAATATAGTGATCAAAGTGGAATAAAGTGCAAACTTCATTGCATAAATACGTAATTAACCCCAAGGAAAATGTTATCTCATTCACCAAAATTAGAGTTTATGTTTAACGTTTATAATTTACAAATGATTAACTAAAAAGGGTAATAACATAAATATATGATTAACCAGTAATATAATATCATATCTCATTTGTTTTAAAATTCATAAAGGAACATGAGTGATAGACAACAACCAACATTGAAGTCAATCAAGATGAAAACACTATGATATGCAAATAAAATGTAACACACATGGATAAAAACATCTCAACTAGATGCAATAGTCCTAAAAGTATATTTCTAAAAATATAAAACTAAAAGAGAATTCCCAACTGAAATCATTTTTGATTCTTCATAATATGAAAGCAAAATACTACTCGATACATGAGTGATTAAAGAAAACGGACCAAATACAAATACTAATATAAGAATCAAAGAACGTAGCCAAACACAAGATATATGGGCTACAAAATGCAAAAAAAATATTGTAAAAATATTATTTTTTGGTTTTAAAACATATAAAATGTAACACCTCGTAATTTCTGGGTTATTATTTCTAATCAATTAATTCAGTAATTAGTAATTCACTTGTGTCGTAAATTAATGAGAATTAATTAATGGGAATATTTAAAAGTGAATATATTTAATTAAGTTGACGGGTTAAAGTTAATTTTAGAAATTTATACTGAACGGTGATTTTGAGCGCGCGGTTGAGTCCGTTAGGGTCAAAATAGCCGGAAGGAGTGGTTATATGCATATATTGGGTATTAGGGCATAATTAGACATATGTGAGCTCCAAATGGAGAGTATGGACCCTTTTTATAAGGCCCATTGGCCCAAAAACGTGAATAGGATTTTTAACCCCAAATGTGTAAGGGCTAGGCAAAATTAAATCACATTAGAAGACTAAAGAGGGAAAAAGCTAAGGGAGAGGCAAAGAGAAGATGAGCTTGGGGATCTTGGAGAGATTGCTTCAATTCCTTCATTCAAGCCTTGTACCTTCATTTTTTAGGCAAGTGGTTTAAATTGTGATTATTAAATTGCATCTACATGTCCATATTAAAAGAGGTGGAATCCAATTGAATTCTAAGGTTTCTTATTGAGTAAATTGCAGATTTCCTTTTAATGAGAGTTATAAATCTGTAGGGATTTTGAGAAATGATGAAATTGATGATTGAATTGATGAAATTGTTAGGGCTAGATTTGTGATAACAAAAGAATGGATCTAGGATAAATCTTGAAAAGTTTTGATGAAGAAATCTGTACATAATTGAGGTATTTACTGCTTTAATGGCAATTCTGTCCACTTTGCCCTTAGAAAATGGAGTTTTCTAACTTTTGTTCCCTAATACGTTTTCTCCAAAACGGCTCCAAAATGGCCCAAAACGGCATTTTAAAAAATCTCGACAGATTCGTGGGGAAAATTTTAAGAAATATTTTTTTAGTTGTTATTCCGTTGGAGATTGCCTAGATTGATAGGTGTAACTAATTACCTTTGGATTAATTAGAGAATTAATTAAATCGGAGAGATTAAGGTTTAAGATTGAGTGATTAAAACATTGTTAATTAAGTGGAGGAAACTTAATTGGATGAAATTGAACATTGAATTGGGAATATTGAATTTTGGATTGAGAGATAGAAAGTTCAGGTATACTTGAAGAGGGTTACACCATGATAATGGGAATTAATTAAAATGAAATCGGACCGTATACTCAAATGTTTTAGGCATGGGTATGGGCATAATACTCCATTAGCCTGGATTCCTATATATATGTCGATGTATAGTACATATATGATATATATATATATATATATATATATATATATATGTGTGTGTGTGTGTGTGTGTGTGTGAATAATATATATAGTAAATTCGTACCACTATTAATGCTATCATAGGAGGTTGTACGATGTGGGTGAACCCCCTGGCTAGAGAATGTAGGGTGAGTATATTCCCCAGGCCATAGCGTCTGTGACTTAGTGGGGTGGGACCATTATGGTATGGAGCGGACATTTTCGACTGGAACTATGGTCGCCTCCTATGCGTTTGGTGATAGCATTTTCTATCCAACATTTGTGTGAATGTTGAGATATGATACGTATATATAGTGCCAAATTATATACGAGAATTTATATATATACATGGTGTGAAATGTATAATTAATATAACTTGTGAAATGGTTATATCATATCAAGATGGATATGGATATAGATAAGTTAGTGTGAAATATAACTTATAACTCGTATACATGATGTGAATGGTGTCAAGGATATAACTTGTGAGAATGTTATATGGCATTAAATAGGAATTGATTTGAATAAGCTAATGTGGCTGATAAACCATATAATGTATACGATACTCACTCAAGTTAAGATAGTGGGAAATAGTGAGATATATAAGACAAGGCTAGTTATGGAGGGTTAGTTAGATGGGGCGCTTATTGTTTCGGTAGGCGTGCACATTAGTTGAGGGGTGAGGTAAACTCAAGGGAGTGCGCATCACTAATTTAAATATGAAGAGCATTTGCATTTTAACTTCTTGCATTTAAATACACTTGCTAAATATTTTCAAATGTTTTGGGTTCTAACCCTTGCTATAAAATATTTTCAAAAACTTTTTAGGTGCCATGCCATAGGGGCGCCAGTCTTGATCTTTCCTACGGGGTGAGCAACTGCAGCTTATGTGAATTGTTGTGGAATATTTGTTTAGACGCTTTTCTCATTCTATATTTGCTAGAGACTTTCTCGGTTGTACTATTGGGATGGTACTTTTATATTCGATCTTGGCATGTATCGGTATTCTTTTATACTTGCACTTTGTGGTTTGCTTGTAGTCGATGTTGCTCGACAAACTCTTGTACTTATTTTGTGGCATATTTAGTTTCCTTCTTGTTTTAGTTAATTTAGTTTCCTAGTATATTGGTTGGGTTTGATTTAATTCATAACATGAAATTTGATATCAGCTTAATTTAAGATTAGGTGATTAGTAATTAAAAAGTTTTCGACAGTGATGATAAGAATGAACCAGATGATATTCTTATTTTATTCGGTATAGGACTGATCACTCGGTATTTTATTAAGAGGGGTGTCATAGATGGTATCAGAGCATTAGGTTCTAGTGACCTTAGGATCTGTATGACTTTTGATGTTTCAGCGTAGCATTCTTTGATAAAGAGCCTTATTATAGGATTGTTCTATTCCTTCATGTATGCGATTTACGTTCTCCTGTCATAGGTATAATTCATGTGATCCATATACGGTTTTGGTCGAGCGTGGTAGATCGAACATTATAGAACAATCAATGTGGGACGTTAGAAAGATTGCAGGAGGGAGGGCTCAACAAAAGCCATGGGGTATTTTAGAAATAGTGATGCGATAGGATTCACCATGATAATTGTTCGAATAATTGAAGTTGGAGAAATCGTTGGGGTGAAGTAGTTGCCCCAAGAACCGTCGGGTAGGATAATGGTGCAAAGTTAAAACCCCAAGTGTAGATGACAAGGGGTGAGGGTCGAAGAAAATTTTATTTCAGAAGAGCAACCAGCTAGGATTCGAGGGAGGTACGGTAGAGTGAATTACCAGTGGGTAGAGAACATCCAATTAGGATGACATGTGGGGAGAGTGTAGTGTCACTCAAGTCAAAATTTCGAAAAAGGAAGTTTGCTTTTAGAAGTAGTATGGAGTGATGAGAGCCAGTCACCACATTTATAGGGAAATACCACGAATAACGAGGAATTTGGGGTGAGTATTATTATGAATCCTCTCACTCGAGGTTACATAGAGAGGGAAGGAAAATTTTAGAAATTTTCCAAAAAAGGTCGGACAGTGGCCGGATGGGAAGGAAAGTTAACGGAATTCACAAACTTCGTAATCAATGGCAGGGATATGAGGAATCAAATAGGGTTTATAAGTTGAGATTAAACCCATTGGGATGAGTGTACAAGCATGGATATGAGATCTGGCAAGGATGGTTGGTGTCGTTGTCGTCAAAGTTGTACAATTATAATTGGTATCTATGCTCTCGAGAGAGGGGAGCTAAGAGAGTTGGAAAATCTATCTAAGAGTAAGTTTGGTATTTTTAGTGCTAGTAAGGTTCCAAGCAAAGAAATACCCAGTAGGGGACCAAGAATAATGATCAAGGTCCATGAAACCTATACTAAGTAACGGTGAGTTTTAGTTAGGGCCATTACGGCCAGTAACCAGTTATTGGATCAGAGGATCCAAAGGGACATTTGGGTCGACAATTAGGATCAAGATTTCCAGGTTCGTAAATAGGGCCACCCCGACATGGCCGATGGGGCCAGATAAAGGGAGATGACACAGAGATGTGTCATGTGCATAAAAGAGTAAAAACACATGGGTGGATTTTTGTCCACAGCGAGTCAGGGTACCAGAGCTAGATGCCTGTTGGAGAAGTTTTGGGTTTTGTTAGGACACGGGTGTTATGTCTATTAACCGTTGAGCCAGCAGTATTATGAGTAACTGAAACTATAAGTCTTTATTGCGAGATGATTGGGGTATGTTTTATGTGATGTAAACGGGTCACAAAAATATATTATTATTAGATTAGCGTGAGAATTGGATTTAGTGGAAGTATTGTTAAAGTCACTAGTATGTGCATTTTTACCATGGAGTAGCGGGGTACTCTTCGGTTCCACCTAAGAAGAATGGGTGGGGTACATTGACATAATGTATTTTTTGAGGACTATCTCCTTTGGGAGGTGATAATTGAAGTATGGTTTTATCTTGGGTATGGACGGGTCCGCAATGGTGGAAAATCATAGCAAGGCTATCATGTTCGTTATTTCAATTCGGATGTATATTCTCTTAAGATGTCTCACCAGGAAGAGGGTTGAGAAATATCATAACGTTAATATTGTGTGAAGTAGGAATCATAAAGAGCAGTTGTCTAGTTATATTGGATCCCGGTGCATACGATTTTACTCGGGAAATTCAAGGGATGTAGGGTTGTCGTGGAGCGAAGTGATTTAGCTCGTTATTAATGTTTGGCGCCGAGGGCTTAGTGATAGTATGAGTGCAGTAATATATGACTCCTTTAGGGACGCGGGAGTACATGATAGACTTATGATTATAGGGTAAAGGTTTGAGAGTTTCGGGGTTATGCTTTGGGTTCTTTGGAAATCAAGGAGCGACGATGTTGAGGAATTGGGCATTAGGGAAAAAATGTTCTTTTGGGCTTTACTAAGAAGTGTTATATGCATAAGCCTGGATAAAATGTCAAAAGTGTGGAGACGCCATTAGATTTTAGGTCATTGGATTTAATGATAATTAGCGAACGTGTGGAGAAAATACGTTGAGTGGAAAGCCACTAAGTGATAGGGCTAGTGGAGCGTGAAGGTATTACAAAAGAAACACTGCGAAGTTTTGGCACCAAAAGTTGCTATGTTATGCATATTGAGATGTGTTTTGTGTGATTTATTTTTGCCACTTTTTCCATCCTAGGGACCCTTAGGTATGGGACTAAGGGGGTATTTTGAGGATCTCACATCGATAATAAAGGTGGGGTAATGCCAGGGAGAATTGAATAGTGATGAGTAAAGTCATCAGAAGTATTTGGAGGATATAGTCATGCCGATAAATGCGGGGGCCGAAATTGAGACAAATATGGCTACATAAGTGATGATCGGAGGTTTGTGCAATTATGCACGAGATATAGGGTGTATGGGCACCTTAGGAAGTACCAGAGTCTCTACTATGAAAATACTTAGCATATTCAGGGAGAAGACGCAATGACAATGATTTTGGTTATATTCCATAGGAATGGGAATAAGTTGTCCCCTTAATTATGGAATGATTAATCATGGGCGTGTTTGGAAGTGACAGTAAGTGTGTCTCCATCTACGATTTGCTATCACTAGGATTCATGAGGGAGATGAATATTAGTGCATGTGTCGGCCGTAATAGGCATAATGTATATAATTAAGTACCGTGGGATAGCGGGGTTCCTGGGTGTTAACCATGTGAGAGGAGGGGTTTCACTATACGAGAGATTTCTACTTTCGAGGATTGTGGGAGTAATGTGGATGTTTTTTCAAGTTTCAACCATGTAGCTATAGTTTGGGGGCTATAGTGGATAGCTATAGTAAGACTGGGTGTTCGCGATACTAGGGTATGAATTATCGATGCTAGGTTTCACCTGAGATAGGGTCTAGCATATATATATGGTGATGTATGTTAAAATGTGTTTCATGTAAATGTAATAATATTGCTAAATTGGAATCCTAGGGAGTGGGGACATTTCTGATGTGATTCAGGGTGGTTGGACTTATTATCAAGCAAGACAATATAGCTCAGATTTTACTTTCGCGCAAAGAAACTAGTGATAGTAAGGGCACAGTAGTAGGTATTGTCTTTTGCATAAGAGTAGATATGTATACTTTCATGCCGAGAGGAAGGTATTGGGAATGTTATAACTGTGGGATTGAAGTTATATTACGGATGAAGGGCTAGAAAATGATGTTCTTCTTTTAGTGGGGTTAAGCACGGGTACAAGGTGGATGGGCGCTCTGATTAATTATATTCTCTTAATAACTTTGTGTAGAAATTCTAAGGGTAAGTGATTGCGGGGCTAGTTGACACCAGGAGTACTAGGCCTATCGAAATTTCAAGGACGAAATTCCGTTGTAAGGGGGAAAGTAATTAACACCTCGTAATTTCTGGGTTATTATTTCTAATTAATTAATTCAGTAATTAGTAATTCACATGTGTCGTAAATTAATGAGAATTAATTAATGGAAATATTTAAAAGTGAATATATTTAATTAAGTTTACGAGTGAGAGTTAATTTTAGAAATTTGTTATGAACGGCAATTTTGAGCATGTGGTTGAGTCCGTTAGGGTCTAAATAGTTGAAATGAGTGGTTATATGCATATATTAGGTATTGCGGCCTAATTAGACATATGTGAGCTCCATATGGAAAGTATGCATCCTTTTTATAAGGCCCATTGGCCCAAAAATGTGAATAAGATTTTTAACCCCAAATGTGTTAGGGCTAGGTAACATTAAATCACGTTAGAAGACTAAAGAGGGAAAAAGCTAAGGGAGAGCCAAAGAGAAGAGGAACTTGGGGATCTTGGAGAGATTGCTTCAGTTCCAATTCTACACCTTCATTCAAGCCTTGGACCTTCATTTTTTAGGCAAGTGGTTTAAATTGTGATTATTAAATTACATCTACATTTTCATATTAAAAGAGGTGGAATCCAATTGAATTCTAAGGTTTGCTATTGAGTAAATTGGGGATTTCCTTTTAATGAGAGTTATAAATCTGTAGGGTTTTTGAGAATTGATGATTGAATTGATGAAATTGTTAGTGCTAGATTTGTGATAACAAAAGAATGGATTTCGGATAAATCTTGAAATTTTTTGATGAAGAAATCTGTACAGAATTGAGGTATTTACTGCTCTAATGGTGATTCTGTTCACGTTGCCCTGTAGAAAATTGAGTTTTCTAACTTTTGTTGTTCGATACGTTTTCTCCAAAACGGCTCCAAAATGCCCCAAAATGGCATTTTAAAAAATTTGGGCAAGTTCGTGGGGAAAATTTTAAGAATTTGTTTTTTAGTTGTTATTCCGTTGGAGATAGCCTAGATTGATAGGTGTGACTAATTACCCTTGGATTAATTAAATTAGAGAGATTTAGGTTTAAGATTAAGTGGTTGAAACCCTGTTAATTAAGTGGGGGAAACTTAATTAGATGAAATTGAACATTGAATTGAGAATATTGAATTTCGGACCAAGAGATAGAAAGTCCGGGTATACTTGAAAGGGGTTACACTACGATAATGGGAATTAATTAACATGAAATCGGACCGTATGCTCAAATGTTTTAGGATTGGGTATGAGCATAATACTCCATTAGCCTGGATTCTTATATATATATATATATATATAGAGAGAGAGAGAGAGAGAGAGAGAGAGAGACTAAAGCCATACCACTATTAATGCTATCATAGGAAGTTGCATGATGTTGGTGAACCCACTGGCTAGCAAATGCAGGGTGAGTATATTCCCCAAGTCATAGCATTTGTGACTTAGAGGGGTGGGACCGTTTTGGTATGCAGTGAACACTTTCGGCTGGAACTATGGCCGCCTCCTATGCGTTCCATTATAGCATTTTTTATTAGACATGTGTGTGAATGATGAGATATGATACGTATATATAGTGCATAATTATATACGAAAATTTATATATATACATAGTGTGAAATGTATAAATAATATAACTTGTGAAATGGTTATATGGTATCAAGTTGGATATGGATATATATAAGTTAGTGTGAAATATAACTCATAACTCGTATACATGATGTGAATGGTGTAAAGGATATAACTTGTGATAATGTTATATTGCATTAAATAGGAATTGATTTGAATAAGCTAATGTGGCTAATAAACCATAAAATGTACACGATACTCACTCAAGTTGGGATAGTGGGAAATAATGAGATATATGAGACAAAGCTAGTTATGGAGGGTTAGCTAGATGGGGCGTTTATAGTTTCGGTAGGCATTCACACTAGTTGAGGGGTGAGGTAAACGCAAGGGAGTGAGTGACACTAATTTAAATATGAAGAGCATTTGCATTTTAACTATTGCATTTAAATACACTTGCTAGATATTTTTCAAATGTTTTGGGCTCTAACCCTTGCTATAAAATATTTTCAAAAACCTTTTAGGTGTCCTGCCACAGGAGCGACAGTCTTGATCTTTCCTACAAGGTGTGCAGCTGCAGCTTATGTGAGTCGCTGCGGGATCTTTAATTAGACATTTTTCTCAATCTATCTTTAGATAGGGACTTTTCCGGTTGTACTATTGGGCTGGTACTTTTAAATTCAGTCTTGACATGTATCAGTATTCTTTTATACTTGCACTTTGTGCTTTGCTTGTAGTCGATGTTGCTCGACAAACTCTTATACTCATTTTGTGGCATGTTTAGTTTCCTCCTTGTTTTAATTAATTTGGTTTCCTAGTATATTGGTTAGGTTTGATTTAATTCATAAGATAAAATTTGACATCATCTTAATTTAAGATTAGGTGATTAGTAATTAACAAGTTTTCGATAGTGATGCTAAGAATGAACCAGATGAGATTCCTGTTTAATTTGGTATATGACTGATCACCCGATATTTTATTAAGTGGGGTGTCACATAAAATGAAAGAAAAAACAAAAAGATAAAAACTGCCATAATAACAAGATGTTTAAGGACACGAGATAAGCAATCTAAAAAAATCCTAGGCTCATAGATACACCCTAACTAGTAGAGGTAAAGACAACAAATTTGGGTAACTCTTCGTCTTTAAGGAATTTTTACCCAAAATGTCTCTCCTAATCCTCTCATTACTCAATCTAGGGTCTTAAGGATAGGTTTGATGAGTTTCACTGGGGACATTGATATTATCTTTTAATCCGTTATTATATCTCTTTTTCTTTCCCTTTTCAATAAAAAAAATGTTATTTATCCCCTTACCATTAAAAGGAATATGAGATTCCCTCCCCCCCCCCCCCAAAAAAAAAAAAATAGGAACAAAACTCAACTAAGTAACCAATCCTTTTGCAATGTCTGCAAAACAAAGGCTTGATAAAGTTCACTCTAGGTGGTGTTTGGACATAACTTGGGGTTTGGGTTGACATTTCTTCAAGGAAAAACTCGTTGAGTTGAATTTTTTTTTTTGGCAAAAGTATCAAACAAAGACAAGTCTCTTCTTACCAACTTTCAATTTTTTCTCATTGTCAATCTTAATAGAACATTATAAATATCGAAGTTCAAATGTTAGTATTAGATGCTTTATTAAAAGTCATGGCAACATTAGAATTAGTCACCTCAAACTTGTTGAATTACACCCCAAAATTTATCTCTCGTTCTTTGGGTCGATGCCATCAACATTTTTCCTAACTTCTCTTATCTCTTCTCCAAATGGTAATGGTCAATATCAGATCACGTTCAACTGATGAGGTCTCATAATTTTATACATTATTAGTTTAGTTAGATTTTTTAATGCCATTTTTTTATTTTTTCTAACTCAGCGTAATGTTTAATTTGAAGATACTCTGTTGGAGTAAAATTTAATATATGGGCTTATATATAAAATAAATATGAATTATAAGCTATCAAATAAAATTAGGTCAATTAAAGTGATTAATTTAAGTTTTGCGGCCTTAATAATGTATTATTAAAGCGTGGATTTTAATGTGTAGAGACAAGCGCAATTTCTATTTTTATGATGGGTTAAAATAGAAATATACGAAATATGAAAAGACACGATTGTTTTATAAATAGGGGTCATGGTCCCCAGATCACACTACACCATTTATCTAATTCCCATTGTCAGAGAGAAATTTAGAGAGGAATTAAAAGTGCCGATCTGAAAGATCATAAGGCCTCAGACTCAGATATTTAATTTTCTCGTTATGGATTCAAGTACGTTTTCGCAAAATCAATATTTATATTTCTTGATAGTTCAATATGAATGTTCCTATTTGTGTGATGGTTTTCACAAAATAGAAATTAATCCAACATACTCTCATAGGAGAATGTAGTGATATAACCGATTACAACATATATTTAATAAGCCCTCTAGATTCGACAACCCTTTGCGAATAATCCAGAATAATGTTATCAATATGAAAATAACAGTCTATTTCAAAAATCGAATTAGTAGGATGATCACATCGTCTTTTAACTAAAAGATAATTTTTTTTTTAAATATGAAATATTTTTTCTACAACTTTTTTTGAGTATTTCTCTTCTTCTTATTAATGAGAAATGGCGAGCCCCACACTACTGATTATTTTAAAATCAAATAAAAAACTATTGAAGCTTCTTATTGCTGATTTTAACAACCCACTAAATAAGTAATCAAAACTTGAAATGACAATATGTAATTATTTAATTATAATCAGGCAATAAGAGATAATCTAATCCCATTATTCTGTGAATAAATGTTTTAACCCAATTAGATTTTTCTTTTGTTGTTGTGTAGTGGGTATCTCAATTAGTTATTTTCCATTGCTCAATTTTTTAGTCTTTTCATGTTAGCAACAACCACCCAATAGGACACAAAGCAGCACCTTGTAGTTAATTTTATACCAAAAAAAATGTGCAGCAATTAAGTTATGATTAAGATGGAAAATGAGAATATATCAAACTCAAAAGAAGAAACTTTACAATAATAATTTCTTCCTTGTATTATTTTTCTCTATGGCTTGTCCATTTGTCACATTCTTGCAAGCCTTATTATAGGAAGGGATTTCAAAATACTAAAAAAAAAAGATAAATACTAAAAAATAGAGCCAGAGATTTGAATAGATAAAAAACAATCAAACTTCTCAGGCTAACCACTCTTCATAAAGTCCTTCAATTTCCCCAATCTCCATGCTGCATTATATAATATCACAAGTAAAAAGGAAAAAAAAAGAATTAGTATAAGTAAAAAAGAAAATTTACAAGTTAGGAACAACATTCAAATTAGGGTTTGTTAAAGAGACTTAATTTTGGTCACAAAGAGCATGGTACTATTTTACAAACCCAATGTACAACTACTTTTATGCACCATGTCATTTTAGCAATACGATTAAGAATTTAGTGTTTTTAAGAAAACCCTTCAGATTAGAGGTCAATTCGTGTGTGTCATGTATTGTCGTATTCGAGTCATGTCACTCCAGGTCCGTGTCAGTGTTTGGCTAATGGTGTTAAATTAGTTGACACTAAGTGACCTATTTATTAATTGTGTCGTGTTCGCTTTGACAAGTTTAATCCGGAAGTAAAACATAATATAAATGTCAACCTTTAGAGACATGTATATCACTCATAAGCCCTTTATAATCAAATAATTTATTTCCAAATTCCAACATCAAGTATGTTAACTAATATCTAATCTTACACAAGTTTATTCAATGGCACTTCAAGGTATAAAACCGCATTTAAAGCCATTAATTTTGCATTGAGATGATACATTTTATTATTATAATGCAAAATCAACGGCTTCAAAGCGCGTTGCACCGTGCAGAGGCGCCAGATCCATAAAAATGTTATCCAAACCCCGGTCGACAAGCTTCATTATGTAATATCAAAGACTACAAAGTGAAGAAAAATGTATTGTACCGCATTTGAACCCCATTAAAAACTCAATACAACATGCATGCACTTTTTTCTCTTTTATTATAGAATCATAATAATAACTTAAAAACGAAAGTTAAAAGTTAGGCAATTTAATCATAGATGTTTTATTGCTTATTGTAACAATTTCCCTATATACATTTATGTAATTTCTAATCAGTTTTATGTTTTGTACTTTTATGATGCAATACACTGTATGTGATACATAAGTTTCTTATATCCAATAGAATACAAGATTTGACAACTGTACTAAAACCCTATACACTAGACTATATGCGTTACATAAGTTTTTAATATTCGATACACTACAATATATGACAATTGTGACAAGACTCGATATATAATACGTGATACACAAATTTTCGATATGCGATATAATACGCGATTTGACAACTATAGTAACAAAGTAGTACTATGAGTCTCGAAAATATCCGCAAAAAAAATCACAAAAACATTAAGGTCCTTTTTAGTTATAGAATTCTAAAAAATTTCCATGAAAATAGGAAATTAGAACAATAGTTCAAGTTTGGTAAGAAAGGAGTTTTCCAAATTTTTCAATTTTTCAGGAAATTGGAAAACCATGTTATTAAGTTTATCACAATTTTCAGAAGTCCTAAAATTACATTTTGACCCGGAATTTTCTATAACTTATATCTAGACCCTTAACTTTTTGGTAAATTATATTTTAATCTCTGAACTTTCAATAAAGTACATTTTGAACTTGAAAATTTATGAGAACTACATTTTCACCCCTGAAATTCTATAACATATAAATTTTGGCCCCTTAACTTTCTATAAAATAGATTTGGACCCTATCTTTACATTATAACCCTAAACATTGTGTAAATTACATTTCACACCAAAAATTTCTATAAACATCATCTTGAAAACAATAATATATTTCTATCAAATGAACACATTTTCTGATTTTCTAAAATTTCCAATGAAAAATAAAAATTGGAAATAGAAAATTGAAAATAATTTTTCATAACTAAACAGGGCCTAATTATTTGTACATTATGTAGGCCCCACCCAAATGTACAAACATTTTATGCTATTTTAGAGATATTTGGGTTAAGTATCATTTTCCCTAGTAAAAGCCTTTGTATGACTTTAAACAAGAGTATTCGAACTATGAAAGATAATATATAATCAAGCGTCTTGACCTAGTGATATAAGATTGTCATTGGGATAATTTTGGGGGTGGATTGGATTTGATCCCTAATTCGATTCCTGACATTGTCAAAATAATGTTTGACCAGCGGAAGCCACGAACTGCGAATAAAGATTAGTCGAAGTGAGCGTAAATTGACCCGAACACATCATGGTATACTACAAAAAAAAAAAAAAAAATATATATATATATATATATATATATATACACACGCGGGTGCACGCGCGCGCGCACAGACACACACGAGTATTCAAATTGTATGTCTCCAATTGCATCTTAGCTGTATCATATAGAGCAAACTGTTATAAGCAGTGTTTGTCGTGGGGACACATGTGGGCACCACATTGTGTAAGTTTTTAGCCGGTGGATACTGCATTTTACAGAGAAAAATGCTAGTAGCCAAACAGGAGTAAAAGCACCACCGCCCTAAGCTACATCCCCTAATTAATATGGACCAGAATGCAAATGAGTTAATACAACATTAATTGTAGTTGCTATTTGCAGTACATAATTTTCTAGCTTGTACATGCATTCAGAAATAGTAAATAATGTTACGTGCACAAATAAAGTACATAAAAAAGTACACAAATTAATTTGACAATGACAAAAAAAATGTTACGCTGTCACGTCAATTTGCGTATTTTCTTTGCTCGTAACATTAGTAAAAAAAATTGGGTTGCGTTAAAAGCATCGCTATTTTTTCATTACGGCACGTTGTGTTTTAAAAGTAGTGATGTGGTATTGAGGGGAAAAAAAAGGAGGGTCTTTAATGTTACCAAAGATCTTAATGTACTTCTAGGCCGACTCACAAATCTGATTCACTGACGTGTCGTGTCTGCATTGATTCGTTTTGGGGGTTCACCGAATATCATTCAAAAGATGAATCAATGCAGACACAACACATCAAATTCGTGGGTCGACCTAGAATTACTCAAATTTTTATATGACACGTTGCTCAGTCCAACACGAACGCGACATCAAACTATATACCACTTATACACCAACATACCCGATTATAACTCTAAAAGGATTCGATGCCGTTAAAGACACCTATTTTTCCTCCTAAGATCATACATTGCTTAAAAACATTTGTATATTATGCTTAAAAGGTAGTATTGTGATATTAGGGAGAGAGCGGTGTGTCTTTAACACCGCTCCTCTAAATTTGTTACAATTATGGGTGGCAAATGGGTCGTGAATAGCACGCTGATATGTTCCTATAGTTGAATTTTTGTCATTTTTTAGCGCATATTGAACCTCAATTTATTACTATCTTGAACCTGCTAAAAAGAACATAATTTTTCTCTACTCTCGTAGCTATGTTTTGGCGACATGATAAAACAATTACAAAAATAAGGTATAGCCATACTTGACATCTTTTGAATGTAGTCCCCGTGTATTATTATATACGAGATTTTTTTGTACTGTATACGTGAATTTTTATAATATAGATCTTCGAATGTTTGTAATATATATGGTTTTATCTTGTATATACACTAACACATAACATATTCACTAAGGGGTGAGATATCTTAGTGTCGAAAAATATATCTGCGAATCAAGACTTATTGATCGGGGACTGGATTGGGAAGCTCTCTTCGTCCGTTTTAAGATAAATTTATCATCATATTGTGGTAAGAAAATAAGCCTATTTACAACACTAAGTGGAGTGCCCATAGCTATTTTTTTAATTGGAAATGGTGTCGAACAACCACAAATACAATAAATATAATAAGCCATAGTTTTAGACTTGGTGGTTTCCCCATGTTTTGGATTATTACACATACATCTTGTATTTTAAAGAACAATGTAACTTCACATTTGGGTTTGGTAACAATTACCTCAACACTATTTGTAAAAAAAAAATTGTAATGTTTTAATTACATACAAAAGATTCTTTACACATCACATACACTTTTGTGTCAGTGACCAACACACTATTTGTGAAAATTTGGTCATTATACTGATCCCTATTTTTTTTTATTAATAAAATTATTACTAAAATATGAAATGTTTTGAAGAAAAGATCCGTAAGTCCCAAGCATTGTACGGAGAGACATATCCCATAGGAACATAAAACATCTCCCTGTTTTATTTTATTTATTTATATGATTTAAAAAAAAAAGCATTAAAGTTGAAGAACAGAATGTTTTTACCATGGCAAAGCAGGATCTTGCAAGTATTCATCAGAGCAATCTTCTTGTTGCAAAAAACAGCAGCTTTCATTTGCACTCAACCAAGCAGGAAATTCCAAAACTTGATCAAATTGATTATACCCACTCTCATCTTCACACTCCTCCATAGGCTCAACTTCCATTGTTTTCAAAAACTTAAACCACCAAGCTGATGTGACCAAATTCATAGTATCACTCCACTCCATATCATGTTGTTCCCCTAGAGACCGTATCTCGGCCATCTCCACGTCGTCCATCGCTTGATGTAGGCCCGAATCCGCAACTACCAGAGGACCGTCTAGTGACATTGTCGCGTCGGCTTGTGTGTATAGATTCGGCGGTGGGGATGATGAAGTTGATGGCGACGAATTAACAAATTGAATGTTGTTGAGGTAAAGACTCGCGTCTATGTTGTTGAAATCATGAAGGTTTAAATTCAACCCCAACGTTTGGTTAGGAAGAGCCACGTTGAAATTATCGACAACATATGGCGACGGAAGTCCTAAGGACGGCAAAGGAGCAAGCGACGCTGACGACTGCGACCAAGACGAGTACGGGACATGATTACGATCATAATTCGAGAAACTACATACACCGTTGGTGGTGTTGGTAGAAGATGCATAAGTTCTAGGATTTCTCCTAGATTTCATCTTCCCTTGATCGCGAGATAAAGATAGTGGCGCTAGCGGTGGAGGAGAAGACTCCAGTGGTGACGGCGTATCGGGTGGTGGTGGATTATGTTCGTTCGCTTGTTTCATCGCGGCCCGATGGAATTTAAGTGCGGTGACGATCTCCCGCCGCGCCTCGGCCATATTAAGGAGCCTCTCTTGATAAGGCCTACTAGTGTGGAGTCTCCTCCTAACTTGTTTCTTGTGTTGTTGAGGTGGTGGTTGGCTAAGTTGTTGATTACTAAAACTTTCTTGTGTAATTTTAGAATTGCTTATATTTTTGTGGGAAGAAGTTTGGGTGTTATCTCCATCTTTGGATCTAGAAGTGGTTAATTGTTTCACTAGGCTACGGATGTAAGCACCTGAAAGATGAGGCTCTTCTTTAAGCTTATCAACCTTGTCAACTTCCATTTGCCTTGAAGATGATGATGATGGTGATTTTCCTCTCATATCTCTCTTTATATATATATATATGTGTGTGTGTGTGTGTTTGTAAATGTTTGGGAGAGAATCTTGGGTTTCCTTTTCTGAAATCACAAGTACAAAAAATGCAGAGGTGGATGTTATAAATAGGTGGGTGATGGTCTAGGGTTTTTAAATTATTTTGGAATTTTCCTAGTCTTGGTAAACAACTAGGTTCTTGCATATCTCATTTATTTGACTTTTATTTCTATTTAACCGCTTTAAATGGGTAGTTAGGATTGATGTCATAAGATGTAAATAAAATATTATATAATATTGAAACAAAAATCATTTTTGCTACAAAAATTTTATTGTTGCAATTATAATAAGGATATATGAGATGGAGCAATAAGAGTCTCTCCAAGTGATTTGTGCATTTTTGCGTTGCTCGCACGGGGAATATAAATAAATAACGCTATAAGATATAAAAAATAATTAAAAAAAAGGCTCTTGCGACAAATAAAGTGCATCATAACTCTATTTTTGCCACTTCCGAATTAGCGAAATTGGATGCATTTTGCAATCAATTTTGCTTATTTGGACAAATTTTGCAAATATATCAACGACTCTTGAGAGTCAAAAATATGAAATGGTTCGATAAAAATAGCATTTTGCAAATATGTCACTGGCTCTAGAGATGGTCTAAGTATACCTGTACCAAGTTTTCGCCCAACGATGGGGTTGCGATTTGAGGAGTTATATTTGGATTACTGATAACATATTGATAAAATATTGAATTTTTATATAATCAAATAATATTCAAATATTCAACAAATAATCTTACAAAATCAGTTTAAATCATTAAAAATCTAATAAGGTAACAAATAGAAAATTTACCAAATTAGAAATCAAGGTTACAAGTCGAGGCAAAACTATAAAATAAGTTTGACACAACATAAATTAGGGCTAAAACTCTAGAAATTAGGCATAACATGAGAGAATCAAATAAATAAAAGAGTGTTAGGTTAATTAAAAATTTACATTCAACTTTATATAAGTTTACAAAATAGCACCCCTATATTTTTTTAACCTTAGGTACTTGACTGAACTTTTCTTTAAATGTTAAAACTCACAAGGCTTGAATAAAAATCTTATCATCACTCCCTCCCAATACATTGTAACACTCTACACATATGATAGTGTTGTAACATTTTTTTTGCAAACAATACAACTAATAAAAAAAAAAGGCTGTACATTGGTCCGATGGCAAGTGCACTTGCTCAAGCTATGGTTGGTTTCGAGTTCGAGACATGCGAGCAATCTCTCCATATATGGGAGTAAGACAACTGACATCCGTCTCTTCCAGACTCTGCAGTTAAGCGAGAGCCTTGTACATCAAAATTAAGAGAAAAAAGAAAGAAAGAAAACTCATACCAAACTCTTCGCTCAAAGATACAACATATATTTCTTCAAGTTATTTCCTGTAGGGTGTGTTTTGATTAAAAACAAATAAGATGGGTACTGCAAAATTTTCAAGCTATTTTTTTATACATCAAACTTTTAATGGAAATATGTTCCAAATAAAAGCTTATTGTCTCAACAATAAAGATTTGTCATGGAATTCTTTTCTATGGAGATGAAGTATGAAAATAAAATTTTCAAAATTTATGAGCTTGTGCATACTTTATGAATGAAATTTTCGAAGGGTGTGTTTGGGAACTTCAATTTCATGCCGTGGAATTGAAAATAGAAAATTTCACTTCAATTTTTTTAAACTTAAGTCAAATTAGTACAACCAAACACTTGTAATACCATCTCCAAAACAATTTGCAAAAATATTCCCCAAAATACTCCAATTCTATTTTTGTTTCACCCAAAATGTGTCAAACTCCAGTGCAATAAGAAAAAAAAATGTCAAAAATGCATTCACGACAATCCAACTGCAATAGGAAGGCTGGAAAAAAATTATAATAAATTGCAAAATGGAGCTAAAAGACAAAAACAGATGCTCACACGACTATACAACCATGCCACAAGCGTAATTTTACTACCTTATGGACAACTAAAATTACAAAATGGACATGGTCTAAAGTTACAAATATTAGGATCTTCGACATTTTCCATACTAAGGTCATCCACAATGGGATACTTTAAACTTATGGATTTAAACTACGAAAACTGGTGTGGGCTCACAGCGAGATCCGTTAAATTTTGGGGGGAATAAATTGCAAACGAGAAAAAGTTTCACATTTGCATTACAAACGGGAAACAGTTCTACGTTTATATTACAAACGTTGAAATGTTACACGTTTGCAACACAAACGCTTATTTGGGATGGGGAAACGAGTAAGTTTTACACGTTTGGACTAGTCGACACCGTTTCACATCCAGAGTAGTGAGACATGGAACAGTTTCACGTTTCGGAGATACACACGATTTTTTTACGTTTGCTCTCCAAATGTGTAAATGTTCTACGTGTGTAATCCTATCCCCTTTTCTAACAGATTCTTTAGCGTTCTCACAAATTTATGGAAGAGTTAACGAATCTCCTCCCTTAACTGTAAAATTTTACATCCATCAATTTCAACCAAACTAAAGGATTCACAATAGGTTTAACATATCCATTGTAAATGGGCTAATGATGCCTATAAACATCAAAATCTTTAGTTTTCATAGTGATTGAGAAGTACCGGGGTATTTTTGGAATAAAAAAATGTTTAATGGGTAATCTAGTATCTTGTCTACAAACTTGTACACAATGGGACCAGGCTCTAAAAATGTCACCAGCAGGGTACAGAAACTGACAGGAGAATCTCCATTACTGTTGTAACCTTATGCATAATAAGGCAATATTAAAATGAATAAAATCCATTATTTTCTGTTTAAATTGTTGCAACATGATTTGAGAGAGGCCGTTGGTGAAACAGAGAACTTGGACTTTTTTGTAAAAGCATTAGAAGACAGCCTGTTAAAAAGACAGAATTGCTCCATACCATCCTTTCTCTTTCATTTCAGTTTTTTTTTTCTTCTTTAATTTCCTTTTCTGGCTGCTTTTTACTTGTGTAAGAAAAAAAAAAGAATTTAACTTTTTGTTGATTAATTTTTTTCACACTGACTAGAGGTGACAGTGGCATGGCTTGTGAGTGTTTTAGCAGAAAGTTCTGTCATCAGAAAAATGAAAAAGAAATAAACTATGGATGTATTTTGAATGACAATTTTTTGGGTTAATTAAATCTGAAAGTTTTTTATTGGAATTTTCTTTTTCTTTTTTACATTAGAAATCTACTTTTTTATTATTCGATTTTTTTGTTAAATGTTATTTATATGGATTAATTACCAAAAACTCCCTCAAACATTTTTTAATACACAATTAATCTAAATTTTTTTATTTTGTTTCAAAAGTCCCTCAAACACCCATTTAACTAATATTCTCTTATTTTTAAAGATTCGCACTAGTGGTATTCCTACCCCCCTCCTCCTCCCTTCCCCCACTGTCGGAGCTCCAGCGACCTTCACTGAAGTCCCTTTTTTTTTAGTGTTTTTATGTCACGAGGCACTTTTTAGAACCAAATAAAAAGGATTAGACTAAACGTGTTTAAATAAATATTCGATGGAGTATTTGGTATATATGCCCCTATTTATATTGTGCTGAGATTTTTAAATTTTTTTGGTAATTTTTAGAATTTTAATTAATGTTTTTTTTGTTGTTATTTTCCTAATTTCAAATGATTTTCAACAATATTCTGTATTTTTAAAAATATTTTCCGTTTATGTTATCACTATTTTTTTTCCATTTTATACTTCTTTATTTTTTCCTGATTTCTGTACACTTTTTTACGATTTTCCACATTTAAATGTTTTTTTTTGTATTTCAATGTATTTTTTAGTAATTATTAGTATTTTTAAATATATTTTATGAATTACATTTTTTAGAATTATCCAAATTTTGATTTTTTTGGTAATTTTCAGAATTTTTAAATATATATTCATAATTTTCAAATGTTCTAAAAATTTTGTAAAATGTTTTCTAGGATTCTTGATATTTTTAAAATATTTTTTAGTATTTTCTTAATTTCTATATGTTTTTGCAGTTATTTAAGATTTATTTTAATAAATTATGTTAGGACGACAATGTCCTCACTTTTAGCCATGTGCCACCACATGTTTAAATTTTCCATCCAAAAAGTTGATGGTGTTAACTTTAGAGGGCTACTTGTAGTCGTTTTCAAAGTTTAGGGAGTTAATAAAAGAAACTAAAAGTTCGGGTAGTGAAGTGGCAGGAAGTAAAGTTCAGGAGGTGCCAAATTGTTCCATTCAAACTTTTAATGTAAAACTAGATAATCCATATTTGGAGATTTTTCAAGCCAACAACAATCAAACACCTTAAAAAAATACAAGTATGTAAATAAACCAACCCTCTCATCCCATAAGCAAATAAACTATTTGGATTTGAATTAAATTATAATAATCAAAGTCGCAACCTGAATCACGTTGTATCTAGTATATTTTTTAGAGTCGATGATTCTAAGCAACAATGTCAATGTTATATATTTCTCCTAATTCGACTGATCCAATTTGTATTGTGTATGTGTGTTGGGTAGATGGGGAGGAGTATGAACATGTAAGTTGGGGGTGGTATGTCTAATTAATGGTCGTGAAGGGTGGTAAGTCTAATTAATGGACGTGAAGGGTGATAAGTCTACATACCAAAATATCTTGGGGGATAAAGTAAAACAAAATGTCGATTTTAATGTATTGATGGTGGATTGTCTATGGTAATATGTAGGTAGGCTACACATAATATGGGTGGGGTCCTTGCACTTGAGTGTGTACCTTGACACCTAGTTTTTGACTATTTCATAGTCGCTAATAATACTAAGTTACTTTCAATATTTAATTGATAAGTTCCTGTGTATCACATACAAATTACAAATAGTGACATCACTTGTCACAACAAGCACACATAATTCATTTTCATAATTAAATAATGCACCGAAAATACGGGGTATTACAAACGATTACTCGCAGTGTTATACGTACGCATCTCCACGGGATCTGAGAGGAGGTCATATTTTGGTGGGCCATGAGAGAAGTTAGTAAACCTTAACATTGCAACAACTTACTTGTATAAGTTTTTATAGGGGTGTAAAGGAGTCGAGCTGACCCAAATAATATAATGCTCAAACTTTGTATGAAAACCTTAACGAACCTAAAAATGTGTTCAAACTTGGCTCTTCCTTCCACGGTAAACAATATTGTTGGTTTCATCTCCCTAGATTTTAGCGGATGCTAGAGAGTTTGATAAGAGTTAATTATTCGTGAGCACCTTGTTGTATAAAAGTATAGGATACCTTTTGCGTTACGATATTTACTTGATTTCTTTCTTGATCTATACCATTTATGAAAGTTAACTCATTTATGTCTAATACATTATCGATTCTATTCCAGGGCATCATTGCCTAATCACTGGCATTACATCATGTCCATAACTAAGCATGATGAGTTATGATAATGCATGGTGTGTGTGAGTTATGTGATATGATGTGTTATGATAGAGAGGATCCCCCTACGTTGTCTTGAATTTGTTGACACCAAAAAAGAATAGGAGTTTACACACGTCTTAATAGTCGATCTATCAACGAGATCCTCCTCCCATAGAGAATGGGTTGAATAAACTTGTTAACAAGAAAGTCGTTTTGAACCTAGATTTGAAGAGATACTCCTTGGGGATGAGTGGAAGACTGCCTTTAAAAGGAATAGTGTCTTTGTTTTGTATGAACTGTCCAACATCAATCCCATATATGCGAGTCATAACACAGTACTAATTTAGAGGTTTTTCTTCAACTAGTGATTTATTATAACAACATCCTAATTTAGAGTTGCAATAGGATGGGTTAGAGGAATAGTGTCTTTATAAAATTAAAAAATGAGTAATCTGACATGAAATTTTGACGCATTTGTGTGATATATAACGTGTAGTATCTGTCACGCACTACAAGAAAAATGAGTATTAGGGACGGTAAAAAACCGTCCCTAAAAGTACAAAAATCGTCCCAAAAGAGTATTAGGGACGGTTTTTGCAACGGCAAAAAATCGTCCCTTATACTAGGCGTCCTAAATATTTTAGGGACGAATTTTACCGTCCTAAATGTTAATTCATGGACGGTCTGCATTTGGAATTAGGGACGGATTTTTCCGTCCCAAATGGTGTTCCCGCGAAAAAACTTTCGCTCCCGCCAATAGTATTAGGGATGGATAAACCGTCCCTAATACTACTAAGATTCTGGCAACTCAATTAGAACGATAAAAACTGTCCCAAAAGGTAGTTTCAATTGATGGAAAAATGGGTATTAGGGACGGTAAAAACCATCCCAAAAGGTATTCTTAATTAATACAAATAAGTATTAGGGATTGTTTATAACCGTCCCAATTAAAAAATAAAAAAATATCATAAATAGTTATATTATTATATGTTTTATGTTGCAATGATAATTGACGTCTAATTTGCATTATAAATCAAATCATCCGATCAAAAACGCAATATATCAACCACATTCATTGAAGCATGTATCCAATAATAATTTCTTTCATTAAACTACATTCAAATCGAAATATTTAAATGAGTACAAAATCATACTAATTAATTAAGATATACAATTGTCAAAAAAAATATCATCCCTAAATTAAGATGATAAATATGGTTGTCACGCTTCAAAAACTTCTCTTAGTGTCACATATAGTAGACACACTAAAAAACATGTATCTTCAACTTCTTGTGCACAACCTGCAATCAATAAATAATCATTTTATCAGAATAATATTATAGTAAAATAAAATATCCAAATATATTAGTTAATCGTATCAACAACTTTTTACAATTTTTAAAAAAAATTGACAGAGTCTCCTTTGTTTATACATGAAAACCAACCTGTTTAATCAACACAAAAGCCCGCACGGCCATTAAAAAATTGAAAAATCTCCATATCAACAATTCTTTACAATTTTTAAAAAAAGTTGACAGAATCTCATTTGTTTATACATGAAAATCAACCTGTTTAATCAACACAAAAGCCCGCATGGCCAGTAAAAAAAATTAAAACAACAATCTCGCATATCAACAACAATAATAAATAAACAATCTACCTGTCGCAAACCATTGCTTTGTTAATGTGTTCCACCCGAATAAAATATAACCATAAAATGTTATCCTGCAAAAAAATATAAGAAACAAAACAAAAAAGATATCAGTAATCAAATAATGTTTAAGAAGTAAAAGGTACTACAGGAGTTACATGACAGAAAAGTGAAGTGAAAAAGAGAGAAATGGGGACTGTAAGCAACACTTGCATCAGCTCTTCACTAGTGCAAGTATCTCCACTTGAGAACAATGTGGTGGTGTCATATTTCAAGAAAAATGATAATAAATCTAACTCTAATCTAACCTTGGTTTACAGGAGACCCAAATTGTTCAAAGTTTGTTGAGGAACCCCACTTATGATTTGGCTAATAATGACCCCAATAAAGAACCTTTTGAGAGTCTGCCAAAACATGCTTTTGAGAATATAGCAGATTGGGAGAGAAAATTGATTCAGGATCGTGTCTGAGGATACCTGTTATATATGCATATACATATGTGTATATAACATGTACTGTTATATACACATATGTGTATGCATATATAACAGGTATGCTGTTATATACACATGTATGTCTATATAACAACGTTATATACACATATACATGTGTATATAACAACGTTATATACAACGTTATATACACATACACACATTACACATGTATATGTCTATATAACGCTACATGTATATGTGTATATAACAGCATATGACTGTTATATACACATACACATATGTGTATATAACATGTATGTTGTTATATAAGCATATGTGTGTGTGTAAATAACAACATATACTGTTATATACACATATACATATGTGTACACATGTATATGTTGTTATATATAGAGAACAATATATATATATATATATATATATATGTTCATTTGGCACAACATGTTTTCATAATAGAATAGTGCCTTAATTCAACATATAAAAGAAACATCTTAGAAACTGTTATGTTCTATTATGAAAACTGTTATGTTCGATGACATGTTTTTATGCTTAAGTCTAATTTTTTATAAATTTTCGTCGTACACACAAACCGGGAGCCCCGTGACTATGTGGTCGGTTCCTACAACTTAATTTGGTCCCTTACGAGATGTTCGTGACTCTTACGGGACCGTTTTGTAGCTGTTTTACGTTTTCACCCTTCGACGGCCTCTTTTTTATGCTCAAGTTTATCTTTTTACAAATTTATGTCGTACACACAAACCGGGAGCCCCGTGACTATGCGGTTGGTTCCTACGAGTCACATTGGTCCCGTGAGAGGTGTTCGTGACTCTTACGGGACCATTTTGTGGCTGTTTTAGATTTTCACCCTTCGATGGCATGTTTTTATGCTCAAGTCTATTTTTTTACAAATTTGCGTCGTACACTCAAACCCCGTTACTACGCGGTCGGTTCCTACGAGTCACATTGGTCCCGTGCGAGGTGTTCGTGACTCTTACGGGACCGTTTTATGTTTGTTTTACATTTTCACCCTTCGATAACATGTTTTTATGCTTAAGAAAACTTTTTGCAAATTTATGTCGTACACTCAAACCGGGAGCGCCGCGACTACACGATCGTTTCCTATGACTTACAATGCTCCCGTACGAGGTGTTCGTGACTCTTACGGGACCGTTTTGTGACTGTTTTACATTTTCACCCTTCGATGGCATCTTTTTTATTCTCAAGTTTAACTTTTTCTAAATTTATGTCGTCCACTCAAACCAGGATCCCGATGACTATGCGATAGGTTCGTATGAGTCACATTGGTCCCGTGCGAGGTGTTAGCGACTCTTACGGGACCGTTTTGTGGCTGTTTTATGTTTTCGCCCTTCGATGGCATGTTTTTATGCTTAAGTTTAACTTTTTGTAAATTTACGTCGTACACTCAAACTGGGAGTTTCGTGACTACGCGGTCGGTTCCTACGAGTAACATTGGTCCCGTACGAGGTGTTCGTGACTCTTACGAGACCGTTTTGTGTTTGTTTTAGATTTTCACCCTTCGATGGCAAGCTTTTATGCTTAAGTATAACTTTTTGCAAATTTATATCGTACACTCAAATCGGGAGCGCCGTGACTACACGACGGGTCCCTTAGACTTACATTGGTCTCGTGCGAGTTGTTCGTGACTCTTACGGGATCTTTTTGTGGATGTTTTACGTTTTCACCCTCCGATTGCAAGTTTTTATACCCAAGTCAAAATTTTTTGCAAATTTACGACGTACACTCTAACCGGGAGCCCCGTGACTACGCGGTCGGTTCATACGAGTCACATTGGTCCCATGCGAGGTGTTCATGACTCTTATCGGACCTTTTTGTGGTTGTTTTACGTTTTCACCCTTCGATGGCAAGCTTTTATGCTTAAGTCTAACTTTTTACAAATTTATGTCGTACACTCAAATCGGGAGCACCGTGACTACACGGGCGGTTCTTACGACTTACATTGATCCCGTGCGAGATGTTCGTGACTCTTACGGGACCGTTTTGTGGCTGTTTTATGTTTTCACCCTTCGACGGCATCTTTTTATGCTCAAGTATAACTTTTTGCAAATTTACATCATACACTCAAATCGGGAGCCCAGTGACTACGCGATCAGTTCCTATGAGTCACATTGGTCCCGTGCGAGGTGTTCGTGACTCTTACCTGACCGTTTTGTGGTTGTGTTAGATTTTCACCCTTCGATGGCATGTTTTTATGCTCAAGCCTAATTTCTTGCAAATTTGCGTTGTACACTCAAACAGGGAGCCCCGTTACTACGCGATCGGTTTTTACGAGTCGCATTGATCCCGTGCGAGATGTTTGTGACTCTTACAGGACTATTTTGTATTTGTTTTATGTTTTCACCTTTCGATGGCATGTTTTTATGCTTAAGCCAACTTTTGATAAATTTATGTTGTACACTCAAACTGGGAGCACCGTGACTACACGGACGGTTCCTACGACTTACATTGCTCCCGTGCGAGATGTTCGTGACTCTTACGGGACCGTTTTGTGGTTGTTTTATATTTTCACCCTTCGACGGCATCTTTTTTATGCTCATGTCTAGCTTTTTATAAATTTACGTCGTACACTCAAATCGAGAGCCCCGTGACTACGCGGTCGGTTGCTACGAGTCACATTGATCCCGTGCGGGGTGTTCATGACTCTTAACGGACCGTTTTGTGGATGTTTTAGATTTTTACCCTTCGATGGCATGTTTTTATGCTCAAGCCTGATTTTTTGCAAATTTACGCCGTACACTCAAATCGGGAGCTCCGTTATTACGCGGTCGATTCCTATGAGTCACATTGATCCTGTACGAGGTGTTCGTGAATCTTACGGGACCGTTTTGTGTTTGTTTGACGTTTTCACCCTTCGATGGCATGTTTTTATGCTTAAACCAACTTTTTACAAATTTATGTCGTACACTCAAACCGGGAGCGCCGCGACTTCACGGCCGGTTCCTACGACTTACTTTTCTCCCGTGCAAGGTGTTCGTGACTCTTATGGAACCGTTTTGTGGCTGTTTTACGTTTTCATCCTTCGATGGCATCTTTTTTATTCTCAAGTCGAACTTTTTACAAATTTACGTCGTACACTCTAATCGGGAGCCCCGTGATTACGCGGTCGATTCCTACCAGTCAGATTGGTCCCGTGCTAGGTGTTCGTGACTCTTACCGGACCGTTTTGTGGCTGTTTTATGTTTTCACCCTTCGATGGCATGTTTTTATACTTACGTCTAATTTTTGCAAATTTACGTCGTACACTCAAATCGGGAGTCCCGTGACTACGCGGTCGGTTCCTACGAGTCACATTGATCCCGTGCGAGGTGTTCGTGACACTTACCAGACCGTTTTGTGGCTATTTTATATTTTCACCCTTCGATGGCATGTTTTTATGCTCACGTCTAATTTTTTACAAATTTGCGTCGTACACTCAAACCGGGAGCACCGTTACTACGCGGTCGGTTCCTACGAGTCACATTGGTCCCGTGAGAGGTGTTTGTGACTCTTACGGGACCGTTTTATGTTTGTTTTACGTTTTCACCCTTCGATAACATGTTTTTATGCTTAAGCAAACTTTTTGCAAATTTATGTCGTACACTCAAACCGGAAGCGTCGCGACTACACGTACTACACCAAAATGGCCAAATTGTCACCTTTCAGCCGGCCAGCCTTGTCAAGGTCATTGACCGTGACAAAAAACACGCGTTTTTTGTCACGGTCATTGACCTTGACACGACCGTGACAACTAATTGTCACGGTCATTGACCGTGACAAGACCGTGATAAATTTACTTGTCACGGACTTGTCACGGTCAATGACCGTGACAATTCTTTAAATAATTGTCACGGTCAATGACCTTGACACGACCGTGACAATGTTAACAGCAAAAACCCTTTCCCCCTTCTTTTTTCCCTCCCGCGCCGTTCCCTCCCTCTCTCTCTCTCGACGCTGCTCTCTCTCTCTCTACTTTCAGGTTTAATTTTCTCTCTCTCTCTCTTCCATTTATATATATGTTTGTGTGTATATATATGTGTGTATGTGTGTATATATGTGCGTGTGTGTGCATGTGTGGGGGGTGGGGCAGGGTGGGGGCAGGGTGAGGGTAGGGGGTAGGGGGTTAAAAATGTAAATAAATAAGTAATTTTCTATAAATTTACAAAAATAATATCCAAAAATGTAAATGTAAATAATATCCAAAAATGTAAATTTGTAGTAATTGTCATCCGAAGTTGCTAAAAGCATCCGAAGTTTAAAAAGCATGAAAAATAAAATATTTTTTAAGATTTGTGGTGAATAACTAAAGTTAAAAAAAGTATTACTTTAGTCATTAAATTACTTTTTGAATTCGGGCGATGCGCGTAAATTTGTAGTAATTGTCTTATAATAAAGATCAATTAGTCTATGTTGTTGAAAATTTTGATCAAATTGGTGAGCCCTTCATATTTTAAAAATGTTGTTTTTATTCCTATAGAACAGCTTAGATAGTGTGTGTGTGTGTGTGTGTGTGTGTGTGTATGTGGTCAATACATGAATTTATTTTTGTATTTGAATTAACCCATGAATTTATTTTTGTATTTGAATTAACCCATGAATTTATTTTTGTATTTGAATTAACCCATTATATGAAACATACTTGAAATTAAATATAGTGCGTATAGATACTAGCATTCTAGTTCTTATGCGTACGCATTCAATAGCCCTTAAACCCGTTCGAGAGTCGTTACCCCTGTAATGAGATCTCTCGAATTGTCCCGTTTGGACAGTTTGAGACTATATAATTTCTGTATAATATTCTTATTGGCTTAAAGTTGTTACTTTTGGAGGAAGTTCTGCAGTCGTATCTTAATGTTCTCTGGGTACATACTAGATTGACAAGTGTGACTGTTATTTCAATTGACTAATTGAAATAACACTCACACCTGCCAATCTACGTCGTGTACTTGGAGAACTAAGGGGATATGCTGTCGAATTTTTTTCAAATCGTAACAATGTGCATGAGCTGTTAAGTATATTACAGAAAAATGCATTCTTGAATGGGATAGGACCACTTACCCTTTAATAGGATAATTAAATGATGGGATAATTAAATAAAACATACTATAAATCTAAGTTTTGTTTACCTTTAATAGGTGTTTAGTTGTGGTAGCTGTGATGGGATATCCGAAATACAAAGAGTGGATGGGTGAGACTAATAGAATGGGGGATGTGTTTCGCAGAGGTGCTAACGAATTTGTGAAATATGCAAAGAGATGTCGTAATGATGAAGAGTTTCCGTGTCCGTGTGCTAGGTGTAAGAATGGTAAGGTGTTTGAGTGGAAAACAGTTGAACTACATTTGTTAAGATCGGGTATGTAAGATAGTTATCGATTTTGGAGTTTTCACGGTGAATTGAAAGTTACTTTTGTCCCCGACCAACCTTCACAACAACCTTCAACAAGTAGAATAGATGTAGAAGGGGACGACGTAGATCATAATATGTTAGAGGATTTAGTTGATGATGCGTACGGAGTTTATGAAGCTGAGGAGAATGAGGTTACTGATGATGTAGAAGATTCAAGTGCTCGTGAAGATAACACGATAAAACTTGACGATGACTACCAAAGTTTAAAATTTAAGGCGACCCAACCATTATACTCTGGCTGTGAGAAAGATCAAACAACTTTACATGCCATGGTTGGTTTGCACAGTTTGAAGACGCAGTACGGTTTGTCTGGCAATAGCGTAACGGGAATTCTGAAATGGGTGAAGGGATTATTACCCAAGGTGAATACACTTCCAAATAGCTATCCTGTTATGAAGAACAGTTTGAAAGGTTTGGGAATGAAGTATAAATCGATTCATGCTTGTGTGTATGACTGCATACTATACCGAAAGGAGTATGAAAATCTCGATCGTTGTCCGGTATGCGATGAACCTAGATATGTCCAATCTACTAGTAAGGAAGGCACAAGCTCGAAAGTGCCTCAAAAAGTATTGAAATATTTTCCCGTTGGGCCTAGATTAAAGCGATTTTTCACAGTACCATGGATTGCAGAGGCAATGACTTGGCATGCTAGGGCAGAAGTAGGGGTAATATCATGCGTCATCCTATTGATTCTACTGCATGGCGGAGGATGAATTTTGAGTATCCCGATTTTGCTCGAGAACAACGCAACATTCGTTTGGCTATATCAACAGATGGTTTCAATCCATTTGGAAATCTAAGCACCAATCAGAGTGTATGGCCAGTGATCCTAGCCCCACTCAACCTCCCTCCTTCACAGTGTATGAGACCTGAATTTTCGATGATGGCTTTATTGATACCTGGGCCAAAGGCACCAAGTGATGACATTGATATCTACCTGGCTCCTTTGGTAAAAGAATTAAATGAGTTGTGGGAAGAGGGTGTGCAATCATTTGACTCTTTTAGAAAAGAAGAGTTTACGCTGAAAGCTATGTTGATGTGGGCAATTCATGATTTTCCAACTTATGGGACATTATCCGAATATGTGGTACATGGTTATTTGGGGTGTCCTATTTGTGGAGAGCACCGTGACTACACGGCCGGTTCCTACGACTTACATTGCTCCCGTGCGAGGTGTTCGTGACTCTAACGGGACCGTTTTGTGGTTGTTTTATGTTTTCACCCTTCGATGACATCTTTTTTATTCTCAAGTCTAACTTTTTTAAATTTACGTCGTACACTCTAATCGGGAGCCCCGTGACTACGCGATCGGTTCCTACGAGTCAGATTGGTCCCGTGCAAGGTGTTGGTGACTCTTACCGGACCATTTTGTGGTTCTTTTATGTTTTCACCCTTCAATGGCATGTTTTTATGCTTAAGTCTATTTTTTTTTTAAATTTACGTCGTACACTCAAACCGGGATTCCCGTGACTACGCGATCAGTTCCTACGAGTCACATTGATCCATTACGAGGTGTTCGTGACTCTTACAGGACCATTTTGTGTTTGTTTAACGTTTTACCCTTCAAAGGCATGTTTTTATGCTCAAGTTTAATTTTTTTGTAAATTTATGTCGTACACTCAAACCGGGAGCCCCCGTGACTACGCAATTGGTTCCTATGAGTCGCAATGGTCCCGTGCGAGGTGTTCATGACTCTTAAGGGACCGTTTTATGTTGGTTTTACGTTTTCACCCGTCGATGGTATATTTTTATGCTTAAGCCAACTTTTTGTAAATTTATATCGTACACTCAAACCGAGAGTACCGTGAATACACGACCTGTTCCTACGACTTACATTGCTCTCGTGCGAGATGTTCGTGACTCTTACGGGACCGTTTTGTGGATGTTTTATGTTTTCACCCTTCGACGACATCTTTTTTACGCTCAAGTCTAACTTTTTGCAAATTTACATCGTACATTCAAACAGGGAGCCCCGTGACTACACGGTCGGTTCCTAAGAGTCTTATTGGTCCCGTGCGAGGTGTTCGTGACTGTTACCGGACCGTTTTGTGGCTGTTTTAGATTTTCACCCTTCGATGGCATGTTTTTATGCTCAAGTCTATTTTTTTCCAAATTTGCGTCCTACACTCAAATCGGGAGCCCCGTTACTACACTGTCGGTTCTTACGAGTCACATTGATCCCGTGCAAGGTGTTCGTGACTCTTACGGGACCGTTTTGTGTTTTTTTTACATTTTGACCCTTCGATGGCATATTTTTATGCTTCAGCTAACTTTTTGCAAATCTATGTCATACACTCAAATCGGAAGCGCTGCGACTACACGGCCGGTTCCTACGACTTACATTGCTCCAGTGCGAGGTGTTCGTGACTCTTACGGGACCGTTTTGTGGCTGTTTTACATTTTCACCCTTCCATGGCATCTTTTTTATTCTCAAATCTAACTTTTTTCAAATTTACGTCGTACACTCAAATCGGGATCCCGGTGACTACGCTATAGGTTCGTACGAGTCATATTGGTCCCGTGTGAGGTGTTCGTGACTCTTACGGGACCGTTTTGTGGATCTTTTACTTTTTCACCCTTCGATGGCATGTTTTTATGCTTAAGTTTAATTTTTTGCAACTTTGCGTCGTACACTCAAACTGGGAGCCTCGTGACTATGCGGTGGGTTCCTACAAGTCACGTTCGTCCCGTGCGAGGTGTTCGTGACTCTTACGAGATCGTTTTGTATTTGTTTTACGCTTTCACCCTTCGATGGCAAGCTTTTATGCTTAAGTCTAACTTTTTATAAATTTATGTCGTACACACAAACCGAGAGTGCCGTGACTACACGACGGGTTCCTACGACTTACATTTATCTCGTGTGAGATGTTCATGACTCTTACGAAACCTTTTTATGTCTGTTTTACGTTTTCACCCTTCGATTGCAAGTTTTTATGCTCATGTCTAAATTTTTTGTAAATTTACGTCGTACACTCTAACCGGGAGCCCCGTGACTACGCGGTCGGTTACTACGAGTCAGATTGGTCCCGTGCGCGGTGTTCGTGACTCTTATCAGACCGTTTTGTGGCTGTTTTACATTTTCACCCTTCGATGGCAAGCTTTTATGCTTGAGTCTAACTTTTTACAAATTTATGTCGTACACTCAAACCGGAAGTCCCGTGATTATGCGGTCGGTTCCTACGAGTCACATTGGTCCCTTGCTAGGTGTCCGTGACTCTTACGGTATCGTTTTGTGTTTGTTTTACGTTTTCACCCTTCGAAGGCATGTTTTTATGCTCAAGTCCAAGTTTTTTGCAAATTTATGTCGTACACTCAAACCAGGCGCCCCGTGACTACGCGATCGGTTCCTACGAGTCGGATTGGTCCCGTGTGAGATATTCGTGACTCTTACGGGACCGTTTTGTTTTTTTATATTTTCATCCTTCGATGACATATTTTTATGCTTAAGTATATCTTTTTACGAATTTACGTCGTACACTCAAACCGGGAGCCTCGTGACTACACGGTTTGTTCCTACGACTTACATTGGTCCTGTACGACGCGTTCGTGACTGTTACGGGATCATTTTGTGGCTATTTTACGTTTTCACCTTTCGATGGCATGTTTTTATGCTTAATTTTAAATTTTTGCAAATTTACGTCGTACACTCAAACCGGGAGCACCGTGACCACACGGTCGGTTCCTACAACTTACATTGGTCCCGTGCGAGATGTTTGTGACTCTTACGGGACCGTTTTGTGGCTGTTTTACATTTTCACCCTTCGATGGCATCTTTTTTATTATCAAGTCTAGCTTTTTGCAAATTTACATCGTACACTCAAACCGGGATCCCTGTGACTACCCGATCGGTTCCTACATGTCACATTGGTCCCATGCGAGGTGTTCGTGACTCTTACCGGACCGTTTTGTGACTGCTTTACGTTTTCACCCTTAGATGGCATGTTTTTATGCTCAAGTCTAATTTTTTGGAAATTTGCATCGTATACTCAAATCGGGAGCCCCGTGACTACGCGGTCGGTTCCTACGAGTCACATTGGTCCCGTGCGACAAGTGAATAAGATGGGCGATCACAAATTGCAAACCCAAGAATAACTTTCGAACCATGACTAATTTTTATTCCCATGTTCACATCTCTCCTATTCATCTCGCACTAATCAAGAATATCTTTAAGCTAATAAGCAAATGGTTACCAATTAGTTTAATGTGGACCATTGCAGAGAAATTGACAGGCCTTAAACCTAGAACGTGGCAATTCATTGGATAATGCCTTCTTTTCTAGTGTTCTCCCTAACTATTCTTTGTTCAAAAGTTATGTACTGCCCCCCCCCCCCCTCACTGGAAGTGACAAGAAACAAATGCGCCAACAATACCCAAGATATAGGGGGCACAAAAGAATTAAAATTACGGGGTTTAGAAATAAATAGGATCCAAACCCAAAATAATTAAAAAACTGAATCAATGCATATTTAACCATAAAATAAAGTTCATCATAGGTCTATCTATTACCTGGATATTTTGTTACACCCAACGCCAATCAGATACTTCCCTATGCCAGCAGCGAAGCAATTTCAGATTATGTTTGATAGTAGTTCGACCCCAACATCAATGTATCCTATGACAGTGAAAAAATAATGAATTTTATGCACACAGTTATGTTCAATTAAAAAAATGGTAGAACCAAAAAAATAAATTCAAAACCAAAGGAGGAAAACCAGAGCTTGTTCAAAAGGGGGGCACACACACCTAACTTCTTGATATAGCGCTAGAAAGTGTGAACTTGAAACAACATTAAAAAAATTGTAGTATCTTAAACATCTAAACCATTCAGTAGATGCCATTAAATTAAATTCCCTCCACGTCACTACCACATTTATAAAACTGAATCCAGAGCTGGGATTACTATTCTCTTCTACAAAGAAAACACACAAATTTTGAGGTTAAACTAATTTTTGTATCATGATACTTCATTTTAACCCGAAAACCCCTTATATAGCATCGTGCGTTCAAAAAAATGGGGAGAAAGAGACGAGTATACCTAGACAAAAAAAACCTTTACGCCAATGTGGTCATCGAAGACGTCATCTAAATATATATACCTAGACAAAATAAAAATGAAAAAGATTGAATCACACCACAAACACAAACAAGGAATTCATTTCCTATAATTTATCAACAACCAAATAGTAATGAAAAAAAACTATTTTTAGGGTTGCATACGGTTGTGAATCTTAAGGCTGCATACGATAACAAAATGATGATATGGACAAGGAATCAATCTTTGAAGCTAGGGAAGTATATTACATCTCAAATGTTGAAATAATTCATAAAATTAGTAACAACAAGTTGCATTCTTCATAATATTGCCTCATGTGACAACTAAGTGAGGAAAATGACATGGAATTTGAAGAAGAGACATTTATGTGATAAATTTGTTAAAGAAAGAGGAACTAAAATCAGAATCAATTGAGAATATATCCAATCAAAATCTAAAATTCCAGAAACTAAGTATGCAAATAGCAATAAAATATAAGAGTGTGTCCATGTGTGAATGTACAAATGAGAATATATACCTGAAGACTATCAATTAGATTTTCCATATCGGTGTAATCCTTAGGAGGCGTCTCAAAGATTGTTCAAGATGGTCAACCATGCTCTTTAAAATACCTGATATCCCGAACTCCAATCATCAAATAAACAAAAACTATAAAGAGGAAAACATACCCAGACTAAAATGCATATGAGTATAAAGATTTGTAACGATTTATATTTTTCTTTTATGTTTCTCTTTCTATTAAATACTATTATTCTCTGTCCATTTTTCAATCATGAAATTGACTAAGAATACCTTTATAACAGTCTTAAACGCACTTGCCATCAACTTCATTCCATCAGCCACTGAATCAACCAACACCTATTATCCCAAATTCTAATAAAAAAATTAACCAACACCTATTATCCTAAATTCTAATCATATATATATATATATATATATATATATATATATATATATATATATACTTTGTAAAAACATATATAATTTGTATATACATGTATCAATGGAATATAGATAAATTAATGGATAAAAGGAATAAAATTTACCGGGGGAGAGACTGGGATTGGGGCGGTAGCTAGGGCAGAGCTGAGGCGGAGCAGGGGTGGGCAAGGAGGGAGGATATCTGTACGCTCGAGGGAGAGGGAGCGAGCTCTGAAGAAGAGCGAGCGCTTGAGCAGAGGGAGAGAGAGCGAGAGAGCTCTGAGTCCGGCGGAGAGAGAGAGAAAGCGAGGGAATGGGGGAGCGAGATCTGAGAGAGAGCAGAGAGAGAGAGAGAGAGAGAGAGCGATGAGTCGGGAGGAGAGAGAAAGAAAGCGGGGGAATGGGGGAAATTTTTTGTGGGAAAATAAAAATTAAGGTGTGTTTGATGAAAAGGGACGGTTAAATCCGTCCCTTTTGGTATAGCAAAAAGGACGGTTTTTCATAACCGTCCCTTTTGGTATATCAAATGGGACGGATTTTAAAAATCCATCCCATTTGGTATAGCAAAAGGGACGGTTTTAAATCCGTCCCTTATATTTGTTTGGCCAAAGTCTAAAATTTTGAGAAATACCAAAAGGGACGATTTTAAAATCCGTCCCTTCGATTAGCCCGAAAAAAATTAGCGCTAAAAATTCGTATATACTTTAAGGGACGGTTTTAATTACCGTCCTTTTTGATAAATACTAAAAGGGACGGTTTTTAAAAAAACGTCCCTTTTGTTACTATAAAAAAGGACGGTAATTAAAACCGTCCCTTTTGGTGTAGCATAAGGGACAAAATGACACGACCGTCCCTAATATTCATTTTTCTTGTAGTGACGGTTGGCGAGTTGAAATGATAATCAGTGAACTTCATATATCAACCAATGTAGACATAATACGTTAGTGTGTCACGCAAAATAAATTTTCAGTGTACAATCATTCTTAGAGAATTTTATGAGCCACATGACCCATCTAGCCCCATATATATCCCTCATTGCTTGTACTCACACTCACACTCACAATAATTATGTTTTTAGATAAAATAAAAACAACTCTTTAATTCTTATAAGTTACTTTCTAAGCAATAATGAAAAGACTAGAGTAACATTTATTGATTCACACTTTAAATACTTTTTTAAACCCTCTACTAGGAATCCTATGTTACATGTAATATAACCAAAAGAGTCTTTTTATGTTGATACCGAAATTCGACACATTTGGTGCGACACAGTAACATGTCGCATTGGTATTGACTCGTGTCCGAACTTCACACAAATTTTATAATAGTTGAGTTCGAACACAAACTAATATCAGTGTGACACATCACTGTATCGCACCAAATATAACAAAATCTTATGTCTTGACCTAAAATTATTCTAACCAAAACATAAAAAAATACTTAACAGCCCCCCCCCCCCCCTGCAACAGAAGGGGTCCATGCGCACGTGCGCACGTCAGAATTTGTGGTTCATTGTTTATCAGCTACTTCGTTTGTTTCCAAATATATGACAATTAACAAAAATCTAATTGGCTGGTCCATATGGCAATACTAGGGGTGTGTTTCGGATGGATCGGATCGGAATAGGGGTGTTCGGAAAAAATTCCAAAACTTTCGGAATTTTAAAATCCTTTCCAATTCGGAAAAAATAAAAATCGGAAAACCATTTTTTTTCCTATTCGGCTGAATCGGAATCTTCGGAAATTTCGGAAATTTCGGAAATTTTTTTATTCGGAAAAATCTCGGAATACTCGGAATTATCAGTTATAATATTTTCGGAAAATATCGGAAATATAATTTTTGAGAACAATGTTTTTAAAATAAAAATAAAACACTCCACATTAGTGTTATAAATAAGAATGGACAACCATAATGGAAGTAATAACCAAAGAAATGGAAGAAATTAAAGTTAACAACTATTGAAACGAACATTTTTGTAGTTATACATAAAAATGGATAGTTAAGTAGTCTTATACATCAAATTTAACATTCAATTGTCATTCTCCAACGTCTACTAGCATCAAATTTAACAACTAGTTTTATAACACAATGCACTACACTATTTGCTCGGGGGACAAATAATTCGATGCTATAGCCAACGTCTACTCGCACTACACTAATTCGATGCTATAGCCAACGTCTACTCGGAAATTTCGGAATATATTTTGGATAAATCGGATCGGCATGATATTGGAAAATTCGGATCGGAAATTCGGAAATTCGGAATTCATATATGATTTCCAATTCCATTCCAATTTTTTTTGGAAAATTCGGAATCGGAAAATTTGGAAATCGGCGATTTTAAATGGTGCCATAATCGGAAAAATTCGGGTCGGAAAACGGAAAATTCGGAAGTTCGGAAATAATTGACACCCCTAGGCAATACAAATCAGACTTGGACCAACTTATTCAAATAAAAGTACTAGTATCATTTCCAATATTTTAATATTTTAATTTTCTTTGTAATATTTTTAATGTCAAAGGCCTGATTTCAATGAGAAGGTTGGGAGGCTTCGGCCTTTATTTATACTACTTTACTAAGTGCCAGTGTATAGATTTGTCACAAATTTATTTGTATAAATTATATGTTTAAACTCAATTTTTTATTTGAATATAACAAGAGATTTTGTTTGTAAATTTTGCACAAAGTCTACTGAATTTTTATAAGTTGTACGATGCACCCTGAAAATTGGTGAGAAGAAATTGGTTTTGATTAAAAAATAATTGTAAATCACTTATATGTTAGAGAGACATAAAAGTTTTTAATATTCCATCCGTCATAAATTAAGAGTTTATTATTTCTTTTTGATTTGTCTCAAATTAATGAGTCCAAATTCATTGATCATCTTTAAGGAGGATTAACATGTGACCTTCTAATGTGATTAATTAAAAGATAAAAAAAAAAAAACTCATTAAAAATTGTGGAGTCCATTGCTGAGTCATTCATGTTTCTAGCAATCATATTTGAGGGTCATATTAACCCTCCTATGGGTAGGGCCAACAAATTTATACTCTGAATTAAGGATTCACTTTTTTTTTTTGGACATAATCAACGAATCAAATTTCACGACGGTGAACTAGAGTTAATCTTGACCATTGATTAAATGCGTTCTTAATCTATACAAAATAAAAATATGGACTCTTAATTTGAGACGGATGGAGTATACAATAGGTGATTGATTTGTGAAAAATATGATGACTCCAAATCCTTAGGTGTTGATCATTTTGTACGTGTTGCATAATTTAGGATTTGCTACAAAATAAAAAAGTATTCGAGTGGTATATTTGCCCTAAATTTTCAAGTGACAAAATCTTGGTCACTCGACCAACAACTATATTTTTAGCATGTAATTTTTTTAACATGTTCTCGTAAAATCGATGCTAGCATTAGAGAGGCATTACTCAATTTCTGGCATCTTGGGTAGAAGGAGTGCTGTCGAAACTCCAATTTTACAAGAGTTTCTCTAGATAAAATTTGACAATTTTGACTTGAAATTTCAGTTTAGAAATGACTTTTACCTATTTTTCTCAATGGATTGGATTGGTTTTAGCTAGTTTGAATGGCTTATTACACTACACCAAATCTGCCCATTTGTCACGGTCATTGACCTTGACAAATTCACCTTGTCAAGGTCAATGACCGTGACATTTCGAGGCGAGACAACTTTTTTTGTCACGGTCGTGTCACGGTCATTGACCTTGACAAAAAACTCGCGTTTTGTGTCACGGTCGTGTCAAGGTCAATGACCGTGACACGTTTGTCACGGTTATAAACCGTGACAAAGCCGTGGCCCTTTGTAAAAAAATTGTCACGGTCAATGACCGTGACAATTCTGGGCAGAATAAAAAAAAAACTGCTGGACAGTATGGCCACTGCCACTGCCCAGCAGTATATTTGTACCTGTTATAGCAACGTTGTACCTGTTCCACACATCATATATCCGAACAAACTAAAGATAATGCAAATATATATTCAAATAAGAAACTATTTAAAAAGAAACAACATCACCATCATTTTATCTCAAATCTACAAACTATTTGCATGGAAAAGAGATTTTGTACCGCGACGCTCGGGAACACCTCCTTATCCTTCCCTTCTCGTCCGAGTAGCCACATAAGTATAGAGCATATGTGGCCTACCCTTAGGGCCACTCCCTGTCCCCTGAATTGAAATAAAGTAAAATTAGTATCCGCCCCTCAAATATAGATAAATATAAATTGTAATCGAAATTGACATATAAATATAAATACATTACCTGTAGTGTCACTCAAACAGCTAACTTGAGCTCATATGGCACCTCCTTCCAACTAATGTACCCCGGGCAATCGTGTCAATTATAATTCTCTTCATATCTAAACACTAAGAAATACCATAATCCTATGGAGGTATGCGTTGCAAATTCCTTCCAACCGTTGTGTAGCCAAAAATCAGCAGTTGAAGTTGTCAACTCCACCTTTGAATGGGGTATGGAAAGTGGTGGGGTATGGAAAGTGGAATTGACAACTTCAACCGGTGATGTTTGGCTACGTAACGGTTGGGAGGAATTTGCAGAGCATCGCTCCATAGGATTATGGTATTTTTTAGTGTTCGGATAGACGAAGAGATTCAGTCTCCTCTCCACAAATAGGACACCCCAAATAACTATGTACTAATCACCTATTAAAGGTAAGAAGCGTATATTCATGGATTAGTATAAACAAAACTTAGATGTAGTTGGAATATTTATGTATTAATCTCCTCTCCACACACGCACACTACACAAGAGTGAAAATGATAAAGTGCAGATCAAGTAAAAGCATTAAAAATGGATGTTTCGGTACAAATTGAAATAATTATTACAAATTGAAAAATTGTTTCAAATTTGGGTTATCATCAAAAATGGATTGATATTCGGTAGGAGCAGCCAAGTCATCCACACTACTATTTAGACGCCTTGGCGCGTGTTGGACAATTGACCACGGCTCGTTGTTGATATACTCCGAGTAAAACACTTGCTTAACCTTTTGAAATGCACAAACAAACGGCTCATCGCTCACGTGGTCGTTGCTCTTCAACTTGGACAAGTCAACCATGATCAAATTGGTGACAGGATCAACTTTAGAAGCATTTTTATCCTCAACTCTTACCCATTCACAGTAAAATACAACCTCTTTGAAGCTTATATAATCCAATTCAAATATATTTTGAATTACACCATAGTAAGTCATTTCAGCTTCAACGAGGTTTTTATCTTTTGCGCTTGCTCGAAAGAAAGTAAGAGCCTTGTATGAAATACCCGAGTTCTGTACATTTGTACTTTCCTCGTACACTTTAGCGCCGAAAATGTAACCGTTCAATCGATATTTTTTGTACTCTTGTGCCACGAACAAGGGTCCAGTGGCTAGACGAGCAAGCCTTGATGTCGCATCACCCATCTTTAGGAACTGAGAATATAGATAAATTAATTATATTAGTGGTAAAATATGAGTGTAATGTAACGTTATATAACGACTGTTTTCATTGTAATTACCTCTTGTGTCAACCATAGCCTAAATTCGTTGTCTGATTGTACCACTGTTTTTCGTCTTTTATTGTTCTCACAGGCTTCATATTTACTGCATATTACAAAATTAATCATGTATAAAATAATCTAAAATAATGTTAAACATTATAATATTCGAAACTTACTTTTTCCATTCTTCGACATCTTCATGTGTGTCAAATAGATAACGAGCTACTTGTTCATGTTGCAAACTCGTTAATTTCACTCGTTTTCCCATCACATTACCACCATCATCGAGGAATTCATCAGTGTCATCAACGCTGGTAGAGTCAGTCATATATTCCCGAGTATATATTGATGACTCCACGGTGATGTATTCCTCTGCAATTGATCCTGCAATGTATCGCGTATTCTTGACGTAATCTTTAAAAACTTTCATCAATCTTTCAAACGGATACATCCACCGATATCTAACTGGACCACAAAGAAGTGCCTCGTCGCATAGGTGTACCAACAAGTGAACACTTATGTCAAAGAATGCTGGGGGAAAGTACTTCTCCAATACACAAATCGCTTCGTTCACAGCCAATTTTGCGGCCACTATGTGTTCTCGATTCACTACCTTCTCACACAAGAGGGAAAAGGTAATACTAATTTGCATAATAGCCCTACGCAAATTCTTGTGCTTGGAGAAACAGAATTCCTCCACCACCCCCACCCCCACCCCCTCAGATTAATTCAAGACATAAGACCCTAAAGGGAATCCAAATTATTTCTTGGACGTGAATTCCTCCAAATTATGATCTCATACCTATTCACACAATGATGGGGGAGGGGGTGGTGGAGGGGGGCAGGGGGTGGGGTGGGGTGGGGTGTGTGTGTGTCCGTAGGTGCGTAGGTGTGCGTGTGTGTGCGGCGTAGGTGTGCGTGTGTGCGTAGGGGCGTAGGTGTGCGTGTGTGTGTGGCGTAGGTGTGCGTGTGTGCGTAGGTGTGCCCACCCCACCCCACCCCCTCCCCCCCCTCCACTACCCCCTCCACCACCCTGCCCCATCCCGCCCCACCCCCACCACACACCACCACACACACCACCACACACACACACACACCCACCCCACCCCACCCCACCCCCTCCCCCTGCCCCCCTCCACCACCCCCTCCCCCACCACACACCACCACACACACACACACACCACTCTACCCCACCCCCTGCCCCCCTCCACCACCCCCTCCCCCCCTCCCCCAAAACACACCACCACACACACACACACACTGCATCCCACCCCACCCCCTGCCCCCTCCACCGCCCCCTCCCCCACCCTGCCCCACCCCGCCCCACCCCCTGCCCCCCTCCACCACCCCCTCCCCCACCCTGCCCCATCCCGCCCCACCCCCCACACACGCACACACATACACACACACATATATATACACACATACACACATAAATATACAAACAAAGATATATATAAATGGAAGAGAGAGAGAGAGAGAGAGAAATTGGACCTGAGAGAGAGAGAGAGAGAGAGCAGCGTCGAGTCGAGAGAGAGAGAGAGAGAGAGAGGGAACGGTGGGAGGGAAAAAAGAAGGGGGAAAGTGATTTTGCTGGAAAAGTTGTCACGGTCGTGTCAAGGTCATTGACCGTGACACGAATTGTCACGGTCGTGTCAAGGTCATTGACCGTGACACGAATTGTCACGGTCAATGACCGTGACAATTAGTTGTCACGGTCGTGTCAAGGTCAATGACCGTGACATAAAACGCGTGTTTTTTTGTCACGGTCAATGACCTTGACAAGGCTGGCCGGCTGAAAGGTGACAATTTGCCCATTTTGGTGTAGTGTTACTATTTTTTCCAAAGACTTTGGAGTTATTTGAAGTTTTTTGTGTGGGTTATGAGTGATTTTAGTCGAAATTAAGAAAATCATGGGTATCTTTTTACCATGTATGTTCCTTCCGCGATTAAGTCATTTAAAATCACTGTTATTCTTTATACAAATTTTCCATCTCAATCAAGCGGAGCCCATGTCTTGTTCGTTTTTGAAAAAAAAAATTAATTTGTTGAGAGCACGAGGGAAAAAAGAGCCTTTCCTCGGGACTTAAATGCAAAAAGAAAAATAACTAGACTATCCAAATCTTCGAGTCTTAAATCTTCTAGAAGAGGGCCTAAGATTATATTTTAAAGCGACCCTGTCGTCGACGTTAAGAGTCGGAAAGAAAAGCTCATTTTTTCGATAAAACCATTCGACCTAGGAATCCTAAGTAAGAAAGCTAACAAAAGAAATAAAAATTAAATTAAAATACGAACAAAAAATTACCTAAAAAAATTATATCACTACAAAATTTGCTTAATATAAAAAATTACACCATGTTGTTAACGCCCATAATATGCCAATAAATGAATCTATGACTCCACAATCCTATTATCATTTTAATGCAATTTAAAAGAAGATGATTGAAGGATACTTAATATGGTATACCAATTTCAAAAATAGTATTGATATTTACCAAAACCATATCCAGCCGACAATTTCAGTTTGATGACCTAATTGACATGTGAACGCACACAACTAGGATAAACTTCAAGAACATGCATTTATCTTTATCTGTATACGTACATACATATATATAGAAATATATTTTATGTCTATTATATATCTAAAATATATAAAGAACAAATGAAATGTTCATAAAATTTAGTTGAAATGTTGTTTCTACTAAATTTTATCAAAATATTAAATTATTTAGTAGTTGAAGTGCATTATGTATACATGTGTTAAAATGGTAAATTCAGTGCACGAGGTGCCTGTCATTGTGAATTGGGGAATTAGATGTACGCAACTTTTTCCCTGCATATACAGGGAGATTGTGTAGTTGAAAATTATAATTATCACTTGACTCGTTAAAAAATTGAATTTTTTTTTTATAAAATTTTGCATGAAAATTTATTTCTTCGACCCACTCATTAATATACTCCTCCACTTCCAAAGTGAGACAAAAAAAAAATTCAAAAAGTGTATCATTTTGTAGTGGGAAGATATTATAGTGAAGGGGGAATAGCCTAATCCAAAATAACATTATGCTATTTAAATAGATTAAATAAGTATATATCTTTACGTATATATTTAGTCTATTTTTTTTAATAAGTAATGTATATTAAAAAAAAGCCGCCTACCGGGGGCGGAATCCAACGATAGTATACAAGAAATATACAAAGGTCTAGCGAGAGACCATAAAAGAATGCTGATGGGGAGACAAAACCCTCCCAACCTCCCCTCTACACTAGAGTATACCTAGGAAATAAACAATCATTTCCGCATCCCCAACTCACCCAAAAAATCTAATAAGCACTGAATCGAGGAGTGTGACTCCTCCGTGAACCATATATGCAAAGATGTTACACATCATATTTCTCTCGATCCAAATCGTCCAAAAAATGCATAAAAGAGCCATCCTCTACACGATCCAAACCTCCCTCCCCCATCTTATAACCCCAAACTGCCGCCTCCTCTCTCAATGACTTGGCACATGCTCATTTCAATTAAAATATGGAATAAGCGATCTTTCATAGTCCCTTAACAGCCCAACTTTTACTTTTACTTAGTCTATTCAACATACCTAGAAACATACTTTTACTTTTTAGGTCAATAAACTAATTTTTTGACGAACTTTTGCGAAGATTATATATTTCCATCAATGTCACTAAAACAATTTTATCACTTAGTAACACTTTTGTGTGCGCGCTTGTTGAAATTCGTTTTTGCATGATATTGATGTGATGTCTAATTATTTACTAAAAATGGGGTTATGTCACATATTATATATCAAACTGAAATTTTGTCAAAATAACCCCAATTTTTTGACAAAATTTGAGGGCAATGATCTCCCTAGTAAGCGCATCATCTCCACCAAATATCTTCAAAAAAATCATTTATTCACCTTCTAAAAAAATACAAAATAAATATTCTTTAAATAATTTAAACCGGTTAAAATTTGTGAGCTTTTAAGCACCTTAAAAACTAAAATATTTTGACCGTTTTTTTTTAAAATAACAAAAAAAAAATTATTTTGTGCTGATTTTTTAGGAATTTTCTAAAATGTTTAAATACCACACAAAAAAATCAACTCAAAAATATTTTCTTCACTATTTAAAAAAACGGTCCGCGCGTGAGGTTCTCGCTTGAGGATCTCATAGGAGACTCTCTCTCTCTTTGCTATAGACAATCTCCATCAAATTTTATTAAAAATAGTCAACCATATAATAGTTGCTGAAATAATATAACGAATTTCAACAAGCGCGCACACACACACGCAAATATATAATCTGCTTTTCACCAATTAAATAATTGAATTTTTAGATGAGCTTTAATAAAATTATTTTCTCAGATGATCATCTCCATCAAATTTCTCAAAAAAAAAATACATTTATTCATCCACTAAAGTAAAAAAATATATATTTCTAAATATATATATATATATACAAGAGAGATGGGATTGAATTCAAAAAACAAATAATAAGATGCATGAAAGAGAGAAAACAGGCCTGAGGAGTCCTGACTGGTGGGGAGAGTATTGTGGATAACATCAAAGACTCCTCCTGCATTTTGCTGGCTTTATTTTCTGGTGAGAATACCTGGTTCCACCAATCATCTTCACTCTAAGATTCTTCTCATTTAACAACATGGCCTTCCACCAATCCCATTCTCCCACTATATTACTCTCTCTTTGGATTCCATTCACATTCACAATAAAAACTAGAAACTTCATTGTGTACCCTTTTGGTTTTTGTTAAGGGAAAACCAAAACCCTAGTGGAAAAAGAAGAAATGGAAAAATTGATTCCACTGATTTTTTTTTCAGTCACTGAAATGTTGCAGACCTGGAGGCATTGTCTCTCTCTTCTCTTATCTGTCTCCTGTATGTGAAGTTGAAAAGTAGGAAATAAATGTTCTAATATACTAATTAGCTTTTTGTTTGAATTTTTACAATCAGGTCTACTTACGAATTCGATTCATTTTGTATGATTTACTCACGTGTCGCATTTGTATTGATTCGCTTTTAAAATTTATTGAATATTATTTAGAAAACGAAACAATACAGACACGATAAGTCAGTGACCCGTACAAAATGAGTCGAATTCGTGAGTCGACATAAAATTACAGTTTTTGGTAGATATGAAATAAAATTATTGTTTCTTTGGAAAGACAACATTCAAGAGGTGGGTGAGTGTCATTAATCAGAGAGGGGCAGTAACTCTTTGGACCCTTTTAATTAATTTCACTAGTAAATGTAACTACCTATATTAAAGGCATCTCTAAGAATTAACTCGAGACATTTCGGCCATTTTGCTCAAGTTTAATGGTTAAAGAGTAATGCTACTTGTTCAAACAATCTAATATATATATTAAAAAATATTTATCACATAACTTAAAATTATATCTGCAATTAATAATTGAAACCTCCTAAAATGGAACGAGTATCTTTCCATCGTTTTTTTCCTATCCATTTCTTTCAATTCTTATGCCCTCTCTAGAAACTAATAGGTTCCTCTCTTTATTATTAAAGACTTTTGAATTTTCTATTACTCTAATTCTTTGATTATAAAGGTACTCTAACTTTTCTCTTTTCTCTCTCATCCATGTGAATCATTAACATTAAACGAGACAACCCATGTGGTCTCAAAACATCTCAATAATTCATTATATGTTTTAGATTACTTCATTATAGATTTTTGTTTATTATATGTTGATAAATTGGTTAAATGTATTGGCATGTAAAATTTGCCAATTAAAAAATCTAACTTAATTAAAAAAACATTTGCCGAAATTTCATTGTACTTACTATTTTTTTTTTTAATTTTACGTTGCCCGAGTCATTTTTGAGAGAATTTATTAATTTGACTCATGTTATTTTTTTGCCATATCTATAAGGCTCTGGAAATGAACAATTACTTTGAGATGTGATGTACTGCGTTTTTATTAAAAAAAATAATTTGTTTATCCACTAAGAGAGACTTATATATATATATATATATAAGTCTCTCTTAGTGGATAAACAAATTATTTTTTTTAATAAAAACGCAGTACATATTGGGTTCAGATTTTTTTAATAAACAAATTTGTTTATCCACTAAGAGAGACTTATATATATATATATATATATATATAAGTTTTCATTTTTCCTTTATTAAAATAACATTATATAATATTGGGTTCAGAATAATTTCACAATTACATCGGATAAAAAATGCAGTCATTTCAGTTATATAGGTTGATAGCCAATAAAACAATACTTCTTAATTACCTTTGTGATATAACTTAAATGATTTTATTTTTATCTAATGTCATGGTATAACTTAAATGGTTTTATTTCATCTAATATGCAATAGTTTCTTGCAACGGGTATATACAGAGTTAAAACGCAAACTTTCAAATTTGGTACAAACATAATGGGCTCTATTTTCACTCATTAAGGTTGGAGAGGTGTTTATAAGTCATGCATTAGCTTTATTCAAGGGCAAGTTAATCCAGATTACTAAGTATCATAATAATCGAATTATTATAAGTAGTCTGATGTGATTAGGGGTTAAGGGGCCAAGACAAAATTGAGAGTAATTAAGACCGATGAAGTTTTATATTGCCAAAAAGTTGCATCAGGTGAATTATCTATTGGTGTAAAAACATAAAGACAAACATATTTTTCTTTTTAGTTATTATTCTTTTTACAAGTTTTATGATGATATGTTTTTTTATAGCAGTTCCGGTTTACAACAAGTAAGTACAATTATTTTTCTTTATTGACGTAAAATATATTGGGTTTGTGATAAGCGGTATACCGTCATTTTTTCCTTTACATATGTCAATACTATTCTTTTGGTAAATTTGTGTTCGAAATTGCTTGGCTATTAATATTGTAAAAATCCCTATTTTCTCATATAAAGGTTGGCAAGGCACGATACGCCGAAGATAAGGTTTGTTTACCAATTAATACCATCCTTAGCGCATAGTAATTATAAATAAGTTATTTTTCAAAATTTCTGCATTTGTAAGATAAGGAGCACATACACAATAGTCCAATATTCCAAACCATCATAGTAGTAGTAATAATAATAATAATAATAATAATAATAATAATAATAATAATAATAATAATAATAATAATAATAATAATAATAATAATAATAATAATAATAATAATATCCAATTATAGTGATAAAATCCCAACCGACATAAAATAAAAGAGTATCGGGCTTAAGCCCTTACAAAAGTCCCAACTAGTAAAAGACTGAAGATGAAAAGCACCTATGCTAGAAATAACTGATTCTGGATCCGGAGAGTAAGCGAGATCGCAGGACTGCCACAGCACAATCCAACTATCCTTGTCTAGGAGCACCTGGGTGGAGAAAACATTTATATTTGGGTGAGAGCCCAAGGTGTGCAAGAATTAACTTGAATAAAATATGAATATAATAATACAGTCTATGCACAATAATTATTCCCCCTTTTCATCACTCACATATGTGTGACACCTCAGCCCTCATCTAACGAAATATCATTCGTTCCCCAACAATTCCCAAATAATGGATGATGAAAATGCCTCAGATATAAATGGGGACAATAGTAATAAATTAAATGAATGTACTTTCAACAATAAATTTCCAATAGTCAATTATTCAAGTCTCATAACTCTTTCAAAAAGGGCATAAGAATTTATTATGCATTAAAGAACATCATATATAATTATTGTCGATTTTCCTTAGATAATTCAATTTATTCAATTTCAAGTCTCGTCAATTAATGATATATGTCCTTTCATATATATGACACACAAGGGCATCTACCGTTGGTGTCTATTCGTGCTCTATCGGCAAGTCCGGAGGAATTTTCTTCTTCCTAAACGAACAACACAAAACATACATACGTTGGGGGCAGTCCCTACACAGGACACCTGTATACGGCCCATAACTAGCGATGATACAGGAACGATCAGCGCCAATCCTACCTTTAGTGACTGGAGCTTCCACGTAGTACTTATATGGCCTACACATTGTCAAGCCCACCTATGCCGATATGTGGTACGTGGCCCGAACGCGCGAACCCTCGAGCCGATAGGACGATCCCCAAATAAGGTATGTCCACACAAATACATAATAATACATATTATTTATCTCTATAATATGCATAGGAAATTTCTCTCCAATTACCAATAATATTCCTCAATTAATCATTCGTAATATTTTCTCTTTTATTAATAATTTAAAATCTAATAAATTATTAAATCCAATCCATAAATAATTTATGAGCATCCTAGCTAAGAGTAATGATTATTAATTTATGTGTGGTTGAATTTATTGGAACCGTAAGTAAATTAACCCACTGTACTAACACTTCCTCCTAAATTTTGCATTTCTGTCGCGCACAGGGTATAACAGTGACATGAGCAGGTACCGAATTGGGTAAGGCAGAAGAGGACAAAAAGTCAGAGATTCTGACCCGTCGTTCGAACGGATGGAGGTATCGCTCACGTGACACGGGATGTCGTTCGTCCGGCCTATCACGTCGTTCGAACGAGGCGTCGTCTTCTATCTCCGCCTTTCCCAGTCTATGAGTTTCCCAGATTTTTCCAACCTTCTTAATTCTCTTAACAACAACACGGAATTTACATTCTTAAGTCTAGTTCCAACAAAAATACTTGTTACAATCATTAATACACTCAGATGCTTAAGAAATTAAGTCTCCAACATTCAACTGTGATTAGTTCATAATAAGGTTATCTATTTGGGGAAATTTACATCTGGAAATCAGCCCATAAATGAATCATCAATCACCTCTATAATTATATACCATTTTTCTCCAATAATCATTAAACTTAAGGGAAAACTAATCATCAACATATAAGTTTTCAATCCTTAATTTCTGGAATAACTCTACATGTATATTCTTCCTCTACATGTGGGTTTTCATCATCAAATGAAATATAAGTAGCCCTAATTTCCAGAAATATAAAAGGGGAATGAATTATGCATTGAGAAATAATTATAAACATAATTTATGCAAGAAAATTCTTGCCTTTAAATTTGTAGAGGAGAACCTTTGAAAGCCTTTGATACCTCCTTATTCTTCTTCTTTTCCCTTCCTTTGGGTGTTTCTCTTTTTTCTCTCCCGTGGCTGCTTTCTTAAGTTTTGATTTATGATAATGGGGGAGTAATTTGCTCCCACTAAACCACTAAATTGAGTGCTAATCCCGAGTTGGGTTATCGACCCAACTTTTGGACCCCCAAATGATCCCAAATTCCTTTTTTAATTTGTCCAAAACTCTCCCAACCCATATGTTATTGACCCAAGACCATTTTTAAAGGTGTAAACCACTTAGACGAGTTCATATAAGTTCCAAAACGGGCTACAGATTATTTATACCAAAATTATTACTTTTTATTGTGTCGCACATAAATTATATAATTTTCTTTTATGATATGCAAATAATATATCCATACACAAAATGAATAATACACACAAGTATGCCAAATAATAAGCTTTCACAACACATCCGAATAAGATATTTATTTAGATTAAATTTTCTAAATTAGAAAAAGTAATATTTTCCACTAATTAATTAAGAGAAAAATGCGGGGTATTACATTCTTCCTCCCTAATAATTAGATTCCGTCCTCGGAATCAAGAAAGTACGTACGTAGCTAGAAGAGTTCCGGATACTTTGCATGCATGTTGACCTCTCTCTCCCAAGTCGACTCATCCTCCCGGTGGTGCCCCCACTGCTCCCGAACTAAAAGAATAACCTTGGACCGTAGTCAGCCCTCCCGTCTATCCAAAATGGCTACCAGTCTCTCCTCATAAGTGGCATCTGGTTCGAGCTCAATCTCGTCGACATCGATGTGCTGGTACCCCACCTCGTCTCTAAGGAATCTCCGTAGTGAGGATATATGAAAGATATCATGCATCTGCTGTAAGTGTTTCGATAATCCCAACTGGTATGCTACAGTCCCAATCCTCTCCAAGATAGGGAATAGTCCCACGTATCGAGGTGCCAACTTTCCCTTCTTTCTGAATCTCATCACCCGCTTCATGGGAGACACTTTAATCAGTACCTGGTCTCCAACATCGAAGTCTTAGTGTCTCCTACTCGTATCTACGTAACTCTTTTGCCTATCTTGAGCAATTCGTATCTTGGCCCGAATCATCTCTACCTTCTTTGAGGTATCCTGAATGAAGTCCGGCCCTAGAAATTTGTTCTCCCCTAACTCTAACCTATATGAGGGGGAACGACAGGGTCTCCTGTAGAGTGCCTCAAATGGTGCCATCCCTATAGTGAATTGGTATCTATTGTTGTAGGCGAACTCCACTAGCGACAAATATTGCTCCCAGCTTCCTTTAAAGTCCAAAATACACATACGCAACATGTCCTCCAGCATCAGGTTCACCCTCTCCATCTGCCCATCAGTTTGAGGATGATACGAAGTGCTCAGTTTCAACTCTGCCCCTAAGGGCCTACTGGAAGCTCCTTCAAAAGTGGGACACAGATGTACCGTCCCTATTTGATACTATGTTAAGTAGTACCCCATATAGATTAACGATCTCTGCGATAAAAATTCTGGCGTACCGCTCGGAGCTAAAATCTGTGCGGAACGATAGGAAATGAGCGACCTTTGTCAATCTGTCGACAATCACCCAGATCGAATCATGCCCCCTTTGTGAAGTAGGTAGCCTCGTAATGAAGTCTATAGATATGCTTTACCATTCCACATTGGGATCTTCAAGGGTTATAGAGTACCCGCAGGACGCTGATGATCTGCCTTCACCAGCTGATAAGTAGAATATATGGACACAAATTCTGCTACATCTCTCTTCATACCGTCCCACCAATATTGACGGCTCATGTCGCGGTACATTTTATCCCCACCGAAATGGACCATGTATAATGAACCGTGAGCCTATGACATAATGGCTCATCTTAACTCATCATCATTCGGAACAACTAATCTCCCCTGGAACTTCAAATCTCCATTAGACCCGATAGAAAAATGCTCCACCCCCTTGGCTAGCAACTGTCCCATCCGCTCCTGACAAAGCTGATCCTCCGCCTGTTCTTTCACCACCCGAATAATAATCTCTGGGGTGATGGTGAGAACTACCATAAACACTCGAGTCAACTCATCATCTCCACGAAGTGACCTCCACTTCACCTTCCACACCGCTGCCAACTCCAAAAATGGCTTACGGCTTAACGCATCCACTACGACATTCGCTTTCCCCGGGTGGTACTGAATGTCGAACTGGTAGTCCTTTACAAACTCGAGCCACCTCCTCTGACGCATGTTCAACACTCTTTGCGTGAACAAATACTATAAGCTCTTATGGTCTGTGAAAAGATGAAACTTTTCCTCCCAGTAGGTAGTGTCTCCACACTCATAAGGTAAAAACCACGGCTGCTAACTCCAAGTCGTGGGTGGCGTAATGTCCCTCGTGAGGCTTAAGCTTTCGGGAAGCATAAGCTATCGGACTCTCCTCCTGCATCAGAACCCCGCTGAGTCCCCTCAGGGATGCATCAATATAAATCCTATAGTCAACTCCCGCCCGAGGTAACGCTATGACAGGTGATGTAGTCAATCTTGTCTTCAGCTCCTCGAACGCCTGTTGGAACGCCTCATCCCTCACAAAAGGTATCCCTTTCCTTATCAAATTTGTTAAGGGCCCGACTATCTTCGAGAACCCCTGAATGAATCGACTGTAGTACCCGGCCAATCCCAAGAAGCTGTGCACCTCAGTGGGTCTAATGGGCTGTCCCCACTCCGTCATGGCAGAAACCTTCCTTGGGTCCATGGATATCTCCCGCTCAGACTCAACATGACCCAAGAATTGTACTTACCTCAACTAAAATCCCCATTTTTCGAACTTCGCATACAACCGGTGATCCCAAAGTGTTTGTAAGACCACCCGCAGATGCTCTGTGTGCTCCTCAACAGTTTGAGAATATATCAGAATGTCATCTATGAATGCTATAACGAACCGATCCAGAAAGTCCTGAAAACCCGATTCATCAAATCCATAAACAGTACCGGTGCGTTGGTTAGCCCAAATGGCATCACAAAAAACTCGTACGACCCATAACGAGTAAGAAAACTTGTCTTTAAGACGTCCTTCTCTCGGACTCTCAACTGATGATATCCCGACCTCAAGTGGATCTTCGAAAAGTAGGCAACCCCCCTCAACTAATCGAACAAATCATCTATGCGCGGCAACGAGTATTTATTTCGAATCGTGACTTTGTTCAACTCTCTGCAGTCGACAATAAGCCGTAAGGATCCGTCCCTTATCTTGACGAACAACACTGGAGCAACCCACGACGAAGTAATCCTCCTAATGAACCCATGACCTAATAACTACTCAATCTGTTCTCGTAACTCCATCATCTTTAATGGAGTCATCCTATATGGAGTGCGAGCAATAGGTCTGGTGCCTGGGAATCAGATCTATCATAAAGTCGATCTCACGACTCGGTGGTAACCCCAGAATCTCACCAAAAACATTTGAAAAATCCCTAACCACTGGAATGGAATTTAGAGTCACCAAAACCTCCGAAGAGTTATCCTCCTTAATATAATATATATGCGTTCTCGACCCACCCCCGAGGTGAGGCATCGCAACTAGGTACATCTCCTGCCCCAGAATAGAAAAGACGATGGACCTCTCGAATCAATATACACAAGGCCTATAAATGGCTAATCAGTCCATCCCCAAAATGACGTCATAGTGATGCATATCCAGTACTAATAAGTTCACAACAAAAGTAAGTCGGCCTATCTCAATGCCGATCCCCCTACACACGAACCATACTGGTGCCCCTCTACCCACTGGTGAGTCTATATGCAAAACTACATCCAAGGCAAAGTTTATCATACCCGAATCCTATGCAAACCCCGTGCTAACAAAAGAGTGCGATGCACCCATGTCAAAAACTATGTGACTAGCATGACCAAAGATGGAAAATATACCCTAAATCGCCTGTGGAGGTGCAGGTCCATCCGATACTGTTACATGGTAGACCCGACTGTACTGCGACGACTGTTGCCCCTGATGTGGGGCGACGGGTGCTACGGCTCCCTGGGCCTGAAATGGTGGGCACTATCCCTGCAACACCTATTGTCCTCTCTGGCCTCCCTGTCCCTGGGCTGCCTGCTTCCCTCTCGTGAAACTCCTCGAGGTGTGGCCCCTCTCGTTACAAGTGTAATAATTCCCCGAGAAGGGACCCCTATCAGTCCTTGGCCCTGCTGGCCTCTGCCCTACTGTCCTTAGACCTGATGGACCCGATATTAGTGGCCCTGGTAGCCTCTGTAGTGTTGTCCCTGTCCTGTCTGACCTTGGCCCGACAAGCCCTACTTTTGCCTGTCATCTGCACCTCTCAATATCTTACCCTGATCGGTGGGTTGGGTGCCCCTGTGCTACTGGGCCCCAAACCCACTACTCCCACTCGCCTCGCCCTGCTGGCTAGACGACTCTCCCCCATAGCGTTTTTCCCCTTTGCTTTTCAGAAATGCCCTTTGATCCTGATAATAAAGAAGGGAGGCATTAACCATCTGGTTGTACGCCAAGAAAGCTAGATTTCCTAAAAGATCTTTCCTAATATGCCAAGCTGATCCCTTGATAAAATAGTCCATCCTCATTTGCTCTGTCCGAACATACTCCTTTGCAAAATACGAGAGAGCGATGAACTCCTCCTCGTATTCTGTAACTGTACGTCCCTCCTGCTTCAGATTCATAAACCTAGTCCTATCTCAGACTGCATAGCTAGGGCAGTCCCTCTCCTCAACCTTCGTCGCTGCCTCCCACCACTAAAGGGAGTCCCCTACCAACCTAAAGGATGCCAACATTTGCTGCTGAACAGGCGAGCACTCCACCATCCTTAAGTTCCTCTCAATATCTTTCTTCCAACTCCTAGCAATCAGAATGCCAGACCCCCCTACAAACTCTAGAGTCTAGCCTTTAACAAAGGCCTCCCTTGCCCGGTCCCATACATATCCCGATGCCTGCACTGAAATAGCCACCTACTGGGGTGCTTGAGGTGGCGAAAAATGCTGTAGCATAGCAGCCATCACTGTGGACACTGCCTGGGACACTATAGTGTCTATCTCCGTCGGGATAATCAGCTGTGGGGCCTGGGGGGCCTACGGAATCTGCGTGGCTGGGGTGTCTCCTGACGAGCCTCCTCCTCCCCAACTGTCGGGGCTACTCTCCTCGGTCTGCCCTATGTCCGTTTTCCATCTGAAAGGAAATAATATCCAAATTAGTATTAATCGCATGAAAACAACGAGTCCTAAATATAGGCCATATATATGAAAGGACGGAACGCAGAACGTAATGAGAACAAACACAGATCCTAAGGACACTATAACCGTGCTCTGATACCAACTGTAACAACCCCTATTTTCTCACGTAAAGGCTGGCCAGTCACGATACGCCAAAGATAGGGCTTGTTTGTCAATTAATACCATCCTTAGCACATAGTAATTATAAATAAGTTATTTTCCAAAATTTCTGCATTTGTAAGATAAGGAGCACATACACAATAGTCCAATATTCCAAACCACCATAGCAATAGTAATAATAATAATAATAATAATAATAATAATAATAATAATAATAATAATAATAATAATAATATTATTATTATTATTATTATTATTATTATTATTATTATTATTATTATTATTATTATTATTATTATTATTATTATTATTATTATTATCCAACTAGAGTGATAAAATCCTAACCGACATAAAATAAAAGAGTATCGGACTTAAGCCCTTACAAAAGTCTCAATTAGTAAAAGATTGAAGATGAAAATCACCTATGCTAGAAATAACTGAATCTGGATCTGGAGAGTAAGCGAGATCACAGGACTGCCACAGCACAATCCAACTATCCCTGTCTAGGAGCACATGGGGGGAGAAAACATTTATATTTGGGTCAGAGCCCGAGGTGTGCAAGAATTAACTTGAATAAAATATGAATGTAATAATAGAGTCCATGCACAATAATTATTCCCCCTTTTCATTACTCACATACGTAGGACACCTCACCCCTCATCTAACGAAATATCATTCGTTCCCCAATAATTCCAAAATAATGGATGGTGAAAATGCCTCAGTTATAAATGGGGACAATAGTAATAAATTAATTGAATGTACTTTGTACAATAAATTCCAATAGTCAATTATTCAAATCTCATAACTCTTTCAAAAAGGGCATAAGCATTTATTATGCATTAAAGAACATCATATATAATTATTGTCGTTTTCCTGAGACAAATAAATTTATTCAATTTCAAGTTCGGTCAATTAATGATATATGTCCTTTCATAAATGTGACACACAAGGGCATCTACCGTTGGTATCTATTCGTGCTCTATCGGTATGTCCGGAGGAAATCTCTTATTCCTAAACGGATAACACAAAACATACATACGTTGGGGGCGGTCTCTACGCAGGACACTTGTATACAGCCCATACCTAGCGGTGATACAAGAACAATCCGCGCCAACCCTACCTCTAGTGAGTGGAGCGTCCGCGTAGTACCTATATGGCCTACACATTGTGAAGCCCACCTGTGCCGACGTGTGGTATGCGGCCCGAACATGCAAATCGCCGAGCCGATTGGACGATCCACAAATAAGTTACGTCCACACAAATACATAATAATAAATATTATTTATCTCTATAATATGCATAGGCAATTTCTTTACAATTACCAATAATATTCCTCAATTAATCATTTGTAATATTTTCTCTTTTATTAATAATTTACAATCTAATAAACTATTAATTCTAATCCATAAATAATTTATGAGCATCCTAGCTAAGAGTAATTATTATTAATTTTTGTGTGGGTGAATTTATTAAACCCGTAAGTAAATTAACCCACTATACTAACACTTCCTCCTAAATTTTGTATTTCTACAATGCACGCGGTATAACACTGACATGAGCAGGTACTGAATTGGGCAAGGCAGAAGAGGACAAAAGGTCAGAGATTCTGTCCCGTCGTTCGAACCGCTGGAGGTCTCGTTCGCGTAATAGGGGATGTCGTTCGAACGGTTTGCCACATCGTTCGAAGGAGGCGTCGTCTTCTACCTCCGCCTTTCCCAGTCTATGAGTTTCCCATATTTTTCTAACCTTCTTAATCCTCTTAACAGCAACACGAAATTTACATTCTTAAGTCCAGTTTCGAACAAAAATCCTAGTTACAATGATTAATATACTCAGATGCCTAAGAAATTAAGTCTCCAGCATTTAACCGTGATTAGTTCATAAGGAGGGTATCTATTTGGGGAAATTTACATCTGAAAATCATCCCATGAACGAATCATCAATCACCTCTATAATTATATACCATTTTTCTCCAATAATCATTAAACTTAAGGGAAAACTAATCATCAACATATAGGTTTACAATCCCTAATTTCTGGAATAACTCTACATGTATATTCTTCCTCTACATGTGGGTTTTCATCATCAAATCTAATATAAGCCGCCCTAATTTCCAGAAATCAAAAAGGGGAATGAATTATGCATTGAGAAATACATTAGAAACATAATTTATGCAAGAAAATTCTCGCCTCTAAATTTTGTAAAGGAGAACACTTGAAAGCCTTTGATCCCTCCTTGTTCTTCTTCTTTTCCCTTCCTTTGAGTGTTTCTCTTTTATCTCTCTCGTGGCTGATTTCTTAAGTTATGATTTGTGATCATGGGGGAGAGATTTGCTCCCACTAAACCACTAAACTGAGTGCTAATCCCGAGTTGGGTTATGGGCCCAACTTTTGGACCACCAAATGAGCCCGAATTCTTTTTCTAATTAGTCCAAAACTCTCCCAACCCATATGTTATTGACCCAAGACCATTTTTAAAGGCTTAAACGAGTTCATATGAGTCTCAAAACGGGCTCCGGATTATTTATGCCAAAATTATTACTCTTTATTGCGCCGCACATAAATTATACAATTTTCTTTTATGATATTCAGATAATATATTCGTGCAGAAAATGAATATTGCACACAAGTGTGCCAAATAATAAGCTTTCACCAATCTGAATAAGATATTTATTTAGATTAAATTTTCTAAATTAGAAAAAGGAATATTTTCCATTAATTAATTAAGAGAAAAATGCGGGGTATTACAACCATTTTTTTTAGTTTTTCATGAGCCTTGAAATAATATGTATTATGTTTCGTATTTTGTTATTCTAATTTACATAATATGTTTGTTTATTTTTATTTTTAATTATGTTTTTTTTGTTAACTAACATTCACGTAAAATACTGACTGAAAATTAATTTGTAATTTTTCATAAGGGGTGCACTAAAATGTATTGACATAAGTGTCTGTATCTAAATTAACTGCGTATTTTCCAACTTCTATTATAGATGCTTTGTCACACACAACAATTATGGCAAAAGTAATTATAAATGTAACTAAGTGTGTATTTACATACACAAGGATATATACATTGTGTTACACACAATAATTATAACTCGTTCACGCATCGTGCGGGGTTGAACCCTGGCTTATATAATTTTTTAGAATAAACTCCCTAGCGTCTGACTTTATACAACACTTGTGTAGAAGAAAAAATTATAGTATAAACTCATGTGGCATCAATCAATAATTCTAAACCACATTTGTGATATTTTAAATATACTTATCTTCTGCATTTATTGGTGTCACATCAGTTTGTAATTGTTTTTTGTACAAATAGCATTTTCCATGGTTAAAACTTTCAAAATTTTAAATTTTAACGGCTTATAAATCTAGGAGTTAAGGTATAATAGAAATTAAAATGTTCGGTCATTTTGCTCGAGTAAACTAATTAACTTTGTATGGTCTATTTTAATTGTAGAGGTTTGAAATTTTAGACGTTATGGTATAATTGAGATTCGCCCATCAAAGTGACAATAAAAATTGTGTGGCATGAACTTTGATGTCCCTTGTATTAATGTGATCCCCTTTTGGGAGACATTTTATACATTTTTAGGATTCTAGTTATTCTATCTCTTAAGAAAATTGTAACAAGCCCTATTTTCTCACGTAAAGGCTGGCCAGACATGATACACTGAAGATAGGATTTGTTTGTCAATTAATACCATTCTTATCACAAAGTAAATATAAATAAGTTATTTTCCAAAACTTCTGCATTTGTAAAACAAGGAACAAACGCAAAATAATCCAAACCACTATAATGATAATAATAAAATTCAACTAGAGTAATAAAATCCCAACCATCATAAAATAAAAGAGCATCGCGCTTATGCCCTTACAAATATTCTAAATAATAAATGACTGAATCTGAAAAGCACCTATGTTAGAAACAACCAAATCTGAATATGGAGAGCAAGCGAGATTGCGGGACAGATACAACACAATCCATCTATCTCTGTCTAGGAGCACCTGGGAGAGAAAATATTTCAATTTGGGTCAGAGCTCGAGGTGTGCAAGAATTAATATGAATAAAATATGAATGTAATTATACAGTCGATGCACAATAATTATTCCCCTTTTTCATCACTCACATGCGTATGTGATTAGGCATAAAATTCTTCACATTTATCCCCTTAATTTCAGTATTTTTATGATCCCATACGGTGTAAATATCTTGAATTTATCTCATATTTATGCTATTAACCCTTTCTAGCAAGTATTTCGTGTTTTGTGTATCTCTTATATGTTTTACAAGTATTTCATGCAAGTTAGTGCGAAAGAGAACTCAAAATAGTGAAAGAAACCAAGAAATAGAGAGTTGAAGGGAATTTTTATAATTTTTAATCCTTAGTCCGGAGGTGGGTCCAACTGTAAATTTGTATATCTTTCAATTACAAGAACACTGGAAAAAACGGCACCTCAATTCGAGCTACGATGAAGAAGTTATGGTCATTGAAGTTGAGGAGAAAATTAAGAGAAGTTGAGTCAGAAAAAAATGGACCAATCCGTTTTCCGAAATAAAAGGGATCGATTTGGCCTCTAGAATTCACTGCATCAAGAACATTTAGGGGATCGATCAGGTCATTAGTCATGCTTTCTAAGTGTGATAAATTTCCAGATACGGGATTTTTATTTTGTCTTAATCTTTTAGCCAAAAGAGTTTTATGTTTTGGGGACTCTTCTAAATGACCTCTAGCCTATATATTTAGTCATTGGGACTCTTTTTTATTCAGATTTAATTCATGTAAAATCTCATAATCAAGGAGGAACATCTAGGAGAAGAATTTACATATTTTGCACCTTTAATTCAAGACTTTTTCCAGTTTTTCTTTAACCGTTGATTTCTTCTTGCATGTTCTTGTTCTTCAATCTTGGTAACTTTTATTTCCAGCACTTTTTTTTATTATTTCTCATGTTTAATCTCTCTTTCCAAGAAATTATGAGTTCATGCAACATAAATAACGTAGTTTTCACTAATTTCACCATGTTAGGCTAGATTTTTAAGGGTCGGGATGCATGAACCCAACCTGATGTGGTTTGCGTGGGTATAAATTTAGTTCTCGAAATTAAATAATTTATTAGATCGTGTTGAATGGTGATCACAACCGTTGTAAGACTTTTGATCTCGTTTGCCCTAGGTAATCGGGATGCTTAAGAGTGCAACGCGCATGTAGCTAATATGACATCGCTTTATTCATCATTTGCTTACATACTGTGCGGGCTACGATCCCTCATATATGTAATACTCGGGAGTACTAAAGACCGAGTTTGATCAATTAATTAATTTACGGCTAGTTTTGTACTGGGCAACACACTAGGGTTTGGGGGATTGAATTCCTAACCTATTTTTCCTTAGTCATATTAATTCATTCTTAGTTAGTTAATTTTGCTCACGTAGTTAATTTAGTAGTTTAATCTAGTTTGCATTTAGTTAGTAGATTTAATCCCATAATGACATAATCATATTCTCTTACCTTTTTAAAGTCAATTTTATGATTAATTAACCTACCTTCTGTCGTCAAAACGAGATCGTCCTTTTTCCCTATGGATTCGATACCCAGACTCGCCGCTATACTCCATAAGAGTGTAGTTAAAGTTTAGGTTTTTGTATTGCGGTTGGAAGTCGATAACAACGACTAGCGTATTTACACGGACTATCAGTTTTTCCACTCGATCAAAATGGCGTCGTTGCCGGGGAATTAGGTAGACTTTATGTTAGGTTTGTTATTCCCGAATTTGACCTTATAAAAAATCAGAAATATGGATGTCACGTTTTTGAATTGCCCAATTTGAAATGTCTTACTTTAACTCTTTTGGTGGCTTTAGTTGTTATGATAATAGTGAGGAGGAGGCGCTCAATACTTATGAACATTAGATCAATATCACTAAAGACGAGTCTCATAAATACAAGCCCAATGCTAAGGCCATCCAAATTTATCAAAATGAATTGCTTGAAGAAAAAATACTTGAAAAAGAATATCGGGAAAAAAAATCTTTATTGTGAGCAAGAGTTAGATGCATTATTTGAACCCAATGGGGATTTTTCTTCCGATATTTTTGAAGTTGAAGAATGTTTTCAACCAAATGAGGAATCCGAGGTGCTAGAACCAAGGAAGCCTACTTGGAAGAACTCTTGCTTATTGGCAAAAAGCAATTTGATGACCTTGCTGCTACACAGTTTAAAATTAGAGCAACTTGCAAGGAGTTTAATGATTATTTGGATAGCTTAGAGAAGGTCGAGACTTGAGCTTCACCTAACACTTTTGAGGATGAAATCATTGAGAGTGATCCAAGTTCTTTTGAATCTCAACCTCTTGTAAATATTCCAAAATCTACTGAGGTTGAAGATCATTTGTCTCCTTGTGTACCCACTATTTTCGAACGATTAAATCCATCACAATAACTAGATGAATGTCTTGAAGATGTTGATCCGATTCTTGTATGTGAATGTTATTTTGAGATGCTTCATCTTATGGGCCATACACTTAGACGTGTCACTCCACTAGATCCAGTTGAAAATTTTGGGGGAGAGGATTTTGAGGACAAGGACTCTATGCTTGAATTATTTTCCAAGATGGACTCTTTCTATTTGTGTGCTCCGCTTCCCATACTACTTGAAAAATATTTGGGACGTGAGTTTATTTTTCTTGGATACCAATGGTACTTGTCCTCCTGTGCACTCAAATCCCTCACTATCCCCCTAAAATTTTTAATTGGTGATGGTTCATTTCTTTCGCTTTGCACATGCCTTCCGTTGTTCAAACGAAATTCTTATTTTCGGGACGCATGCTTTCTAGTGAGGGTACATCATTAATCCCTCAAAGTCAAATTGTATTTTGGGTGGAACCTAAAATTTTTCAACTTCTAGTGTACAACTTATTAGAATTTGGAAATCGTAGGTTGTACAATAGTTAGCTTATTTCTTTTTTTTTTTAGTTTAGAGTTTTTGTTATTCTTTTTGCTATGCTTAATTCTAACATGTTTTTTAGATTCAATGGACTTGCACTCATCGGGGATCGCTCCATCTGGGTAATATCTTTCTTTTCCTCTCTTTATGTTGTGTCCTTGATTCGCATTGAGGACAATGCAACATTTAAGTTAGGGAGTGTGGGATATTCTTCCCATTTATTGTTTAGTTCCATTGATTTAATCACATGTTCTTTCCAAGTGTGTTTTTTTTAGAAAATTTCAAAAATTTCCAAAAAAAATTGAAATTTTTTGAAAAATCCAAAAATATTTTTATTCAAAATAAAATTAAAATTGGAATTCAATTTTTTCAACAATATCATTAAATTCGGTTTAAAGTTTTAAATTGTAAAAGCATAGTACACAAAGCCGAAATTGACCAAAGATGGAAATTGATCGAACATAAACGACTTAACGAATAAATGTGGAGATTAACAAACCCGGTGAGGTTTCGAGCCTACCATTTTCGTGAGTTTATAAATCAATTCGAGTTAATTGTTAACTGAAAGTTCTTTTCAGTGTTTTAATAAGTCGTCAAGGATCTCAATTCTTTCACTTTGATCGGTTATGGAAAATAGAATGTTGTCTTGAAAAACGTGCTAACATATCTCTAAGCTTAATTAATCTCGAGACGCAAATGGTAAAACAACTCGCATTTGGACAATGAAGTAGGCCATCGCTTGTTATCCAAAAATATTGGCCATAAAAATTTGTGAAAAATTATCCCTTTGCTACCCATTTTGACCGAAATAAAATTTTTCCAAGTTCGTTTGATAACCTGAAAAAACCAAATAGCCCAGAATTGTGAAAAATAGAAAAAGTCAGAATTTAAGTCCGAAAAGTTCAACAAAAAGGGGCAAGAAAAAAATAGAAGAATGCTCAAAAAAAAATAGCAAGAAAAGAAAAGTGTGAAAAATAGAAAAAAATTGAAAAAGAAAAGAAAAATGAGCAAAAGACAGAAAAAGCACTAACGGACATCATAAGGACATTTTCCAATTCTAAACTTTCCAACCAATCCCATCTTACCCAATACACCTTATAACCCAAGTAAAGTCCTAACCGAGTTCGAATTGCGAAAATAATTACCGTGTGGAGAGCTAATACACGAAAATATAATAAGAGAGATTAATTGGTGTGAATAAGAGGCAATGTTCCTGTTTCCCTATAACCGTATTCCGATGAAGAGATCTTTTCACCCATAAATTTTCGTCTTTCATATTTGTATGTGTTAACTTGTGTTCCATTACATTTACTCCTTATATCACGCATACTAAGAGAAATAGCCACCTTTTCGAGTGATTCATTTGTGAGTGTATCCGTGAGAATTGAAATCAAAATGAAGTTTCAAAAAGTAACATAATAATCAATCGGTGGAAATTTGCGGTTTAGTTTTTGGCTTCACACACACACTAGGATTTGACACTTGTGAATATGATTTTAAGGTGACCATTTTTGGGGAGTTTAAATTGTGCAATTTTTAAGTATTTTGATTTTTCTTTGAGTCAATAACGAATTTTGTGGGTATATTCATTGCAAACCCGCACAAGACACCACTCGTCCTACTAGGGTACATACGCTAAATGCAATCGCTTGCTCGCAAAAAAGATATTCTATCCCAATAATGTTTTTGAAGGGTCCTTAACTCATACTCTTTTTCTTTTACATTGCTCGGGATGCGCAAAGTTCTAAGTTAGGGGGATTTGATTAGGCATAAATTCTTCATATTTATCCCCTTAATTTCGGTATTTTTATGATCCCATGCGATGTAAATAGTTTGGACTCATCTCATATTTATGTTACTTACCATTTTTGGCAAGTATTTCATGTTTTGTGTATCTCTTATATGTTTTACAAGTATTTCCTGCAAGTTAGTGCGAAAGAGAACTTAAAACAGTGAAAGAAACCAAGAAATGGAAAGTTTAAGGGAATTTTCGTAATTTTTAAGCCTTAGTCTGGAGTTATAGATATGGAAAGTTATATATATTTTAACTACAAGAAATAGAAAGTTATAGATATTTCAATTACAAGAAAACTGAAAAAAATGGCACCTCAATCCGAGCTATGGTGAAGAAGTTATGGTCATTTGAAGTTGAGGATAAAATGAAGAGAAGTTGAGCCACAAAAAAAGAGATCAATCTGTTTTCCAAAATAAAAGGATCGATCCAGCCTCTAGAATTCACTGCATCAAGCACATTTAGGGGATTGATTCGGAGGGGATCGATCCGATCATTAGTCACGGTCTAGATCCGTTAAAAAATTAGTCACGCTTTCTAAGTGTGAAAAATTTCCAGATACGGGATTTTTATTTTGTCCTTATCTTTTAGCCAAAAGAGTTTTATATTTTGGGGACTCTTCTAAACAACCTCTAGCCTATATATTTAGTCATTAGGACTCTTTTTATTCATATTTAATTCATGTACAAGCTCCTAATCAAGGAGGAACATCTAGGAGAAGAATTTACATATTTTGCACCTTTAATTCAAGAGCTTTTCTAATTTTTCTTCAACCTTTGATTTCTTCTTACATGTTCTTGTTCTTCAATCTTGGTAACTTTTATTTCCAGCACTTTTTTTTTTTTATTATTTCTCATGTTTAATCTCTCTTTCCAAGCAATTATGAGTTCATGCAATGTAGATAACGTAGTTTTCACTAATTTCACCATGTTAGGCTAGATTTTTACGGGTGGGGATGCATGAACCCAACCCGATGTGGTTTGCGTGGGTATAAAATTAGTTCTCTAAATTAAATAATTGATTAGACCGTGTTTTATGGTGATCAGAACCATTGTAAGACTTTTGATCTCGTTTGCCCTAGATAACCGGGATGCTTAAGAGTGCAACGCGCGTGTAGCTAATATGACACCGCTTTACTCGTCATTTGCTTACATACTGTGCGGGCTACGATCCCTCATATATGTAATACTGGGGAGTACTAAAGACCGGGTTTGATCAATTAATTAATTTACGACTAGATTTGTACTAGGAAACACACTAGGGTTTGGGGGATTGAATTCCTAATCTATTTTTCCTTAGTCATATTCATTCATTCTTAGTTAGTTAATTTTGCAAACGTAGTTAATTTAGTAGTTTAATCTAGTTTGCATTTAGTTAGCAGATTTAATCACATAATCATATTTTCTTACCTTTTTAAAGTCAACTTTAGGATTAATTAACCTACCTTCTGTAGTCAAAACGAGATCATCCTTTTCCCCTGTGGATTCGATACCCAGACTCACCGCTATACTCCATAAGAGTGTAGTTAAAGTTTATATTTTTTAATTGCGATTGAAAACCGATAACAATGACTAGCGTATTTACATGGACACTCGATTTTTCCACTCGATCAGTATGACACCTCGCCCCTCATCTAAACGAAATATCATTCGCATCCCATCCATAATGAATGGTGACAACGCCTCAATTTATAAATGGGGATAACAATAATAAGCCACTTGAATGTAATTTCTACATTAAATTTCCAACAGTAAATTATTCTAGTCTCATAAATCTTTCAAAAGAGCATAAACATACAAATTATTCAAATTCAAGTTCGGTCAATTAATAATATATGTCCTTTCATATATTTGACACACAAGGGCATTTATCGTTGGTGTCTATTCGTGCTCTATCGGCAAGTATGAAGGAATTCTCTTATTCCTAAGCAGATAATAAAAAACATACAAATACGTTGGGGGCGGTCCCTACGCAGGACACCTGTATACGGCCCATACCTAGCGGTGATACAGGAATGATCAGCGCCAACCCTACCTCTAGTGGGTGGAGCGTCCACGTAGTACTCATATGGCCTACACATCGTCAAGCCTACCTGTGCCGACATGTGGTACGCGGCCCGAACGTGTGAAGCCCCGAGATGATTGGACGGTCCACGAATAAGGTATGTCTACACAAATACATAATAATACATATTATTTATCTCTATAATACGCATAGGCAATTTCTCTACAATTACCAAAAATATTCCTCATTAAAGGATTCACAATAATTCTCATTTATTAATAAGTTATAATCCCATAAATTACTAACTTCAGTTCATAAATAATTACTTAACATTCCATCTTAATATAATAATTATTAATTTAAGTATGGATGTAAACTTATTCCATAATCTAATTAACCCATAAATTCATACCCTGCCTTTCCTTAAGTTCTCTAACTGCTATAAAGTGAGGTAACAAGATTCGTTTAGCATCAATTCTAAAAATCGAGGTTACAACAGAAAATGGGACGGAGAGAGAAAATCCAAATCATTCGAATGACTGGAAGGATCGTTCGCACGACATGCACGTTATTCGAACGACCTCCCACGTCGTATGAATGACGTCTTGTCATCTTACTTTGCCTCTCTCACTTTCTGGGTTTCCCAGATGTCTCAAATTCTTATAATTTCTAACAGTTCGCAGCCCAGAATTTCTTTCACATATATAATTAGATTCTACTCCCAAATCAACCCAAGATTTACATTACACGGAGGTTTCCCCAAACTTACACCCATTATATATTTCGCAGAAACAGAGTAATTGCCATAAAATTTTCATTAGTTTCAATCCATAATTTGACACAAATATCCTCTACATGGGTTATTCATTTATTCACGATTTATTATCAAGACTTAATGGAATCTAACCTCAATGTTTATAATTTTTACACTTAATTTCTGGAAATAAATTCTACATGTGATCATTCCTCTACATGTGGTTTCTTATAATCCAATCCAATATAATAAATCTTAAACATCATGAACCTTAAATTTCCATAAATCTAAAGGGGGTACAATTTATGCATTGAGAAATAATTTAGAAACATAGATTATGCAAGAAAATTCTTGTCTTTAATTTTAGTAGTGGAGAACCCTTGAAAGCTTTAGATTTTCCCTTTGTTCTTCCTCTTTTCCCCTTCTTTGGCGTTTCTCTCTTCCCTTTCCTGTGACTGCTACTCTAGGTTTTTAATTTGTGATAATGGGGGAGTGGTTTACCCCCCACTAAACCACTCATTAAGTGTTAATTCCTATTTTTGGTCAAAGGCCCAACTTTGGGCCCCCAAACGGACCCGAATACATAACCCAATAAGTACAAAAGTTATCAAACATATATACTATTGACCCTAAACCATTTTTAAAGGCTTAAACGAGTTCATATGAGTTCCAAAACGTGCTTCGAATTATTTATGCCAAAATAATTACTTTTAATTTGTGTCGCACATGATTTATATAATTTTCTTTTATTATATGCAAATGACATATCCATGCACAAAATGAATTATACACACAATCATACTAAATACCAAGTTTCCACTTAACATTTTCGAATACAAATATTTATTTAGATTAAATTTCTAAAATTAATTATTTTTCCCGAAATAATATTTCATTAATTATATAAGAAAATAAAATGCGAGGTATTATAAAAATTCTCTCAGAATTCCCCAACATATCCCCAGTGATTTGACTGAGCCACTTAGCTGCGGTTTATCGCGAGATGTCGATAGGACTTTCTAGGGTCTCATCATCATGGGCGATCGAGCAAAGGGACTAATGGGATTTTATGTTTGCATGTTCATTGATTTGGAGAAGCATCCTTCCCTTCGACGTGAACTACAACGTGACATATCACACATTATGAAAGAAATAATGCGAGACGACATTGTTTGGTATTATGATTATTACATTGAAATAGTTTTCACTTAAGTATTAGATTAAAAAGTTTTAGTTTATTAATATTTGAAAATATTTAAATTTACTTATCAGTTACTAATTTATAATTCACATTTTTAATAAATATTGGTTTAACAATAAGTAATAATAATTTTTTAAAATAACAAATTTAAGGATTTTTTTAGTTTATAATTAAACTTTATTTACATGGACTTGTATTCTTTCTTTTACATCAATTTTCAAATGTGTATATATTTCGCACTTGTATATTCATCTTTTTTTTTATTCTCATATGATTCATATGACATGCTTATATCATACCATCCATCTATATTCCTCGCCATTTCATGTACACACTTTTTTCTTCATCACATCTATATCTCAATTTTTCTGTCACTTATAACATGCTCCATGTCACTTTTCTATGCCACATGTTCCATATCATTTGTATATATCACATGCTCTATGTCATATGTGTATATACATGATTTATTTCACCGGTATATATTTCCATGTTTCACTCAACTTGCCCAAGTTTCCACACTCCATTTCACTTATATATATTTACATGCCTCACATTAATTTTATATTCGATGTTTCACTTCGCGTATCCATGTTTCCATGCTTCATCCCACTTATTTATATTTACATGCTTCATGTTACTTGTAGATATTTAACAGGTTTTACTTCACTGGCGTAGTTAGCTCTATATCACGTGGCATTTGTTTATCTTTTGTTTTTTAATTTCATTGTTAGTATATATACATATATATCTTAGTATATATAATACTTCGCATAAATATGTTTATTAAAACTCGCACATTTGCACACAAGACCGAACAAGGAGTGAGTATTGACCTTATATTTGTCTCGTACTCGATAGTCACTTTGTGATGGGTTTTTGGTTCAACAGGATGTGAATAATATAAGAAATAGACTCCCACCTTTCATTGGCCAAGTGATCTAGACAAATGTCGAATGGTTCCCTCCATCGAACCAGTTGACTGACTCCCGATGAGAGGTATATATCCAAAATTCGTTCACGTACGTCGAGTTTATCAAATTTTCTCTCACATATACCATCGCCACGAGGTATGTAATGAAACAATTCACATATATCAAACGACTTCTCCACATATACTAATGAATCCCTTATAGAAATAGGTATATCTTGGAAGTCAGTAACCTCCCATGAATAACTCTCATATAGATGTCTACCTTAGGACACTCATATCTAGATCACCAGTTTCAACACGGAACGTTGCCCAATTTTTGGGTCATATTACCTCATAATTTCACGCTTTTTACCATGTATTTAAGATAATACCATATCCGTGAGTCTGAAAACAAGTTAAATTGTCTCTTACATTACGTACCCTATTTTCTCTCAGACTTGGATCATATTTGGCATTTCACCTACACCCTAGGCGGAAGATAATACAAGTGGAACCTAAAAATAACAAATACACTGAGGGCATTTTCCTCCCTTTACCCTTTAAAAAATACCAAAAATATTCTCTTTTAAAAAATATAAAGAAAATACATTTTAAAAAGTCCACTTCCCGCTCAGGTGCAACCACATTTCCCCTAGCTTAGTCTGGCTCCCTACTTGTTATGATCCTCCATCCGACCACATGGAAGTTTTACTTTATCCTCCTTCTCGCCATCATCATAAGGAATATATCAATCCTATCAGAACTATCTCATGGAGAACCATAATCAGGATGCCAATATTCACTCAAATTTTATTACCATGCTAGCTCAGTTCTTCCCTAAGATTGAGAGCCTGCAGTGATATGTTCATGAGTTTCATAGAAATAAGGCTTAAATTCTAGAAATACCTGAACCATAAGTCATGACAAATCATAATCCCACATTTCCACCTGTGGTAGGTTAGGTAATGTTTGAGCCTATGTGTGTCCCTGAAAAATATTAGCATGCTCAATGCATTGGAGTGCCTCCACATGTACCGCCTATCAATGGAACTCCTCCTACTCATCTACCTTTAACGAATCTTCCTCAACGAGCGAGTAATTTTCTCATGCCCAGTTTGAAGGATATTAAAGAAGAATAACTCAATAGGGTGTTTGAAATAAGACCTAAATGTGCTCCCTTGGAAATTTGACCAGGTGAAGCTTTTAGGAAATTACGTGGACTATACCCAAATTTCTCCATATCCAAAGGCTCGTATGTTCGAGAAATTCAAAATGCTTGATGTTGAGAAATTTAGAGGGAGTTCCACTTCGGTTGTTTATCTTCTCACTACCACTGGACCACGAGGCTAATAAGGGCTAAAAAAGAAATTATGTCCCGCGATTTCTAACAAACCCTCAAAGAGAGTGCCCTTTGTTAGTTTTTGTTTCAAGAGGAATCTTGAATTCGAATTTGGGAAGATGTCACTAGAAATTTTATGGCTCAGTACAATGACAACAAAGAACTAGAAGTAACCTATCATAACCTCTAGCTACTCAAACAAGGACCTGGGAATATGACAATAACATTAGAACCAATTGGAGAGAAAAGGTGTTATTATGGCCAACCGTCTGCCTAAGGAAGAGCAAGTCGATTGTGAAGAAATTTTTTTTGTTGAACATTAAAAAATCCATAGGTATAAAGTATTACCCTCATTTTAGAGACATTTGAGAATTAGGGGTAGAGATTGAAGAGAATTTCACTAATTAGAATGTGAAAACAGAATTAGAAGCAAAAAAGTCAATTTGTCATTTCACTCCTTAAAATTATGAGAAGCCCACTGCTACTACCATTAACAACATTTCTTCCCATCTTACCACTTCATTGGATCCAAAATCTTATCTTACCCTTATCAGAAAAGAATACACCGAGATCTGTGCTCCCTTGTACAAAGTGTATCAAGCCCTTTTGCCACTCAACCTTATCAAACCTTTGAACCCACGTCCACTACTTGGCCATCTTACTAAATATTTCAAACATGATGATCGCTGCGATTTTTATCAAATAGCGAGGCATACCACCGATCAATTCCATCGCCTAAAAAACTTAATGAAAGGGTTCATTGACAAAGGCATCATTGCTCTACCTACAGGCCAAAAACCAAATACAATAAAAAATTATCTCCTTTTATATAAAGTTAGCATGAATGCCACACTCATCGATGAAGATTTTGATTTTTACCCCTTAATCAAAATCAGTATATAAATAATCCCACTTCATCTATCAACCAAGATAAATCCCTAGATCATCTCCACATATCACCATCCTTCCTATTGCATCTTGAAACTGGTAATGAACTATTGGGGATCGATATATGAAAAAGAAAACATTTCAGCCATTAAATCTTTAATTAATCATATAATAGTGTGACACCCCGTCTAATTAAATATTGGGTGATCAGGCCTTTATCTAATTAAAACAAGTTTTTCATATGGTTCATTCTTAGCATCACTGTCGAAAACCAAGTTAATTACTAACTACCGAAGTTAAGTAAACCGGTGCCAAATTTTATCTTTCAAATAAACAGGATAAAAGAATAGTTTGAGAGCTAAACCAACATTCAAAAGATACTAAAATCCAAACCATAAATAATATGTGAATGCATCAAAGTCATGCCAAAAAAAACGTCGGCTAAAACTACAACCAAGCCATAATCCACAATCCAACTACGAAGTAAAACTGATACAAAACTGGAACTGCAACGTAGTCAATTGACAACATGTCTACATATGAGATACAAGAATGAGATCCTATGATAGATCTGAATGAAAGAGTCGACTACTGAATAATCCTGTCAGCATCCATAGTGCAACAGCTCCGAATACCTAGAATGAAATTAAATATGGCGCATTTGTGGCTGGACACCTAAAAGGTTTTGAAAACATTTTTATGAAAAGAGTTAGTACTCAAAACATTTTAAGAAACATTTAACAAGTAATTTATCACAATTAATATCAGTTATTGATTACACATGTTAGGTTCATGCACACTACCTTGAGTTTCCTCACCTCGTATCTAATGTGCATGCCTAACGTTCTATACTTAGCCCACCTAGATACCACCCCAAGCTATCTCGACTAAAGTATATAACCGATCTTATCAATAGCATACTCTCCTATACCGCCCATTCAGCACGATTCATTATTAATATTTCTCGCAATGTCCTTCATTACTTATGTAACCTTCACATATGTTACATTTAAGCATCACAATCAAGTCTCACTACTGAATTCATATAGCATTTCATATTTATCATTCAACTTCCATAATTAAGTTTCACTACTTATTATACTATAGATCATCCCCAATCTATTTAATCTTCTAATTGAGTTCCTCTCTATTTAATTTCCCATTTAGATGTATATATATATATATATCAATATCATCTACAAGTCTACTTTTGCGCATAAGTAGAATATCATAAGTATATATTTCATGCACAATATATAAACTATAGGATTATTAGTCCGGACAATCATCGACCCCAATCATCCTATCATTTACCTTGGCTCGGATATCCCTCGACCTCAAAGTAAATGTTAAGCATATGTATATTGGTCCGGATACTCATCTACCCCAATATCATTCATCTTCGATTTGGTCCGGATAATCATCGACCCAAAATCGATCTTTCATGTATTGGTACGGATAATCATCAACCCCAATACAAAATTTAGCATACTTTGGGTACTCACAAGGCCTAAGTATCAGTAGAATATGTATTCACACAACCAGATTATTTATACTTGTTCGAAATATTTTTCTCTCTAATATTCACCGTACTTATCATTTATCTACGAATTTAATTCACTCTCATAATTATTTTAGTGTTCACACAACTCTAAAGGTCCTAGTTACCCCTTGTTATATAAATCTAGTAGTTGCCATCGTTAACTTATTGGTACACATGTAGAATTGATGTTTACCTTCTCTTCGTAGCTCAATTCCTAAATTTCAGGATTCATCTTTCAATCGATTATCCAGGCCAGTCCATACTCTAAGCCGTACTCTCAATGACCTTCATGAACCTTTCTATATAGCTACAGGTCTTTATCCAGTCCCTACATAGGTATAATAACACCCCTAAGGTTCCCTTACATCATTGGTAATCCCAGAAAATTTAACCAAGAAAAAACCCAAAATCTTCTAGGGTTGATCGATTGAAGGAATTGGTCAATCGATCGACTCGATCGATCGATCGACATTCATGGGTCGATCAATCGATCTAGCAGGTGCAGCTTCGTCTTCTTCGATTTTTCACCCTTTCTGATTTACTCAAATCCCAAAATTCTACACCAAATTCACATCCAATTATTCCTAACTATTTCTACATCAGTTAAGATGATTTCTAATGTTTCAAACACATTAAAACTTCACTGAAATCAATCATGAATGAATCAAACCCTCAAAACTCTTTCACAATCTAGTTTTGTGTTCATCCATTACATTCAATTCAAAACCCAGATTTAAATCCGTAGTAATAATCAAAACTCTTCTGATTTAAAATCCTCTACATATATAAACATTAATTACATGCAATCTTACCTAAACATGAAATTAATTAGTGCTTTTCATCAATGATTTTGAAATAAAAATCAATCTATTCATGAAATCCCTACACATGGGTATTATAACTTCAATTCTATTTTTAATAAACACTTGCCTTTGATTGATTGATATGATTTCGTGGTTCTTGGTTGATGATTGATTGCTTCTCCTCCAATCTTCATTTCCAATTGCCTTGAGGTGTAAGAAACCCTTAACCACCTTCACAATTCTCTCCTTAGGCTTTGGAAAAATGTTTATCTCTTTCCTCTAATGGCCTCTCTAATCTTTTGTGTTATGATCCCTAACCCCAATCTCTAAATATCAGACATATGGCTCTAAATTTGGAATTAATTCCCAAATTAATTAAAGAAAAATACACAGAAATATTATGTAGTACATACTTCCCCCCTTTAGAAAGTAATTTCATCCTCGAAATTAGGACATACATGCGGTAAATAACTCTGGATACTTCTCTCGTATATCATCCTCCCGCTCCCATATCGAATCCTCAACATTATGGTGTCCCCACCAAACTAGTACCAATGGCACCATCTTGGACCTTAGTTCACGCTCACCACGATCTCGAATAGCCATGGGCCTCTCCTCATATGATACGTCTAGCTGTAAGTCAATATCCTCAAGTGTAACGTGCCAGAAAGCTCTCTCCCTCCTCTTGTACTTCTTCACTAAAGGCACATGGAACACACCGTGTATTAGCTGAAGATGCTTCGAAAGTCCCAGTTTGTATGCTACCGGTCCCACTATCTCTATAATAGGAAATGATCCCACATATCTCAATGCTAACTTCCCTCTCTTTCCAAATCTCATTTTCCCCTTTATAGGAGATACTCGAACAAACACCTGGTCTCCAACCTCTAACTCCACATGTCTCCTGTCAGCGTCTACACAACTCTTCTACCTATCCTGAGCTATCTGAATACGTCCTCAAATCAACTCAATCTTGGCAGTAGTTTACCGAATTATCTCGGGTCCTAATAAATTATTATTCTCCACCTCTAACCAACATGCAGGAAAACGATAAGGTCTCCCATATAGTGCCTCAAACGGTGCCATCCCGATAGTGAATTGGTAAGAGTTGTTATACGCAAACTCTACCAATGGAAGGTATCGTTTCCAACCTCCTTAAAAATATAGGATACACATCTTCAGCATGTCCTCCAACATCTAATTCATCCTCTCTGTCTGTCCGTCAGTCTGGGGGTGATACGTCATACTCAATCTCAAGTCAGTACCCATAGCCTCCTGAAATCTCTTCCAGAAATGGGATACAAATATCTTGTCTCTGTCAGATACAATATTGATCGGCACCCCGTACAACTTAACAATCTGGATAATGAATAGTTATGCATACTACATCATCTCAAAATCAGTACGAACTGAAAATAAATGAGCTACCTTGGTCAATCGATCCACTATCACCCAAATGGAATCGTGTCCCCTCTGCGATGTCGATAGTCCCGTAATAAAATACATAGATATGCTTTCCCATTTACACACGAGAATATCCAATGGTTGTAGCACACTTGAAGGTCTCTGATGGTTAACTTTCACAAGATGGCAAGTGACATACATTGAGACAAACTCTGTTATGCATCTCTTCATGCCGTCCCACCAGTACTATCTCCTCATATCCCGATACATCTTGTCCCCATCGGGATACACCATAAATTTGTAACCGTGAGACTCAATGATAACTGCATGTCTCAAATCCCCATCATCAAGTACTACTAACCTTCCATTAAAGCGTAGGACTCCCTCAGAGATGACTGAGTAAGACTCTGCCGCCTTAGCTAATTACTGCCATACCCTGTCCTGATAGAACTGATCCTTTGCCTGTGACTACACTACCCGCATAACAATCTCAGTAGTGATAGTCATAACTACCATGTATGCTCCGACAACCTCATCCTCCTGCTGGAGCTCACTCCACTTTGCTTTCCGCACCTCTGCTAAATCTCCAGTAGGTCATTGGATCAACGCATCTGCTACCACGTTAGTCTTACCGGGATGATACTGTATATAAAACTGGTAGTCCTCCACGAATTCTATCCATGCCTCTGCCTCATGTTCAGATGATTCTGTGCGAAGAGATACTGAAGTGAATTATGATCCGTGAACAATGTGAATTGCTCCCCCAACAAGTAATGTCTCCATATCCTTAACGCAAAAATGACCGCTGCCAACTCTAGGTCGTGGGTGGGGTAATTCTTCTCGTGAGGATTTAGCTTTTGAGATGCATAAGTTATCTCCATCTCTTCCTACTGTAACACCCCCGCAAGTCCTTGTAAGGATGCATCCGTATAGACCCGATACTCCACCCCACTCCTAGGCAATGCAAGTATGGGTGCTGATGTCAATCTAACCTTCATCTCATCAAAAGCCAACTGGCATTGGTATTTCCACAAAAATGGTACTCCCTTACGAGTCAAGTTCGTCAAAGTCCCAGTAATCTTTGAGAACCCCTTGATGAAGCGAGGGTAATATCCGGCCAAGCCCAAGAAGCTATGAATTTCGGTCGGTGTTGTGGGATGCCCCCACTCCCTCACCACCGATACCTTACTCAGATCAACAGCTATGCCCCTGTCGAACACAATGTGGCCAAGAAACTATACCTCATGAAGCCAGAATCCACACTTACTAAATTTGGAGTACAACTGATGGTCCCGTAACGTCTGCAGAACCATATGTAAATGCTAGACAAGCTTCTCTTTCGTCCGTGAGTAAACCAGTATGTCATCGATGAATACTATTACAAACTGATCCAGAAACTCCAAAAATATTCTATTCATAAGGTCCATGAAGACTGCAGTCATTGGTGAGCCCAAATGGCATCACCCTGAACTCGTAGGATCCATATTATGACAGGAAAACGGTCTTAGGAATATCCTCCTCTCGAATACGCAACTGGTGATAGCTAACCTCAAATCGATTTTGGAGAAGTATGCAACCCCTCTTAACTGATCAAATAAGTCATCAATCCTAGGTAACAGATACTTGTTTCATATCGTCACCTTGTTCAGCTCCCTGTAATCCACGCACAAGCTAAGTGAAGCATCCATTTTCTTCACAAACAACATCGAAGCACCCCAAGGTGATGTACTCTACTGAATAAAACCCTGACCTAAGAGCTACTAAATCTGTTCTCTCAGCTCCCGCATTATTAAAAGAGCTGTGCAATACGATGATCTAGCAATCAGTCTCGTCTGTGGTGCTAAGTCGATGACAAACACTATTTCTCAGCTTGGTGGCAACCCGAGTATCTCCTGGAACACATCCTCAAAATCCCTCACTATAGGAATCGAATCTAAGGGAATAACTAACTTCTGCTAGTACTCTTTCTCGATGTAATATAAATGATTGATCGATCCTCCATCAGGAAGAGGCACTGCCACAAGGAATATCTCCTATTCCGAAATTAAAAACATAATAGTCCTCTTATAGCAATCTACCCCTGCTCTATAGCCTACTAACCAATCCATACCTAGAATCACGTCATACCCCTCCATATCTAACACTAGGAGGTCTTCTACGAGACTAAGTCTCCCAATCATAATATCGACTCCTCTACAGATCAAATGTATCAATGAACCACTCCCCATTGGTGACTCTACACATATAAGGAGGCTGTCAGCTGTCTCTAATAATCTGGTGGCTCAGGAAAATCTAGTCTTAATAAATGAATGAGATGCTCTATTATAAAAAAGTACCCTACCTTTCGATCCATGAATAGAAAACGTACCCTCTACTGTAAGTGGCGCCTGAGGTTCTGGAGGCATAGGCACATCCCGAACATTGAATACATGCTATCTGGCCCTGCTGTTGGGGTGGTGATGGCACTGGTGCTGGAGCTGGAGTCTACTGCCCCAGTTGGGTATCCTGATGGTGCGCCCTGATAATCTGTGGACAAGCTCTACTTTTGTAACCTTGTTAGCCACATGTGAAATACTATCCCTGAAAGTGCCTCTAACCCTGACTTAGGCCCTGTTGGCCACCCCTAGTTCCCCTGACCCTGACGACCCTGCTACTGCTGGGGACCCTACTGGCCCTGCCTATCTAATTTGTGCCCACCAAATTTGAATCTCTCAGCAAAGTTCCCTTGATGGGAGCTCTGCCCTTGTGTGCCCACTATCTGCTGCTGGGGTGGTGCCCCACTAACACTGATCCCCCCAGTCTTATTCTGCTGCATAGACTCTTCTCCCCTCTTACTTCCCTTCCCATGGAAATGAAAGTCCTGACAGTGAAAAAGTGTCGCGTTAACAACATCAGTATACGTCATCAACGATGGATTACCAATCAAATGTTACCTGATCCTCCAGGCCAAGCAATCCAGAAACTTTACCTTCTTTCTCTCTTCGTTGCTCACCTCGTTTGGCATAAAATTTTCCAGACAGGTGAACTCCTCCTCATAATCACCAACTGGTGGTCACCCTGACATACCTCACCAAACTTCTTTCTCGCCTCTGCCTCCACTACAAGAGGGAAGTACTTTTAATTAAACTTCACCCAAAACTCCGAAATAGTCATCGAGTCTCTCTTCTCAGCGGTGGTCACTGACTCCTACCACTTAAGGGATACCCCTACTAACCTGAAGTGGCCAACATTTGTCTCTAAACCTCAGTGCAATCTAACATGCGCAGGTGGAACTAAATCTTATTCTTCCGTTGGCATGCCTCCATTATATTCGTGCCACCCTAAAACTCGGGCGGATGGCCCTTTCAGAAGGTCTACCTGATGCTCTGCTAAGTGGGTGGCCCTTGATGGACCGAAATAGCTGGTGCTACGGGCTGCTGAGCCTGAGGTTGAAGGAAGTGGACTTCCATGGACCTTATGGCTGTCTCTACTGCCTGAGCCACTATCACTGCCACCTGAGTAGTAGAAATCATCTTTGGTGGTGGTGGCGGTACTTGCTTCTCCTAAGGATCCCCCCTAACCTCATCTCTGGCTGTGGCCCTCTCAGCTCACTCTCTCCTCGATGACATCTAAAAATAGATCGAATTGTATAAGCACATACTTTATACAAAATTTAATAGTAGAAGCACGATATCTCAAAGCACGAAAATATATAAGTAACAACCCTAATAATAAGGATCTATATCAAACAAACGATACGCTGAAAACGTAGTAAGCCATACAGATCCTATGGACACTAGAACCTGATGCTCTCATACCGTTTGTGACACCCCGTCTAATTAAATATTGGGTGATCAGGCCTTTATCTAATTAAAACAAGTTTTTCATATGGTTCATTCTTAGCATCACTGTCGAAAACCAAGTTAATTACTAACTACCGAAGTAAAGTAAACCGGTGCCAAATTTTATCTTTCAAATAAACATGATAAAAGAATAGTTTGAGAGATAAACCAACATTCAAAAGATACTAAAATCCAAACCATAAATAATATGTAAATGCATCAAAGTCATGCCAAAAAAAACGTCGGCTAAAACTACAACCAAGCCATAATCCACAATCCAACTACGAAGTAAAACCGATACAAAACTGGAACTGCAACGTAGTCAATTGACAACATGTCTACATATGAGATACAAGAATGAGATCCTATGATAGATCTGAATGAAAGAGTCGGCTACTGAATAATCCTGTCAGCATCCATAGTGCAACAACTCCGAATCCCTAGAATGAAATTAAATATGGTGCCCTTGTGGCTGGACACCTAAAAGGTTTTGAAAACATTTTTATGAAAAGAGTTAGTACTCAAAACATTTTAAGAAACATTTAACAAGTAATTTATCACAATTAATATCGGTTATTGATTACACATATTAGGTTCATGCACACTACCTTGAGTTTCCTCACCTCGTATCTCATGTGCATGCCTAACATTCTATACTTAGCCCACCTAGATACCACCCCAATCTATCTCGACTAAAGTATATAACCAATCTTATCAATAGCATACTCTCCTATACCGCCCATTCAGCACGATTCATTATTAATATTTCTCGCAATGTCCTTCATTACTTATGTAACCTTCACATATGTTACATTTAAGCATCACAATCAAGTCTCACTACTGAATTCATATAGCATTTCTTATTTATCATTCAACTTTCATAATTAAGTTTCACTACTTACTATACTATAGATCATCCCCAATATATTTAATCTTCTAATTGAGTTCCTCTCTACTTAATTTCCCATTTAGATGTATATATATATATATATATATATATATATATATATATATATATATCATCTACAAGTCTACTTTTGCGCATAAGTAGAATATCATAAGTATATATTTCATGTACAATATATAAACTATAGGATTATTAGTCCGGACAATCATCGACCCCAATCATCCTATCATTTACCTTGGCCCGGATATCCCTCGACCTCAAAGTAAATGTTAAGCATATGTATATTGGTCCGGATACTCATCGACCCCAATATCATTCATCTTCGATTTGGTCCGGATAATCATCGACCTCAAATCGATCTTTTATGTATTGGTACGGATCATCATCAACCCCAATACAAAATTTAGCATACTTTGGGTAATCACAAGGCCTAAGTATCAGTAGAATATGTATTCACACAACCAGATTACTTATACTTGTTCGAAATATTTTTCTCTATAATATTCACTGTACTTATCATTTATTTACGAATTTATACTGCAACGTAGTCAATTGACAACATGTCTACATATGACATACAAGAATGAGATCCTATGCTAGATCTGAATGAAAGAGTCGGCTACTCAATAATCCTGTGAGCATTCACAATGCAACATCTCCGAATCCCTGGAATGAAATCAAGTATGACGCCCTTGTGGCTGGACCCCTAAAAGTTTTTGTAGACATTTTTATAGCAAGAGTTAGTACTCAAAAGATTTTGAAAACATTTAACAAGTAATTTATCTCAATTAATATTGATTATTGATTACACATGTTTGGTTCATGCAGACTCCCTTGAGTTTCCTCACCTCTCATCTAATGTACGCGCCTAACGATCTATACTTAGCCCACCTAAATACCACCCCAGGCTATCTCGACTAAAGTATATAACCGATATTATCAATATCATACTCTCCTGTACCGCCCATTCAGCACGAGTCATTATTAACATTTCTCGCAATGTCCTTCATTACTTATGTAACCTTCATATATGTTACAGTTAAGCATAATAATCAAGTCTCACTACTTAATTCATATAGAATTTCATATTTATCATTCAACTTTCATAATTAAGTTTCACTACTTACTATACTATAGATCATCCCCAATCTATTTAATCTTCTAATTAAGTTCCTCTCTACTTAATTTCCCATTTAGATGTATCTATATATATTAACCAGTACAAATCTCTCGATTAATATCTAATAAGTACATTTACCATATGATTGTATTAATTTACTTCACTCGCATAATTTAAATAAAGTTTATTTTCCCCAATTAATTCCCAAATTAATTAAATAAAAATGTGCAAAAATATGGGGTATTACAGATAGAAAGTGTAAAAGGAAAAACTAGGTTTGAAAATAAAACCTAGGGATTCGAATACAATACTTTCGCGGATCTGGTAGCAAATTGATATGGAGAAATGTATTTCAAGAAGATAAGGGGATTCCTTATTTTGGATATTCAAAAGCTTTTTTGAATGCTCCGAACCTATTTAATCTTTTGTTACCCTACCTTACCAAATCTAGGTAAGTGTATACAAAACTTTGAAGAAGAAAACTTTTGTTTTTGAGCGAGATATGGTCCTCTGTCTCTTGGCATCTTCAGAAAAATGTGAATAGTTTTTTTCCCGCCTCACTTTGAAACCCTAAAAATGAATTTTGCCGCTTAAAAATCTAATTCAACCAATATATACTAGTTTAAGAGGTAGGGTTGGGCGACCAAACTAAGTTTCTTAAGAATGTGGGCCTAATTACTTGGTATGTGGACTATACTAGGGACCTAAGATAAATAATTAAATTGGCTTCCAAATAAATACTCATAAATCCCAAATTATAAATCCTAAAATTTATTTCCTCACTTCATTTAATCATAACTAATTCCACTAAATAATTATGACTGCACTCTAATTTAATTGTCTTAAAAATCACTTGGATATAATGAGGACTTGTTTTTAAATTTTAATATGGTACATAATATGATTCCCCACATTAAGATTCCGATACCCTCTTTGTTAAATTAATTTTCTGCTGATTGACTTTAACCAACATGTAATTAATTCATTAATTCTCAAACTTAACTTATTTTTCTAATCCACTGGATTATAAATAATTCACTGATCAGAATTAACGATTTCACACAAATCTAATAATTTTATGGAGGGGTATCATAATCTATGGTATCCCCTAGATGCAAATTCCTTTGAATTATAATCTTAGACATACTCACAAAATTGTTACTTAATATGCGAGGTTCTATTGACTCGATATAAAATTAGATCTTAACCATAACAATCAAAGAAACATTTTTGCAATCACTCCAATCTTCATAATTATAATACTACAACTCAAACTGAGAATGGTCACGGCATGTGAGCCATGATCTAGGACCGTGACCACCTGCTCACGGTCCTAGGGCATGCCCAAAGTCAAAATTGAGTAACTAGAACTTTGCCTAGGCAAAAGGGTGATAACTAGTGGCTTTGTTAATGACCATAGAGCATGACCATTAGGATGACGACTTAGGTTCAGGACCAGTTCATGACCAGTCCATGACCAAATAGTGCCAAATATCCCACCAAAGTGGTCCATGATCGCGAGCCATGACCATATTCGTGACAAATGTAGTGGGTTCAATTAAGAGTGGTCACGACCCATGACCATGACCATTTTTAAATAGTCATAGCGTCTGGTCATGGTCCAGGAGCGTGACCAGGTGCCAGTACATATAATCACCCCCATGATTTGGCAAAATTTCACGATGTCTCTCTCACTCTCTAAACCCTAACCACATGGGCCTCTCCCTGATTCTCTCCTTTGACCACTTCCACCACATTTAATTCTCCATTTGCCTCTCTCTCTCCCTCTCTCTCTCTCAGGTATTCTTCAATTCTCCCTCTATGTGTATGGTTTGTCATTATTGGACAGAATGAGATGGGTTGATTGTGTATTATTAATTATATTTAATAGTGAAGTTGATTTGTATCAATTATTTTATTGAATTAGATTGGATAATGTGGTTAAAATTTTTTGGATTTGTTTGGGGATGTGATGGATTTGGGGGTTTAGGGTGGATTATGTTGGTTAATTTTGAGGATTTTGCCGTTATATGAGAGCCTATATGTGTGATTAGGAGACGCTATTCTAATTCTGGACTAAAACTTTTCTAATTGTAAACAAACACTTTTTTCTGAACTCAAAGCGTATCTTTGAATTTGAGTTAGGTGGGGATAGGGTTTGATTTGGAATTTTCGAATTGCAAACAACTCTGAATTTGATCTGGGTAATTAAGGTTGATTTATTAGGGGTTTAGGGTTTTAGACCTTTTATGTTAGGGTTATGTGACCCTTTTGGGTGTGTTTGTAAACCCCAAAGTCAGTTTTGGAATTAGAGTTTTCAATCACGCCTGTATTACCCCGTAATTTTATCGATATTTATTTAAGGGATTAATTAAATTAAATGGGAATTAATTGGGAATTAATCCGGATATATATACTAACGAGATGTGAGTTGGTATTTGATTATGATGTTAAAATTTATTATTTCCCAGTATGTATGGTAATACATGAGTATTGATGATATTTAAATTAAGTTGGGAAATTTAGTTGGGACGCACGTGTCAGTCGCTTCAGGAACGTAATTAATTGAAGTAACAAGTGAATTTTATTTTTATCAATCGAATGGTCATTTTGAGTGCGCCAACGTGTCCGGAAGGGTTGAAATAGTCAGAAAACACTAGCCGGGGGTTTAGTTTGGGTCCCGGGGCATTTTTAGGCCATACCGGCAACCCAAAAGGGTTGTTTGGTAATTTTAAAAATAGGGGAATTAAAACCCACGAATTTTAGAAGTTAGTTTTATATTAGAAAAGAACCCACTAAGCCATTATCCGCATTTGGTAAGTTAGAGGGCAATGGGAGTTAGAGAGGAAGAGGAGAATCAACTTTCAATCTTTCAACATCGAGCCAGACCATAAGGCGAGTGGTTTAATTACATTAATTTCAAGCGAATGTTTCTTCCATGATTAGAATTGAATAATTGTCTTATATTGGAAGTTTGATGAAAATCCATGAAATTGGAGATAGAATTCATAATATGATATAGGGATTGCATGTAGAATGTTATTGGATGAATGCCATATACAAAAATACAACTTTTGATGATGTAAAAATGGATTTATAAGGAGAAATTGTAGACATTAAATTCTGGGTTCATATTCATAGGGTTTGGGGTAAAATTTGGGGATTTATGGTAATTAGATCTTGTTTAGGAAGATTTGACCCTAAACATATGTTAAGAAACGACCAAAGAGGGTGTAGTGAAGTTTAAGAACATGAAAATACTATTGGGATGATCTTAGGATGAGTTTAGAGAAGAGAAAAATTGAGAAAAACGAAGTAGAAAATTTCTAGGTTTGAACTACCATCTCGTTAGAAGACCTACCCAGGTCGCTCGAACGACCTCGTTTGAATGAACTTCTAATGAGATGACAGTATCCCTTCTAACGAGTTGGTATTTCGTTCGAAGCCCTTCATTCAAACGAACTCGTTCAAATGACCTCATTCGAACGAGACTTCTAACGAGTTGACAGAATGACGTATTTGGCCTGATCTCATTTCAAACGTTCCCTAGACTTATTTAATTGGAGTATTAACCTTCCCTTATTGATTAGTGGGTATAATTGTGAGAATTGGGGTACGTTGAGGAATAGAACCTAGAACCTTATAATAAAATTGGATGTCAATTGAGGAGTAGGAAACGAATACCTAATTACGACGTGAGAAGGGTTGATAATGTTAATATACAAATCGGGGGCTCGTAATCGTATAACATTAAATGACGGTATAAGAACGAGATGTATACCTATATTAATAATACGAGATATCTAAGATGTGAGAATGCTTAGTATATGTGGTTTTATGTGTATAACATACCTACCATACTTGCTATCATGGGAGGTTTGCGTTCAATTAGGGCCATTTAATCTTTGTGTGCCTACGGGGGGATTTAGATTGGTACCTTGAGGGCATAGGTCAGAGAAGGACTTATTGAGAAGTTAATAAGTCTGCTGATCATGGGAGCGTAGGTATGTGCGTAACCCATGTGATGTGAACTATATTCGCCTCCATTTTGTGTGATTGTTGTTATCTGAAAACGATTCCTGAGAGATTCGGAATGCGTGGTCCTTATGTACGTGATGTACCGGGATTTGATAGAAGAGTATGTGTGCACCGCAGCTTAGTCTCGGGGTGCTAGTAATGTATATTTATGATGAGAATAATATACTGTTAAGCGAAATGAACTGTCATGTTTAATTGTGAGTATAGTTATAGCACGGTTCTGTAAAGATAAAATGGATGATCTCTAGTAACTAGTATTACTAATAATGGGAAACCGAGTATAAATGTAAAACGATCTATTTAAATCAAGATGTTGGAATTAAAGCGTGAATCATATAGTAATGTTAGGTATTATGATTGGACTAGTTAGATATGGGAATAACTAGAATTGGGTACGGGTATGTTAGGAGTGCACAAATAGTCGAGAGGTGATTATTTCATGTGAGAGCACGTCCTAACATGTATTTTGCATTCATTGTTTTATTATCATTTAAACACTTGCTTTATTTTTAAACTGTTTTCCACAATCGGGCTCTGACCCGTTTGCTTTCAAATATATTTTATTATAAAAACCTTTTAGGTGCCCAGCCACAAGGACACCAAGCATACGAGTTCCATTCAGGTGGCGTACTGTAGCTGCTGTGGAAGTTACAGGATCTTCTCAGTAGACGCCTCCACTTTCGATCTTGACTCTATTAGTAGATTTCCTCATCAGTTGGGCATGTCGCCCCATTTCTTTTAGAAACATTTTATCTATTCAGTTTATTTTAGTTTCGGGTTGTAATCAAGTATGATTCAGACTTAATATTTGTTATTCCTGTATCTGGTTTGTTGTGAGGAGTATTCTTGCAGACTCATTATTATTATATGGTTACTTTTCATTTCATTGTGGTGGTTATGTTAGCATTTCTTATCTTCTTGCATGTTAATTTGATTTAATTAAAATTGACAACTCATCTTTTCAAATATTAGGTGGCTAGTAATTGTTAAAATGTTTTCGACAGTGATTCTATGGACTGAACCAAATTGACATTTTGTATTAATTTAATAAAGGAGTAGCTAACCGATATTTAATTAGCTGGGGTATCACAGGTGGTATCAGAGCATCAGGTTCTAGTGTCCTTAGGATCTGTACGGCTTGTTATGTTTTCGCTGAGCTTTCTTTGATGTAGAGCCCAATATTTTAGGACTGTTGTATTCTTTTGTGTATGTTTCGCTCTTTAGCTATATTGAGATAATAACTGCGAACTGATAAACTTTACTCTCATTTTAGATGCCTCCATGACGTGCACAGCGAGTTCCTAGGGATGCTCAGCCTGAGCCACAACCTGCACTAGTTCCGGGCATTATGAATGTCGCAGAGGTTGCAACCATTGTAGCCCAAGCGGTGAATGACACCCTCGCAGTTGTACAACAGGAACCACCTCAGGCACCGACAGTAGCGCCAGTTCAGGCTCATGCATTCCCGTCTGCTTGGGAACGCGTCCGTGATGCTTTTTAGAAAGCACACCCTCTGGAGTTTGCACGTAGCTCCGATGTTGTGGTATCCAGTCAGTGGAGGAAGGACATTCAGATGCACTTAAGGATGTACGAGTGCACCAATGTTCAGAAGCATATACTGGCTACTTTTAAGCTAGTAGGATCAGCATTGCAGTGGTGGGAGTCCATTACCACCGCGGAGGAGAGGGACGCCCTCACTATACAGGAGTTCTGGGTGCGGTTCGACCGTAAATATTTTCCGTCAGCTGTTCACACAGAGATGAGGAGGAAGTTAATGAACCTCAAGAAGGAGGGAAAGACCGTAGCCGAGTATGAGGCTGAGTTCACCAATCTCTTGAACATTGTTCCGGATGATATTCCGACTGAGGAGAAGAAAATTCATAAGTTCACGGATGGATTGACTTGGAGGATCCATCAACACTTATTGGGGAATCTCTCGTTGGCCACTTATTCTGATGTGGTTAACGCTACACTACTTCACTGCCAAGATCATCGCTTCCACATGTTTGAGAGTAAGAGATCAGGAGAGTCCAGCCATCAGGGAAGGACCGGGGGAAATGGTGCCAGCGGGGCACAATCTGCTCAGGGACAACACATGCAGGGTGACCAGGGTTCCCAACATGGGGATCATAAGAGATTCAGATCTGGGGGTTTCAGAAGTGGACAGGAAGGTTTCAGACATGGCCATCAGGGTTAGAACGACCATCAGGGCTAGCAGGGCCAGAATGGTCAACAACAGCAGTTTCAGCAGGGCCAGCATGGCCAGGGTAGGAATGGTAACGGCCAGCAGGGCCGTGGACAGCAGGAACAATGAGGGGGAAACTTCCCGGGGAAGTGCTTCGTTTGAGGAAAGACTGGCCACAAATGCCAGGATTGTCCTGATAGGGGTAGGGCCCCAAAGCAGCAGCAACAGGGTGCTCGACACGAGCCACAGAGGCCTATGTTTCCTGCCACCCTCCCAGCACCGCCAAGGAAGGCAGCATTACCACCCATTCCAGCGGTCCCAGTCCAGCAGGGACAGCTTCAGTATGGAAGAGTGTATCAGCTCCAGCATGCCGCAGTCCCACAAGATCCACCTTCTATTGAGGGTATGTTCTCTATTCACGGGATTTTAGGGAGTATTTTATTTGATACGAGGGCCACACATTATTTCATTGCCAAGAGATTTGCATGCACTATTGGGTTATTAGACACTGCAGAGAGCACGGTTACTTGTGTAGATTCATCGTTGAGTAAGGGTTCCATGATATCAGTTATTTGTATAGATGTGGGTATAGAGATCGGGAGATTTACTTTACCCGCTGATATGTTAGTATTAGATATGACTGAGTATGATGCGATTGTTGGTATGGATTGGCTAGTTGCATACCGGTCCATGATTGATTATTTCAGTAGGAGTATTATCTTTGCCATTCCCGGGCAGGAGATATTTTTAGTGGCGATGCCTCGCCCTGAGGGAGGATCGTCCACTCACTTGTACTATATAGAGGAGGAGACCTCTAAGCAAGTGGTGATGCCACTCGATTCGATTCCAGTCGTTAGAGAGTTCGCTGATGTATTTCAGGACATACCTGGATTACCTCCTAGTAGAGAGATAGATTTTGTTATCGATTTGACGCCGGGCACTCGGCCAATTTCCCGTGCACCTTACCGTATGTCTCCAGTAGAGATGAGAGAGCTACGGGATCAGATAGAGAAGTTATTGGGTCAGGGGTTTATCCGAAGGAGTACTTCGCCATGGGGTGCCCCTATGTTGTTCGTAAAGAAGAGGGATGGATCTTTTAGATTGTGCATAGATTATCGGGAGTTGAATAAAGTCATGATACGGAATAAGTATCCGTTGCCCAGAATCGATGACTTATTCGACCAGCTGAGAGGAGCTTCCTTCTTCTCAAAGATTGATTTGCGATCGGGATACCATCAATTGCGTATCAGGTAACAGGACGTCTCAAAGACTACTTTCTTGACGAGATATGGTTCCTACGAGTTTCGGATTATGCCTTTTGGTTTAACCAACGCTCCAGCCGTGTTTATGTACTTGATGAATAGGGTGTTCAGAGAGTTCCTAGACCAGTTCGTCATCGTCTTTACTAATGACATTCTGGTTTACTCCCAGACAGAAGAGGAGCACGCCGAGCACTTGAGGCAGGTTTTGCAGACGCTACGTCAGAACGAGATTTATGCAAAGTATGAGAAGTGTGGGTTTTTGCTGAAGGAAGTTCAATTTTTGGGACATATCATTTCAGACCGGGGGATATCTGTTGATCCGGGGAAGGTATCCGCGATGAGGGAGTGGGGACAGCCCACGACACTGACTAAGATCCGTAGTTTCTTGGGCCTAACAGGATACCACAGCAGGTTTATTCGGGGTTTCTCAAAGATAGCGGGTCCTTTGACACATCTGGCTCGTAAGGGTGTGCCATTCATCTAGAGCGATGCCTGTTAGTTGGCATTCGATGAGTTGAAGGACAAGTTGACCTCAACACCTGTGTTAGCATTGTCCAGATCGGGAGTTGAGTATTTAGTCTACACCGATGCGTCCTTACAAGGACTTGGAGGTGTGCTGCAGCAGGAGAGTCATGCCATAGCTTATGCTTCCCGTAAGCTTAAGCCTCGCGAGAGGAATTACCCCACCCACGACTTGGAGTTAGCGAAAGTCATTTTCGTTCTTCATATTTGGAGACACTATCTCCTAGGGGAGAAATTTCGGTTGTTCACAGACCATAAGTCTTTACAATACCTCTTCACGCAGAAGGAACTGAATATGCGCCAACAATGACGACTTGAGTTTGTGAAGGATTATCAGTTTGATATCCAATATCACCCGAGGAAGGCTAACGTAGTAGCAGACGCGTTGAGTCGTAGGCCAATAGATGAGGTGGCCGGGATGTGGAAAGCCAAGTGGAAGGAGTTGGGACACCAGGATGCAGTGGCCCGATTGTTCATGTCTGTGATGACTGTTACACCGCAGATTATTTTGAGAGTGATAAAGGCCCAAGCAAAAGACTCATTCTGTCAGGAGCAGATAGATCAATTACTAGCAGAGGGAGCCGAATCCTATACCGTTAGTTCAGACGGGCGCTTCAATGGGAGACTGGTTGTTCCGGAAGGGGAAGATTTGCGACACGAGGTTATGGCAGAGTCGCACGGATCTGGTGGGGATAAGATGTACCAAGACATGAGACGCCAGTATTATTGGAGCGGGATGAAGAGCGATATCGCCGGGTTTGTTTCTAAATGCGCCACTTGTCAGCTAGTAAAGGTGGATCATCAGAAACCTATAGGACTTCTACAGTCATTAGAGGTTCCGACGTGGATATGGGAGAGCATATCCATGGACTTTATCACGGGATTACCTACATCACAGAGGGGTCACGATTACATATGGGTAATTGTGGATAGATTGACCAAAGTTGCTCATTTTCTACCCGTGAGGACAGATTACACTATGGGACAGTATGCCCAGATTTTCATTGCGGAAATAATGAGACTTCACGGGGTGCCCCTAAATATCGTGTCTGACCGAGACAAGATATTCGTTTAACGATTTTGGGAGAGTTTCCAAGAGGCCATGGGTACGGAGTTGCGGTTGAGTACGGCTTATCACCCGCAGACTGATGGGCAAACCGAGCGGACAAATCAGATGTTGGAGGACATGTTGTGTATGTTCATCCTAGACTTTGGAGGTGGATGGGAACAGTACCTTCCACTGGTGGAGTTTGCATATAATAACTCCTACCATTTCACCATTGGCATGACTCCATTTGAGGCATTGTACGGTAGACCTTGTCGTTCCCCAGCATGTTGGTTAGAGGTGGGGGATAACAAACTCCATGGGCCGGAAGTGATTCAGGACACTTCGGCAAGGATAGAGTTGATACGGAGTCGCATTCGGGTAGCTCAGTATCAGTAGAAGGGCTATGCTGATGCGAAGAGGTTCTTCAGAGAATTCAAAGTGGGGGACCAGGTGTTACACAGAGTATCTCCTATGAAGGGGATTATGCGTTTTGGGAAGAAGGGGAAACTAGCACCGAGGTATGTGGGGCCATTTACTATCATCGAGCGAATTGGGCCAGTTGCGTATAGACTTGGGTTACCAGAGTACTTGCATAGGAGTCATGATGTGTTCCATATTTCCTCGCTAAGGAAATACCTTAGGGATGATTTGGCCCATACTCACATTGCTTTGAAGGACATCGATCTTCAGCTAGATAGTTCCTACGAGGAGGGGCCGATTGCTATTTTGGACCAAACTGAGCGAAAACTGAGGTCAAATATAGTACCATTAGTACGGGTGTAGTGGCGGCATCATAATGCCGAGGAGTCCACATGGGAGCGCGAGGATGAGATGCGCGAGCGCTATCCAGAGCTATTTTTACCAGGTACTTTTTAGTTCCGAATTTTGGGACGAAATTCTGTTATTAGGGGGGAAGTATGTAATACCCCGTAATTTTATCGAAATTTATTTAAGGGATTAATTAAATTAAATGGGAATTAATCCGGATATAAATACTAACGAGATGTGAGTTGGTATTTGATTATGATGTTAAAATTTATTATTTCCGAGTATGTATGGTAATATATGAGTATTGATGATATTTAAATTAAGTTGAGAAATTTAGTTGGGACGCGCGTGTCAGTCGCGTCAGGAACGTAATTAATTGAAGTAAAAAGTGAATTTTATTTTTATCAATCGAATGGTCATTTTGAGTGCGCCAACGTGTCCGGAAGGGTCAAAATAGTCAGAAAACACTAGCCGGGAGTTTAGTTTGGGTCCCGGGGCATTTTTAGGCCATACCGACAACCCAAAAGGGTAGTTTGATAATTTTAAAAGTAGGGGAATTATAACCCACGAATTTTAGAAGTTATTTTTATATTAGAAAATAACCCACTAAGCCATTATCCGCATTTGGTAAGTTAGAGGGCTACGGGAGTTAGAGGGAAAGTCTTAAGAAGTTCCAAAAAGAAAACCTCCAACCACCATCACCATCTTGGAGAAAAAATCTGTAGAGAGGAAGAGGAGAATCAACTTTCAATCTTTCAACATCGGGCCAGAACATAAGGCAAATTGTTTAATTACATTAATTTCAAGCGAATGTTTCTTCCATGATTAGAATTGAATAATTGTCTTATATTGGAAGTTTGATGAAAATCCATGAAATTAGAGATAGAATTCATAATATGATATAGGGATTGCATGTAGAATGTTATTGGATGAATGCCATATACAAAAATACAACTTTTGATGATGTAAAAACGGATTTAAAAGGAGAAATTATAGACATTAAATTATGGGTTCATATTCATAAGGTTTGGGGTAAAATTTGGGGATTTATGATAATTAGATCTTGTTTAGGAAGATTTGACCCTAAAAATATGTTAAGAAACGACCTAAGAGGGTGTAGTGAAGTTTAAGAACATGAAAATACTATTGGGATGATCTTAGGATGAGTTTAGAGAAGAGAAAAATTGAGAAAAACGAAGTAGAAAATTTTTGGGTTCGAACTTCCATCTCGTTAGAAGACCTACCCAGGTCGTTCGAACGACCTCGTTCGAATGACCTTCTAATGAGATGACAGTTGACCTTCTAATGAGTTGGTATTTCGTTCGAAGCCCTTCGCTCGAACGAACTCGTTCAAACGAGACTTCTAACGAGTTGACAGAATGGCCTTTTTGGCTTGATCTCATTTCAAACATTCCGTAGACTTATTTAATTGGAGTATTAACCTTCCCTTATTGATTAGTGGTTATAATTATGAGAATTGGGGTACGTTGAGGAATAGAACCTATAACCTTATAATAAAATTGGATGTCAATTGAGGAGTAGGAAACGAATACCTAATTACGACGTGAGAAGGGTTGATAATGTTAATATACAAATCGGGGGCTCGTAATCGTATAACATTAAATGACGGTATAAGAACGAGATGTATACCTATATTACTAATACGAGATATCTAAGATGTGCGAATGATTAGTATATGTGGTTTTATGTGTATAACATACCTACCATACTTGTTATCATGGGAGGTTTGCGTTCGATTAGGGCCATCTAATCTTTGTGTGCCTACGGAGATATTTAGATTGGTACCTTGAGGGCATAGGTCAGAGAAGGACATACTGAGAAGTTAATAAGTCTGTTGATCATGGGAGCATAGGTATGTGCGTGACCCATGTGATGTGAACTATGTTCGCCTCCATTTTGTGTGATTGTTGTTATCTAAAAACGATTCCTGAGATATTCGGAATGCGTGGTCCTTATGTACGTGATGTACCGGGATTTGATAGCAGAGTATGTGTGCACCGCAGTCTCGGGGTGCTAGTAATGTATATTTATGATGAGAATAATATACTGTTAAGCGAAATGAACTATCATGTTTAATTGTGAGTTTAATTATAGCAACGTTCTGTAAAGATAAAATGAATGATCTCTAGTAATTAGTATTACTAATAATGGGAAACCGAGTATAAATGTAAAACACTCTATTTAAATGAAGATATTGGAATTAAAGCGTGAATTATATAGTAATGTTAGGTATTATAATTGGACTAGTTAGATATGTGAATAACTAGAATTGGGTACGGGTATGTTAGGAGTGCACAAATAGTCGAGAGGTGATTATTTCATGTGAGAGCACGTCCTAACATGTATTTTGCATTCATTGTTTTATTGTCATTAAAACACTTGCTATATTTTTAAACTGTTTTCCACAATCGGACTCTGACCTGTTTGCTTTCAAATATATTTTCTTGTAAAAACCTTTTAGGTGCCCAGCCACAAGGAGACCAAGCATAGGAGTTCCATTCAGTTGACGTACTGTAGCTGCTGTGGAAGTTACAGGATCTTCTCAGTAGACGCCTCCACTTTCGATCTTGACTCTATTAGTAGATTTCCTCATCAGTTGTGCATGTCGCCCCATTTCTTTTAGAAACATTTTATCTATTCAGTTTATTTCAATTTCGGGTTGTAATCAAGTATGATTCAGACTTAATATTTGTTATTCCTGTATCTGGTTTGTTGTGAGGAGTATTCTTGCAGACTCATTATTATTGTATGGTTACTTGTCATTTCATTGTGGTGGTTATGTTAGCATTTCTTATCTTCTTGCTTGTTAATTTGATTTAATTAAAATTGACAACTCATCTTTTCAAATATTAGGTGGCTAGTAATTGTTAAAATATTTTTGATAGTGATGCTATGAACTGAACCAACTTGGCATTTTGTATTAATTTAATAAAGGAGTAGCTACCCGATATTTAATTAGTTGGGGTGTCACAACGCCATTCATTTTTTCATATATTTTTATACCAAAATACGATATTTCCATTTCTCTTTGTGCTACCTAATTAAAGAATTTGTTTGTTTTCATGTGATTTATTAAACATTGTTAGGGTTTCAATGTATGACGAGGTTTCCTTTGAACAACAATTGATTTGTGATGATATTTCCTTTGAACATTGTTGGGGTTTTTTTGTATGAGTAAACATTGATGGGGTTTTCTTGTATGAGTCTAAAAGTCGGTATAATACATCATTTGTGTAGTTGGTATTTTATACTCATTATTTGGATATGAAATATTGGTTATTTCTATTACTCTTTTCAATTAAAAATACCTATATGTTTTTTGATCTTAAAATGCTGATTGAAATGCTTATTGGAATCGGCTGGGAGAGAGAAGGATGGATTTTTTTTTTCTATTTTTTTAATAAATGAATAGATCTTGTAAAGGTAATACATTTTTTGGTGAGGAACAATGAAGAATTGGTCAGATTGTAATGGTAAACTTTGTATTTTTTTATAATTGATAAATATTTTAAACTTCATTGAATCAATCCAAAACAAATGCATATATATATATATATATATATATATATATATATATATATATATATATATATATATATATATATATATATGTATATTTATTTATCTTATATGATTATGTAATCCACAAGGGTGAGAAAGTTCATGCTTTTCCCAGGTTCTGTGTCTTCTCTCTCTTTGAAAGGTTTAAATTCAAAATTTCGGTTAAAATTAGTATATCATGCTAGTTAGAGACATGTTCTTTTTCTATAGTCTCCCTTTATGTCTTCTCGTTATTTGAAGAAGGAGAATGCAAGCCTTCTTAAGACTTAATAACGGTAGAGGTTCTCCTATGTCTTCTCTATCTTTTTGTTATAAATTTTATTGAAAGGTGTATATGAATTATTGTATGTGTGTGTGTGAGAGCGATAGTGAAGTTTTAGGATATATGGAATGGTCTAAACAAAAGCCAACTTTTAATTTTTTCAAATTAAATATTAAACATAAACAGATTAACCCAAAGTAAAAATGTTACACAAGTTTTAAACAAGTTATGATTAAACCGATTAACTAATTTTATCTTAACCTAAACATGAATCTAGGTGAGTTTAGGATAAAATACAGTAAATCAATCACAATTCTCGATGTACAAGGAAAAGCCACAACGGGAAAAACCTCGGATGGCCCAACCATGCAAATTCACTATGATACGAATTTATAAAAGACTGATAAAAAAACTTACACATCCACTCAACACCCTTGTAAGCCTTAACGCATCTTCAATATCCAACCGCTCCTCTACGGAACAACATATGAATCCACCCATGAAATTGTCATAATGCGTGAGTCCCCACATGTCTCGGTACCCATTGAATAACTTAACAACCATCACACAATACAAATTCTACCATATGTAGACCGATCAGATTAGGAATCCACCGCACAAAATTTTTCTCTATCAAGATGATGAGATAAACAAACTATGGTGACCAGAAATAAGATCTCAAAGAATATAAAGATGAATCTTGGATTTAAAATAGTTTGGGTATAAACTAGGGTTTGGGTAAATCATAGAGATTTTTTATAGAGTTTGGAACTCAAAATCAATGAAAATGTCAATTTAAAAACAACTTCCCCGAAGTCCTTTTTATAGTAGAAATCACTTTTGAAGGATAATGACCAAATTTTTTTGTAAAAGAACTAGTTTTTTAAAAAAATCACCGCCTCGATTGAAGTTTTGTTGGATCTCATTTGAATGGCGTACCTGTTCTCGTTAGAACAACTTATAATGAGATATCCAACAAGAAACCAGAGAATGCAAACACTGGGTCATTTGAAGTTTCATTGGAACCTCATTCGAATGAATTACATGTTCTCGTTAGAAAAAAATCTAACAAGATATCTAACGAGAAAAGAACAAAGTCTAATTTTGACTCGTTTTATGTTTTGTTCGACCTTGGTTCTAACAAGGTGTCATGAAATCACTTTAAAACATTAAACGACACCCAAAACTAAATATCGAAGGATAAAAATATATACGTATGCATACCTAAGAGATCCTTAGAAGTAAAAAACAAAACGTGGCATAAAACATGACTCGCTAAATGGTCAATGGTTCTTACATGGACAAATCCCCTAATATATATATATATATATATATATATATATATATATATATATATATATATATATATATATAACAAGATTTTTATGACAACATCTCACTTAGCTCATGTAACATATGAATTTTAAATCCAAAACAGATCGTGCATGTGTGTGAGGAGGCCTATGCAAAGTGAACCCATTAAGAAAGTCATTTTCAAACTACTCCATGCATGTATGATTAAGATCAATATAAAATCATAATCAAAGGTTCTAGCCATATGGAAACATGGAATGAAGTGGATTCAAACACACCAATATGCGATACAAAATGTGTAAAACTAAACTACACATAAACAAAAATCTTTTTGAGTTTTCAAACATTTTTCAAAATGATACCATTTTTTTTAAAAAAAAAATCAAAAAAGGAACAAAGTCTTTTAATATTTTTCAATAAGTCACAATAAATGAAAAATCAAAATTAAAAAGACTCAAATCATATACAAATAGCAAATACATATAAGATGAAGTACAAAAGCTAGTGTATGTAAACATGTGAACACAATGACCATTAGATATAGCATGAGAAGAATCATGTCAAGAATCAAAAAGTATACCATTTAAAGCCTCCAAATATGATTTCCTAACCTAGATAGGTGAGACATAACGTGTTTAGGTTTTGGGAACCTCGGTGACTCTAGACTTAGACTTCCTAAGGCCATTTCTAAGATCAAGGAAAAAATGCATAAGGTGATATTTCCTACCACAATGTGTGCATGTGTGGCCACGAGGAGTGTCACCATTGGGTTGATCTTTTCTAACATTCCTAGCAACATTTGACTCTCCCAAAAGCTTGATTTGGCTTTAGTAGAGAAAGCATTTGGAATATCGAATCTAATCCCATAAGTGTTGATTTGGATGGTGCCTAACATCTTATCCAACTTTTCTGACCTAGAATCCAAATTAAATTTGAGATTACTTGAGTCTTTTAATCTCTCCTTTCTAACTCTACAATACTATGCTCGAGCAAATGAAAAGACTCCTAAAAAACTAGGGAATCCTTCTTCAAAATCTCCTTTAATCCCCAAAGGCTATCTCTTTCCCCCTCAATAAATACAATATTTTCCCCAAGACTCTTCTCACGTTACCTAATATCCTCAATAAAAAAACTATCATCATTACCTATGGAACATTCTTTTAACCTAACTTCCAACTTCAAGTTAGTCTTTTTTAATTTTATCATTTCTACATGCAACTCATGGAAGGAAACTTGGAGTTCACTCTCCCCCTCCCCCTCATCCTCATCTTCTTTATCTTTTTTGTATTCTCCACTCTCTCAACTATCACACATTTGGGAACCACAAACAATCCCTAGGAATTTTCATTCATAGAATTATCTTCATCGAAAGATTTTCCATCAAGTCTCACATTACTAGCCATAAACATGGTGTATTTGCGCTCAATGGGGGAATTGTCCCTCTTTCAGATCACTATCACTAAGGGTGGCATTATGAACCTTCGATTTCTTTCCCTCCTTCCTTATTTTAGTGGGACACTCATTTTACCTATCTCCATAACCCTTGCACCCAAAGTATCTATCCGACTCATCCCTCTTACAATTACCATTATAATTTTTAGGAAATTTTGTAGCCTTGTTAAATTTTATTTTCTCAGACTTTTTTTCTCTCTCTATTGGTTTTCAAATTGAGAAATTTCTTAAACTTTTTTGTAAACGTGGCCATATCATCAGAATTGATGTTAGACTCGTCATCTGAAATCTGAGTTTCCTCCTTCTGGGATTTCCATGTAATGCCCTTATCTTTCTTCGTCTTTTTGGGTAAAAGCATGTAAAGCTCATAAGTTTGAAGATCACCTGCAGGCTCTTCATGTTTATTAGGGTCCAAAGTACCTAAGGAGTTCACAACTATCACTATTGAATTAAATCTTTAAAGTAAGGTCCTTAAGATTTTCTTGACTACACCATTTTCGAGTATTTTCTCTCCCAAGTTAAATGAAGAGTTCACAATATTAGACAATCTAGCTTAGAACTCATCAAAAGTTTCACTCTCCTCCATCTTAATAGTTTCAAACTGAGTGGTGAGGTTTTGGAGTGTGGAAGCCTTAACAGCAATAGTACCTTCATAGGTAAATTAGAGTTTGTCCCAAGCCTCTTTTGACGTTTCACATGTCATAAAACGGTGGAATGCATCCAGTGTGATCCTACAAAATAAAGCATTTAAACCACGTTAATTATAGTTGAGCAATTTAAGATCATCCTCACTCCAGGTTTCCATGGGTTTGGGAATATTATAATCATTAACTAATCTTATGGGTGGGGACCAACCCTTAACTACAGATTTCCATACCTGCTCATCTGACGACTTAAATGAAGATATCATACGGGCTTTTCAGTACGTGTAATTTGACCCATCAAACAAAGGTGGTCTAGAAAATCATTGAACCTCCATATAAGTACCGATAAAATTAGTGCCTAAACCATAATCTAATACAATAACTTATATTTATCTTTGATATTAATTCGAAGTTGCAGGATATATGGAATGGTCTAAATAAAAGACAATTTTTAATTTTTTCAATTTAAATATTAAACTTAAACGGATTAACCCTGAGTAAAAACATTTCACCAGTAATTCAAAGTATAATGGAATCGCTCAACTCGTGTCATGGACAAGGGACGAGTGAGGTCATCCTTAGGAGTGTTCCTAAAATAGTAATTCAAAGTATAATGCAAGTGTTTATCGATTCACAAGTCATTATAGAAGAATGAATGCATTCATTGGACAAGACACAAGTAAGCAAGCATATAAAATATATTAAGAATATATGATAAAAATAAGGTAACGAATGTGTATAAGGGAGGAATCGAGTCTAGGGATTTACCCAAGACGCCTACGTAGGTCAAGGGGCGTCGAAGTCCACATAGTTCGATGATAACGTAGGGTGGGATTTAACCCATTAATCCAAACGGGGGATTTCTCTTATATGTGTGTGTAGGGATAAATGTGCTTCAAGTGTGAGGGTGTGTAGGGAGAATCCCTCTTTTGGAATTTATATGTAAACCCTATTTTTCTTATTTTTGGTTTTTTTATTATGAAAATGTAGTATGTGTAGATATTAATAATAATGGTTTGAGATTAAGGTTTGTGGTGTAATAAAATAAAGCGTTAGAAATAAAGCTACTAATGCTAAAAGAAGAGAATATAAAGACATGGGTGGGGAATTAGACCTCCTTATGAAGACTTGAAGTGGATATTGTGTGTAGATGCGCTGATCTCATGATGGGGTGATGGTGGTATGAGGATATGGGTGAGAATTTACTAAAAGGAGTATGAAAAGGATGGAAGGAATGTGGGAAATTGACTTTTTAAAATGGGAACAACTCTGAATTCGAGAAAATGTTCTCTAAATTGCTCAGAGGGATGGTTAGGGGTCCTTTTCAAAGTGAGGTCATGGCCTCTATTTATAGTGCCTAGGGGGGTAGCGATCGGCAGGGTCCTTAACCTACCTATCGATATAGAACCCCGGACACACTGTCGATCGACAGGGTCCTAGGGGTACCATTCAACAATCTGAGGCCGATTTTTTCGAAAAAAATGGTTGTAAAACATGGACCACAAGTCAGAATTACACACAGAGTGGACCATTGGATAGTGTATTCAGAGCCCTTAGAATCCATTGAGTCGCTCCCGGGTTCGAGAGCTGATCGATGTTGAGCCCGAACTTACTTAAGTTAAACTCATCATTTTATTTAGAGATAAATTCCCGTAAATAATGTTTTTATTTAAATATCTCATGAAAAATAGCATAAGATTTTTTTTCAAAGGCAAGTGTAGATGAAAATATAACTACCTTTACATGTAACTTATAAGTACCATACAACTTTACATACCCAATATCCTTAGTTTAACATTTACACAAAGATCTTCTTGACATTCAAACCATATTAGATATCTGTCACTCCCCCGTTTTAACGTCCTAACTTGGCAGTGAACTCCAAATGATAAACATACCAGAACAAAACATTATAGGAGTCTAAGCTATAAAGGCTTAGTGAATAACCATATACCACACATATAACCAATTTGAATAACCATTTTTATTTTGTTGTAATGCTCTAACCCAACAAGAATTATGAAACTCTCGAAAGCCTAGACCTGTCGCAGTCCAATTAACCCACCACAGTTATTGGGGACCACCACATCCCTTTATTTGGCCCGAGTACACAAACCTTTTAAGTTAGATTAACAGGACCACCACATCCCATAGGACCCACCATAGTCCTTAACATTAGATAAAGGACCCTCCACAGTCCATAAGATTAAATAACATTGCTTAATCTTTTTAATCATATGCATATGTTTCATAAATACCACATCACTCCATAAGCATTCTAATACATGCATTTAACTACACATTTCCATATAATAATATAAGAATTTATATTCAATAGGGAAGGTCACTCACCTTGAAGTAGGTAATAAAATCAACACCAAGATCAACTTCCTTTGTATGGTAGCATTAGCCATTTCCGTACCTAAAAATTTGACATTTTTAGTATTTGAATACACCAAATAACATTAAACTTCATAACACATCGCATTAGTTGGTCAATCAGAAATAACTGAAAAGAAATTAAATATGAAGATTAATATTTCTATAACACCCTATTAATTAGGGTTCTAACAAAATTTAAGGAATTAAATTACCAATTTTCTAGACAAAGTTATGCCCATTTTATTACACCCTTTTCCAAATCATTTTTCAAGAAAAACAGTAACACAACTTCAAGTTCTAGGAATTTTCATACTTTTTATGCATCAAAACTTTGCTTCATATTCTACTCAATATCAATAAGCACATTGACTAATACAAAATAGATGTTTCATAATTTTTTAGGGTACATTTTCTATGTCGAGCAAAATGTCAAACACCTGGTATGCATTCTTACTCCTTTAAAGCATATTTTAAACCAAAACTTCAAACTATCACCAAAGGTTCATTTCTTCATATTTTCACATAGTTTTCGGATATGTTATACATATATGAGTATCGTTTACTCTCCAACTAGAATCACTCAATTCCAATATGTATTCCATGATTTATTCCATTTTTAGCACAACTAGGTCGGAATAGAATTTTAAAGCATAGCTTAACATTTTCAAGCAAACATAACCTCCACCTTGGGTATTAATCATGGAAACATATAATAACATGTTCTAACATATACACACATCATAAAAATGAATTTTCTAAATCAAAAAGCTTCATGAGAAGGAAATTCAAATCTAGGACTTCAAAGTTAGCATTTACGATCCTAATACGCATTCTTACATAGGTTTCCTAAACCATTTTTGTTTTTAACACAATTTAGCAAAATGGGTATCATAAAAATCTTTATTAAAATCAGAAAAAAAAATATTACAAGTGAAAACTTAGCATACAACTTCTTCTCTCGCAAGGTCTGTAAAATAATACGCAGGTGGTGTTCATGCTCATCCCTACTACGAGAATATATCAAAATGTAATCAATGAAGAAAATAACAAAGGAATCAACATATGGGTGAAATATATGGTTCATCTATGAATACATCCGGTGCATTTGTTAACCCAAATTTCATGACAAGAAATTCATAATGTCCATACCTGGAACGAAAAGCAGTTTTAGATATGTCACAACCTCTTACTTTCAATTGATGATATCCGGATTTGAGATCAATCTTGAAAAACACTTTGGATCCTTGCAACTGATCGAACAAGTCATCAATGCAGGGTAGTGGGTATTTGTTACGGATAGTCACCTTATTCAATTGACGATAATCGATGCACAGTCTCATGGTTCCATCTTTCTTCTTCATAAACAATATTAGGGCTCCCCACGTTGATACACTAGTCCTTATAAAACCATGATCGAACAAATCTTGCAACTGTATTTTTATCTCCTTTAATTCTGCAGGTGCTATGAAATATGGTGCAATAGGTATCTGTGCGGTGCCTTGTCCTAACTCAATCGCAAATTCTACCTCACGGTCTAGTGCTAATCCTAGGAGTTCTTCTGGGAAGACATCTGCAAACTCATTAACTACTATTTTATCTGATAGTTTTCTAGCCTTTTGTCTTATGTCCACCACATGGGCAAGATAACCCTGACACCCTTTCCTTAACAATTCATAAGATTTTGTAGAAGATATCAAATATGTTGGAGTGATATTTCGTTCCCCAACAAATTTAAATTCAGGTTCACCCTATAAACGAAACATTACCTCCTTTCTAAATCAATCTAAATATACATGATATGAGGCCAACCAATCCATATCGAGTGTCACATCAAAGTCACGTATATCGAGAGGTAACAAGTCAACTAGTAATTATTTTTCACCCACTCTCACCACACACTCCCTATATACCTTCTCAATAAAAACTAACCCCCCCACTGGAGTAATAATAGCTAAACCAGAATCTAATGATGATAATGGTTTGTTAAGATGAAACAGATAAATCAAAGACACAAAAGAATGTGTAGAACCAGGATTTATCAACACATAAGCATCTTTATTACCAATAGGAAGTGTGCCTGTCACTACACTAGGCATAGCTTGTGCATCTTGTTGCGTCAGTGCAAAGACTCTGCCTTGGCCTTGGCTTTGGGATATACCTCCTCTACCTCCCCTGGGTACATTCTATGTAGAACTCCTACCTCCTACTGCCTCATTCCTAACTGATGTTGTAGCTCCCATCATTGGACAATTCTTTTGTAAGTGCCCTAGTTGATGACAATGGAAACATAATGGTGTCATCTCAGCTATTGTAGACTCCCGAGACATGTGACCTTGACCACCACATCTATAACAAAATATGGCCCTTGGTACCAACACGGATGCACTTTCTGACTAATTCATTCAAGTCCTTCCACCTCAAGCTTGAAATCTTCCACGTGCACTTCTATTATTTTTAAATTCTTGTCCCTTAGGTACTCCCCATGCTACACTCTAAGCTGAGGTTCCTGTCTCCCATCCATATGATCTTATACCATCATGTCTAGCCTTTTTCGAGTGTTCAACTTGCATTTCTTTCATTGACTTTTCTGACACCATGGCCTTATCCACCAAGTCCACATAATCTGTGATCTTCATATTAGCAACAATGATTTTTATATCTACACTCAAACCAATTTAAAACCGATCATATTTACTCTCTGCTGTCCTCACCAAGTCAGGTGCAAATCTAGATAAGGATATAATAAAGCTTCATACTTTGCCACTGTTCAGTTCCCCTATTTCAACGTGATAAATTCTTCCTCTTTCTCTTTCCTATAAAGCCTTGGGAAATATTTTTCAAAGAACACCTTCACAAACCTCTCCCATGTAATTTGTGGAGGATTTATTGGCACCACTCCCCCCATTGTAGTAAGTAACCTTTCTATTGCATCCCATCATAACTTTGCATCATCAACTAACCTAAAGGTTGCTAACAAAACCTTTTGTTCATCTCGCACATCCATCATCTTGAATATTTTTTCCATCTTTCTAATCCACCCCTCTGCCACTAACGGATCAGTAGTCCCAGTAAATGCTGGCGGATATAACTTCATGAACCTCTCATGCAATTTATCCCTATCCCCACCATGTTCTCCACCTCTTTCCTGTTCCATTAATTGTGCCATGGCACCTAATATTCTTCCCACATCATCAATAGGTTTTTGTTGCACCTATGGTTCCTCCACTTTAATATGTATATGTCCTTGTTGACTATTAGGAACATAAGATGCCTCACCCTCTGCCCTATCACGTGGTTCATGTGGATCCATCACTCACTGCAATATAATTAACTTAAACAAAATACAATAGTAGCAGTTTAATATTAACATTGTTAGTCAAAATCCAGTCGCATAACAAACTCACTTTCAAGTGTCCACTGCCAATCTAGACCCTCACACCCTGTCCAAAACCTAATAACCATTGTCTGATACCAGGATGTCGAGCCCCAACTTACTTAAATTAAACTCATCATTTTATTTAGAGATAAATTCCCTTAAACAATGCTTTTATTTAAATCTCTCATGAAAAATAACATAAGATTTTTTTTCAAAGGCAAGTGTAGATGAAAACATAACTACCTTTACATGTAAATTATAAGTTACATAGAACTTTACATACACAAGATCCTTAGTTTAACATTTACACAAAAAGATTATTGACATTCAAACCATATTAGATATCCCTCATTCCCCCGGTTTAAGGTTCTAACTTGGTAGTGAACTCCAAATGATAAACATACCTGAAACAAAACATTATAGGAGTGTAAGCTATAAAGGCTTAGTGAATGACCATATACCACACATATAACCAATTTGAATAACCATTTTTATTTTGTTCTAATGCTATAACCCAACAAGAATTGTGAAACTCTCGCAAGCCTAGACCCGCCACAGTCCAATTAACCCACCACAGTTATTGGGGACCACCGCATCCCTTTATTTAGCCCGAGTACAGAAACCTTTAAGTTGGATTAACAGGACCACCACATCCCGTAGGACCCACCATAGTCCTTAACATTAGATAAAGGACTTACCACAGCCCATAACATTAAATAACATTGCTTAACATTTTTAATCATATTAATATGTTTCATAAATACCACATCACTCCATAAGCATTCTAACACATGTATTCAACTACACATTTCCAAATGAAAAAAATAAGAATTTATATTTCATAGGGAAGGTCACTCACCTTTAAGTAGGTAATAAAATCAACACCAAGATCTACTTCCTTTGTATGGTAGTATTATCCGTTTCCGTACCTATCAATTCGACATTATTAGTAATTGAATACATCAAATAACATTAAACTTCATAACACATCGCATCAGTTGGTCAATCAGAAATAACTCAAAATAAATTAAATATGAATATTAACATTTCTATAACACCCTATTAATTAGGGTTCTAACAAAATTTATGGAATTAAATTACGAATTTTCTAGACAAAGTTATGCCCATTTTATTACAACCTTTTTCAAGAAAAATAGCAACACAACTTCAAGTTCTAGGAATTTTCATACTTTTTATGCATCATAACTTTGCCTGATATTCCACAAAATATAAATAAACACATTGAATAATACAAAATAAATGTTTCATAATTTTTTAGGGTTCATTTGCTATGTCGAGCAAAACGTCAAACACCTGGTATGCATTCTTACTCCTTTAGGGCATATTTTAAATCGAAACTTCAAACTATCACCAAAGGTTCATTTCTTGGTATTTTTACATATTTTAAAGATATGTTATACATATATGAGTATAGTTTACTCTCCAACTAGAATCAATCAATTCCAATATGTATTCCATGATTTATGCCATTTTTAGCACAACTAGGTCGGAATAGAACATTAAAGCGTAACTTAACATTTTCAAGCAAACATAACCTCCACCTTGGGTATCAATCATGGAAACATATAATAACATGTTCTAATATATGAAAAAAATCATAAAAATGAATTTTATAAATTAAAAAGATTCACGAGAAGGAAATTCAAATCTGGGACTTCAAAGTTAGCATTTACGATCCTAATATGCGTTCTTACGTAGGTTCTCAAACCATCTTTGTTTTTAACACAATTTAGCAAAATGGGTATCATAAAAATCTTTATTAAAATCAGAAACAAAAATATTAAAGGTGTAGAACTCATCCATGAGACCAACTTTAATAAAGAAGTAATTACTTTAAGAGGATTCATTGATTTATAGAAAGTTTCCAAAGGATTTCTTCCTTAACTTTTGTTATCTCTCTCTCTTTAGGCAAAACGCTTTTTCATGGCTGAATTTGCTGAAAAAAGTTTTTTTGTAAGAAGTTTAAGTCGGACAAACAATCACCCACCCTCTAACCAATCAAAAAATAGCACATGGTGTGCTAATAAGACAAACGTCACATAAAGCATGGACATATTGCCCTTGTTCCGTACTTTCAGTATAAATTCTTGTTCGGACCACCGTTTAACACACAGTTTGTTGCGTTACAACCCTAATTTATATATCTAGTACTTTCGTATTTTGTGTTTTCCCAAAATCATAAAACTAGTAAGCCTAATTTGGGCTCTAATAGGAAAGTAGCAATTTACCGAAAATCTCAAAACTTTCACATTTGGCGACCAAACATTGCCAATTTCGTACCAACACCCTAGTTTACTTTATAAACATAATGATGTATGAAAAACATATTTTATGATGATTTTAACCACATATCTAATCATATGCTCTAAATATGTTATCCCCGATCATAAGCTCGACAAGCATCTAACCACATATATATCACATGAGCATGCATCCCCTAAACATGATAATTAATATGTTTAACACATAACCAATTTATAACTAATAACTAATAACTTATACTTAATCATGTAATTAACCTTCCTAATCATGTTTTAGGGCCTTACAACCAAAGTCAAATGGGACCCGAAAGCGCCCGTTAGTCAGTAGACAGGAAATTTCCAGAGGAAAATGGATCGTTCATCCGAACCGTAAGTTGATTTGTGCACGGGATGGACCGTTGGAAAGGGTATTCAGATCCTTTCAAGATTTTATTCATCTTAGTTTCATTCGGAGAGTTCACCAAGGTCAAATGGTGCCCGAAAGTGCCCAATGACCCTTCAGAGTAAAATAGGTCGTTCGTCCGTACTGTAATCCTGATTTGCACACATGGCAGATTGTTGGAAATGGTATTTTGAGACCTTAAAAGATTCATTTAGTACATTCAAGCTGAAGATATGAATGGAGTCAAATGGATCCCGAGAGCGCCCAGTGACCTTCAGATCAATTTTTAGGGTAAAATGGATCGTTCATCCAAATCGTAAGGCCAATTTGTGCATGGGATGGGCCTGTGGAAAGGGGATTCAGAGCCATTCGAAGACTCATTGAGCTTCTACTCAGACGATAAAGATAATTTGAGTCAAATGGGGCTTGGGAGCCCCCAGTGGCCTCCAAATAAGTTTTTGATAGTAAAACGGATTGTTAGTCTGAATCGTAAGGCTAATTCGTGCACGGGGCAGACCATTGTAAAGGGGATTCAGAGCCCTTCGAAGATTCATTAAACTTCCACTCAGAAGAGAAATTTTATTGGGGTTAAATCGGGCTCGAGAGTGCTCGGTGGCCTTTAGATTAGTACTCGAAGTATAACCTAGGGTTTATGGAGAAGGAGTGGGTGCTGAGGACCTAATGAGGTGCTTAGGGGGGTCCTTGGATGAGGTGTCTCTAAGTAATATGTAAGGAACTTGTCCAATAACAAGATTATTGGCACATGCACGCTCGTTTCCTTGAATGTTGGAACCCTTGTTCACAATTTCCCTTTGCAAATTGGATGAGGCTTAGATACTAGTTGATAACATGTACACCGTTTGCGCAGAAGATCCTGTGCATGTTGATAGAGGAGAAGGGATCTTGATTAAATACTATCATAATTGTTTTATCACTTGGCCAATTTATTTCTTGGTCAAGCCTAGTATATGAGCAATGTTTAATTTGAGAACAAATTATAATACTTTGTTTAATTTGAGTTATTTACATGAATTATGACATTTACGTTCTTATATTCAAAATGGACTTTATTTCAACCTATTAATACATGTGAATTAAAATTTGAATATTATTTAATGTATTTACCACAATAGATAGAATGGATGGAGGAGAGTAAAAAAAATATGATATTCATATAAATGGCGTTCAATAATTTGTTAAATACGCTGATGGAAATCTTAAAAGTGACAAGATTCCTTATCCTACACCCGTTTTATGGACTGAAAATATAAGTATTTAGATGACGTTGAGTTGTGTTTACTAAAGTGGGGAATTTTACAAGACTATAAGATATGGACATACCATAGTGAAAAAATGTATCTTATGTTCTTGAAGAATCATTGGTACCCGACTGCTTAACGGACCCCTACCGAGTGGAAGTGGTACATGATTCACCAACACATCGTTCTTTAACTGACCTAATTGATGATGGTTACGGAGTACACCACCATCAAAACCATAACCTGTGGGTACATATAATTTTCATTATGACCAAGTCAATGAACAAGTTGATACCAAATTACCCCAAAAATGAGAATACATACGGTTGAAAGCCGATGCGGTAGACCATTGTATAAATATTGTGATGAAGATCACTCGATATTATATGCAATGATTGGTTTGGATAATTTGATGAGTCAATTTGGTTTCTTGGAGAACAACATAACCCAAAATTCTTAAGCGGGTTAAAGATATTCTCCTAAAAGATAACATGCTACCAGAAAATTATCCTCGCATGAAGAAGATCTTAAAGAGTTTTTATTTGAAGCACAAATATATTCATGCATGCAAGTATGATTGAATATTATACCTCAATGATCACGAAGAGAAGGATGGGTCCTCTATATGCATTGAGCCAAGATATATGGGTTGTGAGAATGCAAAAGATAAGACTGCAAAATATCGCAAGTGCTTGCAAGTTCCACGTAAGGTTTTGAAGTATTTTCCCATCAGTCCATGATTAAAAAAAAAATTCACTGTGTGGATATTAGAGGCCATGACATGACTCGCTAGATGCGAGGTGGGCAGGAATATCATGCACCATCTGATTAATTCACTCATCTGTAAATATTCAATTGCACGACACCATGAATTTGCAAATGAACTCCGTACTGTCCATGTTTCATTATCAACCAATGGGTTTAACCTTTTTGATCATTTAAGCACTAATCATAGTTATTGGCCAGTTCTCATGGGCCTTTAATTCTCCCTTTGACTTTATGCATGAGAAAAGAGTTCACATTATTATCATTATTAATACCTGGGTTGAAGGCTTCTCACGATGATATTGATATTTTCTTAGACCCTTTATCTAAGAACTTAAAAAGTTGTGGGATAAAGGCATGAGCGCATTTGACGTTCATAACGGTGAAGATTTCTCACTTAAAGCAATGGTGATGTGGGTGATCCACAACCTTTCTGGTTATCGGATCTTGTCTGGTTGCAATGTTAATGGTTATCATGGATGTCCCATATATGGGGAAGAAACTTAATACACTTGGTTACATCATAGTGGTAAGATGAGTTATAGGGGTCATCGTTGATATCTACCGACCAATCACCCTTTTAGGAATAACAAGCCTAATTTATTTCCTATCGATCACAAGCGTAAGATAGAACCTGCTCTACTTTCCAGTCAGCGAATCGAGGAAAAGGTAAGGGCTGAGACTGTAGGGAATATATATGTAGGAAAACACCCTCGGTTTGTAAACTTGAAGCGTAAAGCTTGAAAGGATCTGAACAAACTTAGTAAAATAAAGGAGTGGTCGAGGCAATCAATATTTATTGAATTTTTGTATTGGGAAGATCATCGTGTAAGTCTTGTAATTGATGTGATGTACACGGATAAAAATATTGAGGAGGATATAATAGGAATATGTCTTGGTGGATCTCATTCAAAATATGAAGATGGGGTGTGCCACGATCTACATAAGATGAACATAAAGAAGAAAATGTGGTTAAAACATTATCCTATAATTAGAAGAATTTCTATTCCTCGTCTCCTTTCACTTTGACTACTAGTGATAAAAATATCTTCCTAAACACTTTGTTCAACTTGAAGACTTTGACTAGTTATTCTGATAATTTGCACAAGGTAGTAATCTACCAAACAAATGACCTGAAACAGTTCAAGTCTCACGGATGACATGTCATCATTCTATTAATCCATGTATTGTTTAGACATTGCTTGTTCGAGCACAAAGATCTCCATTGGGAAATTATGAAAATAAGCGTGTTCTTTACCCTGTTTCATACAAATTTGGTAAAAAGAAAGAACATTAAACCTGCTAATTCAACTTTAATCAAGGAAATTTATGTACCAGAGAAATATTTTCCTTCATCATTCTTCGATATTAGCATCCACTTAATTATTAATTCATGCAACGAGGCTTTGTTGTGGTCCCGTTAGGTATTGTTAGATTAATCCTTTTGGGCTCTTAATTTAAATATTATGTTAAGAATAGGTGGTATATTGGAATGTCAATTGCTGAAGAATATATAACTATGGAGTCGTCGCTATACGATTGGGAGCATATACCAAATAAGAGCTGAGGAATTTCAATCCTCATGGAAAATGAGTTGTTGAGTAACTCGATGACCTTGAGGATGAATTGCCTTTGGGTAACACTAAATAGGTGAGACTCACTAATTTACAATACAAGCAAGCGAGTCACTATGTCTTAAAATTGCAAGATAAAGTTGAATATTGAGAGAGTAAGTTTCTACATATATAACTGAATTATTCTTGTTTGATTATATGTATTCTCTATATTATGATCTAAACTTTACAATTTACCTTTAAGAAGTAAGAGAACAAAATTTCCCCAAAAATCAAAGAATAAATTGTACGATGAATGAGTTTAGGGCATGGATATCAAAAGAGGTAATTTTCACCTCTTTTTTGTGCGGTTATTTATTCATGTGTGGTAAAAACATGCCCTAATACAAATTTTAATAATGTATCTTCCAAAAATAAGTGATGTCTCTTCAAGTCTTGCACGCCTAGCAAAAGGTCCCATATTTCGTGTGAAAACGTTTATGAAATTCCTCACCAACAGTTTTGATTTTATATTATATCCAATTGAGGAAGAGATTTTTATTCAAAACAACAAAATTTCAATTTCTGCCTTGACTTCCCGTGTTTCTAGCAAAAGTGATAAAAATAAAAAAGGTACAATGCTAACCTATTATGGGGTTGTCTAACAAATACCAAAACAATATTATTTAGATTCCAGATAAATCGTATTCTATTATGACTGGTTGAAGGTGGAGGACACTATGAATGCTTTTAAAGTTGATCTTTAAAACTTATCTTGTTAGATTTATTGAAGATGAATAATAAAGATCGCATAGTTGACAAATCTTTTATTTGTGACTTTCAGAACGTAAAGAAGGCATTTTACTCAATGTGCATAAACAATGACTACTTAAGCAGAATCATTAAAGGACCCTAAAGAGTTCCAGCCTACTTTTCAGGACATCCCTAATTTGAAGGATCTTTTAGTTAATGTAGAGGAAGATTGAGTATCAAAATATTATTTTACCCCAACAATCCTATTTGTATCCTGTTATTATATTGGTCCTTGACAATCCTATTCGTATCCAAAATGTATCTTATTATGATATTGGGATTATATTGGCACTTTAGTTTCATTTTTGAGTGTTTAACTTGATTTATGAATGTTTAGTTTGCATGATGAAGGTTAAGTTTGAATTATGATGTTTAATATGATTTATGAATTAACTAGGATGGCATGATTCATTACATTGAATTTTCAACTCCACGGTTATAATATTACTGAATTGTACATGAATTGGTTCCTGAATATAGGTATTTTTTTTTTGGGTGGGGGGTGGGGGGAGGGATACCTAAAAATAGATATTAATTTTTTGTTACTAAAGAGATATTGTCACGGCCCTAATCCATGACATCCATTTTTTTAAATAAATAAAAACCTAGTCTTGGTACCTAATTTCAAACATTGTCCCACCCATGGTCACGAACTTGGGCCGTGACCATGGGGTCACGGATTATGGTCATGACCATGGAGACAATATTATCCCACTTTGGTCACATATTTGGGTCATGACCATAGAGTCATGGACTAAGTATCTAAACGTGGGGTCAATATTATATCACGGGATAAACCGTGACCCACTTTTAAAGTCACATATTATGTCCATAACCACTGGTTTTGGTCACGGGAAAAATGGTCATGGTCGAGGTCGTAACAATCTTCGGTATATGGTGTAGTGTTAAGATTAAGAATTTATGCACCCTTTTCAGATGGTGTGATATTACCTAAGTCTAATCAAGATAGACCCTAGACTTATAAATGGTGATGTTCAATATATTCCAAGGTATATTGATTACAATCCTCTTTCAACTTTTAATACAAAACAATCCTTTTATTAATGAAATAAAAACGTAATAACATGGTTTTAAGAATAAAACCCCAACAATCTATAGTTTAGTCTTAAATCCATGTGGCAAGGAACTTGACGCTGATTCCCTCTACATGACTCTTAAAAGTATTAGCTGGTATGATTTTTGTAAAAGGGTCTTGTAGGTTGTCATGCTATAAAATTTTGATCACGATGACGTCGCCCCCTGCATGATCTCCTAAATCGAGTGATACTTGCACTAAAAATGCTTTTCCCTCTTATGATTTTTTGGTTCTTTCGAATATGCATTCTCACCACGTGACACCCCCGATTTTCCATGCCCAGTTGATCAGGCCTGGCACTAAATGTCTGGATCACTAAAACAATTTATATCATTATCACCATCAAGGTAAACCAAAAACAATAATACTAAAAACCATCCACATTAAAAGCTCGAAAAGGGATGATATGAAAGATAACTGAACTCTAATAAATGAATCCACTATATCAAATCTCTTATTATATTTTGTTCAACTGAATAAAATAGTGTATAATTGAACCCTCCTCTGAATATAACTCTTGAATACATATGAACAACTGCAATGAACCAATGGCTCCAACTTTTCGGATACCAAGATGGATTGTCATAACAATAAGTCTGATCGCTCAACGCTGTTAAAACTGTGTATATAATAATAATGCTTGGGGTAACATTTTGTAACTTTGTGTCAGTGCCCTAACATTGGAAGAATATCTCCAATACATCAATTTGAATCATGAGACTAATTTACAATAAACATACAACCCTTCGACACTCACACGCAATGAATAACTCACCTCTCATCTAAGTACAAGTACTACATGCCTGTACCAACCCATGGCATAATTGATTTTAGAAGTCTCTATCTCCAGAAAATTAAGTACTATCACGTAATGAACAAATAACATGGAACACTACTAATTACCCAAATCGGATATCACCCTAAGGCCCATACATATATTTTATTAAGATATTCACAGTCTCATAAAAGTAATGCTCTCTCTATTTTATTATCTTTTTAATGAAATGAGTTATTCTCCAAACTACTATAAAGGATAAAAAACAACTATGTATCATGTAAAAGGGATGTAACTAACCACACGTATAAGAATACAACCCAAGTACCAGCTCCCACAATGTCACTCACAAGGAAAATACAAGTAAATGATATCAAGTATTTAACTTGACATAGGGTTCATTATTAATTTTCCATCACTTGAATTTATTAAATTCTTTCTCATTATTTATTACCCCGAACGAAGTCCACTACCTTCAATGTCCATCTCGTGCCGCTACTAGTAAGTCCGTAGAAAACCAACACGTAATGGGATTAAGAAAAACACACAAATAAACAATGGGGCGATCACTATGCAGTAGCACCACTAATGGGACCATATCCAACCCGACTAATGTCTTGAGTTAACCAACCTTATCTCATCATGGAGGAGTGACACCCTGAACGCATGATCTGAAATAATAACCTTCGTTACATCATGCCCATCTTAGCCTGCGTGTGGTAAATGGTCCCAATGTTGAATGCAAACCCTAGCTAATAGATTCACCATGAGTTAAGGTTTGTTCACATCGCAGTCCCAAAATGTTGGATTGTCATCTCAAATAGGTTTGTTATATTTTAAAACCTTACTAACATATTGAACTACATAGGATATTACGAATTCTCACGCTTATCCCAAACCATCCCAATCCCCGTTGCCAAATTGCTTCTCACATTACGAGGTTTCTAAATTCGCAAACCTTAAAATACTCAAATCCTAGTTTAAGACATATCTAAACTAATTTAATCATACGGATCATAATTCTCCCTGTATGAATACATCTTGGTAGATTCTCTCATAGATTACATATAGTTGTCCTTGTTTAATTTATAATTTAATTATACGAACCATAAACTCTCAAGACCAGAAATAAATACCCACAATACTTGAATTATTCCCTTTCTTAGCCCAACGTATATACATGACCCCAAGGTACGGCTCACTCATGCCTTTTCCCAATTTAACCCGAATTCCCAAACTGAGAGCATAAATATCATTTAAGTTTTATACATATAACCCTAAGAACTCATTCCAAAATGATAACTAATTATCTCATCTCAAAATATTAAGTATAACCCTCTTAGAAGAAACCTCGAGAGAAAACTCCCCTCGAATAACCTATAAAAATAACGAAAGCACCTAAAACTTGTGGGCTTAATCAATTCGCCCCTTGGACAAATCGATTCGGTTCTGGGAAAAATCGAGGACGATCTAAGGATGAAGATGGAGCCCCCCAAAACTCCATTATGCAACCTAAAGCTTCAAAACAATAGTCAGTGGATACCAAATTTAATTCTAAGTATGAGCACTTGATTCTTACATAAATACATAGTAATATGGGTCTATTAACATTAAATTCATGATTAAAACCTATGGTGCATTGCATACTCTACTATCATGTCCCGGTACCTATCGTACTCAAATAAGGACTATCGGTTCGGAAGTCTCCCACGAACCATATATACAAAACACACATAATGTAGGGGAACATAGTTCACATACCTATGGGTCACGCACATACCTACGCTCCCATAGTCAGCGACTTACCAACTCACAAGTGAGTCTTCATAGTCCTATGTTCTGAGATACAAGTCAAAAATCCCCTCAGGATAAGATTGTCTCTACACCACCTCCCGTGATAGCAAGCAGCTAGGTATGTCATACACATAATACTAGCAAGTAATAGGTATTCACACAACCCATCCAATCAAACGGTATACACAACCAAGTGTCATTTTCCATACGTAGAATTATTATCACTAAATACTATCAACGCATTTTAAGTTACGATATTCCCTCTCTCGTATTCAAATTATAAGGATACTATGTCACTCGAAAATCCTTAATACAAAATCGTAATCAGTCCACAATTAACCACTAATTTTTATTCTTATAAGTTCCATTTCTTCGGAACTAATTTCGTAAGTATTTATCACTTAATACTCTCGACGCATTTACAATTACGATTTCTCTCTCTCTCTCTCTCTCTCTCTCTCTCTCTCTCTCTCTCGTAATCGCCAAGGTAATCTCACCATCACGAATATTTGAATTATTACACCTAAATAACTCCCAATAATTCTGCACTTATTCAGGTTCATTGAACACTAATTTTCCTCACTCAAATCTACCGTTTACTAACATAAGGGTAAAATAGGAAATTCCCTAAAATTGGAAATCTCGTTCGAACCAGAAGGGCATCTCGCTCGAACGACTTCCATGTGTCGTTTGAACGATTTCGTGTGACAACCAATCTCACTCGAACGACTTCGAGCGAGATCTCACGACCTGGACTGTTTCGTCTTCAACCTTAGACAACTTCATTTTTCACCATTTTTTCAACCTTAAAACCTATAAAATATCATCCCAAACTCCAATCAATTATTCCCAAATAAAATCCTAAAATTAGTAAATGAATTTTAACAACCTAGAATCATTAAATCATCATCAATCATTCCTATAATTCGAAATCCCCAATTTTATTGTCAAGAACCCCAGTTCTTAAATTAATATGCGTAACTTCTAAATTAAACCCAGATTTGTTCATGGAAATCATCCAAATTTCGTAGGCATCATCCTATGTACATATGGTATTCAATTTCTTATCAAATCAGCCCTAGTTTATGATATAGTTCTCCAATTTCACCCAAATTAACTTTCATAACAATGGTTTATTAACCTAGACTAACATGAACATAATTATCGCTAAAGAAAGAAAGCAATAAACACTTGCCTCGATTTCGAAGGTCTGATCCATTGGTGTTGTTGGTATGGATGTGTTCCTCGCGTTCCGATCTACATGATGGTGGTGGTGGTTGTGCAAGGTGGTGAAAATAGCTTCTCCTCCTTTGGAAATTGCTCTCCATCACCCACTGTGGCTCTCTCTTGATTTTGGTTTAACCTAACCCTAATTGTACCCAATTAGCTGATATAATATATCTATAATTTTCGTCCATTTAATTCCTCCAAAAATCCAAATTACAAAACTACCCCTACCGAGTGCCGGCTTGGCCTAAAAATATCTTGGAGTCCAAATAAAATACTCGGGTAGAGTTTTATGACTATCTCGACCCCTACGGACTCAACGGCGCATCGAAATGATCATACGAGTTACTTAAAAATAATTTACCTTTTCATTCCACTTAATTAGTCCTGACACGGCTCACACGCGCGTCCTCGACTTAATATACCAAACTGTCGTATCTCTCTCTCACGACAAGTTATATAAAATCGTCATTCCATATTACTTATTCTCACAGTAATATTAATAATTACTAACTTCTCGTCACGCTAGTAAATATTCAAATTTAATCCGAATTAATAATTAATTGTCACATTTTCATTTAATTAATCCCACAATAATAATAAATCACATAATTATTTAAGGCTTCGAAAATACGGAGTATTATATATATATATATATATATACACACACACACACACACACACACACTAGGGTATGCCCGTGCCTGAAGGCACGGTAATAATTTTGAAAAGTATAAAGTCGTGTATAATTTAAGTCAAAAAAGTTCTCGTTTACAATTTAGAAAATTTGGGCAGAGTTACTTCGTTTATAGGACTATCCACCATGTGTAAGAAATGAAACAATACTACTAATGTATATATACAAAGCATATAACCAAAATTAAATGTTTAGGACCTATGAATCCTGTAGAAGAAAAGGGACATCCATTGATATGTACAAAGCATAGAACAAAAGGTTTTAATTATAATTACATTAACAAACAATGGACTCTGAAATGGATAATTTTAAGTAACAAAATAATAACACTTTAATTTAAATAAATAAAAATTGTACTCACAAAAGACTGCACTTTGAGGTCGTCCGACTTCATGGTGAGTGAGGTTCAATTCATGAGCCACTTTTGGGGGGTATCATGTAAACTGATGGGTGGAAGATTTTTTTCAGTGCTTAGTAACTGCACCACTAGAACTTCATTTAGCCGGTTCATTTTGCCTACAGCAACGCTGTCATCTATCCACATACATCATTTAGCTGGTTGGTTTTGCCTAAAACAACGTTGTCCACAAACATACTTCATTTAGCTGGTTGATTTCGCCTACATCTTTCGATTTCAGATTGTCCAGGACCCCTCTTCTTTCACTATGCCCATTGACTTAGTTGTCTTCAGTAGAAAATAAATAATGTTCACATTTGTCCATCCTCGAACTAGCTAAAACAAACACCCCAATGTAATTAAGCTGGTGGCCAAAGTCAGTGCTTGTGTCTGAACCCTTAAAATTATTATTTTCCTTGATATCAACTAATCTGGTGGCAAACCTATGAGTCAATAGAAGGCATAAATTTGATCAGTAATGTGATTTTTTTTGTTGCATAAGAATTATATTTTGTCTGATGATATAGCATTGCCAACTACCTACATCATTGATTTTGTGCCTTTTTTGTGCAACTACCTCCATAAGAATTATATTTACTCCAACTACCTACATCATTGGTTTTTGTTTGAGTGCCATTTTGATCAATATATTCATCATCATTACAACACTTGGCAATGTTATATCAATGTTGATTAAATGAGATGATCAGTGAAATAGGTACCAAAGTACAAAATTTACTTCACAGTTATGATATGATTATAGAAGTAGTGTGTGCACATATAATATAAGTCTCTCATCTGCTTGTTTTTTACACTTATGTTAGAAGAGAATGGTTAAAATAAATTGAGTTCATAACTTCAGGAATATTTAACTCTGAAATCTCAACAAATATCTTATATTCAAAAGCTTGCAATAGTAACAAATTTCTTTAAAATTCTTATCTCATCACAGATGAGCAGCACCGAAATAGTAGCAAGGAGTAAAGAAAACAAACAATCAATAATATGGAAAACGTCAAAAGGTATTATTGAGATTGAGAATCCACTTGACCGTAAAGCCATGAAATGTACTGTAACACATAATTCAATTGCATAAATATGCCATGTTAAAAGGCTATAACGATGCGGCAACCTTAGTTCTACACAAACTTCTCTTTACATAGATCCCAATCATTCCTAAATCTATCCAACTATGAGTCTGGAATGCTCGTGTTTGCATATAATATGTGTACCAAATCATCCCAAGTAGACTTTAATAGGTCCAAGAATTCTGAAACTTGAGGCAACATTACAGATTTGTAGAAATCATCAGTTATTTTGAGAATTTCTTCAGATTCGATCAATGTCAGCATTTCGGGTCTAGTGACATTGTCTGGTCGGTTTCTCGGCACGAAATTGTTACCTCTCATAATTAAAACCTCTGATGGAGCAAGTGGTAGGACAATCGACATGAATTTATTCAGTGAAAACTTGAGTATATCTCTCAGGAGTAATTCGCGCTTTATTGCCACCGTCGTTCCTACCATTTTGCAGATTTGATGCAACATGAACGACTCGTCGCCATTCCTACCATTCCTACCATTTTATTAGTGATCTCTTACTAATAAAATGTAGTTTTTGCAAGAGATACTTACTTGCGTGTGCATATATGTTTATATTTTTGTTCACTGTGCTGGACTTCATGGATGTTTGAGTCGTTTTGTGAGATGTTTTCATTTGCCACCTTGAGCAGTCTTCCTCTTTGTTTTAAGAAATCAAATTGACGTAAAATTGCCAACAATTCAATTCAATAATAAGTTGGACTTTGAATACCCATACATAACACTCACAATTAGCTAAAGAAATTCATGTTGATATAACACCAGTTTAGTTACTGAGCATTCATTAAAAACCAAATAAATTACATTAATTTTTTTGTATAGGGCACATAAAAGATACAAATGCACGATATAGGTACCCATGCGCCCCTAGAACCTCCTCGAGAAGACTCGTCCCCATTCGGAAACCTGCCACGATTAATGCATACAAGACAAATAGCAACACCAGTTTGAAAACTAATAGCAGCATCTGTTCAATCAATAAAATACCAATGGGAGTAGGGAAGTGCATTAGTTTAATCAATAAACAACCTTGTTGCCTCGATAACTTGTGGGAGCAGGGCAGTGCCTTTGGCGGTAACATATTGTTGAAACATATTGGCAACTGAGTCCAGCCGTAAGATGGATTTAACTGTGAACAGAAGAAATAAATAACAAAATAATATATTAGATAAAACCACATAAAAATCAAACATGAATTTCATAAAAATTAAGCAGTACTTACTCTCATTTACAATAGGTTTAAAAATCAAGCAGTACTTACTCTCATTTCTCATTTACAATAGGTTTAGAAATTTAAACAGATACAACATGTCTTATACAAATACAAAAATTTACTCTCATTTACGCTCATTTACCTTATTGAAATGTTCATATTTCCTGTTACCCAGACCAAAAACGTCATACGTAAGTGGCGAAAGCTAGATGCCCCTTTCTTCTCCCTATAAAATACAAAAAATCCTTAACAGAAAGTTTATAGATGGAAATAAAACTCTGGAAAATGGTTTCTCAGCATACGCTTTTATGCAGAAGAAATATCAGCAGTCGTAAAGCTCATAGATGGAGCAGGCATAAACACCAGTGACGTCTGATTGCGCTTTATTATATGCTCAATGTTTCTCGAGGAAATCTGCCTCTGCATAAACACTAGTGACATCCCTAAAAACAATACGAATGCAATTACCCCAAACAATGAAGACTGCATACATATGATCTTAAAGAAAATAAAGATTAAAAAGTAATTTCCTTGTAAGAAGCGGATGGCGGCACAACAAGCATATTCCAATCAATCTCGTCAACATATTTTTTCGATCCCTGTAGGCATCCCTTGCACCGTTATATTCCAATCAATCTCGTCAAGATATTCAGACAACAATCCTTTTACCTACATTGTATGATACCATGAGATTTTAACTTTTAGTAATCATCCTATAATTAAATTATACACGTATATCGGAAACACCAGAACTAAATTATAACGAATGTTATGTCTCATAATGCGTACTGCACATTATCTTCATAATGCATCCTGCACATGGCATAAATATTTTGTCCAAGATAAGGTACTGTTTCCCCTAGAATTATATGCATATTAATAAATTTTAAGGAAAGAGAAAAACTATATAGATCTATAACTCCAAATTACACCAGGGTAACCTGCATTGCGGCATGTTGATAGATTTGGGAGGTGATAAATGTGAATACTGGTGGATTAGGTCCAGGAAAGCAGACCCATACGTGTGGGTTGGCCCGTGGATGTACGTTCCACATTAAGTAAAAGAGGTACTAATAATCAATTGTAATTAGTCCAATGCACACGGAACCAAATTCAAAAAGTCCTTCATAAAATTAAGAGTATGTTCTCAAAATCAAAAGAAGCCTTCATAAAAACAGAGGTTGCACTCTTCATACATTTTTTAACTTTCAATAACAAGAAAAAGTATAAAAAAAAGCATAAACTTTACCACACAATACACCTCATTGCTTATAACAAAAACATCTTGAATTCCCATGAATACAAGGCCCAAAGTTAATACAAAAAATGGTCACATTTATAACAATCGCCGACATTAAATCCATATGAGAAAGTGTATGCATTCCCATGTGTCTTCCAGTACATACTGTAACAACTAAAATATAAATAGAATGTGAAAAACATATGACAAAACATGGAATTTATTCAGATTATAAAAATAAAAATAAAAGTTGCAGCCAAAAATCTCAATGCAAAAAAAAACTGTACTTAAGTAAAAAAAAGTAGAAAATATTTACCCTTTGTGTCCTCTTAGAAGTAAGAACTCTTCAAAACCTGCAGAAAAATGCCACTAAGAAAAAATTAAGCACTAAACATGTAATAGCCTTATTATTAAAGCAACCCAAATAATAAAAGAATAAATGAACAAATAATAGAAGAATAAATGAACAAAAAAAGTTGGTATTAAAACAACCCAAATACTAAGTTTTTACTACCCATCTATGAAGACATTTAAGATGATACTTTGAATGGTGGTGAATGAGAGCCATGAAAGAACATCCAAATCAAAGCACCCCAAAATTAGAAACCTAAATCAATGAGACTCAAAATCGAAATACAGAGGAAGAGGGCGATTACCTGAGCGAGAGGAGCTTTGAGTTGTGATCGTGAGCATATAGGGTCTGCCAAAGAGAGAGAGAGAAGCACCCAGAGAGAGACAGACATGGGCGGATGAGTGAGGAGGGTTTGTGTATTGTGCCCAGATGGGATGGAGGGTTTGGGTGCATGAAAAGTATGAGAGAGAGTTTGTTTAGATAAGTTTACAACTTTACCCTCATTTTTGAATTTTAAAGTAGAGGGGGAATTAATTGAAGTGTGTTAAAAAGAGGGGGAAATCATAGACTTGAAGGGTAAAATAGGAAGTTCAAAAACAATTAATCTTGATGACATCATACTTGAAGCTTATGACATATATAAGTTTATTACTTTATTATACATACATACATACATATATATATATATATATACATACATATATATATATATATATATATATATATATATATATATATATATATATATATAGTCCACGAAAATACCGGCTATTTCGCACTGCGAATATTACAATAAAGTGTAATAGTTGATTGCACTAAAAGAACCACATCTAAGTTAATTAGGGCATTCCAGACACAAAGAACGACCTTTGTTGCCTCCAAATTGGCAACATATTCGACTTCCATGGTCGAATCAATAATATATGATTACTTAATACTCCTTCAACTTATGGCTCCACCTCCTAGGGTAAACACATATCCCGAAGTCAAACTCCCAGAATCCCAATCTAGTTAAAAATACAAGTTTGTATACCTAAAGGGTATTAGACGGTTTCCTGAATAAATCAACAAATAATCTTTAATTAATTTTTACACTTTAGAATGTTCTTAACAGTAATCCAATGCTCCTCCTCACCTAGGTCAGACTGGAATCTACTGACCACGTTAATGTCATAAAAGATATCCAGTTTTGTACACACCAAAATATACATGAGGTTTCCCACCATTGAATCATAAGGAACATTCCTTACCCTCTCTATCTAATCAGGTGTCTTAGGACATTGATCCTTAGATAAAGAGATTCCATACCCGAAAGGAATAAATCCTTTCTTCGAACCTTGCATGTTAAACCTTATGAGAAAATTTTCAATATAAGTGGCTTGGGATAAACCCATCATCAAATTTTTTTGATCATGTAAAATCTTGATCCCAAGGAAGAGATCGTTGTTTCCTACGTCATTCATATTGAACTGGCCAGATAACCACACTCTTATACTAGATAATACACCCACACCATTCATCATTATGAGAATATTATCCACATAAAATACTACAAAAACCAACATTCTTCCGTCACGCTTCTTCTACACACAAGTTTTATCCAAATATTAATTGAAACCAAGAGATTTGATTGACTGGTCAAATTGGATGTTCCAAGGCATTGAGGCTTACATAACTTCATAAATGGATATCTTAATCTTACACACCTTTTTTCTAAGACCATATGTATGAATCCCATGGTTCGCATCATATAGATGCACTCATCAACATTACCATTTATGAATGTATTCTTAACATCCATATGCCATATATTAAAATCAAGATGTGCCACAATGGATAAGAGAATTTAGATAGACTTTATCATGGCTACCGACAAGAAGGTTTCCCTATATTCGATCCCCATTTTTGAGTTAACCCTTTCTTAACAAGACTTACTTTAAAGGTTTCTAACTTCTCGCCTGCCCCTTTATTCTTCTTATATATCCACTTGTATCTCATCCAAAAATTCTATATGTTCCCAAACATAATTTGAATACATTGAATTCATCTTATTATTTATAGCCTGTAGCCAAAGCTTATAATCCTTATCTTGGAGTGTCTCATCATAGTTGTGGATATCCAGTTCGTGTTCCACTAGGATCTCACCTAAGTGTTCTCCCATGTACACTAACCTATCAGGTTGATGCTTGACTCTCCCTCTTTGACGTCACTCTTCTTGTAGTCCAATATTAATGACATGCGTATCTTGATCATCGATAATGTTCCCACTATCCTTAGGTAGTACATTATCTATATCAGGTTGTATTTCATCTTGTACAGGTGGTCCAGAAGAAATTACTTTGTCTTGATCTCTAAGCTATTGAAATATAACATTCCTCTTAGGCTTGTGGTTTATCATACAATCTTCCTTCAAGTATCGGGTTTTGGTATACCCTTTGGTCCTTAGGATTATAAAATAAACCATATATAGTTCCTTTTAAGAAACCTACAAGGAGACTCACTTTTTTCCTTGATTATAACTTACTGGGGCCCTTCCTCAGATGTGTGCGGGGAAAACTCAAATCCGAAATGTCCTAGACTAGGTTTGTACCCAATCCACAGTTATGTGGGAGTTGTTGATACCCGTTTAGGAGGAACTAAGTTCAATTAATAAGTGTTTGCCTCTAGTGCATAACCCCCCAAAAGAATCGATCGGGCCTGAACAACTCAACATGGATCTAACCATGTCCAAAAGAGTCATGTTTCTTCTTCCCGCTTCACCATTTTATAAGGGAGAATTTCATATCGAGTCAATTTGTAATGTTTAATGTAAAATTGTAATATTGGATTTATTCCGTCTGGACAAAGATGTATGAGTCATAGGTTAGGATTTGAGTTCAGTTTGTCCTTCAAAACTATGATGCATATTTGAGACCGTTGTGTCCAAGCTAAAGAGACATCGAAATAAAGGCGTGTTTTATGCCGAGTTTCCTCTCCATCCCTTAGATGCCAAGAAAGGCATGAATTTATATTATGTTTGATCCTTGGATTTTGTTTTAGGTGTTTAATGTTTTAAAATTACCATGACTATTTTTCATAAAATGTTTTTAAAGAAAAATATTTTGGGGTTTTACATTTGTTCAAATGAACTTCACTATCGTTGGAACATGTTCATTTATGAGCTTCGATAAAAAAATTTCTACTTGGTAAAAAGTTCTCACACAAAGGTCATTTGAAGACCATTCAAACGAGGTTAGAATAGTCGTTCAAATGACTTTGGTTTTGTTTGAATGAAATAGATGATGTCGTTCAAACAAGTTTGTGTTTTCGTTCGAATGAGTTATCTTGGTTTGTGTGTCGTTGATTTTTCATATTTTCTATAAATTAAAGGATGAACACAACAACTTCTAAGAGAGGGTTTGAGAAACCATATTTTTATATCAAAACTAGAGCCTCTTATACCCAAGTCTATAACTTTTGTTTGAGATAAAAGTTTTAATATGATATGTTTATTTGAGATCTCACGTTTGAGAAGCAAGATCAATATTACTCTTTATATTTGTTGAGTGCATTTTTTATGGTGGATTTCGTGTTACGTTGGGTTAAAGTTGGACTAGTTAAGAAGTAAGATCAGTGGATATCGAGATACGGGAGGCGCCTGCATTGTAAAGTCCATTGCAAGGCGTCAAGTGGTGGTTGTGAATAAGGTAATAAGGAGTAAATAAGTGCATCAAGGCTTGAGGGCATCAATTTTGTGAGTAAGTCTATTTGTCCTTGTATGAGACCAATATCATACTGGACTTGTGAGGCTAGGCCAAACCACGTTTTTCCCATTATGGTTTTTCTTAGTACATCACAATGCTGCGGTTTATTGATTTATTTTATTACTACAAATAACCTAGATGCATGCCTAGGGAAAGATAAAATTGGTTAATAGTTTACAACGCATGTTTGAATTGGTGCTTAGTTAAAATCAAATTAATTGCTCATTCAGTTAATTAAATAGGAAAATTATAAAAAAATGGAATTTCCTATAACCCTAGCACTAGTAATGCGCATTTCCATATTGGTATCATAGTGGGTTACATTACTTTATTGTGCTTGATCCCTATTTAGTGCACGTTTAAGGTTTCGTTGTAGATTTTGACTGAGAGGAAAGATTCACTACCTAGCCTCTTATGTTTGATTGGTTAAACTATCCCTATTGAAAGTTATAGATATGATTTTTCTTTAAATCGGATGATGATAATTTTTGAACTCAATTAGTCAAGGGTGTTCCCCTCCTAGTAAAGGCGGTTTCCCTTAAGAGAATTCCCTTTGGATAATTGATTAAAAGAATGCCTTGAGTTTTAGTTCCAATAGAGTGAATGCTATATTTTGTTCTATCATTGGAGAAGAATTTAGATGTATCATGACTTGTAAGAGTGTGAAAGATGCTTGGGAAATTTTAAAATCCACACACGAGGAAACTGACACGGTTAGAGTTTATAAGTTACAAAATTTGACAAGTAAATTTGAAATGATAAAAATGTTATATCATGATTCTTTTGATGATTTTTATGCTAAGTTATCAGATACTATGAACACCTCATTTAATTTAGCTGATCATATCCACGAGACTAGAGAGGTTCGAAAAATCTTAAGGTATTTACCTAAAATATTTTATGCGAAATTCACTTTCCTAGGTTCTCTTAATGGTGTTGATATTATGCGGGTGCAAGAACTTATAGGTGATCTCTAAACCTATGAGATTAATTTATATCCTCCGAAGAAAAAAATGAAAAGAAAGAGAAGTACATTTATTTGAAAGCCTATAAGGAGGATGTGTTGGCTTCTAATAATGAGGATTGTGTAGATCTTGAATAGATTGATAGGGTTGCTAATAATTTTAGTAAGTTTCTTGTTCTTAAAGAAGATGAGAAGAAATCTATGAACTTTATCACTTATCATAATAGGAAGTAGAGGGATAATCCTATCAAGGTGGATGATCGGGATAAGTGTTTCGAACGCTAAGTGTTTGGGCATTATGCGTTTGAGTATCCCATTAAACTAAGGAAATAAGGCAATAAGCCTAAGGCATGAAATGATACACTTAGTGATACTGAGTTAAAAGAGGAAATGAATTCTTTCGTGGAGTGTAACTACATCACTTTTACAGATATACATGTGATCCTAAGGTAAAAGTCATATGTTGATAAAGATGATCATGTATATGATAGTTATGAGGTCCGATCTTTTGATTCCTAAGTAGGTGATGAAGGAAAAATAAGAAAAGAGAAGGAGAGTGAGCTTCAAGTTACCTTCCGTGAGTTGTTGAAGTTAAAAATAGGCACACTTTTAGTTAGATGAAAAGTTAAAAGAGTGTGCCATAGAAAATAATGCTAAGTCGATTGAGAATTTGAGAAAATGTGAGAAAACTTTCTAAGGTGACCTTTCCTACTGCGATGTGTGAAAGTCAAGACATGAGGAATATTACCTTTGGGTTGACCTTTTCTAAAGTCTTTGGGTTCGGTCGACTCTCTCAAAACTATGGTCTTTGATTTAGGAGAGGATGCATCGGGATCATCAAATCTTGTTCCAACATTATCATTTTTTATTTGGTCGGTGCAAAAAATCTTATCCAACTTCTCTGACCTAGATCCAAAATTAAATTTCACACAACTCGATTCTCTCAATATTTCTTCTAACTCCTCAATACTAGTCTCATGAAAAGATTTAGGATCGTTAAAAATTAGAGACTCCTACTTTAAATTTTCAAAAAAACCACAAAGGTTATCTCTCTCTTCCTCAACGTATTCGATATTCACCCTACGAGTATTCTCACATTTCCTCAAATCCTCAATCAACTTTGCATCATTATATTATATGGCAAACTCTTTCAACTTTGCATCTAACTAAAAGTATGCCTTTTTTAACTTCAAAAATTCAATTTACAACTCACGGAAGGTAACTTGAAGATCACTCTCCTTCTATTTGCTCATTTTCCCTTCATTAACTACTTAGGAATCAAAAGATCGAACCTCATAACTATCATATACATTATCATCCTTATCAACATATGACTTTTCCTTTAGGATCACATAACTAGTTATAAAAGTGATGTAGCTACACTCCATGGAAGAATTTATTTTCTTTTTCGACTCAGTATCACTAAGGGTATCATTCCATGCCTTATGCTTCTTACCTTATTTCCTTAAGTTAATGGGACACTCAAACGAATAATGCCCAAAATCTTAGAATTCAAAATATTTGTCCCGATCATCCACCTTGGTAGGTTTATCCCTCTTCTTCCTATTATGATCAATGATAAAGTTCATAGATTTCTTCGCATCATCTCTAAGAACAAAAAACTTAAGTGAAATTATTAGCAACCCTATCAATCTCTTCAAGATCTAAACCATCCTCATTATCAGAATCCAACACCTACTTAGGATTTGGTTAACCAAGGCATTAAGTTTTCATCTATTTAGGTTAGTAAATCGATTTTGGATGCCTTTAATGTTATATTTGTTGATTTTTGCATGATTTCACTTGATTTTTCACTTGTTATACCTTATGAGTGATCGCGTGGGCATGTTTTTTATACATTAGTTTTTGTGATTGATGATATATTCTATGAATAATTGTATGATGTTCATGTTTTATTGTATTTTGATTCTTTATTTTTGTGTCTATACAAGAAAAATATAAATAGATTTTGTTTGTATTTTGAGTCATTTTCAAACATGTTTAAAAACCCAAAAACATCTGATGGTTTATTTATGTAGTAGTTTTACACATTTTATAGGGTATATTGTTGTGTTTAAATCCCATTCGTTCTACATTTCCCACGTGGCTAGAACGTTATATTATGATTTACAATGATTTGGATTGTTTCTTAATCATTCTCGCATGGAGTTATTCTATTTTAGTTAGCTTAATGAATTAACTTTGTATATGCATTGGCACACACTGGTAGGAGATCTATTGGATTTTAACTACTCGTGTTGCATGAGATAAGAGTGGTGTTATCCTATCAATCTTGTTGATACATATGTATAGATAGGGAATTTGTGTATGTAAGAACATTTGCATGATTTTGGTCTTAGGAGTGAAAAAATTAAGAGTGTGCAATGGAAAGGTTTATGAAGATAGTAAATCTCCTTTTCCTGAAAGGCCACCATCGATAAGAGCCTTAGAAAATAAAAGAAAGGCAAAAGAAAAAGAGAAAATATTTTCCAAGGCCAATGTTAAATTTGATTATAAAAATGATATCTTCAAAAATAAAAGAGAGAAAAAAATCTATATTTTTTAAGGTTTTAAGTATAAGATAAAGAGACTTGCACAATAAGTCCTAGTTAGTTATTAATGTTTGATGCTATTGATTTGAGAATCATCAATGCTTTCTAGGTTAGTGTGCATTTAGTATGTTTGTCCATTTTTGAGTTCACATTTATTGTTACTTCAGGCTAAATCTAAGTTTGATAAATTAATAAGATCAATTAAAACTCATTGGACTATCTTTAGTGGTTGGTACATTTCTGTTTTTTTTTTAAATTTCATGACCCTTCATTCCATATCACAATTTTTTTAGACACACTTATTCCGTACAAGTATTGAAAGCTTATATTTTTTGTGTCTTATTTGGTGTGTTATACATATATATTCATGCACGTTCTTGTTATATGTGTCGGTCAAGTGTCAGTTTGTACTATTTTCTTTTGAGGTTGGGATTGAGTCATAGAGATCTTGACTGCCTAGTTTTTTCATTATGGGTTTTGTCCCGAAATAGCTAAAGGGTGAGATTTGTAAGGAAAAATTTCACATGAAGTCAATTTGTTACATTTAATATAAAATTTGTAATATTGGATTTATTCCGTTTGTACAGAACCATTTGAGTCAAAGGTTAGAAGTTGAGTTCAGTTTGTCCTTCAAGCCTATGATCCATATAAAAGATCATTGCAGCCAAGTTAAAGCAACATCAAATTCAAGACGTCGTTCGTGTCGAGTTTTGTCTTCGTCCATGGGATCTCAAGAAATATATATATATATATATATATATATATATATATATATATATATATATATATATCCCTGAATTTCGTTTTGGTTATTTAATGTTTTAAAATCATTAAGGATATTTTTCGAAAAAGGTTTTTAAAGAATTTTCTTGTTTTACTTGTGATCGAATGAACTTTACCGTCGTTTAACCGTATTCTATGGTTTCGTTTGAACGAGCGCATGTTTTGTTCAAATGAGCTTCGAGTGAAATATATCTACTTGGGAGAAAGTTCTCGCGTAAAGGTCGTTTAGAGATCGTTCGAATGAGGTTAGCATTGTTGTTTGAATGACTTCGGTTTGGTTCGAACGAAATAAATGATGTCGTTCGAAAGACTTTATGTTTTTCATTTGAATGAGTTGTCTTGGTTTTTGTGGCCACAACGTTTTCACATTTTCTAGAAATTAAATCATGAGCACAATAGTTTTTAAGAGAGGGTTTTGCAAAAATAGATTTCTATATCAAAACTAAAGTCTTATAAACCCTATTTTACACCTTTTTTAGATCCAAGTTTCAACATAATATTTATATTTAAGATCTTAAACTTTAGCACTATGATTAAGTTTAGTCTTCATCTTTGTTGAGTACATTTTGTGCGGTGGATTCCGTGTTGCATTGGGTGACCATTATACTAGTAAAAAAGTAAGTGAGATTGAGATTCATGAGGTGCCTGCATTGTGAAGGCCTTTACAAGGCATCCAGCGGTGGCTATGAAGAAGCTAACAAGGTAAAAGAAGCGTACCAAGGCTTGAAGGCATCGAGTTTGTGAGTAAATCTAATTGGTCCTTATGTGAGACCTATATCATAGTGAGCTAATGTGGCTAGATCGTCTAAGATTTTTCCTGTTGTGGGTTTCCCTCGTACATCATGACATTATGGTTTATTACTTTATCTTATTATTAAAAATCTCCTAAATGCATGCTTAGGGAAATATAAAATTGGTTAATGGTTTAGAACATGGGTTTAAGCTGGTGCTTAATAAAAATTGGATTAATTTCTAATTCGTTTAATTAAAGTGCAAAATTAAAAATTAGAATTTGGTATAACCCTAGCTACTTTAGCACGTGTTCTCACATTTGACAATAGATTGTCTAGTGTAGACAATTGGGATTTAATCCCAATCTTTGATAAGTGATACCTAAAAACTCACAAGAGGTACTCACCTCCATGATCAAATCGAAGAATTTTGATTAACATGCCTACGCTCATCTCAGTCTTATACACTTTAAAATTATCAAAGGTTTCAAACTTTGAATGCATAAGGTAAACATACCCAAACCTCGAGTAATTATCTATGGCTGTGATGAAGTATTCGTAGCCATATCTTGAACGGATAGTCATAGGGTCACACAAGTCATAGTGAACAAAATTCCAATACATACTTGTCTATATATCCCTTGTTCGTACATAGCATCTTGGTCATCTTACCCTGTAAGAAGAATTCGCAATCTTTGAATCCCTTTTAGATTAATATGAACTAAGTGTAATTATCAAAGATATGTTTGGTTCAACTTAAAAGGTTTTTTTCTCTTTAGGTTATTTTCATTTAAGTTATTCAATTAAGTATTGAGCAATTATGGGGAGATATATCTTATAATATAAAGATCATTTTCTAATGCACCAAAACAGATAAGAGATTTTCCCTTTTTAATAAAAAATCACAATTAAGTTAAATCAAATATCCATTCAAAGCCAGTTGAACAAAAATGAAATTTATTTTAATTCCTGGAATAAAGAAACAGTCAACCAATATTAACTTATTGTCTTCAATAAAATTTAAAACTATATTTCCTATTCCTACAATTGGTGCCTTGTTGTGATCGCCAATGAATAGAAACGTTTCTCCATCACTGAGCTTCCTAGTTACCTAAAATCCCGATAAATAATTACAAACATTATTAGTGTCTCCTAAACATACACACCACATACATGTAGATTCCACCACAAAACATATCTTAATAGCTAAGAAGAAATTAATGTTTACATTATTCCTCTCTAAGAAGACTGGGTATTGCTTTTTCTAGTGTCCTGACCATTTAAAGATATAAAATTTGCCTTTTGTCTTGATTCTCTCTCCTCGAGGCTTAAAGTTATTCTGGACAACCATCGATTAAGCTTGAGACTTTCCTTTCTTCTTCTTACCTTGCGGGATAGAAGAAGATGGGTCTTTCTTAACAACCTGAACAATACCGTTATGCTTGGTTATATTCTCCGTTGCTGGAGTTCTTAAAGTCGTTGCACTAGAGAGTATTCAAACTTGTTCATAGAGTAATTTAGGAGAAACTGTTTCTGGTAGTGATTAGAGCATGAAAACGAATTCGGTTTCCCTATCGATTTTAGATCCAAGAACATATAGTTCTCCTAAGATGGACATCATTTAAAAAACATGCTCTCATACGGGAGTACCCTTTAGCATCTTGGTGTTAACCAGCCTTGTGGCACGATTTTGATTCTCAAACATGCCCCTGATTTGGAAACATATCATAAGTGATTGACATGTTCTGGTGGTTGTGTTTTAACAATTTTTTCATAGAGTCTAATATGGAGAAACGATAATTTTGATAATCCTTTTGCCACCTATGATAGGCTTGGACATCCCTTTTGGGTTTCCCTTCCTCTGGTTTGATAGGAAAGGTTTTAATCAAGACAAATTTATAGTCCTCATCAGTAAGTACTGATGATACCAGAGATATCACCACTTAAACTTTTAATGAGCTCAAGCTAGTAATCTACAGTAATGGAGACAAAAGCAGTAAAGTAAATATAGAAGGAGATGAGGAGAAGAGGATGCACATGATCATATAAGTGGTTCAACCATTAGCCTACTCCATTATGAAGGTGTTTGTGTATATTTATAGTAAATAATGGAGCTCTAATGGCTCAAAGGACAACTCTCTAGCACTTTTTCTCTCTACACTATGTTTGACAGAGCTTGTACTAAGATTTAGAATTTTTTATCCCCCTCAAGGAGGAAGATGAAAGGTATTAATAGCCTCGGGGGTTTATAGTGCACCCCCCAATCATGTAACAAGCATATCAGGGGTGAAGCCACCTGATAGACAACTTTATGGTATGCCATCATTGTTTAAAGCCTATCTAATTAAAATCCTTCAATTACCTATAAAAGTATAACAAAACTAAAGAATAGTGGTAAGTGAGGTATCAATCCAAATAAAGGGAGTGAAACGAGAGAAAAACACATGTAATTCATTTTTATTTAATTTCTTTTTGGACCTAAATAAAAAAATGGTAATCAAACTAAATAAAAGTGTGTGATAAAAAGTGAAAAGAACTAATTAAAGGTGTGTGAAAGTGAGTGAGATGTAACTAAATGAGAGAAAAATGTTCAAGGGATGGAATATCCACCCTCAATTCACACAAATCAATTTAGCTTGCACTATTTTAATTTGATCAATTTCCAAAAGATTCATTTAATTCAAAAGCTAATTCTCATTACACTAATGAATTAATTGAATATTATTTTAGAAAAGTAAATTTAATCCCCACAAACACTACTCTAAATGAATTAGAATCAATCAAATGAATCACCCACTAGGATTGATTCATCCAACTAATTTTAATTAGACAAACTAAAAACAAGAGTAGATCAAAATTATACTAACATTTAAATCAAGTGATAAGCCTATATCTAGATTGAATCAAATGACTAAATGATAATACAATTTTCAATCCTTTCTCAAGGATGATTTTCCATTTCTCAGTGCGAAAATCATAGTAGGAATCAAATTTACTAATCAAAGGAAATCAACAAAATTAAAATTAACAACTAAATCAAATTTGAATTCACAAGGGCTTCAATTCATCCCTTGAATGGGAGATTAGCCCTCCATTATCATCATCCAATAAAAATTAGAATCAAATAAGGGCATAGAATGAAAATTAGAGAGGAGTAATCAAACCAAATTTCCACTTGATTTTTGCAATGATCTTGAATTCTTCAACAATTCTCTCAAAATAATTACAACACTCAATTATTATTATTTTTTTCTTTTTTTTCTAATCTAAAAAAATAAAATAAAAAAACTAAACTACTAAAAAAATAAAAAAATGGTGTTTCTCTATCTAATTCTCTCTCTAGCCTAACTCTTGAATTCTCTTATTCTTATGGGTTTTCTTCTTCAATTTATAGGTGAAATGAAGCTAGGGGCATAATTGGAAGTATTAAAATGTGAGTATGCATGGGGTGTGAGGTAGTTAGGGGTTATATTAAGAAAATTAGGGTTAAGGGTTATTTTTGGAAAGTGGTTAAAGGTGGTTTTTAAAACATGTGGGATTTTTGGTTATCTGGCTTTTGTTAGCTTTGGTTTAGTGTGGAAGGTAGAAAAATCGGGTATGAGACTTTGTGGGAGAAATGGGTTATGGCTTTGTTGGTTTTATTGTTTGGTTATGTTGATTGGAAGTTAGGTATATTTATGTTTGGATTGTGGGAGTGGGGTATCTCCAGGTTGAGGGTGATTTAGCAAAAATGGGTCGTAGGTTTACGTAAGGGGGCGGGTTTGGTAGTTCTATGGCAGCGGGTTTGGTGGGACTCAGGTTGGTGACGGGTTCGCGGGGGATGGAGGTTGGATCTGGGCAGGGGATTGCCATATCAGCTCTGGGTTGAGGTTCGCCGATGGGAGAGGATAATTCTAAGGTTAGCTTAGAGAGAAAGAAATAATATTTTTTTTAGTTTAGGAATTTATTTTAATTTATATTTTTTAGATTTAAATTGAGTGAAATAATTGTGTGAGATTCAAGTTGAGTAAGTATTGTTATGTATTAATTTGTTGGATCACTCAATTGAAGGTTGGATGCTTGTAATTCAAGGATGGCAACCAATTCCACTCAACTATATTTTGTTTGATTGTTCTCTTATCCTCTTTTATTTTATTGCCTTGTTTATTTGATTATCGTGATCCATATTATGTTAGGCTAAATCCCCTTTCAAGGGGTGGGATTATCCATTAATTTAATGTTAATTGAATTTAATTTGTTTATTTAAATTAAATTTCTCTTTGATAATTAACATTGCACTTTTACTTTCAATTTACGCCTCGAGAGAGGGTAAATGATTTTCGATAGAAAATCGAGATTCTAGTTTTAGTTTCCATTTTAGAATCGAACTAGAGATAGGTTTTTTTCTAAAATGTGAAATAATTTCTTTGAATTTCAACTCTATACTTATTTTTATGATTTAAACTAAGTTTGCCAATCGATCCTAGCGAGTGATTTGTTAGATGATGTTTGGATCTACGTTTCAAGAGTTGTAGGAGTGTTAAATTTAATTCTCTAAAATGTTATTATTAAAATTACATTTAAAATGAGAGTTGATTTGTAATTTTGATACTAACTTGGGATGTTTAATTTGAATGAAATAATTAATGCAATTAAGTAGAATATATGGTGTAATCCCATCTATTGTTAGCTCTCACGTTGATTTTCTCACTCCTCTCATATTTTACATGTTAATTTAGTTAGTCTTTAGATCTTTGATTTAGTTAGTTATTTCTCCGTTCCCATAAATTGTTTTAATATTAAAAAAGCTAAAAAAAAATAGAAAAAGCAAAAAGTACAAAAAGAAATTAAATAAAATTTAATTACATGAACTTCTCCTTTGTTTCACTCCCTTGATTTGGATTGATACCTTACTGATCGCTATTCTTCTAGTATGATTATAAAATCTAATAAAAATAAAGTAAACTCCTAAAAAATAATCCTAATAAAAATAAGAATATAATAAAAATAAAAATAAAAATAAAATACATTAATAAAAATAGAAAATAAATCCTAGAAAATTCAAAATAAATCTAAAATAAATTCTAAAAATTAAAATGACTCGAAATAAAAATCTAAAAATAATAATAAAAGTACAAACTCAACATACACCGGGTTTGGGGTAGGTTTAGGTAGGCTATAGGGTAGGTTAGGGTTACGGGGGAGGTGATTTAGCCATTTCTTGATGCAATTTGCCTTGAAATTATGCTTTTTGAACCCGCAAACGCAATCAAGCCTGCAGAATAAACAATTACGCGCATAAGAACCAATTTTATCGAGAATTAGCAATTATAATACGTCTATTCGGGGTATAAAATATACACTTTTGGGTGCTTATCACCACCAATCATATCCAACCACCTATCCATGACACATATATCATGCTGATGCAATATTCCCTCACGTCCCGGTGGAGATCTTGTTATAACTGCCTACCCATGTGGACTAGTCATGATGGAACCCTGTGCAACACGTGTGATAGATGTCATCCCAAAGGGTCTCAGCCTAGGCAAGACTGACATGTTGGACATCCTTACAAGCAACTGTTGGGCTGGGTCGAAGTGTGGTCTCGACTGTCTCGGTGGTACAAAGCCGAGACGAGACGAGACTGATAGAGATGACTTTGGGTTAGCCGATAGGTCTCGGCCCCATAAATTTAGTATGAAGTAGAAACTGTTGAGGATAGAATGCCCTTGGGGGACCCATGACTGTCTGACTTGATGGATGAATAAGGCCGGCTCTGCCGGGCCGAGACTTTCCAAGGACGAGGCCACACTTATGTATATCAAGTACAATGTATAAGTTTTTTTTAGTCAGTGTTCATACCAGTTAATGTGTTGTTCATTATGATTAAACTAAGTGGTTTGAATAAAGAGACCATTTTGAAATATGAGAAACATAAATTTTGAAAACAAAATTGATTTCAAAATAGTATGTGAGAATAAAACTTTGATTTAGCTTTAATTTTGCATACTCACCCCCTCATAAATTAAAATCCCGTCAAATATCCTAGTTCTCTTATGAAGTGATATTTATCGACGGGAGCTTAAATCACTTAACCTTAAACTAGATAGACTTTTATCCTTCAATTATGTACTCCTGACAGTTCAGGAACTTATGTCCAACATAATTGAATAGTCGGCGTATTTTAGTCACACACCTAATGATGCCGACTTTAATGGGTATGATATCATTCTTGAGTCTGAGTGTATACCATGGGTTCATCCAATGAAATTAAACTCGTTCGTGATGAACTTCATCGATGAGAGAACCGAACACGCTCACATTTAATTTCAATAAACTATCACTTAATAATTTTAAAACATCGTGATTTCGCAATTAAAACCATCAAATTGGGGGGGGGGGGGGGGGGTAGATCATGTTGACATAAGGAATTAATTGAATTACAAATATAAAATTCTAATGGAGACCACCAGATTTATGTTGAAAACCCTCTCCCACTTGCATAAAAATCAGGTGTTCCTAATTAACAAATTAATTAGAAAATGAAACTATCAACATGTAAGATGGTAGAATTATGATAAAGAAAAATAATCAAGCAATCATATATCAATAAGGAAACTAATTCCCTTACTCTCATGGCCTATTTCTCTTCTTGAAGTAAAAATATTCAAGACCTGGAATCCTTGTTGGAGAAGACTTCCTCGTGATGTAGAGTCCCACTCAGAGTGGATTTCTTAACGATCTTTCATACTGGAAAAATAATCCATTCTGGTCTAGGAAGAATGATAAAGAAGAACCACAATGAAAAACAATAAAAAAATGCCAATAAAAAGAACCACCGCTAGTGACTACCTCCGTAAAATCGATCCAACTTGGAATTGAACTTATCCAACCCTCCTCCAGATCGAACCGGCTTTATTACCTGACAACTTCGTCTTTTTTACAGGAATTTTATGCAAAAATGGCTATAAGTCATTCAAATCATCATGAAAATTCATGTAACACTATCCAAGACCCAAACCCTCATAACTACATGATTCCAAGTGTAAATGAACATTAAATCCCCCTCAGTTGCCTCCAAATACATCGATAATTAATAATTACAAAAACTTAATTATCACACCCATATTGAATCTAGGTGCAAAAAATAAATACGAATAGATTGTCACATGATCTATTCAAATAGAAAAAACATATGTGACCATGCTGGAAGGGATTCAAATAAAGAATATCTACAAAACCATGTCGATACATAAACATACACAAATATGTACAATCCCACAACATGAAAAACTAGGGTTTTCAAGGATGAATAACATGGACCTCTCCAAAGCACGCTTAATCTAAACCAAAGGTTCTAATGCCAATTGTTTGGCATCGATATATGCATAAGAAAAATTTTCAGTCTTTGATTAATTATAAAATAGAAAGTGTAAAATAAAAAACTAGGTTTGAAAACCAAGCCTAGGGTTTCGAATACTATACCTTTGCGGATCCGGTTGCAATATGATATGGAGAAAGGTTATGAAAAAGATTGCGGGGTGCCTTCTTTTGGAACTATGAAAGCTTCCTTTAATACTCCAAATTGCTTTGATCTTATAGTATATGATCCTCCCAAATCAAAGTGGGTATGTGGGAACATTTTCATAAGAAAACTCTTTCTTTTAAGTGAGATATATCCCTTTACCTGTCTCGACCTCTTCACAAAATCATGAGTAGTATTTTCTCTCCCCACTCTCAAACCCTAAAAATGAATTATGCCACATAAAATACTAAAATAAACCAATATATACTAGTTTAAGAGGTGTGATTGGGTAAAATTGGGTTCTATGAGAATATGTGCCTAATTACGTAGGCATGTGGACTATATTAGGGAACCGAGATAAATAATTAAATTGATTTCCAAATAAACACTCAGAAATTACAAATTATGAATCCCATAATTTATTTTCTTTCATTACTTAAAAATAATTAATTCAGGTAAATAATTATGACTGCACTCCAATATTATTATCCCATAATTTATTTCCTTGGTCAAATAATTTTTGTGTTATTTAACTTTAACTAACATCTAATCAATTCCTCTATTCTCCGAATTAACTTATTTTGATACTCCACCAAATAAATAATCCAATGATCATGTATAACTAGTATCAAGGGGTTGTCGCAATCCAAGGGGGACGCAGAATTATTTAGATTATGATGTCATACCTACTCACACAATTGTTACCTAATATGAAGAGTTCTATTGACACGATATAAAATTAAAACACACCCATAGAAATCAAAGAAACATTTGTGTAAGCATTCCAATCCCCATAATTCTCGAGATTAAGAATATTCTCATCCTTTAAAAATGGTGTGAGATTACCTAAGTCTAATCAAGACTTACCTTAGACTTAAATCTCACGGGTGTCCTTGTTTAATACATACCTGGATAAACCAATCACAATCCTGTTTCGAACTATCATGCAAGTTCTTGAACCATCACATGGGTTCCTGTAGTTTTATATAAGTCACTAGGATTGTATCGTAATCGTTCCGATAGGATGCCAATTCTATTTCTAGGTTATAAACTATTCAATAGTGCTAGAATAAAAATTTGGATCTCTTGAGATCAAGTCAATCCCAACTCACCAGAATTCCTACTAAGCACGATTGACCGACATATCAACCACTATATTTGAGGAACATAATCATAAAGAATTTTAAAATATGATTCTCATTTCAAAATAAATAAGACAATACTTTTATTAATAAAATAAAATATCATAACTGGGTTTTAAGAATATGACCTTAACATTACTGAGCCCTCTCCCCGATGGCAAGAGGTTGTATGGTCATCCATACCTAATCAGAAACACAAAGCATGAATCTGGCCTCCATCTGTGAATAGTTAAAAGGTTTTGGATTAAAGTTCCCACTAAAGTTGAACCTCAAACATGAAGTGTGTGAGAAAATAATTAATATTTACATCGAGGCTTAAAATTAGTCCCGTCAATTTCATGACCAGTTCATATCTCCTGAAAATTTTAACATAGATAGAATTTTTCAGATCCTAAGAATGGAAATAATCAAAAGGGTATAAATCTATAAAGCTCCCTATCTAATTGTTACCATAAGGATAAAAGAATACTTGGTACTTCTTATAACCATTTCTGTGTGGTATGAGAAAAGTTATACTTTGAGGCACTTGAAGTTTTTAAATGTATAGACTTCTCTGGAAATAACTAGATAACTCCCACATGGTGGGATTATGACTCTGAGAACTCCGATGATTCAGACAATGAACCCAACAATGAAGCTCCCAATGTGCTTGCATCCTTTTGTGGAGTAATTTCTTATAAAGAACTTTTATTAGAGATCAATGAAGTCTATATTTCTCATAACTTAAATGAATAAATCATCTTTCTCTTTTTCCCATAAATAGTAAATCATGTGACTAGGTCTGTCCAATACTATAAAGATCCAGTTCCTTCCGTAGATAGTGCACCCGAAAAATAAAGGGAAAAATTTATTGAATAACTATCGATGCTTAAGATGACCATTGAACAAAGAAATATTCTGGAGTAGCTGAAAAAGGCCCAGACAAATATAACTCTATGGGGAATTTCCATGTCCTCTCACTTTCATGAGATTTCCTTCATTAATTTTCTCATACAAGCCATAATTCATTCATTTACCTCCCCTGATGAGGCCATCCATATGGTTTGAACTCTAACTGCCAAGAGGCACATTATTTTTACTCAGGAAGAAATCTATAAGTTTAGCCCTGATTATAATTATTCCTTAAATATCTCAGTAGAGGTTATGTAAAAAAGGTCTCATTGGTACTTGTTGATAATGGTTCCGCCTTGAATATGTGCTCTCTGAATGCCTTGGGATATAATTTAGTAATCGTTCTCCTAAATCAGTTGATGTTCGTGCTTATGATAACACCAGAATAGAGGTTATGGAGTCAGTTCTCCTTAAACTCAGGGTTGGTTCAATTTTCCCTCAAGTTAAATTCTAATTGATCGAGATCCTATCATGTTTCAAAAGCTCAAGTTCTTTATAGATAATTAAGTCATCATTATCATTGGAACTACGATTATTTGAATGGCGTTGGCACCAACAACCTAATATTAGAAATTCAGTATATAACTAACGATTATTCGAATGGATCAATCTTGATCCACTGCCTCTCCCAGATGGCAATAATTTCAAATACAAGATGATTCCTCGGTACAAGCCATAAGGAAATGTTTATGTAATTCAAATGTTTAAGAATATACACTTTGTACCCGATATGGTACTCGATCACGAGCAACAGGGAATCCTCTAGCCAATTGTCCTAAAAACTTCTTATCTACCGAACGGTATGGGGGTACCAACCATCCCTAACGAAACTTATGGATTTATGTGAACCATAAAGAAATATGGTGTTGAAGATAAAGGAATTTATTTTTGAAGACTCTTTAAATGGTCGCTTCATTAAAGAAGGAAAATATTTCCCCTTTTATGGCTTTTTGGAGCCATGGTATGATGTCGATGAAAAGAAGATGAAATCATGTTTTGAAATATTATTCGAGGACAAGATCACCTGGAAGGAGGGATCCAAGTATGAGGTAAATCCTCTAGATATCAAACTATCTGATTCAAACTCATTTGACAACGAAAGCAGTGATAGAGATAAATATTTTGGCCTTGTTGAACTGAAAATGGACATTTGAATGATCTGTACCAAATCTGAGTCACCTGACCCTACCAAGAAGATATTTCTTGATGACAAATCCGTCCTCAATTAGTAGAGAATCTTAGCGAGTTTGACCCGGTTAATCCTCGAAATGCCAACTCCTTAGACAAAGAAAGAAGTAAACAATTACTTGGGATAACTTCAGTAAATCCATAGATTCCTCAACCAACTCATTTCTATTTGCAAACCCATTTTCAAACTCCTTCGAATAAATTACACTAAAATATTTAATTAGGCATGCCAAGAAGACGTTGATAAAGTCAAGAAGTACCTTAATAGACAATTAGATTTCATGCCACCGTAACTTATTTTACCCCTCCTCCTACACTCACTTGTCACTAACACTACAATTGGGGCTATGCTAGCCATATAGGTAAAAAAATTGCATGAAGAAAGATCCATCTACCATGTCCTTTGGAATATGGCAAGGTATAAAGTGAATGTAACACCCTGTAATTTTGGAGAATATTGAAATTAATTAAATTGGTGATTTAGGAATTTATTTAATTTGGAGAAATTATTTAATTCGATGATTTGAATTTAATTAGTTCAGTTTAAATTTAAATTTCACGCGTGACGTATTCTGAGGTGGAAATAAGATGAGTTTTTAAAGTGACTCAGATGGTGATTTTGAGGTCACGGTTGGTTCCTAAAGGGTCAAAATAGTCAAAATTGTATACTAGGGTGTATAGTTTGGGCCCCGAGGAGATTTTAGACCAACCCGACACCGTTTAAAGGCGTTTTGGTCATTCAGGAGTTTGTGGTTTAGAGAACTTCGAAAGTTGCAAGTTATATCTGCTCATTAGAGAGGAGGGGCTAGGGTTAACACAAATCTAAAAGAAGGTAGGCCATGAGAGAGGAAGAGGAGGAGAGAACCAAGCTATCTACACCATTTTTTGAACCGAACGCAATGGAATCGAGATCGGAGCGAGAGGAGAACATCAATACCATCATATCAATGAATTTCAGACCTGCAATTGAGAGGCAAGTGTTGAAATTGCATTTATTATAAGCATGTTATAATACCCATGTAGAGTAGGGTTTGATTTCATGTTTTTGGAAGATTTAATATGTATTTGGGTGGGAAACTCCATGAATTGAAGTAGGAATGGCATGTAGATATATTCCTTGATGTTGGTAATAAGAAATAAGAGGATTTGGGATGATTAAAATGAAATTAATCTGGATTTCTTGATGAGTAAACTTGAATAACACATTAAACTAGGGTTTTATAGGATTTTAAAGATAATCGAATTCGTGATGAATTAATGATAATTTTACATTGGAAATCATCCATATACGTTCATATAATGATTCGACATGTGGGTTTGAAATTTGGTGAGGTTTAATGAAGATTTTAGAAACTTATTTGGGTGAGAAAATCGTAAAAATGCAAGGTTGTGGAAGACCTGCTTGGGCGAATCGATTCGGCCAGAGGCGAATTGATTCGGCCTCCGAGCGAATCGATTCGGCTTCCCAGAAAATCATAATTTTGCCTTTTTGTTTATATATCCTCGGGAATTGGATTACAAAAATCTTTGGTGATAGATTAGTAATAATGTGAAGAATTAGGGGAGGTCAGTGGGCATGGGGTTAAGATTCGATTTGTATTTGTAAGGGTTAAGTTGGGATATTTAATCGACGGTAGTAATCGAGTGAATTGTACACCAGAAGAATTAGGATTTGGATTATGAGAAGGGTAAACCAAAAATCTAAGAATATAACCATTAGGGTATAATTGTAGTAACTACTGAATTAACACGAGGGGTAACAATGGGCCCTTTGGGTAGAGAATAATACTCGGGATTATACAATAGTGAGTTAATATTGTGGATAAATGATAAGGTAGGTATTTGAGGGATGGGTAGTACGTACGAATTATTATTATAGGTTGAGTGTATACCTATACGGATTATTATTATAGGTTTAGTGTATACCTATACGGATTGTGTTTATAGGTTTAGTGTATACCTATACGGATTTTTTTTATAGTTGGAGTGTATACCTATATAGATGATATTAATGGGTTGTGAGTATGCCTATGTGTGACATATGGATTAGGTTGTGTATATACCTACTATGTGCATTCATATGAGTGTGAACATACCTACGCTTCTTTCTATCATGGAGGTTCCCGCGTAGTGGGCGATCCCACCTTGCCGATTCCAGGGAGGTCAGGATTTGTGCCTTAGAACAGAGAACTTAGGGCGGCTCACTATGTGTCATGTATTAGTGGGACTGGCGTGTCGTTTGAGTACGTTAGGTATGTGCATAGCCCAAAGGCTTAGAACAATGTTCGCCTCCATGGGTTGTTGTTTGATTTGACTGATTATTTGAGGAGACAGTCTGAACCGACAGTCCATGATTAGGTACGAGAGGTACTTGGAATGATAGCAGAGTACGCGAGTACGCATCGTTATGACCAGATAGGGAGATGCAATATTATATATATATATATATATATATATATATATATATATATATATATATATATATATATATATATATATATATATATGTATATATATATATAGACACACACACACACACACACACACACACACTTATGGATGCTTAATCTTACTTTTGTGCGATAGTAAGGAGACTCGGTTATGTATATCTAATTAATGTGTAATCTTACCTATGTGTGATAGTAAGGGGGAATAAATAGTGTATATCTAAACAATGCTTGATCTACTAATGTAAAAATAGTAGGAATGATAGATAGCGTATATATTACATGAAAGATAAGTAGGGAAACTTAATAAAAAGGTGAATGATAACATATGTGAAATGTTAACTTTCATTAAATAATAGCATAAGGGAGATGTTAATTATTAATTAATTCGATAGAGTACTATGTGGGAGGTACGGGTAAGTTAAGGATAAACTTAACTAAGGACTTAATGATAATTAAGGGTATACTATAGCATACTGTATGGGCGGTACGGCTGAGCTTGATTGATTAGTAGTTAGTTAGATACTGGAGACCTAGCTAGATTGAGTAGAATGACTAGGTGGGATGCAGTAAATGTTAGGTGCACACTATAGAAGAGAGGTTAGGAACCCAAGGGAGTGTTCGCAACCTAACATGTGTATCTAATAACTGTTCATTTAAACTACAGTTTAAATGGTTGATAAATATTTTCAAATGATTTTTACTTGGGATCTGACCCGTACTTGCAAAACTTTTTTCAATACCTTTTAGGTGTCCAGCCAAAGTGATGCCAAGCATGATGATCTGTTCTAGGGATTTGTAGCTGCAACACTTGTGGATGCTTGAAGGATTTGGACTTAGTCTCTTCAGTTACTTCATTCCTAGTGTAGGGTGTAGTTCAGTATTTCTTTCGGGCGTGTAACCCCCATTTATTTCTTTTATGCCAGTCAGACTTTATATTCAGATTTTTATTCCTGTTGGACTTTTATATTCAGAAGTTCAATATTTCTTTCGGTATTATTTTATTTCAGCTATTTATCTGGTGTTTATTCGGATTATTTATTATTGCATGGAAGGTTAATTATTGTAATTATTTCCGCTTGTTGTTTTTGTTTAAATAAAAAGATAAAATTTGGCACCGACTTTTTGAATACTATATGGATAGTAAATGTTTAAAAATATTTTCGACAGTGATGCTAAGAATGAATCAAATGGGAATCCTATTATAATTTAATAAAGGCTTGATCACCCGGTATTTAATTAGGCAGGATGTTACAATGAACTACACAACATTGGAATAGGCATGTGTTTCCTTAGTTTGTGTCACCTAGAAACTCCTTTACTAAATGTTTGTCTTTCCTATCAAGTTAGTGTCCTTGATGGATAGTGTGGTGACAATTATTATTCAACATAAAAAGATAAGAGTAGCGCAATCACCAAACAAAATACGGAAGAAAAAATGTCAATCACAGAACAGGAGATGTACGTGGTTCAGCAAGAATGCCTACGTCCATGGTGGTGCAGTCAGTATTATTTCTATATACTCCCGGGAGTGTTTACAGAGAATACAGTGTGTGTCTTATGCCCCAGACCTAGGGTTTATTATATACATGTATGTCTTCAAGGAGTGGGGGTGTTGGACTCCCCCACATTTACCATCTTCTCCTGGAACACCTCTATTCGAGGACATGGGAGAAGACTAAGTCATAACTGAATTAATGTTAAAGTGCGAAGGGTTTGGACTTTAGGCCGTTTTAACTAGGCTAGTCATACAGGCCCATTATTCCAAATCCGTGTACCCACAATTGCCCCTAAGTTTGTTGGGCCACAATTTGGGCTCAATAAATTTAAATGATTTGTCATAATGGATCTTTTGTGTATCGTGTAACTCTTCCCAAAGTTTGAGGACTGAATTAGGCGGCAGTTGCTTCGTGTCTTGTGCGTAATGATTAGCAACATTTAAAAGTCATTTTGGGCAATGTTTCGTAGTTGCCGTTTCAAGCTTCTTAGTGTTCTTCTATCTTATGCGAATCTTCTGCGAGTTTTAGCAATTTGTGCCCTCTTGTCCAGGTCTGAATTTTCCTCGCTTTCGATCTCCCTCGTTGTGTAAGCTTGTGATCTTGCATTGTCCAAGTCAAACTCTCATCTCGTAAGTTTCCCTTGCTTTCTCTCTGTGTTTTCTTTGAATTTGTAATTTAGGGTTTACAAATGGCAAAGATAGGTAATAGATCATTGTTCGAGTTTACAAAGTTTTACAATATCCCAGAGTGTGTAGAGATTGAGTGCGCTTCTCTACCCAAAAATGTTAGAGAGATAGATGGTGCTCATTGGATTCACGTCTTGTTGCTTTCTCAAGGGGGGCTTACTTTTCCTCCAAACAATTTATTCTTGCATTTCTTTGGTTATTTCAATATTGTTCCTGCACAGTGTTCGCCCAATGTATGGAAGATAATCAATGGTGTCTATAGAATAAATCAACTTTATGGCACCAAATTAGGGCTCATCGAAGTCTATTTTTGCTATTCCTTTTCTCGAACTAGCTCTGGTGTTCTTTATCTCAAAGCCAGGAGTCCTGATAGGGTATTGGTAGTAAACCTACCTGGTTTCCAAAGGGATTACTGGCAAGATGTCTTTCTTTCTAGAAACTGGCAGTTCTCCCCCCATATTGAGGGGTCGAGGTCTGATAGATTCTCTCTCCCCTTTTATGGGGAGGAGTACATAGGTAGTCTTTGCTCTGCCCTTCTGATTTGTTTGTTAATGTGTGATTTCTCTGATACTTTCCTATTTTTTCTTCAGCGAGGTCGAAGAACTTGGAGCCTGCTCTTAGCGAGGTTCGAATTTCAGAGTTGGTCAAGGCTTGGAATATCAGGAAGTCCTTAGCTAATGGTGAACATCCCCGGTCTGCTACATTTTTGCTCGAGTATAAAAATGTTGGGTCTAGCTTTATAGCGAGGCCTGTGGATAGTATTCCTGAATTTGATACCTCTGAAGAGACTGTTAGCGATCCCATTCAGTTGGACGAGGAGGAGAGAAGTTCTGAGAGTGATATCAGAGGCGGTGCTGAAGGCAATTTTGGCTAGGGGAGCTCCAGTGGTGACAGTTATTCTGATTCAGAAGAGGTTTTTGAAGCCTAAGAACCTTCAAGCACATCCAGAAGATATAGCGAGGAAATGGTTCCTCCAAGGAAAAATTTGATCCGAGATGATGATGATGATCATGTGCTTCTCGCTCAGAGGTCGAAGAAGCAGAAGTCCAGCACTGAGGATTTTGCTACTAGTTCTCGGTCTACTGCTCAGGAACAGGAGAAGAAGAGAAAGGAAGAAGAGCAGAAGAAAATTAAGGAGAAGAAGAAGGTCAAGGAGAGGAAGAGGATAGAGAAGAAGAAGGAAAAAGAAGAGGAGAGGAGAAAATGGAAGTGAGGACAAAGGTTGGGCAGGCATTGGTGCCTGTATCTGCGTTAACGGAGGGTGCCTCGGTTGCCACTTCTCCCCAGTTGGCCCCTGCGCTGCTCGAGCGATCAGTCCTTCCTACTGACCGCCAAAGGGCAATGGGGACTGACCAGTTAGCTCTGCAAGTGAGCTAGAGGCTAGCCTTGTTAAGTCTATTTCTCTTCTATAATGCTTCCTAATTTCTGTCTGTTTCATTATTCTAATATCTTCTTTTACTTTGTAGTTTGTGACTGATTTTACCGTGCTCTATCGCTCTCGCGACGAGCTGATCAATAAGAATGGCGAGATGGATAAAAAGAATGCTGCTTTGAGGGTGAAGGGTACAGAGCTTGAGGCTAGTTTGAAGGCCGCTGATGCTGCTTTGACATCTTCTGATCTTGCTCTTGCTAAAGTCAATCGTGAGCGGGAGGCAGCAGTTAAAGAACTGAATGAACTACGACAAGCCTACGATCTGATATGCTCGAGCAAGCTGGCTGTTGTGGAGGAGAACAAGGTGCTGACCGAGCAGCTGAAGGAAAAAGAGTCTCAGGCAGCCAATGTTAAGGAGGACACATATAACTCCGAGTGGGTTGCTTCGTATGAAGACGTCGAGGTTCAGATAGGATACATCAGCCGCCTGAACTTCAAGAAGGGATGGAATAAGTCCCTTTTAGCTGCTGGTGTGGATGTTGCTTCTCCTTTGTTCGATGAGAACGATCCAAGCCCAAATCTAATTGTGGATGAAGCCCTTTCCCCAGCCATTAAAGGTGTTCACCCTGCCTCCCAGACAGTTCCTGCTGATGCCCTTCCTGCTCAGGCGACAGAGGTTGTCCCTGCTGAGGGAGGTGCTTCTACTGCTGCTGATAAGGGGAAGCAACCAGCTTTTTCTGGGCAGCCGGAGGTTTCCAGCTAATTTACCCTTAGGGTTACTCTTATATTTTTGTTTGTAATTTTCCTTTCTGCTTCTTTAATGTATTCTGATCTTTTTTGTATAAATGAAATGAGAAGACTTTTTCCTTTAGTGTACTGAATAATTCTATCTTTTATTGCTTGTAATTGATTGGTGTTGATGATTATATACCAGCCACTTCTCAATTGGGAAGAATTCTTGGTCCTGATGTAAGTTCTGAGGTTCGTCATACCTTTGTGAGGATTTGAAAATCACTTCAATTGAGGAATAAACATTTCATAGAGAAGACTGAGCTCATCATTAAACTGAAAGACAGGCTCCAAGAGACGGAGGAAGTTGGTGCCTCAGTCCAAAAAGAGGTGAATACTCTGAGAGAAAAGCTTTTGGATGCTTTTGAGATCAACCAGGTTGGAGAAATTCTTCAGCAAGAGAATGAGGCTTTGAGGAGGGAAGTCTCGCGACTCAGGGAGCATTCATCGAGCATCGCTCCTGCAGTATTACAAGGTTCTTCCTCGTCATGAGCTGGAGCTGGACCAAGCGATGTTCCTCTGATGCTGCGAGGTTCTACCCCGCTGAATGTTCCACGAGCTAGCACAAACACAAGGAGTTCAGCTAGGGAAATGGAAGAGCTCCGTGGTGATGTACAATGAGCATATGTGATTGCTGTTGGGCTTCAAAGGGACGTTACTCGGCTGAGGAATCTGTTTAAGAGAGGACCTCGGTAAGTATGGGCCGATGGTTATGACCAAGGTTGGCTAGATGATCCGACGAGGCTAACAGAGTTTGAAGATCTTGCCTTTATTATCGGATGGTTGAGTGCCCCGATGGACCTGCAATTCCCAAGGAACTCAATGCTCTAGTATCGTCATGGGATCTTTCCTTCCACTCTAATGCCTAATCCCTTCCGGAGAGATGATCAGTGGATCCCTATTGATGCCATCCCTCGGCAGCTATTGGAGTCGGATGCGAATGAAGTCGAGGAGGAGCTAGTTCCCCATCCCGACGATGGTCGAAGAGCCCAAGTGGTTGATTATCTAGTTCAGAGGCCTCGACCTCATTAAGATTTTTCCAGTAGCAACTCTGTATATTTTGTAATGAAGTAATGTAATGTTGATGTTTTGGGCAAGCTCGCCGACTAAAAATGGGTTGTATTTGTTGTAAATACGATGTAGTAATATAAAGTTTATGTTCTGGGCTAATTTGCCGATTAATCAAGTGTTGTATATTTTCCACATCTTTTAGACTTTGCTCAATAATCTTGAGCCTCTCTTGGTTGACTAGATTTGTAAGTTTGCATTGTCAAGTAAGTGTCCCTCCAATCCAGTATGCTTATGTGATACCATTCTTCCCCACTTTACCTTTTAGGTCATGTCGTCACACTCCCTTAGGCCTAAGTGTGGCAATTAGCGAGGACACACCTAGTGTTAGATGCTCTATCCGATCAAGATTTTATTAACCAAACATTATTTGGCGACCAATTTTGACTTGGACATATTGCCTAAGGATCTCCTGTAGGGTTTCATATATTTCTAGGGGGCAATGCTAAGAGGTTTTTCGTGTTTCATAAAGAAAACCTGAGGAGGGTGATTTCCCTGCTATAGTGTAATGATTAGTGTGCCTGTCACTTGGAAAAAGTGTGTGAGTTATAAAGTTTAGATACTAGTTAACTGACACTTCGTAGAATGCAACTGCTAAACAACTTTCATTAATGATAAGGAAATGAGCTTCTAGTTTCATAAGTACAATTCAAAAGAGGAATCTAGAAATAGAATTTCTCAAGATTGGCAGCATTCTATGCTCGGGGTATCTCTCTGCCTTCCAGCGTTTCTAAGTGATAGGCTCCTCGTAGATCATCTCTTGTTATCTTATATGGTCCTTCCCAGTTTGGCCCTAACTTGCCGTCTGATGGTCTTACTGCGCTGCCCAAGACTTTCCTTAGGACATAGTCCCCAACTCGGAATGCCCTTGGATTAACCTTCTTATTATAGTGCTTTGCGAGCTGCTGCTGATAGCTGGCTAGTTTCACCAGGGCAAGCTCTCGGCGTTCGTCGGCTAGGTTAATTTCAGCGAGTAATGTTGCATCATTCTGGCCCTGGTCGATAAGGGTGGACCTCTAGTGGGTAATCCTGCTTCTAATGGGTTGACTACTTCCATTCCATATGTTAGTGAGAATGGGGTTTCCCCCGTTGCTCGACGTGGGGTAGTACGGTAGGCCCACAGAATATGTGATAGTTCATTCACCCATACGCCTTTGGATCATTCTAATCGTTTCTTTAACCCATCGATCATTGTCCTATTGGAAGACTCAGCTTTGCTATTGCTCTGAGGATAAGCCACCGATCTGAAGTGGTGTTTGATTCCGTGTTCATTATAGAAATTCTGAAAGGAGTAGCTCTCGAACTGCGTTCCATTATCAGTGATGATGGTCCTAGGGATCCCGAAATGGGTGATTATATTTTTCTATATGAATCTTATCATATCCGCGTCTCGAATATTTTCCAGTGGCTCGGCCCCGATCCATTTGGTGAAGTAGTCAGTTGCGACCAACAGATACTTGTGATTGCCGGCAGTGGTAGGAAGAGGTCCTATGATGTCCATTCCCCATTGGGCGAATGGCCATGGGATGGAAAGTGATTTTAGGTCGCTGGCGGGTTGATGGACCAAGGGAGCGTGAAGTTGGCATTTCTCGCATTTGCGAACATACACTGCAGAGTCTCTTTGCATATATAGCCACCAATAGCCTTTCTTCATTTCTCAAAAATCCAATGACCTTCCACCAATATGGCCTCCACAGATTCCCTCGTGGAGTTCATGTAGGATTTGTTCAACATCCATCGGGTGAACACATTGAAGGTAGGGATCGAAAAATGATTTCTTATATAGCTTACCTTCAGGAGATAAGTGAAAGCGAGTAGCTTTAACTCTTATCTGGTGAACAGTTTTCTTATCATTTGGGAGTGCGCCATCCCTCAAATAGTCCCTTAGAGGATCCATCCAGCTGGGTGCTGACTCAATTTGGATCACCTTCTCTACGCTTGGAAGCTCGTTGTTACGGTTAATGCTCGGATGAGCGAGGAAATCGATGGGGATTGTTCTTTTTAAGTCAGAATCGATTATCGAACTCAGGGCTACTCGGGCATCAACATGGTTGTTCTGTCCTCTAGGAAACTGCTGAACATTGGCTTCTTTGAAGTTGGCCATTAGCCTTTTTGCCAAGGCGAGGTAGGCTGCCATTCTTTCATCTTTTGCATTGTAGTTCCCATTTATCTGATTAGAGACTAATTGTGAATCACTGAACACATATAACTGCTTTGCCCCCAAAGTCTGTGCCTTTTGGAGGCCGACTATTAAAGCCTCATATTCTGCTTCATTGTTGGAGGCTTCAAATCCAAGCCTGATTCCTTGTTCGAGGATTGTGTCCTCTGGAGTGACAAGCACAATGCCTACTCATGTCCCCTTTGAATTGGAGGCTCCATCAACAAACAGCTTCCAGAACCCCGCCGTTGCGTGATTCTTTCTTTGCTTTGCAGGTTAAAGTTGGTCGAGAGGCTGCTCGCCTGTGAAATTAGCGAGGATATGCCCTTTGAAATTGGATATCAAATCGTTCGAGCTCGATTGACCATTTAGACAGTGTGCCTGATAAATCCGCTTTCCTCAGGATTACTTTAAGGGCATGTGACGTAAGGACGATGATAGTGTGAGCTTCAAAGTAGTGCTTCAACTTCCTCGAAGCCACTACAAGTGCAAATGCGAGCTTCTCTAGTGGTAGATTCCTGCTCTTTCGCACATCAATGAAAAACTAACAGTGTGGTTGGAAATGGCGAGGTATAAGTACAAGGAATCTGTCTCCTAGGACGAGCAGTAGTGCTGAGCTGAGGTAAGCCTTGAGCTTGTCCAATGCCCGTGAGCAATCTCGATTCCATTCTACTGTTTTGTTTCCCTTTAGGAGCTAGAAGAAAGGCTTGCACTTCTCGGAGGACTTTGAGATAAATTGGTTTAAGGCAGCGAGCATACCGGTGAGCTTCTGTACGTCCCGAATTGTGCAAGGAGGTTGTGCCCTGTTTACTGCATCGATCTGGTCTAGGTTAGCCTCGATGCCTCTCTTCGTGACCAAGTACCCAAGAAATTTTCCTGACTGGACACCGAAAGAACACTTGCTTGCGTTAAGTTTCATTCGTTACTTCCTGAGGATTTCGAAGGTTCTTGATAGATCTGAGAGGTGGTTTTCTTTCTTCCTGCTTTTGACGAGCATATCATCGATGTATACTTCCATGGTGTCTCCCATTTGGTCCTTGAACATCTTGGTGACTAGCTGCTGGTAGGTTGCCCCTATGTTTTTTATCCCGAAGGGCATGACCCTGTAACACTATAATCCAACGGTGGTGATGAATGTTGTCTTGTCCTGGTCTGGGGCGTACAAAGGGATCTGATGATACCCTGAGTATGCGTCCAGGAAACTCATTCTCTAGTTAGCTACTGTGGCGTCCACTAGTTGATCAATTTTTGGAAGAAGGAAACTGTCTTTAGGGCACACCCTGTTAAGGTCAGTGAAGTCGATGCAGACTCTCCATTTCCCGTTGCTCTTTGGAACTACTACTGGGTTGGATAACCATTTGGGGAGTTGGACCTCCCGTATAGATCCTGCATCCAGCAGCTTTTCAACTTTTTTTTCCATGGCTTTTGCCTTCTCGGGTGCAGTTCTCCGTGCCTTCTATGTGATTGGTTTGAAGGTGGGGTCGACGTTCAGCTGATGAAAAACGTAACTAGGATAAATTACATTCAACTCGTATGGTTCCCATGCGAAGACATCTACATTGCTCCTCAGCAGAATCGTCAACTCCTTCTTTTCCTGATCTGTAAGAGAATATCCAATCAAGAAGATCCTGTTATCATCGCTATCTCCAGCTGTGACTTCCTCCAGGTCCTCAACGACCCGTTCAGAGGGGAGGAGCCTGGTCTCCTCCACTCCGGGCCTTCCGTATTTTAACTGCTATTTCAAAGGTATCAGACCTTCTTGTTCTTCTCTGGTCTCACTGGACTTGTCGACCTTCTTCTCTTGTCTCGGGCGGATGGCTGCTATAAAGCACCTTCTGGCCATCGCTTGATCTCCATGGATCTCGATTACTCCTTGCTCGGTCACATATTTGAGCTTCTGATGTTAGGTCGAGGAGACTACCTTCATCGTGTGCAGCCATCCTCTGTCGAGAATAGCTTTGCATGGCGAGTCAATATTAACCACTAGAAACTCAATCATCTTGGAGATATTTCCTGCCCTCACCGACAACACGATCTTTCCCAAAGGCATACTTATTTTCCCAGCGAAGCCAACTAAAGGGACAATGGCTTCCTTTAGGTCGGTGATGCTTAACTTCAGTTTTCTGAATAGGTCGAGATACATTACCTCGGACGAGCTTCCTTGGTCGATGAGCAACTTATCGACGTCATAGTTAGCTATCCTGAGAGTATTGATCAAAGCATCATGATGTGGGGTTCTCACTCCCACCAGATCTTCATCTGTGAATACGATATGCTTGCTATAGTCGACGTCAACTGCTCATCGACGCTTTCCTGATTGTGTCTTTACTGGATCGATCTGAAAATCTTGCATCCCCTCTATAAGCTTTTTTACCTCCATTCGAGCTGAATTTCCTTGAATCTGCTTCACGTCAGATGCCCCATGAATTACTGCGAATTCATGGCCGGATTCGTCTTCTAGTATGTTGTCGGGCCTTGCTTCTCTATGGGCAGTAACTTTCTCTGCCTTCTTTTCCACGAATTTGTTCAGATTCCCATACTGGGCCAACTCTTCGAGGTGGGACTTGAGAGCCTTGCAATGCTCAGTTTTATGTCCTCCTTCTTTGTGAAAAGAGCATCTCAGCGCGTTGTTTCTCTTTGAGGGATCTCCTCCCATCTTTCTGGGCCACTTAATAAATGGCTCGTCTTTGATTTTTACGAGAATTTTGTAAATTGGTTCTCTAAAGACAGTGTTGACCGCCTGAAATGCTTTTTCCACATCGTTGCTGCCTCCGTTCTTGGAGCCATTCTTTCCCCCATTATTTCCTCCTTTTTTTTGGTTCTCAATTTTATCATTGCCTTTGGCAGCGAGCCTATCTCGACCGTTTTCCCCTGTGCTGAGGCGGGTCACATCCTCCACCTTGGCATACTTCTCGATGCGAGCCACCAGGTCGTCGATGGTCATGGCCTCTTTCTTTGTCAGGGACTGGTACAGAAGGGAAGAGCTGGGTAGCCCAATTTTGAAAAAGGCCACTCCCACTTGCTCCGAGCAGTCCTCGACCTCATTGAATAACTCCCAGTACCTCTTACCGTAGTCTCGGAGGGTCTCTTGAGGTGTCTTTTTCATTGTTAGCAAAGCATCCATCCTTTTGGGATGGGAGCTACTAGTAATGAAGCGGGTCGTAAAGAGCTCGGCCAGGGACTTGAAGCTTCTAATGGACCTGTGGGGGACCCTTTTGAACCATTTCTGTGCCACGTCATGTAGGCCCGAGGGAAAAATTTGGCACATCAGTGGGTCTCGATGGTTCCAGAGGGTCATGGCTTGCCTGTACTGCCTGACGTAATCAATGGGATTAGTTTTACCATCATAAATCTTGAACCTTGGATTAGAAAATTTCTTGGGGGCTTCCTCTTCTTTTATTTCCCTTGAGAAAGGAGATTTCATCTGAGTTTTGAGAGCTCGCCTAGCAAATTCTCGGGTCGATCTGGTACCGTGATGCGTAGGGTGTTGGTCCATCTCCCTTCGGATCAGACTTCATATATTCTCATTGCTGCGAGCTGGGCTACTGTAATTGTGAGCTAGTAGCAGTTGCTCGAGCAGGTCATCCTCTAACTCGTTTTCCTTAACTTTCAAGGACCCGCATCTAGGGTTCCTTCCTCGGCTGCGAGACTTGCTCGCCTGAGGGCTAGGAGTGCGTTAAGGACGTCGCCTGGTGCCACAATGGAGCTCTCTCTCCATTCTTTCTAACCTTCTTTTGAGGTGAGCATTCTTAGCTTCGTGCCTGCGATAAGACTCCCTCTGCTCTTGGAGCCTCGCCTAATATGCATCAATCAACCTGGATATTTGTGTGGACCTCGCTGGTCCTTGGCTTTCTTCTAAGGCTATCCTCTCTAGGCGAGCCCTCTGATCTGAACGCCGAACTTCAGATCTGATCCTGCGAGGAGCAGATTGTTCTTGGATATCTCCTGTCTGAGGAGCATTACTACTGTGACCAGACATTTCGAACTCCTTTTTTGGTGTGAGCTTTCTCAGGGAAGATAAATGTTCCCACAGACGGCGCCAATTGTGGTGACAATTATTATTCAACACAAATAGATAAGAGAAGCGCAATCACCAAACAAAATACGGAAGACAATATGTCAATCACAAAATAGGAGATGTACGTGGTTCAGCAAGAATGCCTACATCCACGATGGTGCAGTCAGTATTATTTCTATATACTCCGGGGAGTGTTTATAGAGAATACAGTGCGTGTCTTATGCCCCAGACCTAGGGTTTATTATATACATATCTGTCTTCTAGGAGTGGGGGTGTTGTACTCCCCCACGTTTACCATCTTCTCCTGGAATACCTCTATTCGAGGACATGGGAGAAGACTAAGTCATAACTGAATTAATGTTAAGGTGCGAAGGGTTTGGACTTTGGGCCGTTTTAACTAGGCTACTCGTCCAGGCCCGTTATTCCAAATCCGTATACCCACAGATAGCATAAAGTATTTTCTATAAAAACCTTCTTTGTCAACACGCATAGGTTGATGGTTTCTTTTATTAGGTGAGTTATACATCACTTATGTCACATAAAAGATTGTCAAAAGGAGGTCCAATTATTATTATTTAGGAGATCACCCCTTAGAAGAAGTCGATGTGTTGAATTACCATATGTAGTCATCTACACCGACCATGAGAAACTCCAATGGAATATTCTTTGATGGTGTAGGAGGGTAGTGATACTGTGGTGTATGAATAATTGAAATGAGTGAGGTGTGACTCATTCCAATGGAAACTATCTTCAAGGAAATAATATTTGAATAACAAAATAGAGACCAAAAATAATCTTTTCAATATATTAATGAAACTTCTTATTACCATAACGAGAAGACAATGATTGAATACAACTTTTTAATAATAAATGAGGGAATAAACCACTTGAGAGCAGTGATTCTATGAGAGTAAAGAGATAAGCACTTCAATATCTAAGAGAGAGAAGGGAGAGAATGTATGTGGTGGGATATGTACAGAGTAAGAGTGCTTAAAATGAGGATTATCATGGTTGTTCCTCGAGTGATCTACTTATAGTTAAACCTTAGGGATGACATGACACGTGAGTGCCAAAGGAATATTCCCTTGTGATAGATATCTTATGATACTTTTATCCATACTACTATTTGTCATTGTCTACCATAATTTGTCTGTTATGGAATGATATCTGGTGTAATAGTCGACAAAAAGTAGTGTTGTCATCCTTAACGCCAAAAGTACCATTTTATCTGTTTGTAAATGATTGCTTAGTGAACAATTTTTAAAAACTTAAGAGTGACCTCGAGGGCCGCTCGCCATTGACTGAAATAAAATGTCCTACAATCAAATCCCTGACTGCTTGCTAAATAGTAATTATGGATTGTGTGATGTGAGTACAAGTGACCTCTTGGGTCACTCGTTTAAGTATTCTCTCATTTATAAGATATTTAAGTGGTTGAGCCTTATCTTTCTCAACAAAACTTACCTCTCAGCCTCCAAACCAAAACTCTTAAGAGGTACCAATTCTCCATTTACTCGGGCCCTAATTTCTTAGCCAAGGCTTCTTACAAAGTAAACATGTCTTAAAACAACAAGACTAAGTATTAGTAAATGAGTTTCTCAAATACATGATATCGTGTTTCCTGGTATACTTCTCCCAACTTCACTTTATTAAGAAGATAGTGTTGATTGTGTACTTTCTTTTCTTTACGAGCTTTGTGACTTAGGGTTGCTCACAAAGCCTCTTTGTTGCTTCCATAAATATCTGGTAACTTGGTGTTGCTCATGCAGTCCCCTTAGTCCTGTTATTTATTGGTGACTTAGAATTGCTTATCCAATAATATTTGTTAGTTACTACTTGTGTGACTTGCTAGTGGTTTGGATTTGCTCATCCAATAAGTAAGTTAGTTACTACTCATGTGACTTACTGGTGGCTTGGACTTGCTTAACCGATAAGTTATGTTAGTCATCGCTCATGTGACTTGCTGCTGGCTTGGAATTTTCTATCTAATAAGTTATGTTAGTAACTGCTCGTGTGGCTTACTAATGGTTTAGACCTATTTGTCCAACATTCCTTATTGATAAATTCTCGTATAATGCCACGGTAATTATCGGGTTACTCGTGCACCCCCTTTTATTAGTAAATGTCGCAACATGACTTTTCAAAGGGTGAGCATAATCTTTTGGTCCATAAGACTCGAACAACTCCGCAATAAATCCCTTCTTCCTTTTTGGGTTCCAACCCAAGTCTTTGCATAATTGATCATTGTACCAATTATGCAAGGCACCAATGCAAGACCTTTCGTAGTACTCACCCGAGGACTCTTTCATGTATTTATCTTCTCTCTCCATGTCTCTAATGATGGGTATCTTGAATGTTCCATCCATAAACTCTGCTAGACGCCGACACCTTATCTCCGATGTGTACAAATTTGAAATTATCTCTGAGAACCCAATCACCGCTAATTGCAAAATTTAAGGATGAATGCATTCCCTGTAGAGAGGAAGTATAAAATTAGGGGAACCGACAATGCAGTCCTGAAAGGTTGGCGATATGAAATATTTTTTGAGTTTATCAACGCTCCTGAATCCAATTGCCAAACTGACCAAATCTTTCTCTAAAGGTTTAACTTCCTTACCAATCAAAATTCCTTACTTACGAAAGCTGAAACTTGGGGATTTCCTCAACCTGATGCTTCCCTCTTCAACCATATTATAGAAATCCTTGGGCACAGTTGAGATCAAATAAGAACTAATTTATTTTAAGAATCTATGTTTTGGTACCGTACCAAACATGGAAAGCTGCAACTTTGATTTTATAAGATTTTTGACCAATTTGGAAATCTCCCATCTCATAGGTGAGAGACATGTTGCGATAAGACTAAGTAGAAAACTTTCATCAGGCTTAGAAAGATGAGTTCTTTGCTAGAGTGGTCGAGAATACACTTCTTGGGTTCCCAGAATCCAACGACGCTTTTATCGTTTTAGCTAATAGTATTCTAAAAAATCAAGTGGACAGGGGTTATTTACCTTTTTCTAATATAAATGTTAATGGTTGTTATGGGGGTCCTGGCAATCGATAACTTTGGGTGAACTGTTTTATGTCCATGCAAAGCTACTATATAATTATCAAGGGCCTTGGTCTAGCAAGGACTCTTAATATCTTGAAGAGATTTTCCATTAGCAAAATCTTTAGCTCCCTTAATATCTTAGCATCTCACTGGAGTATAGACACACATAATTTCATCATAAGTTAGGGGAATTATCTATTAGCCTTGAGGACATTTATGATCTCACATGTTTACCTATATTGGTAAACTATGTATTTGTGGATGGTTACGAGGATTTTAAGGAGAAGGAAATATGCGAGGACTTCCATCAGTCCCTTCGGGCTTGTATTAGTTATGTGGGGCTTATTCTTACGGCACGAGAAAGCACTCATTTGTAAAATGAGAGAGGTATTGGTATAGGGATTTTGAGCCCTTGTTAAAGAGGAAGCCAAGACCAAAATGCCCAAAGTTCGAGATGGCCGAAACTGGGGTCTAAAAGTCACCTTACTGAATGCTTTACAACTTTCCTATCATATTTCTATTTCGAGGGAGGTCCCTGACTCTCCTCTAGAGTTGCTCTTGTGTCTGGCACTGAGCCTTGCTCATGGCAAAAATATACCATTCTCTTTTTAAACACTTGGATCAATGTATACTTAGTTATATCTAACACACATGGATATGAAAATATCACATAGGCGTTACAATGTTTTCAATTCGGTAAATTCCTTCATTCTTATGGTATTTTTATTCGATCGATTCCCAAACTGGGCCCAGAGCCCCATTCATTGTACAACCATGATGCTCGTATTCTTAGGTGGCATATGAATACTCTTAAGTAGTCACTTATTATTTTTTATATAATATTAATGAATTTTCCTTTTATCCCAACTAGAAAAGAGTGGGTGGTATATTTTCTTGTGCATTTTTTCTGCCGCATAAGGTATTTTCAATCCTCCTGCTAATTTGGATTATGTGAAGGATTATCCTCATGTTTCTTTTACGGCCTTTATCCTTCCTTATGTTATCCCATTCTTGATTCAATTGGGGCAAGGGGTTGAGTACTATCATGTTGACTGAGTGAGGAGGCAATATGGATATGATTAAAAGGTACTTCATCCCCAGATTTCCCTACTAACCACTCGCTTAACGAGTTATACTTGGAATCTTATTGCAATCACTCCTGAGGGTATAGTCGATAGTTTTGCTCACTTTGGCAATGTTTCCATCATTGCTCCTAATTATCTGTCGTCTATTAGCAATTCGTGGTTTGTCTTATAGAAGCGTCAAATTGAGCTTATCAAGAATTTCATTCAAGATGTCCCTCACTAGTCATTCATTGAGGGAATCCCCTCTGATAAATATTTGACCAAATTCACTCGCAAAGAGGCTTGAAATTATAGATAAGTTGTAGGAATCCATTAGACCAGGTCATCCTCGTCTTAGTAAACTCCATACGTCAGGAAAGCATATACTTCAAGCATCTAGATGCTAAGTCTAAATAGACTAAATCCAAAGGAAAAGATAAAACTTCTTCCAAGAGGAAACACTCGGATACGAATGTTTATAATTTTATTCTCGTTGAGATTAGTGGGACTTCCTCGCCTCCATCCCTGGTCAAAATTCGAGTGAAAAGGAAAAAGAGGCGAGCAGCCAAGGCTACTGGTTCTGCTACTTAGGTAGACCAAAGCTCTGACATTGATACTTTTGTAATTCAGGAGACTTTTCAAACTATTCATAATAAAGATTATAAGCATATTGCAGTGACTATCTCGCAGCCATCTATTCCACCTTCTTCTCCACTTATAACAGGTACACTTGATATTCCCCTCTTACTAAAAAACATAGAAGTAATGGAGATACGAGTTATCGCTCGATGCCATGTCCATTTTAAGATGAATTTGTTGATTATGTAAGTACTCCTTCCTACAATTATCACAGTTCCTCTTCAAATGATATTGAGTACCATGCCCTTAGTGAAGATCACTTGACTGATGCTTTATTTTTTTTACTATCCACGAGGGATGTTAATTTGGATTAAGAGTAACCTTTTAATGATCATGGCAAGACCACAATATATTCTCCATCCTCATCCAGTCCAACTACTGGACCTTTGCCTTATGGGAAACTCATCGTGGGGAGCCTATAATTATTTACTACAGTTCTTGCTCAAGTTTATCTTTAATCTATACTATAAATAATCTCCATTTTTTTTCTTTTTGAGCAAGTTTCCTCTGTGGAAATAAGTGGAATGCTAAGGGTTAGCACAATTCCTCTGTGTTCTCCTTCTCCCCTTTGTCCTCCTTGGGGCCCTTTCAAATGGAAAGGAAATCCATGTTGGTATCCTCTTTGATTTAGCACGAGAGGTGTGTATCTTATGGTATACTTAGTTGTGAGTGTTTGAATGTAAGTGCTCGTGGATTGACTTTACTTCTTGAATGTAACTGATCTTGGATTGACTCAACTTTTTCTTACTTGAGGCTTTCAACTGTGTTTCCCATAACTATTAGATTCATTTCAATAGCTATGACCTCTTCTCAGGTTTTCATAAGGATTTGTAAAAGAATTTATCAAATTTTCATACTTCGTGCTTACTTTTTCTCCTATTTTTAGATATCTTGTGCACTTTCCACGCTAGCTTGTGGCACAATTATTTCTTTTGGCCAAGAAGTTCATCTGGATAGTCCTCAGCCAGAGTTGCAACTAGATCAGGAGGGTTATTCTTCGATCACTTCTCTTTTTAGTAATTTCTCTTTAGCATTAAATTTAATTAATACTAGGTTGTCTTTTTCCTTTATAAGGCCCTTTGATGAGGCCCATTTTCAATAGGGGTATACTTTTGCTCACGGGGGTGGCTGCCCCAGAGTTACCTCCTTCTATTAGGATTTTTATTCCTTGGGTCTGTCTACCAATAAACAACATGCCTCAAGTCAAAGTTCTTTCCATTTGGCCAATCTTCAATGTTTCTTCGAGTGGGCCTTCGTTACATATTACTCATTTGAAATAGTTAACCAGTGTATAGTTTTATCATGATTAATAACTTTTTCATGACATTTCTTGTTTGTTTCATTAACAGGTTGGTACAAATGATCTTTTCCTATATGCCTCTAAACCCACTGATTTCCAAACGAGTAATGTGATTGATTTGAGTGCTTCTCCCCCAACTATGGTTCATGTATTTAAGTTGGCATACCATTTTACGTACTCCTTTTATCTTGCGATTATTAAGGTGATCACTCATCCTATTTATTTATTCCACGTGAGTATTACAAGTGCTCCTGTGATTTTGGAGTCTTAGGTATTATACTGGCATACCTTTACATTTATTTATCTTTTTTCTTTGCAAATGTTCAAGCAATCACTCGTCATGTCTCCGTGTTTTCAGGTGAGTGTTGTGAGTGCCCCTACAACTATAGAGCCTCAGGTATTAACCTGGCACACCTTATTTAATTTCTTTTACTCTTCAAGTGCTCAAATAGTACAATGAGCACTCCTTTTTCGTGGAGCCTCAGGTACTAATATGGCATGCTGTAGTATTTACTTTCTTTTATTGTGCAAGTGCCCGAGTAATAACTCCTTTTATTTCTTTATTTTCAGGTAAGTATTATGAGCGCTCCTTTACCTATGGAGGATTAGGTATTAATCTGGCTTACCTTACTATTTACTTTCTTTTACTGTGAAAGGGCTCGAGTAGTCACTATTTACATTTATTTATTTTTAGGCGAGTACTACGAGCGCTCCTTTTTCCATTGGAGCCTCATGTATTAATCTGTCATACCTTAGCATTTACTTACTTTTCCTGACTCTTCAAGTTTGTTTCTTTATTTTCATGTAAGTATTACAGGCACTCCTTTGCCCGTGGAGCCTCAGGTTGAGCAGTGAGATCAGTGAAGGATATCAAGAAGCATGCTAACTCCTGTGGTCATGCGGGTGATCTTTTTCTCTTCAATTCTACTAGTATCCTTTTTATTTTCTTACTTGGTTCACTTATCCTTTTAGCTCTTTGTTCTTTAGGATTAATAAAGTGAGGAAGGATAAGTTGATGATGAAAATGAGTAGGGTTTTGAGACCACTTGTTCTGACATGGCTAAGGGAGACCAGTCTCACGAGGAATCTTCCGCTTATTCTAATGTCGGTTCTATAGATACCAGATTTTGAGGAAGTAGACATGGATGCTCCTGATGTTTATATGAAAGACATATGGTGTGAGATGCATGTGAGAAGATTTTGCGAGGAGGATCGGGTTGTGTTGGACTTGATTTTCGATCATCATCCTGAGACTTTTACAAGCGCATGCGTATGTAATATTGATAGAATATATATTACAAACCTAAGGGCGCTCGCGACATGTTCATCGGTTCACTGCAACTTTTCCTAACGAAATTACTACTGCATGTCCTCGCAACTTCTTGGCCGCTATCAAAGACTTGGAGAACTTCTATCAATTCAAACAGGATTAGTTGGATGCTTTCTTTCATAGACTAATTTATCCTGCTACGAGGAGATTGATGAAAGCTAAGTCCTCCGAGAATGCTAAAGTCGAGCAACTGTGTTTGCGAGCGAATGATTTGAGAGAGAAAATCAAGTCTCTCTAAGTGGATTTAAACAAAGTTTTATCTGGACAGTAAGATAGTGTCACTCACATCGCCAAAATTGAGAAGGACATAGTGATAGAAGTTGGTACCTCTTTTGAAGGCTTTTATATGAGACAGAATATTGTTTCCACTTAGTGGATAATTAAATATGTAATTGTTTCCTTCATTTATAATATCATGGCCTGCCTTTTCAAGAAAACCATTATTGTGAAATGAAATGATGTTTATCTTGTCTGTATACTTTGACTGTCTTCTCGAAAATATTTTGTATGACAAACCTATGGAAGTAATAAATAATAAGTATTATAATTACATTATAAAGTATCCATTCGCCCAATCTTAAAGTAGATACATCACGAAATTTGTTGCTTTTAAATAATAAGTATTATAATTATATTATTAAACTATGAAAGAAAACTGGGTGTAACAACACATGAACTATTGTATTCATTATGTCAAAATTGATGTTTTCTAGTATTGCTCATACAAAATTTGAAAAGGGGGTCTTTTTACACAAGAAACCTTTTTATTTTCATTAACTGCAGCAAAGATAAACACTAAGATACCTCAAGCGTAATACTTCTTGAGCCATTTTCAGTTGATTGATGCGATACAATCAATCTAAGGCTTTAAAATCTGGCAGTATCCAGATTTTCCTACTCCCCGTACCATGAATGGTCTTTCCTAATTAGGCTCGAACTTCGATGACTATATGTTCGTAGGACTATGTCTCCCACTTGGAATTATCTTGTCCAGACTAAATTTTGATAAGACCTCGACAATTGTTGGGTATATACTTTGAAATTTTCTATCCCTTTATTATGATGCCCGTCTAAAGCTTCCAACTTCACATATATTGGATCACGTAATAAGTCATTACTTAGAGAAACTCATGCTAATGGTACTTCCAATTATAATGTCAAGACAATTTTTTCTATATAAAATAAATAGAAAAGAGTAAATCATGTTAGCTTCCTCTTGAAGGTTTTTTAGGCCAACAAAACCATTGGCAACTTGTCATCCTATGTTCGAGACAATATAAGGCATTCTCCAATCCTCCAACACTTCAACGAAATTAGTTTTAGTTGGTTGATCAAATTAATCCTGGCATTTGAAACAACTTCGTTGAAGATAAGCAACCTCTATACCCATAGTGGTCCAATAGTAGCGCCATCGCTATAGATGCATATAAAGTGCAATATTTGTATCTCCACAGTGTCATGTGTGCATCGTGACCAGCTTTTCTTGAGCCTATTCTTACCCCATGTACCGTGATAGACAACCACCCTAGCCTTTGAAGTAAAGAGTGCCTTGAAGCATACATAAATTTTCTATTTCTGATAGCCTCATTCCTCATTCATACCTTTTTGATGCGTTGCTATTAAGAATATCCAATCTTTATGCTCCTTACTCAGAAATACAAATCTCACCACTGTAAACATTGTTCTTCATCGATCGATGACCATGGATTCTGGCTCATTCATCTTTAACTTTCGAGAAGTCATTGCTAGAGTGAGGAGGTTTTTATTCATCATTCTGTGGTGTCTTTTTACCTTGACACCTAAGAACTGGTTTATTATTCTTTAGATAATTTCACTATAGGGAGAAAAATTGGCATGTTTGAGTGCGAATTTTCCATTGAATTTATTTACCATGAGGTTGGAATCTCCTCATATACAAAGTACTCTAATCCCTCTTCTTAACGCTTCTAATAGGCCAAGTATGAGCGCTTAATATTTTGCCTTGTGGTTTGAGCACTTAAAATCTAGTTTGTAAGAGAAGGTGAGTTTCTATTTTTCATTAGAGAGTATAACGCCTGCTCCACTGGTACCATGTGCACATGAGCTATCAAACTCCATCTTCCATTCTTCCATCTTTTCAAAAAAATTGACTTGGAAGTTATCCCACGACTATTCCTCGCTCAAAGGTTCAAAATTATGGATTGGAAAGTTGGCTAGGAGATCTGCTACTTCTGGAATTTTGATGTCCTCTAGAGCAAGGTACTTCAAATTGTATTCTAAAAGTATTAGGAACCATCTCGTCGCTCGCCCTGCCAAAATGCTTCTCATGAGTAGGCACTTGATTGATCACATTTGGCGATAATATGCACAGTAAATGCGATTAGGTAATGTCTTAGATTCTGGGACACAAAGACCAGGTTTAAATAATGCTTCATCACACTTGTATATCTGAATTCTATCCCAAAGATCACTCGGTACAAATAACACACTAGTCATTCCATCTCCTCTTTCTCTTTGGCGAGTACAACCCTAATTAATCTCTTGGTAGAAGTCAAGTATAAAAGCAATGGTTTACCCGCGTATGGAGGAATCATAGTTGAAGGAGAAGTCAAAATCTCCTTAATTATCTTAAATTATTTCTTTCATTGGTCCCCCATACCCATTTCACCTTATCCTTCATGAGCGGAGAGAAAGGATGAGTGAGTTTTGCCAATGTGGGTAGGAACCTTCTCAAATATGAAACTTTTTCTAAGAAGCTTTTGAGTTGTCTCTGACTTTTTGGTGGAGGCATCATTAAAATGGCGTTTTATTTTTCAACATCAACCTACAAAACTTGCCTATTGACAACAAATCCAAGGAATTTACCTATAGTAACCCCAAAGGAACATTTAGAGGGGTTCATCCCCATCTTGTATTTTCGGCAACACTAAAGAACTCTTTTAAGATATTGAAGATGTCTACTCTCCTTCTTGGATTTTATCACCAACTCATCCACATATAATTCTAATATATCATGAAACAGGTAATGAAATATTACCAACATAGTTCGATGGTACGTCGTTTTTCATTCTTCAAATCGAACGGCATAACCATGCAGTGAAAGTTGCCTAGAGGCGCCCGAAACGTCGTCTTCTCCACATATGCCAATTCCATTTTAATCCGAGTGTAGTTAACAAATCCATCCATGAAAATATACATTTCATGACCGTCTATGGAGTCTACAAAACTATAAATTCTTGAGAAAGTAAAATCATCCTTTGGACAAGCCTGGAATCCACACAGACTCGAATTTGCTTCTTGTTTTTCTTAAAAGTAGGCACAATACTTGATAGCCATATAGGATGTTGAATGTTTTTTATGAACCCTACAATGAGAAGCTTCTCCACTATGCCTTAATCTTTAAATCCATCTTAGCCTTGTAAGTACGTGTGGCCTATCGCACTGGTAAGGCATTAGGCAAAATATTAAATTCATGAGAGCTTACCTCCGAATCTATGCCTATTATCTCGGTGTACTTCCATGCAAATACACCCTTGAATTCTTTGAGGAGGTTGACAAATTCTTCCTGCTACTTTGAAATTAAACCCTTGGAAATGAATATGGGACTCTCATCACCGCCTTCTTCTTCCAAGTTTAATTTTTCAATCTCTCGGATATTCTTTCGATGACCATCTTGCAATAACTCATGTGCCTCTTCTGATTGTTCGACATGCTCCACTCTGTGAGAATTGTCAATCACAAAGAACTTTGGCTTCGGGTCGACTCTTTCATTCAAAAAGGTTGCCCGCAAATACCATTATAAATAGTAAATAACTTTTCCATTAGGCAAAATAATTTTCTTCTAAGTTCGTGCATGTATTTCATCTTCTTATAGCTTTTTATTTTCTGTGCAACTCTTTTCAAGAGATACTACTTGCGGACCTACTCTCTCATGCATGAATTAATTGGCTTTACCTTCTTCTTGAACCGCTCGGGGCTCATCCCATTTTTTTAATCATAAACGTCTTCCTCTCTTCATCCAGTTCTGTATAGAATTACTCATAACTAAATGGGCCTCTTCACTTAGAAGGGTCTTTCTATTGATTTAATCACTATCTATGTCCCACAAACGTTGGGCTTTGAGCATTGGTGAACGTAAAGGACATGATCCCATGAGTATGAATCCACACTCACCTTATCAACAATTGATAACTTATATTAGAATTAGTGACATGGAATTTGATGTGGGAAATGAAATTTGCCAACTTGATCCTCACATTCACATATCCGAGTGACTCCCTGCGCTGTCAAAGCCTGAAATCAGGAGAGGCATTGACACAGTTTTCTCTTATGAGATTCTCATCTGGTAGAGAGAACTTATGGGCATGATGTTCATTGATACCCCACCATCCAATAATTACCTTGAGAAACTAATCCCATTTACTTGAGTATTAACATAAATTGGTATGTTATGGAAGAAAGGTACATGTCGATTCAATTATGAAAACATCACCTCCAAAGTGTATCTTTTCATGAGTCTTCAAATGGGACCATGTTAATTAATTGATAGATCCATTCGATCTTGCACCTCCTCAAGAATCTTCTTTATGACTGCCACTCTGGTTTCATATTTGACTCCGATGTGATCAAGAACCACTTGAACTTTGGTCTCTTTGCAATCATTGTGCATTCTGAATCGATCTCTAACTCATAAGTCTAAGCATTACAAATTTATTCAACCTCAGACGGTCCTCCATCAAGATCAAGGAACACGCTGATATTGCCTTCTTTAATTTCCAACTCTTCAACCCAATCACTCTTGGAATTCGTATTGGTCAAAGCCAACATCCACTCGTTAGAGGCTTTATCATCTTTCAACTATTCCTCAGACTCAATTATCTCATCTCAGTTATGCGTTACCACCATGTTCATCAAACTATATCAATGATCTAGAAATGGGTTCTCATTAACATCCATACGAGAAATCTACAAAGTTCCATTTGCAACTGGCTCACTTATTATCCTACGCAAATAATAAAAATCTTTCGTAGCATGCTGAACTCCCTGGTACAGCTTACAAAATTTTGCATATGTCTTCTCAATAGCTGTTGGTACTTGACCATTCATGTGCGGAGGACCTGTCACTGCCTCATGCACTTAAATATAGTAATAATCCATGGCTTCCATAACACTGCATGACAGCGATGGTTGAACGTCACTTCCAAACATTCTTTTCCTTGTAATATTATTCTTAGATCCTTAACAACCTTTCTTTTCTTTGGGGTTATCTTACATATAATTTACTTCGTGTCGTTGCGAGACTCAGAAGCTTCCTTTTGGAAGTTTTAATTGCGTTCTCCAACCTTAGGGTTTTGGATTGATAATCATGACTATATTCCTCACTGTCGAGTGAATTCCCTAAAAGTTCCCTCTCAGGTTTCATTGATCAGGTGGAGTTTATACTCCTTAAGTAAGCCTTCTACACGGACTTGTAACAACTTAGCATTTATGACCTCCTCGTGGACATCCAACGATTTTTACTAAAAATGATTAATGTATTGCATTAGCTCCTCGCTAGGTTTTTGCACTTCCTGGGCCAAATACCTTAGAGTAAACTCATCTTCAGCCAAAAATATTTTTTTGCAAAAACTATTTGTGCATCTCTTCCCAAGTGGGAATGCTATTTGTAAATAGGTGGGATAACCATGAGTAGTCTTTGCCAGTGAGAGTCTTCAAGAACGCCCCCATCTTTAAATCATTATTACAATGCACATTGAGGTATTCTACGAACCTCTTGAAGTGATCTCTAGGATTTTCACCCTTTCCATTAAACTTCATGAGTTTTGGCAGAACATACCCTTTGGGATACGGTTTATCATTAACTCTATATGGATAGGGATTTTTTTAACTCCTCATATATGATAGGTGCTTCTTACTTGAGTGAGATGAGCCTTTTCACCTCCTATATTGTAATCGCATTAGAGGGTGATTCATCCACCTCTGTTGTCTTTTCTACTGGTGAGCTCATAGGGGTTAGGGCCTTCTCATCCACTACCTTCCCTGTTACCACCACCTCTCTTACTCTCGGTCCTCCAGTTAGAGCCACTATCGGTGTAGCCCAAACTTGTCCTAGATTGTCCATATCTACATTGTGTTGCCTTAGAAAATCAAAAAGCAAAAATAGAAAATTCATCCCATTCAACTATGGAGCAATTGAGTTTCTCGCCTGACCCACGGAGGGGGCAAGACCTCTTGCTCCAGTAACCACGACGTCTTTATTGGTAGTCTAGTCACATTGAACTCCATTTAAGGTTAGAGTCTTAAAAGACCACTTATTTTGAAACGTTGTAAACTTATTTTCCATGGTAACGAGAATACCTCCCCAGAGGAGTCGCCAAATGTAAGAAAGTACTGATACAATGGTATATGAATAACTGTAAATAGGTAAAGTGTGACCCACTCCAATGGAAACCATCCTCAAGGAAATAATACTCAATAACAAAACAGAGACCAAAAACCAAATCTTAAATATATTAACGAAACTTATGATTACAATAACGATAAGGAAATGATTGAATACAACTTTTCAATAATAAAGTAAGGAATCAACCAGTTAAGAGTAGTAATTCTCTGAGTGTGAAGATATAAGCACTTCAATATCTAGGAGAAAGAAAGCAATAATGTCTATGGTGGGAACTGTGCAGAGAAACCATGCTAAAAATGAGGATTATCATGATTGTGCCCTAAGTGCTCTACGTATAGTGAAACTTTAGATTTGACATAGCACATGCATGCCAAAGGAATATTCCCATGTGATAAATATCTAAAAATAATTTTTTATACTTCTATTTATCATTATATACCATGATCTGTCTGTCTGTCTGCCTGTTTGTCTGTTGTGGAATGATACCTGGTGTAATAGTGGACAAAAATTAGTGTTGTCGGCCTTAATGTCAAAAAGTACTATTTTACCTATTTGTAGACGGTTTCTTGGTGAAAAACTTTTGAAAACTGACGAGTGACCTTGGGGGACACTCGCCATTGACTGGAATAAAATTTCTTGCAAGAATGTCACTGACTTCTCGCTAGTTAGTAATTGTGGACTGTGTGATGTGAGTGTCAGTGACCTCTTAGGTTCCTCGTTTCAGTATTATCTCTTTCCTAAGATATTGAAGCGGTTAATCCTTAGCATGCTTAAAAAACTGACTTCTCATCCTCCAAACAAAAATTCTCAAGAGGTCCCAACTTTCCATCTGCTCGAGCCTTGGTTACTTGGCCAAGGATTCTTGCTAAGTAAACCCGTGTTCAAAAAACAAGACTAAGTGTTAGTAAATTAGTTTCTCAAATACATTTTTTTATGTTTCTTGGGACACTACTCGAAACTTCAATTTACAAATTATGCAATGTTTGTTGTGTATTAGCTTTTCTTTAGAAGCTCTATGACTTAGGGTCGCTCGCAAATCCTCTTTATTGCTCGCATAAATATCTTATAACTTTGGGTTGCTCGTGAAGTCCCCCTTCTCGTGTGACTTACTAGTGACTTGGACTTGCTCTCCCAATAAGATTTGTTAGGAATTGGTCATGTGACTAAGTAGTTTCTTAGACTTACTAGTCTAATAAGTAGTTTTGTTAGTCACTTCACATAAAACTTATTGGTGGCTTGGACTTGCTCGTTCGATAAGTTATGTTAGTCACTTCTCGTGTGACTTACTATTGGTTTGGACTTTCTCATCCAATAAGCTGCTCATGTGACGTACTAATGGTTGGACCTGCTCGTCCAATATTCATTGTTGATAATTTCTCGCATTATACCCCAGTAATTATGGGGTTTCCCGCGCACCCCCTTTGACCGGATACTGATCGTAAAAACTACTTTTTAATAGGTGGATTATTTCTATATCCATCTACAGATGGATTTTCCAACCGAAAGGGATGTGGCATTGAGATACTCCTGATCGCACCTGATGACTTGCATAGTCCTATTTTCATCACGCAAGATTTACCTTGCACCAACAACATAATAGAATGTGAGGCATGAACTATGATTTTCCATATTCTTCCCAAAAGGTAATTCAATACTTTGATTTTTTCATAGATTCAACCCTCATCACAGGATAAGCCCTCTAAAAATGGAATGCCGTGGAGATAAAATGTTACCCTTTCAAGTTCATGTTAAAGACATATCTTTAGAATTTAAAGACATGACCTTTCATTACCTCTTTCGATTAACGAGCAGCTTTTCCAATACATTGGTGACCTTTGCCTTTATGATCAATATTCCTGAGGGAATAATAATTTCCCTCTTGTAATTTCAGAAGAAATTTAAGTAAACTCATTGCTACCACATCGAGCTCTCCACCGAAGAAGATTTAGAAAAGATCGGTTTGTGGTATTAAAATATCTGGTGCCTCCTCAAGTATGTTTGATCCCCTCACGGGGCTGAAAAAAAAATACTGTAGTACCCTTTGAAAACTCTCAGCACACTACATCATTTGGGACAAAACCTTGTTCAAGAGAAACTTCGATAGTACCCATTTATAATTCACAAAAGGGGATAACATTGAATAGATCATGCATAAAATCTATGGTGGGGAGTGAGTACCCCACATAAATGAAACTGTGCTTGCCAACAAATCATCTAACAGTGTAGTATTGGGCTACTATGGTCCACGGATACATAACATACCTCAAGAGGTACTTGAAATGATACTAATTTTCCAATCTTCAACACTTACCTCCTTGAGAGTTGTTCAACATGACCGATCCATGGCCCTTCTCTACTTAGGGCATAGAGCATAGACATCATTTGAAAATTTACTCTGAAGTTATGTAATGGGTATGAGTTCTTCTTAGTTGTTATTGATTATTTCACTAAATGGGTTGAAGTTGAGTTATACGCAGTGCTTAATGTAAATAAGGTTGCCAAATTCATTCAAAAGAATATCATGTGTCGCTACTAGGTCCCTCATGAGCTCGTCTTAGATATGTCCTCCATTATGTTGTTGACATCCAAGAGTATGGGATTCAGAGACACAAGACTTCACCTTACACACCACAAACCAATAGAATTATAAAGGATGCAAATAACAGCCTCAAAATGATAACCAGTAAGATGACATAATGTTACATAGATTGGGATGACATAATCCATTACGCTCTCTAGGGCTCCCGCATCAAAGTTCCCGCTGGGGCCACCGCCTATTCTTTAGTTTATGGCATGGAAGAAGTGTTACCACTTGAACTTGAAATTCCTTCCCCACGATTTATGCTTAAGATCTAAGTGGTAGAAATGGAGTGGAACCAAAGTCGCTATGATGAATTATCACTCTCGGATTAAAAAGAAAATAAATATTTATATCAAATACACTGGTATCAACGTCGCATTTCATGATCGTTCGACAAGAAATTCAAAAACCACAATATGCAAGAAGATGACTTCGCTCTCAAAGAAATCTTAAAAACTATTTTGGACCCTAAAGGAAAATTCAAGCCCATGTGGATTGGGCTATACCTTACAAAGAAGAACTTATCTGAAAGTGACACTGTGATTACTAATGTTTATGGCAAAGAAATGGTAGGCCCAGTGAACCTGGATCGTTTAAAAAAAATCTCTCCATCCCTCCCTACAAGAACTACGTAGGCCTTGAACGTCTCAATATATTTTCCAAACACTACAAACCTTTTTAATCCTCATAGAGGTACGTAGGAAACCTATAAAATAACTTTGGGTAAGGTCCTTTCTCTTTTATAAAATTCTAATTTTCCACCAATAGTCATAAATTTCTCTCATTATTTCAATCGGACAAAAGGATTATATATGCCTTAGTGATTGGCATGGATAGTTAAAACAAAATTGACTCTTCCACAAAGTCATAACAAAATATGGTAAAATTATCATTTATCTGAATACTGTTAATTCAAAATATAGTAGTTTACATGAGTCGTCAGCAAATTTCTTCCCCAAACACCCATAAACAAACCATCATTAGCAACAGACACTACACCAACAAATAATCTAGACCTAAACCTACACCAAACACTTAACCAAAAGATCTTCACAAAACCTTCCTGAACTTACAGCGGGGACTCCTTTATCATCATCTTTATTGTCACCATCACGACCTTCTGGAGTTCCTCAGTAATCCCCTTTCAGAGTTCGTATTCACATATATTCGACACGATAATAAATCTTGAAACCCTCTTCGACAACCTCATCCACCATAATCCATTTTTTGCTAGACTCCTTAGAATAAACCTTCAAAACCAAATCCTTCCAAATCCATGTCAATCCCTATATCACTAAAGCCTCTCCATCAAATATGTTTGGATGATGAGTTAGCCTTCGACACTACCATAAACTCTCTAATGACATCCTTAGAGATTAGGTCAGATCCTTTGTGAGGACGAAATTACTTATGAGCAGAGATATAATCGGCTCCCAAATTACATGACATAAAACTCTTCAGGAGAGATAAAAAGATGTACGACAAAGGCCTAAGAGATGGATGAACTCATAATCGTCTATGTGCAAGACGAGTATTAACTCACTCCACTAAAGCATGGACCAACAAAGTCAACTGACCCCATATGCTAGCTGCCAGTCAGATCAATCATCCACGGATGCACATAAGTCTTTTGTAATATAAAAAAAAATAAGTTATGCACACTGGTTGAAGGAAATGGTGGGGGCACATCTAAATGAAACCTCTCCAATAACCACATGTACATTATCTCCCCATGGAAAAGTAGATAAATCCTCCTTCCATCCATCAAGAACACTTAGTGCCTCCGCTACAATAGTGGCGGTCAGATTACAATGACAACACATCCACAAAATATAGAATCAACTTTGGTGTTTGCGCTCAAACCACCGGTTACTAGGAGAATTTTTGTAGTTATGTATAACACCATATCTCCACCAGATCCTTCATCATTGACACCCTAGTGCTACAAGGATTCAAGCAACATATAGAGACAGATGGATCCCCCATGCACTAATGGTTGGGTCGTAGATATAGAAATTTTCATCAACCTCAACTCACCCGAAACTTCCCTCAGAGAATGAGAAAAGTCAAGTATAGTAGAAGGAACTTTAGGGTAGATACCCATCATTGAAAAAATTCCTTATTGGTTGGACACAACTCGTCCAACTCAAAACGGAACATGTGATCCTCAGGGTACCAGAACTGAAGGGATGACTCTAACAGACTCCAATTAACTAAATGTTTGGGAGATAAAGTGCCCAGGCCCATGTTAAATGCATCATTTTCAACATTATACAAGCACATTGCCTCTAAAACACTGAGGTAGGTAAAATATCTTCTGATATAAGACCAGCCACTGGAAGAAATGAAGTTGAATAGAAAGAGATAAGAGGAAGTGAGGTTTAGTGAACAAAAGATCAACCTTAAGCACCCTTTTATAGTAAGAGCCTCCAACAAAACACTGAAGTAGCTATATCACCAACATTTATACATGAATCAAATGACCAAAGATACATTAATAGGGTACTAAAGGCTAAATATACAAGTACATGTACTGACATGTTAGAAGGCAGTCTAGGACCCATGTCGACCGAAACCCCTCTATTTGGGAAATTTCCTTTTTTTCCTTTTTATCCCTCATTTATCCAACTAAGCCCTTGAATGAGTGACTTTTCACAACATAACCTCTCAGGAATTCCTTAATTTAAAAATACCCAAAAATATATATTCAAAAAAAATGTAATTCATCTTTCTTTCAAAATCTCACAAAACCCTCAATGGAAAATTAAAAGTGAAAGTAGAATAAACCATTAAATTTAAATAATTATACAAAAAAGCATCATTATATATATATATTGTTTTGCAGGTACATATAAAAATATAAAAGAAATGAATAAAAAAGAAACAAAATTGTCATTGTCATTGCAGAGCCTAGACTTTTTATACAAAAAACATATTAAGGTATAAATGACCACAATAAGGACGCTTATCACGATGGAGGGAGGTAGGGCCACCACTTCCATAGCTCAGAGAAGGACGTAATCATCAAAAGTCACCGGAGGAGTAGCACATGAACGAACCTTTGCCCAAATCTGCTCAACCCCAAAATAAATATAATCATGGATATGCCATACCAAGAAGTCCATACAAATATATTCTACACTAACAAAATATCAAAATGAGCAAATTCTAAGAAAGATAGAAATCAAAATGCATAAACCATTGAGGAAGTTAAGAACACTTAACTCTAACCAGAATTCCTCCAATCTTATGGAAGGAAGGCCCTATAACAATGCGTTGGGGTGATAAGGAATCTCTATCACATCTCCCCCTACAGCCTCACATACCTAGAACGCAAACCATACTCCCTAAGTAGAGGATCTTTTACTTCCCTATCACCGTTCCTTGAAGCCTGATCCAAAACCACGACACCCTACCACCTATTATCCTCGTTGGTGGAGTCGTAGCTCCCTCTATGTCATAGATAGATGACAGAATCAACTAACTCATCAAGAAGTCCAAGTAGTGATGCATTGCAACCCTATATATATAGGTCGAGTAGTGCTCCCTTATTATCACCACCATCTTGGCCTCCTACGTCATTTTCTCCAAATATCGCATGAAGAAATGGGGATTCGCTGGAAGAATCTCTGCCTCTTCCTCGATAATTTTTCTCACCATGCACTCCCTTAGGTAGAATCCATGACTAAACTCATGAGACAAAAATTGCCACATCTGAGAATGGAAGCCAATAACCCCCATGGAATCCTTCGATCGATTTAGAGGGAAGAATATCACCTGTCCAAATAAGTTTAGTCATCAAAACAAAAATGAAGGATTAAAAAATATAAATAAAAAATAATAAAGTATAACCTCGTCGCTCATCAGGGAGTTTAAAATATACCTCACATATAAAAAGGATGGTAAGGTCTTAGAGGCCTTGTTCTCCTTCCTCCACTTGGACCCTTATTCTCCTTCCTCCACATGCGCATCCTAGGCCATGCATTGGCATCCACCTGCATCAAATGCATTAATTTGGTGTTGTACTCATTCACCTCATAACATGATACCTAAAAATAAAATAGACAAAAAAAATCAAAAAACTATCACAAAAACTACAAAAATAATTCGAAAATAAAACTAAAAAATAAAGGATACCTCCAACAGGTATAGTGCTCTAGTTAAAGTTGGCAAAAAGAAAAGCCTGAAGGCATCCAAGGAAACATGTTGCATTGCCAACATCAAGCTCCCTAATTCATAGTAATGGATCCATGTGAAGTCCCATGAGAAAGGAAAGAACTAAAGATGGATATCATAACTTCTCTTCACCAGTAGTGTGCTCCCCAATGGCAACAAGATGAATAGGTGTGCTACCTGCCACACCTACTGCTTATTCTTCATATTCACCACCCAACCCAATATGGTGTCCTTCATAATAGCAAGCGTCAATGACTCCCCTAATCCTACCCTCTCTTGTGGCCCCATTAACAACCCAAAAATGTGAAAATGTCTATAGGTGTCACCGTTATCTCCCTTAAACCAAAGTTGGAGGTGTGGGTATTGTTTAAACATCTCTCCCCAAGGTAATACCACACCACCGAAGATCATGATGTGTCGTCTAACACCCTCATCAAGTCACTAAAGCCAGCACTAGGAACTTCACCTCACGGGGAAGATACTCCCAGGTGGACTTCACTCCAGTTGATCCCCGAGCATGGATTGATGTTGTAGATACCCCCTCCTATAGAAACACATGACCTAAATAAGTTGAATAATATCTCCAAGATTTAAGAAAAGATGATAAATAATAAACATAGTCCAAAAGGAAAAATAAAAATAAAAGTAAAAAAGAGTTAACCTTTACATAACCACTAAGGTTCTTCATAAAAGAATAATGATACGATTGAGGCTCCCTCATAAGAACTAGCTCATCAGTCACCGAATTGGCGTTGTGATACACGTTCTCCACTCCCACAAGCATCCCCTCATGATGCATCTATTAAATATTTTCCAAGTAAGCGACATGCGCAACATTATCCATTTCTATAAAAAAAATCACAAAAACACTCACAATGATCTTTTCTCTAGTGAGAGAAAGAAATCATTTGTGTTTGAGAGGTGAGGAGTGAGGCTACCTAACCCCTCTTTATATAGGCGTAGGGATCATGTATAGCCCTGGCACCCCCTGTCCCTGCCTATCGGTAGGTACCCTTGGGAAACCCACGTAAACCCTTAGAATTTTTTACCTTGATGGCAAGAATAGCATAACCCATGCTGATAGGCACCCTCCTCAAATTTTGTTACAAAATTTTAAAAATGCTCCAAACAAATCTAAAAAAAAATCAACAAATATAAAAATCATAAAGATTCAAAATTCACAAAGAAATTCACTCTTTCATGAAAATCGTCAAAATTTAAGATTACATAAACTTTCAAAACTAACAAAATCTCTCGAAACATTCCTAAACTTTGAAACAAAATCTCAAGACTATCACATACTCTTCAAGTCCTCGGAATCAGATCCATGCCCTAAGAATTACGCCGCGATCCCTATTGGTCACATAAACTCTTTAGGTCCTTAGAATCAGACCTAGACCCTAAGAGTTAGGTTGTAGTCCCCGTATTGATCGCACACATTATTTAGGTCCTCAGAATCAAACATAGGTCGTCAATATTAGACCGTGATCCCTATATTGGATGCAAAAACTCTTTAGGTCCTCAGAATGAAATCTAGGCCCTCAAAATTATGCCATAATCGTCGTATAGTGTCAGACACTCTTTAGGTCCTCAAAATTAGACCTAGGCCGTCATAATAAGTTTGTGATTCTCGTACTGGTCACATACACTCTTTATAACCTCAAAATCAAACCTAGTCCCTTAAAATTAGGTTGCGATGTCCGTATTGGTCACACACACACTTTAGGTCGATATAATTAGACCCGGGTCCTCATAATTAGGATGCGATACTTATAGTGGTCGCATGCACTCTTTAGATCCTCAGAATCCAACTTAGGACCTTAAAATTTGTCCATGATCTTTGTATTTGTCGCACACACTCTTTATGTCCCCAGAATCAGACCTAGGACCTCACAATTAGGTCACGATCCCCTTATTGGTCGTATATTCTATTTAGATCCTTAGAATCATACCTAGTCCCTCAGAATAATGTTGTATTCCTTATATTGGTCACATACACTCTTTAAGTACTCAAAATGGACCTTAGCCTCAAAATTATGTCACACTCGTTGTATTAGTCGTACACACTATTAGGTTCGAAGAAAAGACCTTGGCCATCAGAATAGGCCACCACTCGCATATACTACCTAGGTAGTCATAATCAGACCCTGGCGCTTGAAATCAGGATGTTACCCTCGTATATACCCCATAGGTCATCAAAATCATATCACGACCCTCTGAATCAGGTCTCATTCATTGTCTACATAGACCCTAGGCCTTTAGAATTAGGTTATGATTCCTATAACACTCTCTAGGACCTTAGCATAAGGACATAATCATCATGAACTCATTAAGACGTGTGAAGATCATACTTACAGTTCATATTTTATAATTAAAATCCCATTGACACTTCACGTTCCTGCTAGCACGTGAAGGCATCCTTGGCTAGCAAGTCTGACCACCCTGCCAATAGGTAGGGTAGGGAGTATGCCATACGGCAAGTCTTCGACCTCATTTGATAGGGACCTCAACTTTGATTTTAGTGCAATGACTTTCCCCAAATTTAGAGAATATCAATTTCATCACATTCTTTTACATCACCCTTGCCTCACTATTATCCACCACTCCACCACTATTACCTACACTAAAAAATCATCCCACAAATGTCCCAAAAAAAAGAATTTAATGAGTTTGAAGGTCCAAATTCATTTCAATTTCATCGAACTTTAGTTTTTCCAATGTTTTCTTATCTTGTTTGTTCATTTTCTCACACTAATATAACCTTTTTTTAATTATATATACACTTTGAAATTTATTTTTATAAACAAAAAAACCTTAAAAAAGGTATTTACACCATAATTCCAAATGTAAAGTTATTTCACTTTTTCTCAAACTCTCACCAAATTTCACAAACTTTTTCATTAAAGAGAAATACTCTATATGAGGATTATGGGTTAGACCCCAACCTTATTTTAGCTATGAACTATATTGACTTTGATGTCATTTTTGGCTACATAGGCCTCCTAAAATCATTTTTGGATTCGAGTTCTTTATTCATCCTATTATTTTTATTTTTATTCCTATATTAGTATTCCACTCATATACTTAGAATTTCTCAACCATATAATTAGCTTCTTCACATTTATCATTTCTTAATGGTCCCATATTATATGTACTCATTTTTCTATAGTGATGTTATGGTTTCTAGATATCTCCCATAGTTTCTTTATTTGTGCAAATCTTTTTACTAGCTTATCTCTTTCGAATGATTCGTTCACATCCTTTTCATGATGCCGATACAATGATTTCACTTGCCACGCATGAATTTACACGTTTACTTTCACTTTTCACACTTTTCACATGTGGAACATTATTGTCACACACATTATACTCACTTTCACGCACTTCAGGAAAAGGAGAACATTATTATCACCCATGAGAGACTAAAAGGTAGAAATGGGTGCCTAATACCTTACCATTACATAACATAGTCTTCGATCCCATATATTGTTTTGTTTCCCATGCACCAGTAGTCTTTTATGTTATCTATTTCGAGGTGGCTACTTCCTTTGCCTCTTTTGAGCAAAATAGGTTGTTGAGTCTGATCTCTACAAATTCACACACATTTGACGAAAACCACTTTAATAGTCCACCATTTTATTTAGGGAAACCCGGAACCAAACTTTTGTGTGAGTGGATTGGAGAGGGGACCAGATGGACACAGATGCCTTAGGAGAATATCTATTAGTGGCAACAATACTCGTTTAAAAATTTTGAAGAGGAGAGAATTTAAGGAAATAATAGAGTGGCGGTAAATAAAGTGAAAATTATGAATAATTTGAAAATGTAAGTAAAAATAACTGCATGTAACAATATTTATAGAACTAACGGTGATCAACTTATTTCCTCAATCATGATAATAAGAGATTCTCATAAGCATGAGTATCATTTCAAAATGAACTAGAAATTGCTTTATTAAAAATTAAACGTCATACATGGTTTCAAAATTTAAACCCCAACAATCTCTAACATAGTCCTAAACCCATATCCCTGTGCATGTAACACCCATTCCTTCTACATGAATATCAAAATATTTAGCTGGTAAGATCTTTGTAAAAGATACTCTAGGTTATCCTAGATGAAATGTTGGGCACAATGGCATTTTCCATTCTCATGAAATCTTATATCAAGTGATAGCACTCAAGTCCTCAGCTTTTTTTTTTAAGAAAGTGATCCATTTTCAATCTTTGGCGGAAACAGTTAAAAAAATAATTGCAGGTTGGGCATCCAAGTCTCTAACTCAAGCAGGTAGGAATATCCTTATTAAGAGTGTTACTCATTCGATGACTTTCAACTACTTGGCATCCATTGATCCGCCAAAGAAGACCTTTAATGACATCAATACGGCCTGTGCAAATTTTCTGTGGGGCTCGGAGGACGGTAATTTAAAAAAACACTGGATTAGTTGGGATAAAGTATGTTTACCAAAAAAAGAAGGTGACCTTAGTATTAGATCTATAGAATATGTGTGTAAGGCATACACTTACAACTTATGGTTCTCATTCTTTAACAAAGATGGTTTATGGTCTAAATTCATGAAAGAAAAATATAGAAAACTCCAAATTCATGAATTTAGTGGTACTCCGTCTTTTTCCAATCACACTTGGAAAAGAATGCAAAAAGTTCTTAATACTTACTACGAGTTGGAAATGAGGTATAATTTCAATCTTAAGCTTACATGGGATTACATTAGGAAAAAAGATTGTGTTCAACTTTCTTTCTCGTCCATTTGGGATAAACGCATCATCCATAAAGTTTCCACTTTCATGTGGAGACTTCTTCATGATGGTTTACTCCTTGACAAGAATATCAAGAAGTTAAAAATCCCTCTTCCATCGAGATGTAGATGTTGTCAAGAACCAAAAGAGGAAAATCGGGACCATCCCTTTGCTAATGGTGAAATTGCTCTAGAAGTTTGGATTTTTTTCCAAAAAAGTACGGGCTTATCATTTAATTTAATACCGTGAAAGGAGGTCTTATGAATCGGTGGTTATGCAGTAGGGGAAAATCGATCAAGGCTACTCTTTGTAATATGATACCTGCTTTCATTTGTTGGAGAATTTAGTGTGGCAGAAATAAAATGAAGTTCGACAATAATGCACGGATTATCATAGGATTGGTCTACGATGACATTGAGGTGGCCTTTAAAGCGAGACTTTTCAAATTTTCCCCATGCCGTTTTTACATAGACTTGTTCAAAGAATTTCAAATTTCCTATGTTTATATTTTCACTTTCTTTAGTTTGTATCTTTATTTTGCTAGCCTGAATTTTTTCTTGTAATGCCACCTTGAGAGGGATTTTCTCTCAAAACATGAATAAATTCCCTTTCCCCCCAAAAAAAATTATTACAATAAAGTGTAATATGTGGATACACTATGGGAACTATACCCAAATCACTAATAAATTTCTCATCCCAAACACCCTCTTTTATATCCTCTAAAGTGGTAATATATTCACTTTTAATAGTCAAATCAATAATGCATGATCGCTTGACAGTTCTCTAATTTTTGACTCCACCTCCTAGGGTAAACAATATTCTAAAGTCAATTTATTTGAATCTTTGTATGATTGAAAATTTCACCTTATATGCCCTAAAAGTACAAGATTTTATCTTAACTAACCCAACACATAATTTCTATTCCTTTTCAGTTACTTAGAATGTTCTTTAATACAATCTAGTGCTCCACACCTGGGTTTACTAGAATTTCTGCTAACCACGCCAATGACAAACTAAATAGTTTGTCTTATACACATTATAGCATACATGAGGTTACCTATTGCTGAAGCATAATATCCTCTCTACTTAGACGGAGTGATTCCATGCCTGAAAGGAACAAATCCTCCTTGGAATCTTTCATGACAAAATTTGAGAGAACCTATATATATAAGTGGCTTGGTATAAGATGAACATCCTAATTTTTCAATCACGCAAAAGAATTATCCCAAGGATATGAATGTCTTTTCCTAAGTCTTTCATATTAAATGGACTAGAGAACCACATCGTATGTTGGATGGTACCACCACATCGTTCTTGATTAGGATAATATCCTCCACATAAAATATATGAAATACACCACATTTCCCAAATAATGCTTATATATATATAAGTTTCATTCAAGAATCGACCAAAACCAAAATATTTGATTTCCTTATCAAAGTGTATGTCCCAAGACCTTAACACTTGATTAAGTCCATAAATGGATATCTTAAGCTTGCAAACCCTTCTTTTCTGGCTTCTTTTAATGAATCCATCGATTTACATTATATAAATGCACTCATCGTGACTATTGTTCGAGAACGAAGTATTGATGTCCATTTACCGAATCTCCTAATCGAGATGCCCATAATGGACAAAAGAATATGGATAGACTTTAGTATGTCTATCTTAAAGAAGGTTTCTTCATAGTCAATCCCCTCTTTCTGAGTAAACTATTTCAAAACAATTCTTAGCTTGAAGGTTTCCATATTCCCCTCTTTTTCATTTATATATCCACTTTCATCCGATGGGTTTTAACCCATCCTAAAAATCTACTAGTTCCTGAAAATGAGTCGAATACATGGAAAACATATTGATATTTATATCCTTAATGCAATGCTTAGATTCCTTATCTTGGATTGACTTATTGTAGTGCATGTGATCTTGTTCTTATTTTCATAGGATCTCACCAAAGTGTTAACACAAATATAGTAACCAGTTAAGTTGACAACTAACCCCCCCCTATGGTGTGTCTCAACTAGTGGTGTAATATAAATAACACGTGTATACTCATCATTGGTAATACTCCCACTTCAATTCGATGGTGTATTATCTATATCAAGTTATATTTTGTCCTATATTGGTGGTTCATAATTAATTAATTGGTCTTGTCCTCTTTACCCATATAAGATCAGCTTACACCTGTGTTTGTGGTCCATTATATAATTTTCCTCTAACTACTAGGAATTTGTACTTATAATTACCCTTTAGTATTTAGGATTATAAAATTGACAACCTTTTTTCATGCTAGGTAACCTATAAAGAGAAATACTTTTGTCCTTGATTCCAACTTTCTCGAACCTTTCTTAGCACGTGCATCGGGGAGCCTCATATTCAAACATGGCCTAGACCACAATTCTATCAGTGTCATTGAGACCAATGTAAATGACCAAAGTTATGTAAATAAGTAGACATGTTTAATGCATAACCTCAAACATACTCTAGAAAATCCAAAAAATCATCATAGATCTAACCATGTCAAAAATGACATTTTACTTATTTTTGCTACACCATTTTGTCGTGGATTTCCCGATACAGATAATTGGAATGCAATTTACATCTTTAATAAATAATTCCTAAACTCTCCCAAGATGTACTCACCCTAAAGCACATATTAAGGAGTTTGGATTAGTTTACCATGCCTATGCTCCACCTCAGTCTTTTGCTGCTTAAACTTATCAAAGGCTTTAGACTTATGGTGCAAATGTAAACATATTCATATATCCAGTAATCATCAATTAAAATGGATAGCACATGGAAATCGTCTTTGAAAATAAAACATCGAAATGACTTTTTTAATAAGCACTATAACGGCCACATAAGGCTAAATAATTAAATTTCCCTTCAATGAAATGTGGAAAGTACATATAACAACCCTGTAATGTTTTATTTTCCATTTAGTTGTAATTAATTTGTCAAAGTAATTCAACTACACTCATATTTAATTATTTTAGAATTACTTGAATAAAGATGCCTTATTTTTAAAGGTAGATGGAACATAATATGATTCCTTGAGTGAATCATACAATACTCGCTTTTTGAAATTCAGTTCACCTCTAATTTATTTCAACCACCATCTTATGTATTCATTCTACTAGATATATACCCATTCTCCAAGTTTAATAGTAATTTAAAAATTGTAATTTATCAAGGGATATCACAATTAGGATATCTTATAGATGCAAATTCCTCAAGAATAAGATTCTTAGACATACTCACACAATTTTTTTTTCAACTTGCAGAGATTTAGACTGGTGAATTTACTTTCACTCATAACTATTAAGGGAAAAAATATGTGAATATTTCAATCTCATAATCTTCGAGATAAAGAATCTATGAACCCTTGGCAAACTTTACAATATTATGAAAGTATATTCTAGTCAGCACCTAGACTTGAACCAATGATCCTATTGAATAAATTACTAATGTAACAGTATAATCCTCTTCGATTTGTTAGACAAGTTCCTGAACCATTAAAGAGGCTCCCACAGTCAAGATAAACTGTGAAGATTGAACATGTAACGTTATCGATAGGATTTCAAAACCCTCTTTAGGGTGTCAACTATTCAGTTATACTAGGACCGGGATTCTGACGTCTTATGATCATGTGGAACCCAACTTACTATATTTCCTACTGAGTTCAATTGACTTAAGAAAAATATATTGAATTTTGACAAACATGATTCTCATTTCAAAATGAACATGTCACTCTATTAAAAAGTAAATAACATGCATGGTATTAAGAGAAAACGCTAACGCCTAAGACATCTTCCCCTAATGGTATGGACATAATAAATATTGATGAAGTTCATAGTGCTTCTAAAAAAGGTTGAGGAAGAGAAAGATGTATGATGACCCTAACTAGTACTAATTTTATAACCTCTTTTTTCTTACAACGTACCATAGTATCCTAAGGACCTTAATTCATATATATCGGTTAAGGATACTTTGAATTCCACGGTGAAGTTAAACTTACTTTTATTGTTTGATACTTCGAAGGTCGTAGGTGTTGAGGAAAATGCTAATTAATTAGTCCATCTTGTGCGGCAAGTATTCATTATATACCATATCGTTTGGTAGGTTGTTTGTCTATGTGATTTATCTTGCTGACACTCATGTATTTGACTCCATTTTGATAGTTTGTCACATTTTTGAGGCCATATTTCCTTAAACTCTTGAAGGATAGAATCTTGGCAGCAGGTATGTATGCTTTATTAGAGGAAGGGAATGCTATAAGACAGAGAGATGTATGTTAAAGGACTATGTGGCCATTATTGATATGCTTATGGTTTTCCATGATGATAATGTTGAGGAGTGACACTCTCGAATATCATTGCCCAAGGGGTATTCATTTCCCTTAAAAGAATTACCTATGATTGCCTAAGGAATCAACAAGAGTTGCAGGAGGAAGTGTCATTTGAGTATGAGGAGTTGAAGTCCACTTATGAGGCCTTAAAGACATGCTATAACGAGATGAAGTGGGAGAACTTGATGATGTCTATTGATGCTACTAATTAATTAGGCTAAAGATAGGGGTGGTTTATCCCGCTATAGACAAGGATCACTATTATTCTCACTCCATGGGTCTCTAGGAAAATCTTACTGGGGTCACCGCAAAGTATGACAGTCGTGAGGTTCATCCAAATGATATTGTGAAGGAGAATTTGGACATTTAATTTAAGTATGACTCATATCATACCTTCGTATTTGGTCTTTATGGCACTGTCTATGTAGATTTCTAGGATAAAGTCTCTACCCTCTATCATAAGCTTGGCGTCTCTAGGTTCTTTATGTTTACTCTACCTTTAATGATGAAGAAGAAGAAGATGAGAAGATGAAAAAGAAGAATTTTGTTAATTATTTGAAAATAATGGTCTCTATAAGGGGAAGGATGGTGGTCAACATGGGCTCCCTCAAAACTCAAATAAGCTTGAATGTGGTGATATCAAACCTGCCTGAGTTCTTTGTATTTTTCTCTTGCCTTTGTTCCTTTTGTAACTTATTCAAAGTGAATATATATATATATATATATATATATATATATATATATATATATATATATATATATATATATATATATATATTCTTTTGTATTGTGATTATTTTTGGATGCCTTGTATATGTTTTTGCATCTGTGCTTTGTGAAGACAAAATTTTTAAATTTATTTATATTTTTCTAAGTTTTGAAATTGGTATTGTATGATATATATCCCACATTTATTTATGTCAAAAGGATTTATTTTTTCTTTCCCTAAAATGAGATGCTATATATTTAATAACAATAAGATTAGAATTGTGGTAAAAAATTTAGTTGAGGGTACTTAGACCAACGAAATTTTTTATCTAAGGATTAAAGATTTAAAACTTTAAAAATCTTCAAGTTTAGTCATCGAACCTAAAATCCTTTTGAACTAGGTATTAAAGCCTTTAAAATCCAAAAAACATTCAATGATCGAGGGTGAATATCACCTAGAAATGCAACCATATGTATTTTCATTGGACCCCAAAGTTTTGGCAAGGGGCATTTGACCTCTCGATCGGGGTAAAATTTTAATTCCACGTACTTTTTATTCCATTTATTTAAACTATTGTAGTTAATTATTTATTTTCCTTTTGTGACATGTGATATGATACTTAATATATGTTTCTATATTATCATGTGATTCGTATATGTGTTAAGTGAATTCACATTCTTTGGAAATCAACACAATACATGGTAATGCACTAAATAAATACATTATGTGACTTAGTATTACGGGAGACTATAGAATGGTCAGGGACTAGAGTTTGGGGTTTCCTCATTTGAATTATTCCCTTCGTATCAAGTCCCTCCGATCATGACATAATTTCTTATAATGATGAGCCACATTTAACTAATTATTAATTAAGTGTTAACTTAATCGACTTGTATCGACTAATAAATTAACTTATTAAGAAAATAAATTTATTAAAATATATTTTGCTTTGGGTTGACTTTTGGGACACTTCGAAAGTTAATTTTTGACTTAAATGGTGGAATTTAAGTCGGTTGGGTTAGTATATAATTTGTGAAAAGTTTTGAGCCATTTGGAGCGTATTTTGCACTCATCGGGTTAAGGCAATTTTTAGTCCTAAGATTAATTTCGGGAATAGAGCCTTTAATTAGTTAATTTAGAAAATCTAAATCATTTATAACACGTGAGAGACAAACCCTAACATCTAATGAGGTTGAGAGAGTAACAGAGGTTGAATATCTTGAGAATTTAGGACTTGATTCGTACAATAGGTCATAGACAAGTTTACTTTGATTAAGAATTTAATTAACTTTGGTTTATGGTGGTAGTAGTAGTAGTAGTTCATTTGAATTTGAACTAAAATTCATATGATCTGATGTTAATAATATCAAAGCTAATTTTTCTTCTAGTTACCTCTTGAAGTTTTAATCACATATTGATGAACTAATGTAGTTTATAAGTTTAATCCCTTAATTGAATCACAAAATCATGTAATTTGATTGTAATAAATTTAGATATGAATCACAGTAATGATAACTTATAAATTCCTTCATGTTTATTATGTTATTGAATCGAATCTGAGAACCAATTTGATAAACTTCGCTAAAACTATGAACTTAGGGTTCAAAACTTATAATTTGGAATTAAACCATAAATTGTAGTTGTAATCACCTAAAACTTGTTAATATATGTTAGTAATATTTTTAAACATGTTATACGTTAATGAGAATGGGTATTGGGTTTTTTAAAGGCTTCAAACTTAGGGTTTGGGTCTCTGCACTTTGGGGAACAAGGCGTTTGCATGGATCTCATTCGAATGAGATTGGGAATTCCTTCAAATGAGATAGGGGATCTCGTTCAAATGACAATCCTTTTTCATTTGAACAACATAACCTTCTAGTTTGAATGACATATGATTTTTATTACAAGGATTTATGGATTTCGTTAGAACGAGTTAGGGTTTACTTTGAAACGACTTCACACCCCTTTGGAATTTAATTCATAAAAAATTAGAGATAATTAATCCGAGATTTAAGATACCATTTTAGTAATACTTGAGATGCATTTATTAATGTTTATTTAATTATTATGTAAGCATAACATTGGCGCATGCGCGCGCGTGTGTGTGTGTGTGTGCTCGCTGAGGACATACTAGGAGGAATTTATATGGGGCTATTGGTGATGTACCCATATCCTGAGTGGGCGTAAATGGTGGTGTCCTTTTGTATTTCTATACGATAGGAGGAAAGTTATAGTGATTTTTCCTTTGTTGTTTCTTTGAGATTATAGGTCTCGTACGACTATAACTATACCAAGTATGCACGAGTGATCCCCCAATAAATAGGATAGTCATAACATGCATTTATATGCGGGCTTGTGAATATCCCATATTTTATATTTGAGTGGGGCGTACTCACTTGGACATTGGACTTATGAGCCTATATTTCCTTTACCTGGATTATACAAGAGTTGTATAAACGAGATACTAGTTTATGGAACCTTGTAATTATAACCCATTGAGAAGATTTATAATTGCATATCGTTCGGTTCACTTGGACATGGGATTAGACCTTAATGTTATATTTAGGTTGTTTGGGTCAGGTTAACTTAAAAATAACAAAAATAATGAGAGAAGGGTTCATCATCATCATCATCATCATCATCATCATCATCATCATCATCATCATCATCATCATCATCATCATCATCATCATCATCATCATCATCATTATTATTATTATTATTATTATTATTATTATTATTATTATTATTATTATTATTATTATTATTATTATTATTATTATTATTATTTTAGCCTTAATATAGTTACATTCTTACTCACTGTAAACTTCATAGGCTTACTTTTATATGTGGAACTGCTTTTCAAGTCCTAGGCAATAAGAACCTCCATAGCCTTGATCTTTCCAGCATTTATTCATAGTTCCATCTTTCAGTCTTAGGATATAGGTGTAGATCCTAAGTGCTCATATTCAATTCAGTAGTGAAAGAGTGAGAATATTGTATTTAGGATATTTTATGTTGGAGTTATTTTTATATTCAAAGTTGGATATTATTATGGGAAAATTATTATTCAAGTGATGGAGTTTTATTCATTATGGTTTTGAGACTGGTATCAAAGTTGTATTTATTTTACTTATGTGTCCATCCCAAAGAAGACGATTCTCACTAAAAGAATAATGAAAATGAGAGGAATGGGGTCAAGGAAGAAAATTCCCTTCCTAAGGATATGAAGTGGACATATTTAAAAGTAGTAAGGAAAGATTCTCAATAGAGTCAGTCTGCCTATATTTTGGATTATTCTGTGTTTGGACAAAACCCTTGCATCATAGGTTATGACTTAATTGTTTTGACCTTTCAAGCCTATGATGTGTTTATTAGAAGATGCAGCGATGAAGTTTCAAAGATTACATTCATCGTGCAATGTTTCGTCTTCATGTTTCGAGGATATTTCAGGCATAAATGTGTATATTTTTTTGTCCTTAGAACTTAATAGTGGGAGTTTGTTTTAATATATATTTGAGGGTTGCTTTTTAAAAAAAATTCAAAGAAAAATATTTTTTTTAAAGTAATTCAAATGAATTTATAGTTTTCGTTCGAACGAGAATGTGTTGTTCGTTCAAACAACCTTCAAAAAGCATCGAACAAGGTTCCTCTGTTAGAACAAATTTTGTTTGAAGGTTGTTAGTTGTTAGTTCGAATGATATGATATGTTTCTTCGAATGAGTTTGGTTTTGGTTCAAACGAGATACATAATTTTGTTTGAATGAACATCTATTTTCGTTCGAACGAGTTACCTTAAAAAATGCGCCTCCTCAAAAATCGTGTTTTCAATAAATTTTAGTGTTAGAATAATTTTTTTTAGGAGACTTTTGGAAAAAATTATTTTCATATACATATCGAAAAGCTCCCAAACCCTAGTTTTAACCAAGTTCTTTGAGATCTAAGTTTCAATCTTTATATGTTTTGAGATCTCATTTGGCATCAATGTTTTACTCACTATCATTGTTGTTGAGTATATGTTTCATACATTGGATTTCATGTTTGTTATTTACATACGATGGAGTCTGTGTTTGTGGTGTTGCGGTGACAAAGCGTTGAGTCCATGTTCTAGATCCATAGATGGTTGTTGAGACTTATCGTTGGAAACTGAGGCGTGTGTGGATTCATACATTGTGGCAGTTACATGGGTAGACTCTTGCGTATCACTGTACAGATGTTGAGGAACAAAGATCCTCAAAGCTTGTGAGGGCATCAATTCTGAATAATAATTATACTCTTGTGTCCTTGTAATTCCATGCATAGGGAATTTTCATGGATAGGTTGTACGAGGTTTTCCCCATTATAGGTTTCCCTCGTACATCGGCGTGTTGTGTGGATTGATCTATTTTATCCTGCTATCATATAGATGCATAGTTTAGCATAAAGAGAAAATTAGTTAATCTGTCTTATCACAACATTATGTTTAATATTGGTGTTTAGGGTAATTTTGGTTATGTTTAATATTTAATTTGAAAAAATAAAAAGTTGGCTACCCCTCTGTATATCCCCTTACATTATCAAATTGGTACAAGAGAGGGAACCCTAAGTTTTGTGTCAGATTCATGTTTATTCTTGAATTCTAGCATTTTTTATTCGGAGGGTCAATCATTTTCTATACCACCTTTATTTGATGGGTATAACAAAGCATATTGGAAAGCGTGTATGCAATCATCACTTAAGTCGTTAGACATGCAGGTATGGCAACCAATAGTTAAGGGTTGTTTCCCACCCATAACCTTAGCTGGTGATTATTGGATTCCCAAGACCATACAATTATGGAGTGAGTAATAACATAGGTTAGAAAATTACAATTCACAAGGTTTAAATGCTCTATTTTTTTTGGTCACACTGGAGGAGTTCCGCCGTATTACGATATATGAAACCTACTCCAACTCACCCATGAAGTTATTAGTACTGTTAAGGCTTCCAAACTCCAAAACCTCACCACTTAGTTAGAAACCACTGCGATGAAAGATAGTGAATCCTTTGACGAGTTCTATGGTAGATTGTCTAATATTATGAACTCGTCGTTTATCTTGGGAGGGAGAATACCCGAAACCCACGTAGTCAAGAAAATACTAAGGTTCTTGCTTGAAAGATTTAATTTAAAAGTGACCGTTTTGAATTCCTTGGACACTTTAGACTCTACGAAATTCGAAGAGCTTGTGGGTGATCTTCAAACCTACGATCTTGATATGTTTTCCTCCAAAAAGACAAAGAAAGATAAGATCATTGCTTTAAAATCCTGGAAGGAGGAAACACGAGTTTCGTACAATGAGTCTGACATCGATTCTGATGATATGGCCGTATTTGCAAAAAAGTTTAGAAAATTTCTCAATTTAGAAAAACAATCAAAAAATGTAAAGAAGTTTGAGGAAATAAGTTTAACAAGGTCGAACAATTCCCTAAAAATTGTAATGATAATTTTAAGAGGGATGAGTTGAATAGATGCTTTGGGTGTAAGGGTTATAGCTACAGGGTAGCTGAGCGTCCCACTAAGATAATGAAGGAGGTAAAGAAACCTATTTCATACCATGTCACCTTTAGTGATAGTGAATCGAAAGAGGAAACCAATTATCCAACTGTGCGCAACTACACTGCGTTCATGGCTAGTCATGCAAACTTAAAAAAAGTATTCCGATGAAGATAATTCTATGCATGACACTTTCAGGGACATTTTGGTTGAATCCCAAGTGAGTGATGGTGGAGAGAGTGGAGATGAAGAAGAAGATGAAGAAGAGGGGGAGTAGGAGAGTGAACTCCAAGTTGCCTTTTGCGAGTCATGTGCAAATATGATGAAATTGAAAAGGGAAAACTTGAAGTTGGAAGATAGGTTGAAGAATGTGTCATAGGCAATGATGAGAGTGTTTTTATTGAGGATCTTAGTGCAAGTGAGAGGACTCTTAGGAAAATCTCATATTTGTTAAGGGGGAACAAGATAGACTTCTAGATTTAATGGAGATTTTAAAAAATAATTTCCTTATTTTTTATGAGTCTCATTGTTTGCTTGGTTATGGGATCATGGAGTTAGAGGAGACATTGAGAGACTCGAATAATGTCAAATTTCATTTGGAATCTAGGTCAAAAAAGTTGGATAAGATGTTAGGCATCGTTCGTATCAAAGATGACACATGTGGGACTGTTTTCGATATTCCTAATGTTTTCGCTACTAAATCCAAGACCATTCTTTTAAGAGAGTCGACCATGGAAATGGGCGTTAAAAAATGTCAATCTTTAGGTAACACTCCTCGTCGTGTCTGCACATGTACTCATTGCAGTAGGAAAGGTCACCTTAGGCATTTTTTCTTTGATCTTAGAAAATGTCCTAAGAAGTCTAAGTCTAGAGTCACTGAGGTTCCCAAAACCTAAGAGCTTCGTGTCACACCTATGCGGGTTAGTAAATCATATTTGAAGGCTTTAAACATTAGTCTTGTCGATTCTCGCATGCTATCACATGATTCTTCCCATGCTATATCTTATGAGTGATTATGGTTGCATGTTTTCCATACACTAGTTTTGTGCTTCATGCTATTTGTTATTTCAAGTGTTATGAATTGGTTTTCTCTTGTATTTTGATCTTTCTATTATTGGGTCATATGGAAAATACAAGAAAGATTATTTATCTTTTGAGTCATTTTTGTTATATTGGTATTATTTTAAAAAGCGTTTAAAATGCAAAAGATTTTTAGTTTTGTGTATTTTGGTTTTAAACATTTTGTGTGGCTTATATGTATCTTTGAATCCACTTCGTTCCATGTTTTCATGTGTCTAGGACATTTGATTATGGTTTTCAATGCTTGAATTGTTCTTAATCATGCCTGCAAGGGGTTGTTCGACTTTGATTGGCTTAATGGATTCACTTTGTATATGCCTCCACATAGACATACACGAGCTCTTTTAGATTTTAACTTCTCATGCTATATTTAAGCTAAGTGGGATGTTTCCCCATAAATCTTGTCATCTACATATCTTTTAACTATGGGATATTTGTTCATGTAAGAACTGTTGACCATGAGTATGTTGATTTTTTTATTAAATATATGAATTTTAATAGGAAAAGGATATGAAATAAGAAAATCTCCTTTGGAAGAAAGCCACTGTTGGCAAGAGCCTAAAAAATGAGAGGAAAAATGAAAAGATTGACGAAAAATATATTTGTTTGTTTGATTTTCAAAAAAGCTATCTTCAAAAATTGAGTGAAAAAAATACATGATATTAATTTAGCTTTTGAGGTGCTATAGTTGAATATTAATGGGTTTGCATAATCAATCATAGTTATGCTTAAATTATCATGACTCTATTGATTTGTAGAATCATCAAAATTCTAAGCATGTGTGCATTATGATTATATGTTCTTTGAGTTCACTTTATCTATCACTTGAGGCGAATCTTAGTTTAATAAAGTTTTGCGATCGAATAAAACTCCTTGGATAATTTTTGAGTGACTGGGTCATAATTAATCTGTTTCTAATTCACACCCCTTCACTCCATTCAAAATGTTTAGACACATCAATATTATGCTAGTGTGTAAAGATTATGTGTTTTGTATCATTTTTTTATGTTTATACCTATATATATATATGTGCGTGTATGTCATTGATAGATTTTGCATATTTATATATATGATATCGTTTGTTTTCAGTCTTTGTGTTTACATTTAATCCATATTTGCCACCTGCTTTATATTTGAATCAAATTGGCATGTTATATGATCATATCGGTATCTCTTATTCTTGCTTACATTAGTATCTCATACTTCATCTCGTATTCAATTTTGTATCATTTTGTCATCATAATTTGAATTGATTGATCATTGTTTGGATTATTTATGATTCAATTTCCATATTGTGTTTGATACACTCTACACCATTACATGATATTATTATTTCCTCTATATTTCCAATTAGTATCACATATTCTGACATTTTTAGAGAGATATGGTTTTGGGGCAGAAATGGTTTATTATGCATTATTTCTTTGTCTACACGTGAAAAAAGAGGAGAACGGATACCTTTCACTTTAGTTTTAGGGGGAGACCTTTATCTTAGGGGGAAACATCTTACCTAGGTGGGATCATTATATATACGGGAAGTTTATTCATATGTAGATTTATATTGTTTATATATTCTCTTTTCCTTAGAAGGTATGTTTAAGTGTGTAGGTTTGAGTGAGTGCAAGAATTATCACAATAAAAAGATTCCTAAAAGAAATATCGAGATGAAAGCAATTAATCACACAGAACAACAGATGTACGTGGTTCGACAACTTGCCTACATCCATGGAGAGGTTACCATGGTCTTATTAGTGTCTCTCAATAATAGAGGTTACATCCCATTGTCCCGAGACAGGTTTTATAGTTTATAGGTTTAGGAAATAAGAGATTGAGTTGTACAAGTAGCTCAATTAGCTCATAGTTGACTCGTAGGTGTCCCTGAATATCTCGTTTGAGATTGTTGGTAACGGATTTGAGTATATCTTCATGTATTTAAGCATGTGTCAAACCCATGCGTCTAAATAAATAACTGATTTAGGTGGGGCAGTCCACTGTGCACGCTAGGCATGTCGGATACTTTCTTGGGCTGAAATAAATGAACCCTCACAATTGCCCCTAAAATTTTTGGGCTAAACATTTGGGCCAATATATTTTAAGTAAGTCTAAGGCCCATGGACTAAAACTGTTCTAAAATCGAAGAGGCAAGCTTGTAATACTCGTGAACTTGAGAGGGTATGCTCGTCTGAGGTCAAACACCATGGCAAATTTATGATTTCGTTGAAGCGGCGAGGGTACGGTGGTTCGAGTAGGAAATTGGAGCATAAAAATCCTCATCAAGACTTGGGCTCCACCATTAGCACAAGATTCAAACCCAGATACATCACCTCCAACCATCATCTTTTAAACGTTCCTCGTCCACAAAACTTCCACTGCATTATCTCCTTCAGTTCTTCGTATTCTCAAAGTTTCCAATATACTTCTACAAGTTATCTTCTCTTTTCTTTTGCTATTTTGACTGTTCTTCTTCTATTGCTAGAGTTTTTTTTTATCATCCATGGATCTTCTAGATAACAAAACAGTAGCATAATTTAGGAAGCCTTATAACATCCCACAGTGGGTGGAAATTGACTGTTCCCCCATCCCAAAAGATGTTCATAACATAGAGGGGGAACTGGATTCATACGCTCTTGATTACATAGGGGGCATAACTTCTCCCCCAAACACTATTTATTCGATATTCTTCAAGTAATTTGATGTCATCCATGCTCAATGTGCCCCAAATTTCTGGAAGATCATGAATGAAGTCCGTAAGATAAACGAACTGTATGGAACCAACCTAAGGCTAGCTAAACTTTATTATTATTATGTTTGGTCACGCACGAATGATTGTATCCTGTACTTGAAACTAGAAAGGCTGATAGGGTCTTAGTTGTGAACCTTCATGACTCCTAAAAAGGCTACTGGGAGAAAGGTTTCATTGCTAGAAATTGACAACATCCTCCTCTACCAGAGGGTGAGAGTTGACATTTACTTCTATTTGCTTACTATTTTTTTTCTTTTGTTTGCTTGCTCGCTACTTCATTACCTTATCCTCTGATTTATATTTTCTTCCTCTATTTTTCAACTCGCGATAAAAATCAAGAACCTGCCATGCACGAGGTGAGAGTTGTTGATCTCCTCAAAGCTTGGAGAGTCCAAAAAAGACTTTCTGACGATGAGCATCCTCGTTCTGCGGCTTACCTACTAGAGTACAAGAATACTACCAGTAGTAGAGTACAAGAATACTACCAGTAGTTTCATTGCTTGACCAATTGATAAAAGTTCTTATCTTGTAAATTCCTAAAGTAGATAGGGAGAAGAAGAAGAAGAAGAAGAAGAAGAAGAAGAAGAAGAAGAAGAAGAAGAAGAAGAAGAAGGATATGGCACCCTGTAAAGAGGAAAATGTTAAATATTGATGATGATGATCAGGTTGTACTATTTGATCCGATGAAATCTTTCAAAAGAGCAAAAGGGAATTCCCTAAGGTTAGTGGCTCCAGCCTAGGGGCTAAGGGGAAAGAGTAGGAGGTAGAGAATAAGAAGAGAGAATAAGAGGAGAAGATAAGAGACAGAGAGAGAGAACGGAAGAAAGAAGAAAAGAGGAAGAAAGAGGAGACTAAGAAGAAGTTGTCCCCAAAGGCCCCTGTTGTGCCTTTTTTTACTATGGGCGCTAAGGGGTCCAGTGTGGACAACACTCCCATACTGGCTCTTAATTATTTGAAAGGAGTCGTGTCCATGACTGATCGCGAGCGCTCCTCACGGCTGGGGTCAACCCAGTTTGCACTTAAGTCTGCCCAAGGACTTACTCTGGTAAGTTTCTTCTTTTTCACTTATCTTTTCTCTGTGTTCGTCTTTTGCACACTAATCTTTCTTTTTTTGTTTTATGCAATTTTTTTCTGACTTTACTACCCTTTTGGATGGTCACGTTGACCAGTCCAAGAATAACCTGGAGCTAAAAGATGCCATGAAGAAGTTTGAAAAGGACTTAGTCGATGCCCGCGTTACTTTTGAGCGGGAAAGAGAGAGTTCGATAAAGGCCTGTATCGATCTTCAGGCGGCCAACAACCTGGTGGTCGCGAAGAAGGAGAAGCTTGTTTAAAAAAATCTGGGCCTGGTCAAGAAGTTTCAGAAGTTATAGGAGGAGATCCCGAGTATGAAGGATAGTAACTACACAGAAGGATGGGATGCGGCCTACGATGATGCTGATATACATATCGCTTATACGAAGAAGGTGTCATTCAAAAAAGGATGGGATTAAGCTTTAGGAGTAGTGAGAGTCCTTATAAAATCTGACATGTTCCAAATACATTCTCTAGGACCCAATCCACTTGTTGAAGAAAAGCCTCCAGTTGGTCATCATGTCGATCATGCTGAGAAGGAGTCTACCGAGGTCAAAACGATTGTTGACCAAGAGAGGAGGGATGCTGAAAAAGGTAAGGAATAACGAATAGTCTTCCATAGTTTCAGGACTTTTCCTTTATCATTGATCGTGCCTTGTAATTTCTTTCATCTGGATATACTGGTCTTTATCCTCCCTCTATTGATCAATAAAAAGGACTTTTGCTTTTATTGATGGGTTTTATTCTTTCAAATATACTGATATTCGTTGCATTTCTTATTTATTATGCTATTTGTAGTCTATTATCCTATAGGAATACATACCTCCTACCTAAAACTTCGGGAGGATTTTAGGATCAAGTGTTAGCAACAAAGTTTGCAAGGCATTCGTAAAGCTCTACAAGTAGCTAGAAGCGAGGACTGAGCAGTACAAGGACTAGTCTGAGCTGGTAGCCAAGCTAAAGGATGATCTCTAAGTCATAGAGCACAATAGTTCCTCAGTGCAAGAAGAGATAAATGGTTTGAGGGCCCATCTCTTGGAGATCAAGGATATAGGACAAGTAAGGGAGGTGATCCAAGAGGAAAATGATGCTGTGAAGAAGGAAGTCATCGAGCTAAAAGAGGATATATCATTGTGGGTGGTCTCCAAAGGGATGTTATAAGGTTAAGGCGTATCTTCATAATGGTCCCTCGAGAAGCATGAGTATAAGGTTATAATGGAGGTTAGACTGATGCAACATTAAGGTTGAAGGAAGCAAAAGAGGTTGCGTTCAAGAGTGGATGGTTTACTTCTCTTAAGGAAGTCAAGACCCAAAAGGAATTAGACCTATGGTATAAGTACCAAGTATATTAACCTGCTTATCCTCAGCATCCCTTATCAAAGGGCGATAAATGGATCCTAATTGATTCCATTCATGCCAAGCTTCTAAACCATGTTCTTGAAGATTACGAGGAGGTGTTCGCTCCTAACCGAGATGATGGCCGAAGAGAACATATAGCTGATTATCTTGCTCGCCATCCATAGTTGGTGTAGGTTCTTGTATGGTCTTTGGTGTATCTTGTATTCTTGTAATTATACTCTCCAATTTTTATCAATATGTATGAAGTTTAATTATCAACTTGTTCCATATTTTGAGCATATGCTGACTAAATATGAGTTAATATCTCCCTTTGTATTTTTTAACTGTTGATTAGGAAGAGTTGACATTTATCATCCACTTAGGACTTTTCTTGACCATGTAATATTGTCGATCATTTTGGGCTTCTCGTCGATTAAATGAATTAGTATTTAAAATGAATCATTTTGGGCTTTTAGCCGACTAAATGAATCAAGAACAAGTGTTAACTATTTTGGTCCGTTGCCGACTAAATGTGTTTGATGACTTGTGTTAGAACATTGCCCCAGTTCAATATGCCTTAGCAGTATCATTCCATCTCCCTCCCCTTTTTGGTCGTGCCACCACACTCCCTTAGGCCTCGGTGAGATGATGGAGATAATGTACTAGACTAATGGGCCATCTACCCGATCACGTTTTTAGCAACCAACACAGTCGGTGACCAAACTAGGTTGGCTTTCTTACCTAAGGATCACCTGTAGGGATTTTACTGTTTGCTTGGGAGGTCTGTTATGTTTTATGACAAAGATATGAGGGCTATAGAAATTGAAATACTTTTAATGAGTTATTGTAATTACTGTAAACCCTTCTCGTCATAATGAGATCCCTTGATTGAAATAAATTGAATAATTTATTGTAATCCAAAAGAGTTATTTTTTGTGCGAGGAAGTTCCTGGGTTGAGATAAGTCGAACAACTTATTGTAACTAAAGGTGATTTTTCTTTGTGGTTGAGGGAGTTATCATTTGAAAAGGGTGCATAATATTGAGATAAGTAAAAATTTGAGGCAACCAATATACAAAATCAAAATACGAGAGCCAATAGGCCTTTATTCACTAAATAATAACTTGTAAGCAACATAAGTTTGAAATAAAAATTTGCATAAACTAAATGTGCTGATAAGAGATAAAGAAGACAAAAATTAGAACTTCTTGATATTGGCTGTGTTCCATGCTCTCGGTATCTCCTTGACCTCCAACATATCCACGTGATATGCTCCCTAAAGGTCATCCCTAATTACCTTAAAAGTTCCTTCCCAGTTTGGTCCCAGTTTGCCATCTGACGATTTTACGGCACTACCAAGGAATTTCCTTAGGACACATTCCCCCGCATGGAATTTCCTCAGATTGACTTTTTTGTTTACTGTTTGTCCAGATGCTGCTGATAGGAAGCTATCTTGATTATGGCATGTTCTCTTTGCTCGTCTACTAAGTCAAGTTCAGTGCATAATGCATTGTTGTTCAACCCTTGATCAACAAAGTTGGTTCTCATGGTAGGTAAAGTAGCCACAAGCGAGAAAATAACTTCCATTCCATAGGTGAACGTGAAGTGTGTTTCCCCAGTTGGTCTCCTAGGAGCAGTACGGTAGGCCTATAGAACGTGGGGGGAGCTCGTCCACTCAGGCACCCTTTTCTCTTTCCAGAATCTTTTTAAGGTCGTTGAGCATCATTTTGTTGGAAGCTTTCGTTTGACTGTTTCTCTAGGGGTATGCCACAAATTTGAAATGATGCCTGACGTCATTCTCATAACAGAAGCCTTGAAAGAAACTACTTTCAAACTACGTGTCGTTGTTGGTGATGATAGTTCTTGGTAGTCCAAAGCTTTTTATGACGCTATTCCAGATGAATCTTGTCATATTGACATCATGAATATTTGTTATTAGTTCTGCCTCTACCCACTTGGTGAAGTAGCCTATGCCGACCAACATATACTTGCGATTTCCATGTTCAGTAGGTAGTGGTCCCATAATATCAAGTCCCCATTGTGCAAATGGTCAAGGACTTGTCAAATATTTTAGGTCGCTATGTAGTTGGTGAATCATAGGAGAGAATTCCTGGCATTTTTCACATCTACGAACATAGATACTTGCATCCTTTTGCATGTGAGTCCACCAGTAGCCTTCCTTAATCGCTTAAAAAGTCAATGACCTCCCTCTTGCATGACTCCCATAAATACCATCATGAAGGTCGCTAAGAACTTGGTCGGTGTCATGTGGGTGGACGCACTGGAGGTAAGGTCTGGTGAATGATCTTTTGTTGAGCTTTCCCTTGGGTAAAGGTAGAACCGGGATGCTTTCACCCTTACTTGATGAGCCAATATTCTATCATTCGATTGTGTGTCGCTCCGTAGATAGGCTATAATGGGGTCCATCCAACTGAGGTCCCTTTTTGTGAGGAAGAATTGCTCGGCGACCACTATCTGGTCAATGCTTTCCTGGGTGAGGAGCTCTATCTAAATATTTCTTCAGATCAGAGTCATTGCTGAGCTTAAGGCTTCTAAGGCGACAACATGACTGTTCTGCCCCCAGGGTAACCGTTTAATATCGACCTTCTCTAATCCTGCCATCAGTCCTCTTACCACAATGAGGTAGGCTACCATTATGTCATCTTTTACGTTAAAATATCCCCTTACTTCCTTGGAGACCAATTTGGAATTGCCTAACACGTTAAGGCGCTTTGCCCCTAGCAGTTGGGCTTTGCGCAGGCCAATAATTAGTGCCTCGTATTTGCCTTTGTTGTTGGATGTTTCAAATCCAAAACTGATTCCTTGTTCAATGACAGTGTCTTCCGGTGTGACGAGGATGATCTACACTCCTACCTATTGGAGTTGGAGGCTCCATCAATGTATAGTGTCTAGTACTTAGAATGTGCTTCCTCATTTGTTGAATGCTCTATTTTTTGTTGGTCGCTAGGGTGTTCCCCCGTGAACTCATCAATTAAATTAGCCAGGACTTATCCCTTAATTGTTGTTCTTGGATGGAAGTGGATATCAAACCTTCCGAGCTCGACCGAACACTTTGAGAGTCTTCCAGAGATTTTGGATTTTTGAAGAACAGATTCAAGGGGATATGAAGTGATCATTGTTATCGAGTGAGCTTCGAAGTAGTGTTTTAGCGTCCTTGAGGCAACCACTAGTTCATAGGCTAACTTTTCCAAGGGCAAGTAGTGTTGCTTTGCATCTAGAAGCATTTTGTTGGCGTAATAGATGGGGCACTGCCCACTTTCCTTCTCACATACCAAAGTCGAGCTAAAAACATGGTCTGATACTGCGAGATAGAGATACAGAGGAGCTCTGTAATCGGGGATCACCAATAGGGGTGATTTACTGAGGTAGGGCTTGATTTCCTTATAAGCTCTTGAGCAGTCATCATTCCATATAAGGCATTTTTCTTTCTTTAGAGGCTAAAAGAATGTTTAGTAGTGTTCTGAAGACTTGGAGATGAAGTGTTTGAGTGCTGCGAGCATACCAGTAAGCTTTTGAACTGTGACAACCCGCCTACTAAAATAATAGGTGGCCAGCCCAATACTCTAATAATCACAGGAATCATAAATGGTCCATTCTCAGCATCACTGTCGATTAAAATAATAGTACGAGATAACCACCAATCATTTTAGAAAATGGACTGTCAAATTTAAAATTTAGTAAATAAAAGAAAAGAACTTAGACAATCCAATTTGCAAAAACAGTGGATACCAAAAATCAATAAATAAAGAATGATAATATAATAAATAATAACCGAATAAGCTGTCGATTAACAGACCAATACAAATATATTACACTGAGCATTACAATTTAAATATCACAGTATAATAAATGAGTACAAAGCATGGGCAAAATGCCCGAATAAATAACTGAGCATATCTAGAGTACAATGGAAAGAAACGTCTAATACAAATATCCTATAACATGTGCAATATGCTATAGCTCCAAGACAACTGGAATGGAAAGTCAATACGGGTTTCCTTGCGGTAGAGAACCTGAACGGACAAAGAGTTGCATGCAAAACACAAAAATATATACGGGTCAGGGCCCGGTTTGATATGATTACCATGTGACTAAAATGCATGACAGTTAAGTGCGTAATTCTCTCGCAATGCAATATAAAGGTTCTCACCTCTCATTCTAAAAGCACAACCTAGCGTAATATCAATGAAAATGATATAGTTAACCCAAGTACTAAGGGATAACTTCTCCCCAGTCTCAACACTATTCCCTATTCGGGCGTGGGGTGTCTCGCGAAGTGAAATCCAAACAAGGAACCCCCCGATACACTACTACTAGGCAAGGTTGATCATCGAGATCCATTAGACCCTCAGCACGTTTCTGATATATATATTCATCTAATTTTAATACACATAACATATTCATTATTATCTTTCATTTTCACTTTTATATATGTATCATGTTACACTTCCGGATATATCTCCCAGAATGAGAATTCATTTACAATCTAAAGTCACAATTCCTATTTTCTTTAGGAAATACATATATGGCAATTCATTTTATCAAATGTTTACCAATTCAATTTCATTTCAAAACTCACTTTACCAATTTTATTTCCTTTCTTCCATCTAGGAAAAATATATAATTTAAAGCAAGTTTTATTAACATAAAAATGCTTTACCTTTTCATTTCATAACTTTCCATTTTCCTTCTTCTATCCGAAAAATGCATTTAACGTCCCATTTCCCTTCTTCCATCCGGGAAATGTAATTTAAACCAATTTAATTATCATAAAATGCTTTAATAACCAATAATGTCCCACATTATTGCACATTGATATATATCATATTATATAACGTAATCTAAGACCCCCCCGTCCGGGTTTCCCCATTGTGCGCGCCCCTAAATGGCTATCATCTTCCAGGGACTATCATCAAGACAACCTGGGATCCTACCGAAACGTCGGGAATCGGCCATATGCCTGCGGGAGAGTCATAGCCACACCCAGAATTACCTCACCAGCGTAGAAACATACAATAAACGCTCATATGGCCTAGGGATATATCCACCCTCCATTCATTAGCCAGGGGGCTTCACCACATGCACGAACTTCCCTTAAGATAGCGATTTACAGAGGTGTGTATCCATAAATTAACATTTATAAAAATCATTTTTCCATTTTTGAAATCATTCACTTTTACAATTCTCAAAATCGTTTGTACTTATTCATTTAGTACCACATTTTAGAATATGTCTTTCTTATTCTTAGTGTCATATTTTATTAATGACCTAAGACTCAAAGTGCCATTATCCTCAAACTAGTCTCCAAGAGTTCAACACAATATCTTAATTCATCAAAGTGAGTCTCCCTCCATAATTGTCTCCCAAAAGTCTTATTATTATCATTTTATCTCCAATTTATTTTTAGGTTAACTTCTAATATCATTCGGATATTCACCTACCCAAACTAGTCCTCGGGGTAAGACCAATTATTCCATTTTAGCCTAGGACATTAGTCTACTCAAAACAACCCTCTAGGACTCCCCATTACTTCCCAAAGGAAGGTTCATAAACCTCGAACCTAAAAGAAAAGGGCTAAAACAAAACTAGAAAAATCTCACCTTTTCAGAAGGGGTCGATCGATCGACCCTTGGACGTCATTCGATCGATGGTTCGATCGATCGATCCCCCATGATCGATCGATCGATCATGGCGGGCAACTTCTTCTTTGAGAAGCTATTTCGGCCATTAACAATGCTCCAAGCTTTTTATTCGTCATTCCACCCAAATACAACAACAATATTTGCTACCAAATCACTTCTACACCACTACTAACTAATAATTTCTCCTCAAATCAAATTAAAACTAAGATTAAAGTGTTTAATAAACAAAAACCCATTTATGGTTTATATCTCCAAAAACCTAACTATATATGCAATTTATCACATTCAATCGATATCTAGAAAGTAAGAAACTTGCCTCGGGTTTGTAGGCTCGGATTCCATCCTCGAAGTAACAAATTTCGGCTCCAATCTCCATTTTTCTCTCTTTTCTCCCATTTCTCCCAAGCTCTCTCTTCTCTTCTCTCTCTCTCTCTCTCTCTCTCTCTCTCTTGGTTTATAACACAAATGAAAAATAAAAAGGGGTGGGGGGACTTAAACGGGTCTTAAACATAAATGTCCCCTCTTTTAATTGCTAATACACCATTAAAATGACTCGTATCCACATAATTGAGTCATAATTTGTCAAAAGTGCCCGAAACTCAAAAATATAACGTGGCACTTATTTTGACTATCTCGACTATTCTAAAAACAATCGCACCCCCTATTTTGGCATTCGGAATGACGTGAACAATTTTTATGTTCCAAATTCATTTTATTTCATTAATTAGGCTCCAATTTAAATATGAGTCATAACCGTCGTATAACATATAACAACGCAATAAAACACAATATAATGCTATTTACCTTCTCATAACGGTAAATAGACATAACATAGTAAATATTATCCCTTAATATCACGGGAAACAATATTTACTCCAACATCCCCTATTTTATAAAATTAGCCCATCAGGCAAAATAATATAAAATAGTCGCTCAAAAACCTGGGTTGTTACATACTCCCCCCCATAGAAGGGAATTTTGCCCTCAAAATTCAGGCATACCGTATAACCATATAAAGGTATATTATACTAAACTATCATTCTATCATTCTTAACAAATCACTCGGCAGTGTGGCGTCCCCATTGGACTTGGACTAAGGTCATCACTATTCGATCTTGTTCTACATTCTTCGTGCTCTACATAGCACCAAATCATTAATCATGAACTATCGATCCTACCTTTCTATTACGAAAGGAGATACCTACACCTCTCGGCACAAATTGCCTCTCTTCTCAAGTCACGTTATACCCTTGCCAGGGAATAACTACACTAACGTATAATCGCTCACCCCAACACTACTCACCTCTGGTTCGCATTGGCGTAGCCCTTAAAAGTATGCGGCTCAATGAGCCCAATCATTAAAGAAATATTCTCGCGCCACTCCAAGCCCAAGGAGTATATTGTGCGCTGGCTCCATTCCAACGAACAGGCAAATTACTCAGTCGACTACTCTAGGCGACACACACGGCACCATACTTATAGAAAACGATCTGAACTATTGTATGGAACTTCAATCCATAAAATCTACTACTTCAATCCTTCCTTTAAGTCGAACCCACCCATCCACTTACGGGTGGTAGGATATACCCCATATCCATATGGTTCCCATTTCTTCTGGAAACTTTACCACAACTGTGACATGAGGATTTAGTCTCGGTCCAACAATATTCGAATAGGCACCCTACACAGTTCCATAACGTCACCATAAAAATTCGGGCGTACTTCTCCGTAAACAGTCCTCCCACACTCACCCGAGAAGCGGCGATTTGGTCAAACAATCAACCATTTTGTTCAAATAGGATTACGACTAATTCGGTGTCGGCAATTCAATGAAAATGTACACGAATATACCCTTCCTCGTTCCACACTACTCTCTTCACACCAGTAGGTGAAAGTGTCAATCGCGGACATAAATGCTCTATCTAGAGCGTCCTCTTGGTTAAGCTCGTTCTACTTGGCTTTCCATGCCTTCACTAATCTCTTCGACGGGTTTTCTACTCAGCACATCTACTACTCCCATTCGCATTTCTTTAGCAAAAGGAAATATCCAATTGATAGTCATTTACGAACTTTAAACACCAACTCTACCGCTCCGACACATAATACAACACCCTGTTGCCCGTAAAATGACCCAATTTCTTTCCCTGGAAGTAGTGCCTCTATTCCTTTAAGGCGAATACTACCGCTACGAACTCTAAATCGAGCGGGGAATAATAATTCTCACAAAATTTAAGTTTGTGAGATGCATAAATAATGGTTCCATACTCCAGTATTAATACTTGTCGTTCCTGGCAGAAACTCGTTCGTTAAATCCACTCTCGATCTTAACAACACGAGTGCAGGAGTAAAAGTCAGCTCATTCTTCAACTCCTCGGAAGATAGGTTACCGATGTAACGCTCTATCTAAGAAAGGCCCCACCTCCTATGGCTTAACATTCCGAATCACTCGAGATCCCATACTTCTTCGTTCTAGGGACATAATCCTACCTAGAGTCAACCCATAAACCTATTGTGGTCAACTCCCTACCACCTTCCTAAAACAATGTTACATGCCCTAAAGGCCTTACGTCCTAATAATCCTAAAGTCTATATATATCCTAATCAAGTTGTATAAGTATTATCATAATTATATCCCTAGTGTCCAAGACCTTTCCCAACTCCCGACATTCGCTCGGTTTCATGCGCGGGACATCTTGTCGAAGCGAAATCCAAACAAGGAACCCTCCCGTTACACTACTACCTCGCATCATCGGTCATCGAGATATGACGGTCTAAGACACATAATCGAAACCACTAAAATTCAAACTCGTAACTCCACTAATACACTTCTACTTCTAAGTCCTACCATCTCAATTAACTAAAAATTTAACTAATCTGGCATTTACTTTTTGTAAGATGCCACAAATGCTTTATCCCTATATACATACATACATCTTTTTTAAATGCCTTCTCATCAGGCACAACCATAAGTCTCTATCCGACTTTCTTACCTTAGTCTCCCCTACATCGATCAGAGGGAAGGACTATTACAGTGCTCCTATATCGCACATCAACTTAGCCCTCTAATCACTCAATCACATGATTCTCGGCTAAAACTTCCAACCTAGCATCCAACCAAACAAAAAGAAAGAAAGGAAGGCAAAGAAAGAAAAAAATGCAACAATCATGCATGCAAAATGAATGAAATAAAATGAAAAGAAGATCCTCGTATACCTTAAACCACCTCTATAAAGTCTCAACCTGTATCCAGGAGAGATATTATAGAAGCACTAGTTCCTATTTGGAACTAGACATAGGATAGCCTCGCGATTTATTCGCTTGCTACCGCACCCACTAAACCAATAATATTTCCACTCCTATTTTGTATATAATACGAGTAGCACATACCACACATATACTTCTAAAATATCATCACTCGCCTTATAACGGGTGAAAGAAAAAAAATATAGAACTTCCCTACCATGGAAGTCATATAGATACATTCACTAAAATAATATCGATACTACCACAAGCTCGATTTATACACCGGAATCTAGGGTAAATACAATACTATTCCATCTTATCATAAGGAATGCTCCACCCTCAACTAAGGTGGAAATTCCCGCCAACATACATGCCAATCTCTTTGGCCACCACTAATGGTTCCTAGACACATTATTCTAGTCTTATCTGAACCAAACTATTTATATCTATGCCCCAACTAGGCACCCTATTCTTGTCGGTTGTCTTCAATCGACAAGGTCAAAACACGTGGTTCCACATTCCCCATCAGAATCGTTTCTCCATCTCTAACTGCCAGAAAATTACCTGCGTAGTTCCCTTAACTTCCTCAACAAAGAGAACATTCTACCGGCCTCCCTGCCTTATTTCAATAAATCCTCCCCGGGTGGATGTCCACCAATGGGGTTTCATGAACACTACTTCTCCGGAAGTGTTAACAACACTTATTCGTGAGCCTGTCATTCCACTGAAGGGATCTTTCTTCCTTGTATCCAACCACTTAGATTCAAGGTTTCCTTAACCCCCTTATTCTTTATTCACGGTCGTCCTCTAACCGAACCTTGTGTGACTATATGAGAATCTACTTTCTCATCATTCCAGATATCCCAGAGAAACTCGTTGTTGAAAATATCTACAGGGCTTCTTTTTGAGCAAAACTTCCCGTTCCACCAAAATATGGCGACTACCATATTCCGTTACTTCAATCTTACTCTTATTGGTGAAAGATTTTCCTCCATTCTTCACATCTGGGCACTTCTGTACCCCTTTCTAGGCCAAAGCTCTTGGACCTTGTATTCTCACCAAATGAGATTACCCTTCCTCCAATCGACCGAACTTCAACATGTGGTCCTCGTCAAGGACCTCTCAACTCCAACTTAATGTCGCAAGGAATCACGAACTTAGTACGACTCTCTACATATAGCGGTACTTTAAAAATTAATATCTACTGTACTTAGTAGTCACGGTAGCGATATAAGATAACGCTACAAAGGGAGAGACCTCCAAATTGGCCCTCATCCCTGACTACCGCCTACAGTTATTAGTAATCCCTTCTCATGACGCCTTCACAATGTCCTTCCTTGATGCCCTTCATCTGTCGACTTACGAGTCTCACACGAACGCGCAAAAGATTTTTGGGGTTCTCATATCATAGCAGGAGAACGAAATCTCACAAGATAAATCAACGATCATAATCCTAAGGCTCTATTTCAAATCAGAAGTAATGCTGAAAGCGAAATATACCCGCACAGATTCCTAAGGACTCTAGAACCTAATGCTCTGATACCATTTGTGACAACCTGCCTACTAAAATAATAGGTGGCCAGCCCAATACTCTAATAATCACAAGAATCATAGATGGTCCATTCTCAGCATCACTGTCGATTAAAATAATAGTACGAGATAACCACCAATCATTTTAGAAAATGGACTGTCAAATTTAAAATTTAGTAAATAAAAGAAAAGCACTTAGACAATCCAATTTGCAAAAACGGTGGATACCAAAAATCAACGAATAAAGAATGACAATATAATAAATAATAACCGAATAAGCTGTCGATTAACAGACCAATACAAATATGTTACACTGAGCATTACAATTTAAATATCACAGTATAATAAATGAGTACAAAGCATGGGCAACACGCCCAAATAAATAATTGAGCATATCTAGAGTACAATGGAAAGAAACGTCTAATACAAATAACCTATAACATCCACAATATGCTATAACACCAAGACAACTAGAATGGAAAGTCAATACGGTTTTCCTTGCGGTAGAGAACCTGAACGGACAAAGAGTTGCATGCAAAACACAAAAATATATACGGGTCAGGGCCCAGTTTGATATGATTACCATGTGACTAAAATGCATGACAGTTAAGTGCGTAATTCTCTCACAATATAATATAAAGGTTCTCACCTCTCATTCTAAAAGCACAACCTAACGCAATATCAATGAAAATGCTCTAGTTAACCCAAGTACTAAGGGATAACTTCTCCTTAGTCTCCACATTATACCCCATTTGTGCGTGGGGTGTCTCGCGAAGCAAAATCCAAACAAAGAACCCCCCCGATACATTACTACTAGGCAAGGTTGATCATCGAGATCCATTAGACCCTCAGCACGTGTCTGATATATATATTCATCTAATTTTAATACACATAACATATTCATCATTATCTTTCATTTTCACTTTTATATACGTATCATGTTACACTTCCGGATATATCTCCCGGAATGAGAATTCATTTACCATCTAAAGGCACAATTCCTATTTTCTTTAGGAAATACATATATGGCAATTCATTTTATCAAATGTTTACCAAATCAATTTCATATCAAAACTTTCTTTACCAATTTTATTTCCTTTCTTCCATCCAGGAAAAATATATAATTTAAAGCAAGTTTTATTATCATAAAAATGCTGTACCTTTTGATTTCATAACTTTCCATTTTCCTTCTTCCATCCAAAAAATGTATTTAACGTCCCATTTCCCTTATTCCATCCGGGAAATGTAATTTAAAGCCATTTCATTATCATAAAATGCTTTACTAACCAATAATGTCCCACATTATTGCACATAGTTATATATCATATTATATAACGCAATCTAAGATCGCCCGTTCGAGTTTCCCCACTGCGCACGCCCCTAAATGGCTATCATCTTCCAGGGACTATCATCAAGACAACCTGGAATGCTATCGAAACATCGAAAAGCGGACATATGCCTGCGGGAGAGTCATAACCACACCCAGAATTACCTCACCAGCATAGAAACATACAATAAACGCTCATATGGCCTAGGGATATATCCACCCTGCATTCATTAGCCAAAGGGCTTCACCACACGCGCGAACTTACCTTAAGATAGCGATTTAGAGAGGTGTGTTTCCATAAATTAACATTTATAAAAATCATTTTTCCATTTTTGAAATCATTAACTTTTATAATTCTCAAAATCGTCTGTACTTATTCATTTAGTACCACATTTTAGAATATGTCTTTCTTATTCTTAGTGTCATATTTTATTAATGACCTAAGACTCGAAGTGCCATTATCCTCAAACTAGTCTCCAAGAGTTCAACACAATATCCTAATTCATCATAGTGAGTCTCCCTCCATAATTGTCTCCCAAAAGTCTCATTATTATCAATTTATCTCCAATTTAATTTTAGGTTAACTTCCTATATCATTCGGATATTCACCTACCCAAACTAGCCCTTGGGATAAGCCCAATTATCCCATTTTATCCTAGGACATTAGTCTACCCAAAACAACCCTCTAGGACTCCCCATTACTTACCAAAGGAAGGTTCATAAACCTCGAACCTAAAAGAAAAGGGCTAAAACAAAACTAGAAAAATCTCACCTTTTCAGAAGGGGTCGATCGATCGACCCTTGGACGTCATTCGATCGATGGTTCGATCGATCGATCCCCCATGATCGATCGATCGATCATGGCGGGCAACTTCTTCTTTGAGAAGCTATTTCGGCCATTAACAATGCTCCAAGCTTTTTATTCGTCATTCCACCCAAATACAACAACAATATTTGCTACCAAATCACTTCTACACCACTACTAACTAATAATTTCTCCTCAAATCAAATTAAAACTAAGATTAAAGGGTTTAATAAACAAAAACCCATTTATGGTTTATATCTCCAAAAACCTAACTATATATGCAATTTATCACATTCAATCGATATCTAGAAAGTAAGAAACTTGCCTCGGGTTTGTAGGCTCGGATTCCATCCTCGAAGTAACAAATTTCGGCTCCAATCTCCATTTTTCTCTCTTTTCTCCCATTTCTCCCAAGCTCTCTCTTCTCTTCTCTCTCTCTCTCTCTCTCTCTCTCTCTCTCTCTTGGTTTATAACACAAATGAGAAATAAAAAGGGGTGGGGAGACTTAAACGGGTCTTAAACATTAATGCCCCCCTCTTTTAATTGCTAATACACCATTAAAATGACTCGTATCCACATAATTGAGTCATAACCTGTCAAAAGTGCCCAAAACTCAAAAATACAACGTGGCACTTAGTTTAACTATCTAAACTATTCTAAAAACAACCGCACCCCATATTTTGGCATTCGGAATAACGTGAATAATTTTTATGTTCCAAATTCATTTTATTTCATTAATTAGGCTCCAATTTAAATATGAGTCATAATCGTCGTATAACATATAACGATGCAATAAAATATAATATAATGCTATTTACCTTCTCATAATGGTAAATAGACAGAACATAGTAAATATTATCCCTTAATATCACGGGAAACAATATTTACTCCAACATCCCCTATTTTATAAAATTAGCCCATCAGGCAAAATAATATAAAATAGTCGCTAAAAAACCAGGGTTATTACATGAAAATCCTGCAACGTCTTCGGGGATGGACATTGGTGATTGAATCAATCTGATCTGGTGTGGCCTCAGACCCCCTTTTGCTAACTAAATAGCCTAGAAATTTACCTGACTGGACTCCGAATGAACACATACTTACTTTAAGTTTCATCCGATAATTCCTGAGGATTTTAAAGGTTATGGCTATATCCGTGAGGTGTTCTTTCTTTTGACTAATATATCATCGATGTAGACCTCCATTGTGTATCCCATCTATTTCTTGAATATCTTCATGACCAGCCTCTAGTAAGTTGCCTATGCGCTCTTTATGCCGAATGACATGACCTTATAACCGTATAAAGTAGTCGGGGTTATGAAGGATGTTTTATCCTGGTCGGGGATGAGCAATGGAATTTGATGGTATCCAAAATAGGCGTCCAAAAACTCATCCTCTCTTATGCTGACGTAGCGTCAATCAGCTGATCAATCTTACGTAGTCGAAAACTGTCTTTGGGGCAGGCCCTATTAAGTTCTGTGAAATCATTGCAGACCCTCCAACTATTGTTGCTCTTTCATACTACCACTGGGTTGGATAGACACTTGGGTAACAGAACTTCCCTAATGGATCCTGGATCCAAAAGCTTCCCCACTTCATTCTCCTTGGCTTTAGCCTTTTTCGGGGTTGTTCGACACACCTTCTTAGTGATCGACTGGAAGGTTAGGTCAACATGCAGATGATGGTAGGCTACATCGGGATATATACCAGGAAAATCATGTCTCCCAAGCATACGCATCCATATCTCTTTTTAAGAAAGTAATCAACTCTTCCTTTTCGTGATCGACGAGTGCAGTTTCGATCAGAAACTTTATATTGAGAAACTTGTCATCAGCACTAACTTCCTCTAGGCTTTCAATGACCCTATCATTGGGGTGGACCCTCATTTCCTCCACCCCTGGTTAGTTGTATCGTAATTTCTATTTAGAGGTTATATCCCCATCTTGGTCTTCTTCTTGAGCATTATTTGGTTCCTTTTTCTTCTCATTCTAGGGGCGAACGGTTGTGATGAATCACTTTCTTGCAATGGTATGGCCACCCCAATTCTCAACCACGCCCCGGTCGGTGACACACTTTAACTTTTGGTGGTAGGTGGACGGTACGACCCTCATGGTGTTCTTTCAGTCTCTGCCTAGAATGATATGATATAAGGACTCTATGTCCACCACCAAAACTCAATAATCTTTAAGATATTTCCTGTCTTGATAGACAAGACTATCTTTCCCAGTGGTGATGTAATTTTCCCTGCTAAGATGATCAATAAAACAGTGGCCTCCTTGAGGTCGGCTAGATTGAGCTTCAGCTTGTGGAACAACTCTAGGTATATCACCTCTGATGAGCTTCCTTACTCTACCATTAGCTTATTGATGTCCTAATTTTCAATTATTTAGAGTTATCACGAGTGCATCACGATGTGGATTCCTTACTCCGATCAGATCTTCTTCAGTGAAGATGATGTGTTTGGTGTAGTCAACATCCTCTAGTCATTGACACATGTTAACTTCACTTTTTGTAGGGTTAATCTGGAATGCCTCCATGATAACAGTGACATTTTTAGCACCATTTGAATAGCGTTCCCTTGGATTTACTTTAGGTCGGATGCTCCATGGATCACCTTGAACTACTGTTCCATGTCTATTTTTTAATCTCCATTGGCCGTGACCTTATCATCTTTCTTCTCTATGTACTCGTTGAGATGTCCAGCTTGAGCTAACTCTTCCAAGTACAATTTTAGAGCCTTGCAATTCTCACTCTTGTGATGGAATGCGCATATCAACGTTTTATTCCTCTTCATTAGGTCATAATCCGTCTTCTTGGGCCACTTGACGAATGTTTGAACCTTGATATTGCTCAAGATCTTATAGATTAGTTCTTTGAAGACTATGTTAACAGCATGGAATGACTTTAAAGGATCAACCTTACTCCCATTCTTAGAGTCATTCTTGTTCCCTTTCTTTGGATTGTCACTCTTATCTCCTCCTTCGCTTACTTTTACTCGAACTTTATCCTCTGCATTAGAGTTAACCACATCCTCAACTTTGGCACATTTCTCAATACGGTCCATAAGGCTATCGATGGTATCGGCTTCTTTCTTTGTCAGGGACTGGTACAGCAGAGATGTGTTCGGTAGTCCAATCTTGAAGGATGCAATGGTAACCTTATCCGAGCATTCCTTCACTTTATTGAAGACCTCCCAGTACCTATTGTAATAATCATGGAGGCTCTGTTTTAGTTTTTTCTCCACCGTGAGCAATGAATCCATCCTCTTAGGGTGAAAATATTTAGTTATTAAGCGAGTAGTGAAAGTCTCTGCCAGGGCTTTAAATCTCTTAATCTATCAATGGGTAAGCTTATCGAACCACTTCTGTGCTACGTCATGTAGGCTAGAAGTAAATATTCAACATAGCTAGGCATTATTGTGGCACCACAGGCTCATTACATGCCTTTACTACCGAACGTGGTCTATAGGATCCGTCTTCCCATTTTAGACCGTGAACCTCGGAATGACAAACTTATTAGGGGTTTCTTCTTCATCAATCTCCCTTGAGAAAGGGGATTTTATATAATTGTTGAGAGATCTTCTGGATATCTCCCTGGTGGATCTGTCACCTCGATGGGTTGGATGTTAGTCCATCTCTCTATGGACCAAAATTCTGATGTCCTCATCCTGACGATCATTTCTCCTATGGCGCCTCTTTGATTGGACATTTTTTGATCAATCATGCTCTGACCTGGGGTGTTCAGATCTATCTTAGTCATGTATGGAGCTCCTCCCTCAACTGTGAGTGTTACTCGCCTAAGGAATAGGAGTCCTATCGCAACGCTTCCTGGTATCTCTATGGAGATATGTTTACATTCTTTTAAGTTACCTTTGCACCCGTGCATATTCTCTTCCATCAGGAGGTGTGTTACCTCATTCTATTCTCGAAGCCTATCTTTATAAGCATCGACCAGTCTGGAGATCTAAGTAGACCTAGGTGGTCCTGACTTTCTTCAAAAGGTTGCCTTTCTTGGTAAAACCTGGGATTTGGTTGTTGGTAAATCTTTGACCTGACCCTAATTTGGGATGGATCATCCTACACATCACCAACCTGAGGAAGATTGCTGATATGGTGAGACATCATGGGATTTCTTTTGATAACTTCTTTCGTAGGAAACAAATCATTTCTCACAGATGGCGCTAATTCTGAGTGCAAGAATTATCATAATAAAAAGATTCCAAAAAGCAATATCGAGATGAAAGAAATTAATCACACACAACAACAGATATATGTGGTTTGGCAACTTGACTACATCCATGGAGAGGTTACTATGTTCTTATTAGTGTCTTTAAATAGTCGAGCTTACATCCCATTGACCCGGGCTAGGGTTTACAATTTATAGTTTTAGAAAATAAGAGACTGAGTTATGCAAGTAAATCAATTAGCTCGTAGATAAGTTGTAGGTGTCCCTGAATATCTCGTTTGATATTATTGGTAACCGATTTGAGTGTATCTTCATGTATTTAAGCACATGTCAAGCGCACGGATCTAAATAAATAACTTATTTGGGGAAGGCAGTCCATTGTGCCCACTGGGCTGGTCGGCTACTTTCTTAGGATAAAATAAATGAGCCCTCACAATCAACATGCGGTGATGTCTACAAGCTTGCAAAACTACTCAACGCTTCTGCCTGTCAAGCCTATGTACATTTTCCTTTTGGGGTTGGGGACTTAGTCTTTTAGAAAGAATGACGGCCCATACGATTTTTATTTTCGTTTTTGTCCTAGAATATCCCAAGGGGGTGATTTATAAGGACAAATTTCTAATAAAGTCAATCTATATGTATTTTGGATTAATATTTGTTTACGAAAACCTTTGTGTCATAGGTTAGGACTTGAATGTGTTAACCTTTCAAGCCAATGATGTGTTTATTAGAATACATAGAACCAAAGTTTCAGAGATTGCATGTTTTGGGCCATGTTTCGTGTTCTTGTTCTGAAGATCTCTCTGGTATGAATGTATATATACTGTGATCCTTGGAACTTAATACTGGGTGTTTATTTTTATAAAACGTTTTAGGGTTGTTTTTTAAAAAAAATTCAAAGAAAAATATTTTTTGTTTTTAAGTCGTTCGAATGACTTTATAGTCTTCGTTCGACCAAGAATGTGTTGTTCATTAAAATGACCTTCAAACACACATCAAACGAAATTTCTCTGTTAGTAGAAAAAAATGATTTGAAGCTCGTTAGATGTCGGTTAGAATGATCTGAGTTATTTTTTCGAACAAGTTTTTCTTTGGTTTGAACAATATATATAGTTTCCTTCAAATGAACTCATGTTTTCTTTCGAACAAGTTAGCTCAAAAAATGTTCTGCCTAGAAAGTAATGTTTTCTATAAATTGCAGTGCTAGCATCAATTATCTAGATACTTTTGGCGAAAATTATTTTCCTAAAGATATCCAAAAGCTCTCAAACTTGAGTTTCACCTAAAACTTTAAGATACAAGTTTTAATTTTTATATGCTTTGGGATCTCATTTGACATCAATGTTTTACATATCATAATTGTTGTTGAGTATGTTTTATACGGTGGATTCCGTGTTTGTTTTTTACACAGGTGGACTCCGTGTTTATCGTGTTACAGTGAAGAAGCGGTTTGTCTATGTTCCACATCCGTAGACGGTTGCTAAGACTTATCGGTGGACACCAAGGCATGTGTGGATTTATTCGTTATGGCAGTGGTGTTGGTGGACCCTTGCGTGTCGATGTGTATAGGTTAAGGAATGAAGAACGTCAAGGTTTTTGAGGGCATCGAGTCTATGTTGCATGTCTATTGTCGTGTCCATATAATTCCATACATAGTGAATTGGCATGGCTGGTCCGTCCGAGGTTTTTCCCATGATGGGTTTTCCTCATACATCGAAGTGTTGTGGGGATTGATCTATATTATCCTGATATCACCTAGTTGCATGATTTAGGATAAAGAAAAAATTAGTTAATCTGTTTTATCACTACATTCTATTTAATATTAGTCTTGGGGTAATTCTTTTTATCTTTAATATTTAGTTTAAAAAGATTAAAAATTCGTTATTATTTTTACCATTCCGTATATCTCCTAGCATTTTCAAAGGTGTGTGAAAATGTAAAGATTGGAGTCACTGGCCTATTTTACTCAAAATAGGAAAATAATTAATGGTATCCAAAGGGACGGTGTGAAAAACTGTTAATGGACACAAAACAAAATAAATCACAAGTTTGGAGACTAGGTTATGAAATGGGAAGGCACCCATTCCTCCCTTTTCTATCTCTCAGGGGATATTAAAATATTTTCCTTTCCTAGAATTTGTAATTCATGTATACAATGTGTGTGGTGTGGAAATTCTATATATAAGTGAAAAAGGTACATGAGGAATGTGATCATCGTGTCTATGTCATGCAGAAGACAAGAACGGATCATTCTAAAGAGTACAACAAAAAGAAAAAGAAAAATATGAAGGTAGCCATATTCGTGCGGTGCATTGGATCATAATTCGCTATGAGAGAGTGCATACGCATCTCTAACGAGATCTCTAGAAAAGTGAAAAAAATATATACATAATAATAAATAGAATATAAACGATGCACTGAATTATAACTCAAGTACGCATGTCAACAGGATCGCTAAAGAGTAAAAATGGATTATATATATATATATATATATATATATATATATATATATATATATATATATATATATATATATATATATATATATATAGAGAGTGTGTGTGTGTGTGTGTGTGTGTGTGAGTGAGTGAGAGAGAGAGAGAGCGAGAGAATGTGTCTGCGTGTAAAATAGTAAGGAAAATGAATTGAGAAGAGTAAAAATGAGGATAATGAGGAAAAAGAGGACTCGAATCCCAAGGTACATCGGGGATGCCTACGTAAACTAAAATGGCATCAAATTCCACAAAGTTCGGGGAGAAAATAAAGGACGGGTCTAACCTATAAATAAAAAAAAAGAGTTTTCTATTTTAATTTTTAAAAAAGCATGCATAAGTGATGAAAAGTGGAATAATGGAAGAAAACTATAATTTAGAGTTTTTGAGTTAAAGCCTCTTTCTTGGGTTTTTGAGTTTATAAAAATAAGTTTGTGAGTGTAGAAAAATAATAAGGTGATTAGTAGTGAGAAAATAAGAATTAGTTAAGAGATATATTAAAAATGATAAGATACACGAAATAACACTAAACTAATAAACGTGGATGAATAGAATTTGAACCTTCTACACAACTTGAATTTTGGTTTTTTGGAGAAGTGTGGGCTGATTTTGGTTGATGATATAGTGGTGACAAAGTGTTGGTGAAAGGTGAGGTAAGGGTGAGGCAATGGAATGTAGAGAGAATGTTTTGAAAGTGACGTATTGAAAAGCAAAGACAATGATTTCAAGGAAAAAGGATTATGAACATTGAGGTTGGTGTTACCTTAAATAGAAAACGCTAAAGGGCCCAAAAGGCCAGGATACCCCTAGAGGGTTCTGGTCGGCATGGAATTTTTCCTACTATCGGCAGGACTGCCAGACTTGGCGTCCAAGTAAAGTATTCCCTTCCTGTAGGTAGGGGGAAGGGTGATTATAGGCATGCTGAATATGATTTTTCTGGAAAAATAGGAATAAAATTTGAACCATAAGTCCATTTTGGGTACAATCGGGACGATTGGAAAGTGGATTCATAGTTATATGAAAGTGTATTTAGATACTTCTGGGTCTGATAGTTAACCAGAGTCAAACAGATATCAGGAAGCCTCTGGTGACCTCCGGTTAGGGTTTCGTGGTGAAAAGGTTGCTAAATGCAAATCGTAAGTCTTATTCGCACATGGTATGGACCGTTGGAAAGGAGAATCAGAGCCTTATGAAATTGTGTTGAGATAATCTCAAATCCAGGAGCTCATCAAAATTAAGTGGAGCTTGGGAAGCATCTTGTGACCTCCAATCAGGGTTTCTAGGTAAAAAGAATGCTAATTTTGAACTGTAAGTCTAATTCGTGCATGGTCAGTACTACTAGAAAGTTGATTCAGATCCATATAAAAGTTTTTTCTAATAATATCGGGTTTCATATTGACAAAAGACATACAAAACTCAGGGAGTATTTGGTTGTCTCTAGTTAAGTTTTAAAGGAGGATCGGGGGTCCGAGGCTTAGACGGACTGTGTTTGGACCCAGTGCATGTGTATGGAGAGTGGTAGAATGGGGTGTCTATAGATCCACTCAATGGGTGAGGTTAGGATAATCCAAGGTCATTAAAAAATATACACCCTAATGAAGGCCTTAGAGTGTTAGGATCCTATGAGTGGGAACTCTGGAGAGTTACATTTCGATTGTGTTGCGGATAATTGTCTGATTCAGAGGACCCAAGGAGTGTATGTGACCAAATTAATGGGTGAGGAAAATTATTAGGGACAAGGTCAATTTAGTGGACCTAAATAGTGTATGCGACTGATTCAAAGGATCGTGGTCTAATTCTGAGGGCCCAAAGAGTGTATGTGATCATTTTAGAGTGTCGTGGACAAATTTTGAAGACTTAAAGAGTGTAAAAAATTGATTCAAAATATTGTGGCCTAATTTTCAGGGTCAAGTCAACTCTGAGAATCTAAGGAGGGTATGTGACCGACTTAAGGAATTATAGCATAATTTTGAGGGCCAGGTCAATTTTGAGGACCGAATAAGTGTATGCGACAAATTCATAGAATCAAGGCCTAATTTTGAGGCCTAGGTCAATTCGGAGGACCTAAAAGTGTATGTGACATATTCAGAGGATTGAGGCACAATTTTAAGGGCCTAAGTCAATTCTAAGGACCTAAAGAGTGTATGCGGTCGATTCATAGGATCACTGCCTAATTTGGGGGCCTAAAGTGTGTAAAAGACCATTTTATAAGATCATTGCCTAATTCTAAGGTCCAAGGTTGATTCTCAAGACCTAAAAACTATATGTGATCGGTTTAGAAGATTCTGACCCATTCCTAAAGGCCTAGGTCAATTCTGAGGACCTAAAATGTGTATGCGACCAATTCTGAGGATCGCAACCTAATTTGGAGGGACTAAAGACCATATGCGACTGATTCAAAGGATTGCGACTAATTTTTAGGGCTTCTAAGGACCTAAAGAGTAAGAAATAAATTTGGAGAGGAAAAGTAGTGATTGTAAGAATGTTTTTGAAGGATTTAGATATTTATTAGAATCTTTACTATTTTTGATGATTTTTAGATGCCGATGAATTTCTTAATTTTGAGGGTTTTTATTGGGAACATGTGTAATTTTGACAAAATTTGAATTTTTGTGATTTTTAGGATTTTATGTGAATCTTTTCGAATTTTTTTAGAAATATTATAAATTTTGATGAATTTTTAAATGCTCGTGGAAATGTTGAAACTGGATGATTTTTCAAAGAAAAAAATGTGATTTTTATTAAATATAGATTTTTTGAATTTTTCAAGAATTTTTGACATGTTTAGGAAATTGTTTAACAATTGTTTGGAAGTTTTTGATTTTTTTGAAGGGGGTGCCGATAGGCACTAATTGAAGGGTACAAATTGACAGGGGATGGAAATTTAAGGGGTTTTGAGACCTCTCGAGGGTCACTGCCAACAGGCATTCCCATGGATTGTCGGACAGCATGCCCATTAGCCTCTCATAAACAGGGGTTGGGGAAGCCTCATTCTTTCACCTCAAATGAAAACTCTCTCTCTCTCTCTCTCTCTCTCTCTCTCTCTTTATATATATATATATATATATATATATATATATATATATATATATATATATATATATATATATATATATATATTGAGGACATTGAGGTGATATTTTTTAAATCACCCCTATCGTACCCTAGGCTAACATCAAATGGCTAACAAAAGCATTGTGGATATTGCGGACTAGGCTAAAAACAAATGGGACCACCCTGCAGTGATGTCGGCGGGAGTTCAAATGCGTATTGCCACTCAATAGTTGTGGATGACGAAGGGATCTTACTGTAAGAGCCCAAGCTCCACTATTTCGCGCGGTTGAGGAACCCCGAGGGCTATGTGAGTATTTTGAATTTTTATTTATGACATTTTCTTTTTATTTTGATTTTTAAAATATTCATTTTTCGGACTTTGATTGAGTCTTCCTGTCCTGATTGATGTTTTTTTTATTTGAATCTTGCAGATGGAAATCTCTTTGTCGAATGTTTTCTCCTAGGGTATGATAGGGGTGAAGGACGTATGGGACAAGCTTCTCGGGGAAGTATGGACCATGGTGGATGTTGACGGGTTTGGCTTGATGGAGAAAACTTTAGATGACACATCACGATCGATGGTAGTGTTGTGTTCCCTAGGTGAGTGATGGTGGGATACCACCCACACATTCCATCTATGTGTGGGAAACATGGCAGTCACGCCGATAGATGTGCACAGCTCTTACGGCTTGACGGGGAAGGGGAAAAGATTATTGTGAACTGATCACTCTGTCTGACTGAGACAGTGATTCAAAATAAGTTAAGCGCCTTTAAACAAATTGGTTTTAGGAGTCAATGAATATGTTTGTATTGAAGGTCACTTTTGTAACAATGAGGATTACCATTATGGATATCATACAGAATCAATAAATGGATTGAATGTTTATTTTTCTCTTCCTAGGAAACATCTTGGTTGTTAATAATGGAGACGACTTCCACTTGTGGTTAATTACGTTCCTTCAGGTGATCTCCGAGGTCAGAAAGTATGACTGGGGGAGCTAGACATTGGCTTCTTTATAAGTTTTGCTGGATGTCTTCAGTTGGTAGACATTCACGAGGGCAACATACCTTCTTGAGGTGGGTCCAAATATTACGCCTTTTATTATTTTCTTTTCTTTTTAGTTCTTCTTTAATATGTGCATTCTTTTTTTTAGATTTTTGTTTCTTTTTCAGGTGTGGTTCTATAAGGTGATTGGGCACAATAGTGGGTTGATTCCTTTTATGGAGAGTGAGGTCAAGGCGTGGTTGAGGATGGCACGTTGGAGGATGGCTAATAGGATGTTGGACACTCTCATAAGTCCCCATGTTAGATTTTATTCCATTTTTGGATTTTGTGTCTTTTTTTTCTATTTTTTGTATTTTGGTTTTTTGATTAGGTATTTAGTGACTTTATTTGGTACAGGTGATGTTTTACCCCTGGAAGGATTCTTTAGAAGATATGGGGGGTGTTGGACTACATGCCCACATGCAAAGTCTTCTTACACATGATTTTGAGTACCCCTGGTACCTGGTCAAGAGGGTGGTTTGGAAGGTGATGGAGAGTGAGGTTGAGGTTACGTCAGCGATTCCTCTTTTTCACATGAGGTCAGACGCAAAGCGAGAGGCGGCAATTGAGGGGGAGAATTAAGGCACCATATTAACACAGTGGCACTTTATGCATATCTGGATTTTGTTTCCAGTTGGTGAATGTTGTTGTACATCTATGATATTGACGGGATGCCTCCTCCATCGACATAGGATCTCGACGACAGCAGTGCACTTGATTCTTTATCTCAGGTTTCTGGGAGTAGGTCAAGGGCTAAAGAGGCACCTCTACTTTGTCACTACTATACTCTGCCCTATTATATTCATCATGGTGGGGGTATCTCTTTCCAGGTACCTTATCACCCTCTTACAACGATAGACAACTTCCCTTATTTTACACAGGAGAACATTTAGCGGAAGGTATAATATCTGCTATTTTCTTATATTATGCACCTTAATTCTTGAGGTTTTGATTTCTGCATCAATTACTTACTTGAACTCTTTACTTTATCATTTTTTTCTTGCACAATGTGACTGCATTGACATCCTGGTTATAGGATGTCCTCGATTGGATGGCTTCTATGGCTGAATGCATTTATAAGAAGTTGACTTTGAAAGATGCTTATTTGTAAAACAGGGTAACAAAAAAGGAAAAGGGAATCTTCCCAAATAGAGGATGCCAATCGGCACATCCCTTTGGCCTGCCTATCGGTACATCCGTACAGGTACAATAACATTTCATATACCTCTGAATGGTCTTACAATTTGTTTTTACACTCCCGCATGGATTTTGGACCCTCTGTGGATAACCAATCCAATTAGTTCTTGGAGAATGGGGATAGATGCCTTCGCAGGTATGTGCTGTAGTGGGGAGAATTGTAACCCATTTTGCAGATGGACGACTTCCGTTATCCTCGACTCTTTAGTATTCTTCAAACCTCTTTTTACATTCCTTATAGACACTTGTGTCAAGTGGACTGGTAGAAAATTGTTCCTCCGCACATAACTAATTTCTTTCCTATGAGGGCCTAACTAAATCACTGAGGATGATTTTGAGGCATTTGTAGAACGTTGCAGTCCATCTATCCGTCCTACCAAAATTGTGGGGGAGGCTAAGGTAATATTGAAGGATTTTACTTGAGGTGGTTATGGAATGATTTGGTCATGAAGGTTTTCATTGAGGATATGAGGCATACGTGGCTTATGATGGTTGAGGATGTAGAAGAGGGTGAAGTGCTCCCATCCAAACTGTTCAAGTTGTATCATTGTATTTAGCGCATGCGAATAAGTAAATAAAACTAGTATTCCTAGGGGGCTCTAAGGAATAAATGTGGTTATGGTACTGATGAGGCAGGGCCTTTCGGAAGCTGAGATAGTTTGTAAAGCTTGAATGGTGTACGTTTGGCTTGATGGTTTGATTTGTAGTTTTATATATCTTCTTGTGTTTGAATATAGATTTGGTTAAGCTATGTCACGGGCTTACTAAGTGGGTGTATAAGTGATAGGTAAGGGTATATGCAAGCATTTGGGACTTTCTTGTTACTGATACTTCATGTAACATCCATGTTTAGTGAAGTGTTTGAAATATATGATGATTTTAATTTATATTGTTGTTCCCTTAGAAGGGTTTTCTTGTTTTTGAATTATCTAAACTAGTCGTTAAGGCATGCATACATAATCCTTTTGTTCTTCTAAAAATGATGAGAGAGACGTGTTTCTTTATGGAAGAAAAAAAATCATTTTGTGAAAGGGAGGGGATCGTTCCCTAAGTTACTTTATAAGATGCTTATGTACCTCTATGAGTCTAAAAATAGTTTGAAAGTTTTGAAAGGTGTTTGGGAGGATCAGGTCCTGTGAAGTTCTTGCAAAAGAGAGAAAATATTTTTTTAAGAATACAATGGGAGTGAATATTTCGTAGAGCGGCGAGAGTTGGATCAAGGGTAAAATTTCTTGAGCCAGTCCAAATTGGTTGGATGTTCCATTTCTTCTCCGTTGAGGTCCGTGAGCATAGTGGTGCCTCCCAACAAAAATATCTTCACAAGGTACGACCCACACCAATTGGGTTTGAATTTCCCTCTTGAGTTCTAGATGGGCTCTACGATTTATTTGAGACCGAGGTCGCCTTATTGCACACTACAATCTTTTACCTTTTTATTAAATGATAATGCGATGCAGTGGTGATACCATTGTATGTGGTAATAAACTGCAAGTCTATTTTCATCAAAAAGTGTAATTTCATCATAACATCTTTGTTTCCAATCAACTTCTCTGAATTGACTTTTAAGCATAGCCCATGGGGAAGGCATCTTTAGTTCAACAGGAAGGATTACTTCCACATCATATACCAAGGATTATGGTAGCCCTGGTGGGTGCTTTGATTGACATGTGGCATTCCCAGGTGGAATAAGGGATTCGATATATCCAATCCCTATAACTTTTCGTCGTCTTACTTATTATAGATTTGAGGCTTTTATTAGTTGTTTTAATAGATCCATTGGCTTACGTTCGATAAGGAGAAGACTTGTGTCTCTGGATTCCATATTCCTCAACCACTTATGTATCTTCATCTTCGAAATGGAGCCCATTATCTGATACCAACTAATGAGGGACCCCGAAGCAATAAATGATGTTATTTCTTATGAACTTGGCTACTTTTTCCCATTCAATGTCATATATTATTCTATTTCAACCCAATTGGTGAAATAATCGATAGTGACCAGGATGAATTCTTTCCCATTGGATGGTTTAGGGTAACTTTGCCAATGATATCGATGCCACAAGTTGAGAAGGGCCAAGGAGTGACCATGTTGTACAACTCTCGGGGAGGAAAGTGTTGGAGATTGACAAATTTTTTTCCATTTGAAGCATCTTTTGACATAATCATCTCAGTCTTGAGCAATGATATTCCATTAATATCCACTTCGAACAATCTTCTTGGAAAGAATATGACTGTTCATGATAGGTCCAACATTCCTCACTGTGAATTTTTTGCATTACTTTTTCCGTTTCTTCCCATATTGTGAACTGCCAATGGGTGCCATCAAAGTCCTTTTTAAATAACGCCTTATCATAGATGATATAATGAGTTGCAAGCTTGTAAAGGGATATGTGGTCTTTCTCATCATCCCTTTGAGGATATCCACCATGCTTGAGGAGGCACCATATAGCATAATACCATAACCCAACTTTGTCTGGATCTTCTTTCATATCGAGCTCAACGTGATAGCAATGAATTATTATGGATTTTTTTAACTTTAAAGTGGGCCATTATTTTTCTCTTGGGCATGTCGACCATGGATTCCAAGGTAGTAAACGCATCAATGAAATTGTTTCTTGAGCGGGAGAGGTGGTGGAATGTGACATCTTTGAATTATAAAGTGAGCTCTTTGAATTGAGCATAAAAGTGTGGGATCTTATCGTCTTTCACTTTGAATTTCCATAGGACTTGTCTTATGATGAGGTTCATGTCTTCGTACACATTGAATTACCAGACTCCTTTTCTTAGCTCAATCCTAAGACCCATGGTGCGTGCTTCGCATTCTATCATGTTGTTTGTGTAAGGAATGTCTAGCTTAATAGAGATGGGGGTGAAAGATTCATCAGGTGCAATTAGGAGTATCCAAATTCCATATTTCTTCTCTTGAACAACTCTATCAAAGAACATCATCGGAGCTCTTCATGAGAAGTACAAAGAATATCCTCATCCAAGAATTCAAAAATCCACACATCGACTTCTCTCATGGAATTAAGGGCTAGGTAATAAAAAATGACTCTTCCTTTTATGTTTTTTTTCATTATATATATGATGTCGAACTCGGCTAACAACAGTAGCCTATAGGCCATGTGACTGGATAAGGTAGGATTTTCTAACAAGTACTTTATGGAATCCATTAGAGACACTAACTTGATGGGGAATACAATCATGTAATGTTAAAGTTTTTGAGTGACCTATACCGGGGAGACACATGACTTTTCCAATGTCATATAATTTACTTCATACCCTGATAATTTTTGTTTGGCGTAATGAATCACTCTCTTCTTATGGGATTGTTCGATATTGGGTTGGCATAGCCCCAATCATAGTGTCGGTGAAAGTTAAGTACAAGAGAAGGGGTATACAATTTTGCGGTGGCATGATCATTCTAGGTTGGCTAAGGTATTGTTTCATTTTATTTAAGGGTTTTGTACATGCCTCATTCCATACTTCGGTTGAATACTTTTCATGAAGCTTGAAGATGGGCTCACATATGGAAGTGATATAGCTGATGAATTTGCAAATATATTAGATTTTGCCCAAGAAACCACGAACTTATTTCTCAGTCCAAGGTGGTGGAATTTTTATGATTGATTTGAGTTTGGAAGGATCTAATTAAATACCTCTTTTGCTGGTCCTAAAGACAATGAGCTTACCCTTTGTTACATCAAAAACACATTTTTGTGGACTGAAGTGCATCTGGTACTTTCACAGTCGTTCGAAGAATTTCCTCAAGGCACAAAAGTGATTTTCTCAAGTCTTTTACTCTATGATCATGTAATCAATGTAGACCTCGACCTCTTTGTGCATAAGATCATGCAGGATGATTGTGTTTTCCCTTTGATATGATAGTCTATGCACATGTAGAATTTCCTCTAGATTTCAGAACAGGAGTAGAACTGGCAAGCCAAGTTGGATATTCGACTATGAAGATGAAATCTACATTCAACCACTTAACCACTTCGTCTTTAAATTTGAAATACCATTAGGGCCGGACCATTCTTTTCTTTTTCTTGACAGGCTTACATTTTGAATATGTGGGAATCTCGTGTTCGAAGATCTTTGTGTCAATGTCAAGCATGTCACTATAAGACCACGAAAAGACGTCTATAATTATTTTTGGAGATCTTCAAATTAGGATTGCACATGCTTGTTAAGGGTTGATTCGATATTAATCTCATGTGAAGTACTACTAGAACTAATATTAATAATAGCAGTCTCATCATCATTAGTTTTAACGCGATTATGTTGTTTAATTTTTTCCATATTGAGATCAGTTAAGAATTATTCATTAATTAAACCATCTTCATAAATTATTTTGATCAGCATCAATGCAATTAATGTAAGGCGTAATGAGATACTCAAAATCTTACTTCATTGGAAAAGGTCTCGTTTATACTTGCATCAGAAATGAAAAAGGGAAAATCAATTCATTCTTCAGAAGATAAAAATAGGGTTTTAAATAAGCAGGGTTAGGTTGACCAGGACGCGTAGCTAGTTGAGGAGAGGATTATTAGAAGGCATGATTTTCACGGATGGGTCAAATGGCTTAGATATAGCACGAATCATGCAAAGGTCCATTCCTAGTATATTGATGCCAAATGATTCGTGGATGTCAGTGCTTTGTCTGAGGAGCTTGAGTCAACAAACTTGATGGTCGTCAATTTCACCTCATGTTTGGGACCTTCAGTCCAAGTACATTTTTCCTCACAAAAAATATCAAATCTTGGCTTCAGTTTCTTCTCGACAACATCATACCATGGTTCGGTGAAGCCACGATAGGGGAAGTACTCACCCTCTTTGATAAAATTCCCATTTAAGGATTCCCTAAAGATGACTTATTTCCTCTTCAACATTCTCTTTCTATAATGATAAAAGATATCCATAAGCTTAGATGGAGATGACTGCTATCCATGACCATTTTGAAAATATTAGCTCGAGAATCCCTTATTGTCTACAGCCTAACTCCATTCTAGGCATAAAATGCATATTTTTGAACATCTGTATCACGTTGACATTTCCATGTGGGTAGTGTTCAGGACTCATTTAATCTTTGAAGTATTTTCCTATTATAAGAGGGAGTCAATCAATCTTGAATCTTGAGATGAACATATCATTTTCATTATGTTGGATCTCTAAAATTGGGTTTCGTGTGTCTATGCCATCAGATATATCATCATATTTGATTATTTTAATGACTTGGTTATCTGGAAATAACTTCATCTTTTGATGGAGGGAAGAGGACACCCCCTAATGTTATGGAGCCATGATCGACCCAGAATTATGTTGAAATAGGCTGGGATGTTAATGACTTGTAATACCGTTTGAGGGGATATCAGGTCAGCCGAAGTGTGAGACAAATCGAACCCATAACTTCTCGTCGATTATTATCATTGGCATTGATGATGACATATGTAGGAGTGAGGTCACTGACTTGTATTCCCAGGTGTTAAGATTTTTTAATGGACAAACATTCAACCCAGAACCGTTATTAATGAGTACCAATGGAACTGTCTTCCCCAAGACTTCTACTGGCATATTAAGGGCATACTTTTTATTCCCGGCCAAAATTTTGGAATCTCCTCATTGATAAAGGAGATGAGTCTTGTGGCAGCTAAAGTTCTAACTACATGGACTGCCTCTTGTGGGGAGGTAAAGGGAGGAAACATAGGTCCAGCGAAAAGCTTGATAACAGTGTTTCTGTGATGTTGGGAAGAAATAAAGAGTCCCCATATAGTGATATTCTCCTGAGTCTTCTTGAGACGTGTGACGATATTTCTTTTCTCAATTAAAATTTCAGGCATTGGGATTTCTTCGGAATCCTTTTTTTCCTTTATATACAGGTGCATTTTCTGATGGGAGGATGGTATCTTTATAATACCATACCTATTGGGTCATGTGGTTCACAGATGATAAGAAGAATAGAAATCCATTATCTTCATCTATTTCAGGTGTAGGAGAAACTTCATTAAGTTCTGACAATAATTATTTAAAAGACAACATATTATAAAAGGAGGAAACTGTACCGAGGTTTTCATTATTGGATTCACCATCTAAGATGTTTGAAGGATTAGGTCCATTTCCCCATCTGGTGGTGACAAATCGTCCCACGCAGCGGATAAGTGTTGGAAGGAAATGATATGGTATACCTTGATTTTTAGTGTTGTCAGTAGCTTGGTATCTTTGCATGTCTTCTTCTTCTTGACACATTCTGCTCATAAACCTGAACGATTTTATTCAAGCTGAATCCATCTGAATGTAGAAACTAATCCTTGGACTTCTGGGCCCACTTTCGGGTGTCCATGTATATGACACTGATCTTCTCATAATTTCCTTTTTCATGGGTATTTTTTAAAGAGGAATCTCATACCAAAACTTTTGAGTTGTCCTAGGAGAGCGGGTAGCTTTATATTTTATGTGTCTATATGAGTTTGGACACTAATACAAGCCCTTGATTAGGAGAATTATCAGGATATAGGAGGAACGACAGGTAGACTTTAAGAGCAAAAAGTGTTTTGGGTGAGCAACTGGATGAGGTAGGTTTATTGATCGACTAAATTCTAGTCGAAGGGTCGAAGTTTGGATCTCCATCTGTGAGGATGGCATTCACTTAAGCTTGGCACATGGGTAAAGGATTTTGAGTAGTGTGTGGTTTTGTCTTTGCAGGTTCGGCGATGATGCCTTTATCATTAAGGCCTTGAACAACATTTTTCCGATGATGACATTGGTTATAGGTATGGATGGAATTCTTATGAAAGTTGTAATGGGCAGAGTGTTTGAAATAGTTTGTAAGTGGGTTAGGAAGGGGATGAGGGTCCAAGAGTTTAATGAGGTTTTGGGGTAAGAGATCTTAGTACACTTTATAGGGAGGATCTTGGAGTTTGGAATATTCTTTTTGGGTACACCAGGATGGGCTTCTAGTACCCAATAGGTGGCAGACTGAGAGGAAATGTTATTGACGGTAGTGGAAGAAGGCTTGTCATATATTCGAGGAGTAAACTGCCCAAGTGGATTCTTTGACTTAGATTCAGTGTTCTAACTGTTAGCATTTCTTCAATCTCAACCCCATCCTACTATAGGACTCTCGAATGGCGATAAAATTTTCTGTCCATCGAAGTCTGGATGTGTGGTAGAAAGTTCTACTTCGAAATTCTAACTTGTTCTTTCTTGGATGGGCAGTTGGTCATGGTGGTGGTTTTCTCTCTCCTCTTGGTGATGAAACTATTGACAGATTCCTCGAGTTTTGTTTGAGTAATTATAGATCTCGGTGAGTTAATTCATCCATTAATCCATGAACTCCCTTATGATATCTTCCCGACTGCAGATCCGGGATTCTTCCAGTGACAGGAAAGAGTGAAGGGAACTTAATTTGATCATCTATTATAACATCTCAATCCTTACCTCTTTTGTAGACCTTAGTAGGCTTAGAGAGCAGTGGTAGTTGTTTATATGGACAATAGGACATTGTTATCTCCAAACTTATCAATATCGGGTATTTTGAACTTCCCAAGAAGATTGGATTTAGGGTTAGGGGACATGTGGGTGTAATCCACGTAGTTACCTGAGATATTTACTTGGTCAAATTTTATGGAGAGAAATTTGAGATCCTCTTTTAATTGGTCTAGTTATTCCTCCTTAGGATCGGCAACAATAGGTATGGGAAAGTTATCCACTTTTTGAGAAAGATTTTTCATTAATATATGTGTAGGATGTAACCCATTGATGGGCGAAACATAGGGAAGATGCGAATCTTGTTGATACTCTTTCGGAGCCCATACTAGTTCAGGCATTTACGGTCCCACGGCTCAAGGAAAGGCAATATTTGGTTCTGGTGTTTCTGGGATTGTACCCCTGTTTCTCTTCATTCTGTGAACATTTGCTTATAAGTTATCAATCTTCACGCTGAGATAAGAAATTATGACCATCAGATCTAGATAAGCATCAACATTCTGATTGGATCTCTTCATGAGGAATCTAGATTAGGATCGTTCTGTTTTCGATGAAATGATTAATGAAGGAGTAGAAATCTGAGGTGGTTTGATACTTGGTCTAAATAAATACGGAGCCAAGCCAAGCTAGGGGAATGCAGCCATACCTAGGAAGGAAAGAAGTTTTTATTTATTGAAAAAGAATATTTTTGGTATTTATGAAGAATGGAGAAAATGTTTTTGGTGTTGTTAAAAAGGAAGAATAAGAGGATAAATCACTAATGTAGTTGTTATTATTATGTTTCACTTGTATTATGTTCTGCCTAGGGTGCAAGTGAAATACTGGAAAGGACCCGAGCCTATGAAAGAATGGCATATGCGATGGAAGACACGGTTTAACTTATTTCCCGACTCACGGACAGGCACTTGTGTTAAAAATGGGTGAAATAGCATAAAATGTGGGTGATAATATGACCCAAAATTTTAATAGAGTTTAGCGTTGGAATCAGAAACTATGTATGAGTGTCCTAGGGTAGACGCATATATGAGGTTTATGCATGGTAGGTCAGTGTAAGGGTCCCCCCTTTGGTATGACTTCCACGATATACATCTTGCCTAACAGAAGAATCATTCATATGTACATGTGAAAAATCCATTTAAGATACCTGAATGTACATGAATTGCCTCACGATATATATCGTGGTGATGGTACGTGTGTGAGAGAATTAGATATACTTACATGAATGAGTTCCCAACTATATACCTACCATCATAAGTTTTGTCAAGTGCTATGATGTCGGGGAACCGTTTAACATACATCGAAGGTACTTGACCAAGGGAAGGTGGGATTCATTTCCCTTAGATTAATCACTCCCAATAAAACAGACAATCGATCACAAAGTGACTCCTTAGTATGGGATAAATATAGGGTTAATATGTAGTGCTCGTGTGATGGAGGGTGTCAAATACATGAGACTTAATTAGTTTTTCTATGCAAGTTTTTATAAATTCTAAGAGGGATATGTACAACTACTAAGCATAAAGTAGAGCATGGGGATATACATGAGTGCTATGTGAGAAATATCTAAATGTATAAGGAGAATAAAACAAGTATCTACAAGTAGCAGGAAGTATGGATCATGTACAAGTGAACAAATCATGGAGATATGCACAAGGTGGTAAACACATGGATATATGTACAAAGTGAGAGTAACATGGTGATATGTGCAAGTGAATGTATCATGGAGATGTGGGCAAGTGAGGAGAACATGGGTATATACTTAAGTGGTACGTGAAGCATATGAGTAAGCAAGTGAGATACAACACTAAAAACACCAATTTAGCACACTTGTAGGGAATCTGGCATGGTTCTAAACTATGCCAGAATTTGGCACGGTTTATTCCACATTTGGCACGCTTTAAACCAAGCCAAAATCAGGCATGGTTTCAAACCGTTCCAAATCGTGGCATGGTTCATTAAAATAATCCAACTCAAATTACACACCCAATTCACATAACCCTAACACACTTCTCTCCCCCCCCCCCCCTCTCTATGAACCCCCTCTCTCTCTCTTGGTGACCTGATGTAGCGCCCCCTGCCCATCTCTCTCTCTCGATGGTGACTTGATGTTGTGATCCTACCCCCATCCACCTCTCTCTCTCGAGTGACAACTTGCTATCCCAACTAGTTTGAAGTAAGAAAATACCAAACCCTCACTCACACTTGTATCTAACTACTCATGGCCTCCTAACAGGTTTGATTTTTGAAATTTATGTTTCAATTGAAAAAAACCCTATTAAATTATATTTGTGCTTCCTTGTTTTAACCAGTTTTATCACACAAGATCCAACATCATAGCTCTACCTTAAGACGATTTATTTTTTCCATTTATACATGCATATATATTGTGCATTTCGTTATACATTCAAGCAAAAGAACTTTCAGAAAGTGAAGTGGTGTATGACATAATGGGGATTATCCCAAAACCTAATGTTAACAAATCTAATTTGTAGGTACATGAGAATTTCTTTTTTCACATATAGGGATTATATATTATATTTATTGTCTTGCTCCTTTCACAGGTTAACTTTTCTTCAATTAAAACTTTTCTTTAATTAAATATTTATTTATAGTAATAAAACTATTTGTTAGTTTAATATATTAGTACATTTTATTTAGTAGTTCCTGAACTCAATCACACTTTTTCCCTTTAATCTAGACAATTTTAGATCCATGATAGCATAGTTACTTTCTCTAAAAAGGAAATTATACCCCTCGGCCAAAGGATACTCTACGGTGGATATATAGGTGTTTCAAAAGAATTAAGAATGAAATTGACCATTAGATTTTTATTTTACCCTCGTGAGTGAGATTTAAGTTATGTTAATTAAAAAAAGTATAAAATTTTGGCACATTATATCATGTCGAGCCATGTGTATAAAAACCATGTCGCCCCTGTCCAAAAATTTCAAGTCAATCAATTAAGAGACTGAAAATACTATAGATGTTTTAGTTTGAACTATTCCTAACTTTGGTATTGTCCCACACTGAGCCTAATGTATAAAAACCTTATCACCCCTATCCAAACACGATCCAATAATATGGACGTTTTTCCTTTTGTTTACCCCTAACACAAATGACTTATTAGAACGTCTTCAAATTGAGAAAATAAAGAGACCCGTGGATGTTGTTTTAATACTATATGTGAAGCATATGAATAAGAATGTGATATGTGAACATGGTTATAAACACAAAGCATGTGAAAATTTGGATGAATTGAAACATGACAGATATATGTAAGTGAATGCGAAACATGGGATATATACAACTAAATAAAGCATGGAGCATGTGATAGAAAAGATGGTATATACATGTGATGAGAAAATGATCATGATGGATAAAAGAGTATACACGGATAGTGTTACGAGCATGGTATACATATAACATGTGAGCATGAGAGTAAAAAGATGAATATAAAAGTAAGGTGTACACCTTAGAATGACTCGTTCCCATCTTCTCCAAGATGTACAGCTAAAATAAAAAGAAAAACATGAAGGTAGACAAAATGTGAGGTATGTATCAGACGGTAATTCACTGCGAGATACTGAATACGCGTGTCTATTAGGACCGCTAAAAAGGAAAATGAAATAAATAAAAATGGATACACAATGAATGATGCATCGGATCGTGACTCACTCTGTATAAGTGAGTGCGGGTTTAACGGGATCACTAAAATGTGAAAATAGATTAAAAAAATTGATAATAATAATAATAATAATAATAATAATAATAATAATAATAATAATAATAATAATAATAATAATAATAATAATAATAATAATAATAATAATAATAATAATGATGATAATAATAATAATAAATAGACTATGAGCAATGGACCAGATCATAACTCACAATAAACAAATGAATACGCATGTTAATGGGACCACTAATGAGTAAAAATAGATAATATATATATATATATATATATATATATATATATATATATATATATATATATATATATATATATATATATATATGTGTGTGTGTGTGTGTGTGTGTGTGTGTGTGTGTGTGTATAAAATACAAATGAAAATGAAGTGAGAGTGTAAAAATTAGGATAACGAGAAAAAGAGGACTTGAATCCCAAGGTACACCTGGGATGCCTAAGTAGTCAAAAATGCATCGAAGTCCACATAGTTCGAAGAGCAAATATAGGTGAGCTTTAACCCCATAAATCCGAAACTAGATTTTTCTATATTAATTTGTAAAAAAGCGTGCAAAAGTGATGAAAATTGAGAAAAGTGGAAGACACTATAATTTGGGGTTTATGAGTTAATCCCTCTTTTTTGGTTTTTGAATTTATAAAAATAAAATTGTGACTATATAAATAATAAAGATGTGATTAGTAGCAAGAAAACAAGAATTAATTCAGAGATTTGCTAATAATAATAAGATGTAAGAAATAACACTAAATTAATAAAGTTGGATGAATAGAATTTGGACCTTCTAAAAAACTTGAATTCTAGTCTATTGGAGAAGTGTGAGATGATTTTGGTTGATTATGTAGTGGTGAAAAAGTGGTGCTGAAAGGTGAGGTGAGGGTGACATAATATAATGTAGATAAAATGCTTCAAAAGTCATGTAATGAAAAGTTATTGCCCCGATTTCAATGAAAAGGGGTCATGAACAATGAGGTAAGTGTTTCCTTAAATAGGAAATCATAAAAGGACAAAAAGATTTGGCTTCCCCTTGGGGAGGTGCCGGTCGGTATGGCACTTAGCCTGACTATCAGTAGGCCTGCTAGACTTGGTATCCAAGTAAAGTTGGTGAAAGGTGCCTATAGGCTGGCTAAAACTTATTTTACTTGAGAAAATGATCATAAAATGCAAATCGTAAGTCCGTGTTCTATATGACCGCGACTATTGGGAAGACGAATAAGAGATATATTAAAGTTCATTGAGATACTCTCGAGTTTGAGAGTTAACCAAAGTCAAATGGTGATCGGGAAGCATCTGGTGACTTTCGATTAGGGATTCTGGGTAAAAGGGTTGCTAAATATGAACTGTAAGTCCAATTCATGCATGGTATCGACCGTTGGAAAGGGGATTCCGATACTATGAAAATGTGTTGAGATACGCTCGGTTCTGAGAGTTTATCATAGTCAAATGGAGCTTGGTAAGTATTCGATGACCTCCGATTAGGTTTTTTAGGTAAAAGGATGTTAAATGTGAACCTTAAGTCTGATTCACGCATGGACGAGACCATTAAAAGGGTGATTCGGATCCCTATGAAAGTGTGCTAAGATACTCTCTAGTCTGAGAATTAACCAAAGTTATACATAGCTCAAGGAGCATAAGGTTGTCTCTGGTTAAGTTTTAAAGAAGGACCGGTGGTTCGACATTTGATGGGACTGTGTTTGGACCCTATGGAGGTGTATGAGAGGTCCTAGAAGGGGGTGTCTATAGCTTATTTTATTACTTTAATTAATTATTATTTTATTTTTTCTCAGTCATTCTTAGAAGGATACAAATTGTTATACTCATGTATTAGTTATATTTAGAACTAATCAATCTAAGAATGGATTTTATGGGTTCAAGTGAGCATTATAGGTTTAAGTGTCCTAGGTATGGAGTGCTCAATCGATTTTGTGCCTTGCATTATTTGATATGTTACAGCGAAACTATTTAGGATTTTTACTCTTATATCATACATTAATGATACGCTTTTGTTTATCATATTTGATATAGCAAACACATGGAGAGGTGAGGAGCATTGTCGACATGTCATGTCTACGGAGTAAGAGGCATGACTATCGCATCCACATCCACAGGGGTAGGCACCAGCACCTGCTCCTACAGTCTTGACAACCATCATCCTACATATAGTAGAAATTATGGTAGCCACTATGCATCAAGACCATCCACCACCGCCACTTGTGGTTGTACTTGCCTCGTATACTACTTATACGTGTGAAAAAGGTGGGGTTTCCTTCAGCAAATGCAACCCACTAGAGTTTGTAGGATCTGTGAACCCTGTTATTTCCCTATAGTGGAGGTGATATATCGAGAGGCAGCTATTGCGGGTAGAGTGATCAGAGGTTCAGTAGAAACTATTGATTAGATTCAAGATGGTAGGGTATATGATTTAGTGGAGGGATTTCGTCACTACTAGTGAGGAGATGTCAGGGATGACCGTGCAGCAGTTTTAGGTCAAGTTTGAGGGAAATTACTTCCCAGTATCATTACAGACGAGTATGAGGATAGATTTTTTTAGACTACTTCATGAGTTTCATATAGTAATAGAGTACAAGAGAGAGTTTACCCGCTTTCCATTATTTTCCCCCGATGAGGTTAATACATAAGGGAAGAAGATGGATCATTTCATTAGGGGTCTCACTTGGAGGATCTTGTAAGTATTTCTTAGGAACCTAACCTTCACTACTTATATGCAGGTAGTGGACACCAGTTTTCTCCATTGAGAGGACCACCATAACTTTTAAAGAGACAAGACTCCGAAGAAGGGGAATTCTGGTACCGTTCAAAGAATGGGGAGAGCAACGAGTAGTCCCGAGCACAGGTAGCTTCATAGCAATAGAGGGGCGCACTACATGGGTAGAAGGCCACTAAAAGTTTTTAAGGATTAGAGGATCAATTCCAAGAGGGTGGATAGGAGTAGAGTTTTCTAGGCCATCAAGGTTAATAGCATCATGTCCAATAGGGCTCATAGCATCAGGTCCAATAGGGCCATGGGTAAAGAGGGTAAGGCCAACAAGGTTATGGTTATCAGGATCGACCTTAGGTCTAGGGAAAATAGGGCTACCCATTCAGAGGATCATTTTATACATGTGGACAATAGGTTCACTCATTTAGGAGATGCCCTAGGGGAAACCAGGCCAGTCATGGATTTTTCAGTAGGGGAAATAACAGGTTGTTCCATCCCTACCTTAGTTCCAATCATTTCCACCGCCACTGTAGTATCCGACATTTCCATCACCATCTCCCAGAGACCTAGCACAGGGTGGCTTATAGTTTCATTATATACATGTATTCAATGTCTATCAGCAGTATCGATAGGCCCCATTATAGGTCGTTGAGGGTATTAAGTTTCGGACAGTTATGAACGAGTTTTATTTGACATAGGAGTGTCACACTTATTTTTTAGTACCAATTTTTCCATGACTTTGAGGTTGTTAAAGATTACTATCGATGTCTTTATGCATGTGAATACCCTAGTGGTTGGGTAAGGGTGTTACCCTACATCTTTTTCATAGGGATGTGGCATTTGATATTGGTCGATTGTGTTCTGCGACCAAGTTGATTATATTAGAAATTATGAATTATGATGTCATTTCAGGTATGGACTACTTAGTAGAGTATAATGCACAAATCAACTATCACTAAAAGGCTATCAAGTTTTCCTTTCTCGAGTAAGAGATTTAACTTATAATTATACCTAGGCTCGAGGTAGGGTCCATCACTCACCAATATTATATTAATTTATTTACATAAGAGGAGGTGTCCATATCATTGGAGCCGATAGAAATTTTTGGGGAGTTTTTAGATGTTTGTAATAAGGTAATGAGACTACTAACAACATGAAAGATAGATTTTGTTAAAACCTTGGCACTAGAAACTAGTCCTATTGCAACATCAGCGTATCAAATAGCTCCATTAGAAATGAAGTATTTATATGAGAGATTCAGCATCTATTGAGTTATGGGTTCATACATAGAACTAAATCATCGTGGAGAGCTCTGGTATTACTTGTGAATAAGAAGGATGGTTTGATGATATTTTCTTTGGGCTATCGGGACCTAAACAAGGTCACAATACACAAAAATATCCTTTAACACGTATTAATGACCTATTTGATCAATTAAGGGGGTGCATCAATATTTTCGAAGATCAACTTTCGCTTGGGATATCATCAACTACGTATTCGGGAGGAGGATATTCTGAAGACAGGGTTTCTGACATGTTATAGATCTTATGAGTTCAGAATCATGCCATTTAGGTTGACCAATGCATCAACAGTGTTTATGGACTTGATAAAAGGGTGTTTCTCATATTTTTTGCCGGTTCATTAGAGTGTTGTAGGTGTGCTCTCAGTCCAAGGATAAGCATGCATCGCATGTGAGGACAGTTTTGTAGACACTTCAAGAGCATAAATTGATTGCTAAGTTCTTCGTGTTTAGATATTAGATGAGGGAAGTTCAGTTCTTGGTCCATATTGTATTGGAAGTAGGGGTTTTTATGGATCCTAATAATAAGTGGACTATGATGGAGTGAGTGAAGCCCACGAAGCCTATGGAGGTTAGGATTTTCTTGGGATTGGTTGGGTACTACAGGAGGTTCACTTAAGGGTTCTCGAAAATGTTTGCTCGACTGAATCACCTCACCCAAAAGGTGATACCGTGTGTTTTGATTGCCAATTATTAGATAGCCTTTAAGGAGCTAAATGAGATATTCACGATTGCACCCGTACATGCTTTACCATGGGATGGTGAGGATTTATATTTAAAAAAAGCTTAGGATTTCAGCCCTAATGACCTTTGATTAATCACGCATTGAAAAGAAAACAATAACTAGGTGTAAAGATTAAACTTATGGTTTCAAGAATTCATATTATAACGAATCTTGTTGCGATTCGTGTGAGGAGAAATTGTTTGATGAAGAACATGATGTTGTTAACCATCCAATGTCTCTAAAAACCTTTCCCAACATTTTGTAAATCTTGTATCTTCTAGTCTGTGATCCTCCCCAAAGCTAGGTAGGTGTGTGGGCACCTTTTAAGATGAAAACCCTTTCTTATGAGTGAGATATGGTCCTCTCCCTCTAGGCCTCCTCACAAAAATGTGAATAGTATTTTCTCCCACCCCTATCAAACCCTAATAAACCATGATAAATATAAAAAAAAAACTTTTTTTACATTTATATTTAAGTACAAAAGGTGATCTTTGGCTAAACTGGGTTTCTTGAGAGCCTGGGTCTAACTACTCGGGTATATGGAGTACACAGGGGACACAAGATAAATAATTAAATTAGCTCCAAATAAATACTCGAAAATCCTAATTACATTATCATAATTATTTCAGTTCTTTATTTAATCATGAATTAACTCCACTAAACAATCACATCGGCAATCCAATTTAATTATCTCAGAAATAACTCGATATAATGAGGTATTATTTGCAAGGTTTATGATGGTAAAAAATTGATTCCCCTCATTAAGAGTCTGATACCCACTTGGTCAAATCAATTTACTATTGATCAGTTTTAAGAAACATCTAATCAATTCCTTAATTCTCGGACTTAACATATTTACTACTCCACCAGGATTATCAAATAATCCACCGGTCGGGTTTTACTTGGTGGAAACAAAACATATAAGTCTCTCAAGGGGTATCAAAATCCATGGTATCCCCTAGACGAGGATTCCTCCGAAATATGATCTCAAACCTACTTACACAATTTCCACTCTATAGGCGGAGATCATTTGACCTAATATAAATCAGATCGCACCCATAGAAATCAAAGTGACATTTGTACAAACATTCCAATCCTCATTAATATTTGGATTAAGAATCTATACATCCTGAGGTTTACTGAGTCTAATTAAGATAGCCCTTAGACTCAAATCTCATGGATGAAATTGTTCAATACATTCCTGGGACGCACCGATCACAATCCTTTATCGAACTATCGAATAAGTTCTGGAACCCTCAAATAAGATCCGGTAGTTTGATATGAACTACTAGGATTACATCGCAACCATTCTAATAGGGTTTCAACTCCATATCTAGGTTATGAATATTTCAATAGTGCTAGAACTGAAATTCTAATCTCCTTTTGATCAACCCGAAGTCGTATCACTAGAATTCCTAATAAACTCTATTTATGCACGTGTCTATAACATATTTAAAATAAATATAAGTTATTCTCATAATCATGATTCTTATTTAAAAATGAATTGACAAAATTTTAAATAAAAGTAATCATAATACATGGTTTAAAGAATAAAACCCCAATATATAGTATACACTGACACATCGCTTCAGGGACATCGAGGACTTTTGATGCTGGAATGAAAGCCCATAACTTACGTTTCTATAAGCTTAAGACTCACGATGGCAACTACCCTGCCCAGCATTTGGAGTGGATTATGGTAGTCTTTTCTCTTCATATCTAGAGACATTAACCATTACGTGAGAGATTTACGTTATTCTCGGACCACAAGAGTCTTCAGTACTTATTCTCTCAGGGGGATTGGAACAAGAGATAGAAGAGATCGTTGAATTTTGTGAATGACTACCACTTCTTAATTTAGTGTCATCTAGGGAAGTTGAATGTGGAAGCACACACATTGAGTCGGCCGGGGGGGTGAGTTATCTACTATGTTGGCATAATAATGGAGTACTATGCCTACACTGGATGCGTAAAATTCTTATTCAGGAGTTGGGTGTAACAAATCGCATAATTAAATACCGGGTAGCCAATCCATTACCCAATTAACTCGAATTATTCAGTTGGCTCAATCTTAGCATCACTGTTTGAAATGATTTTCTTTCTTTATTAACTACTTAGTAATCAATTGAGCTAGTTGTTAAAATTTCCAATTTTAATGTTTAATAAAATTTCCTTTTAACAATACCAACAATTTATAATACAAACCATTCCACAAGAATGATGAATAAGTATCTAAAGCACCTTATACTCTTGACTCACTTGAGTCTGTATTGTATAAGTTCTCATCTAGTTTGGAAATTGTGACAAAACTGTGTCATTTCCTAGAATCCAAAAACACCTCAGAGATTGGTTTACAATTTATTCCTCTTGCTTTACTGATCAAGGTATATTTACCAACACTCACACACATTAGTATTGCATTCATACATCGCATATTTCATATAATTAAGTGTGTGTATGCTGAGTGTGTTAATTTCCCTCAAATTGATTTTTTAATATTTTTTGGGGAATTTATATTCTTTTAAAATCAAGGTTTTTCTTAATTAAAATTTGGTTTTAAAAAGTATTGGGGTCAATCAGCTATTTTTGATTATTGAGTTTATCGGCTGAAAGTTCACTTGGGTAGAATATAAAAGCGCCAGAGACTATAAGGGGTGCTGTGTAATTATTTTAGACATGCGTGTAATATCCAATCTTAGGCCTACAACTGTCAGGCTGATATCGACCAATTTTGTGTTTTCTCTGTGAGACATAAGGGGTGCGTCTTTCCAGATCTTGGATTGGTCTTAATCAACGATCTGCATGCGATCCTAGTCTATCCTGGTGAACCCAACTTAAACCAATCAGAAGCAGTTTAACCACCGCTTATTTTAAAACCTTTGGATCAAACTCAATCCTCCTAGACCAAATCGTAGCCATTGATTTTGAAATAATTTCTTGAATCTTCCCAGCTTCCTATAAAAGGAACCCTACCCTCAGCCAAATGATACTTTTTCCACTTTGTCTATTCGAGTGAGAAGAGAGAGAAGAGAGAAGTGAGAAGAGAGAGAAGAAAGAGAGAGAAATTAGAGTTAGGAAACCCTAACCCTAAATCATCTAAAACTATTTTCAAACCATAACCTCTTTCAAAACCAGTATATACCAAACACAACATTGAGTGTTTGAGAGTTTTTGAGTGTTGGTTTGTTAGTTTTTGTTGTTGTAACCTCTTCGTTCTCAGATCTTGTTTTCAACTTAAACATTTGATTAGATTTGTGTTTCTACTTTTATAGAAATCTTAAATCTAGTTGTTGCATGTTATATTACACATAGATATGCATCTCTAAGTTTCTCGTCTTCAGAAAATTTGTGTTGATTTGTTTCTGTAAATGTTTTCATCTTTAAAATCAACAAAAACATTTTCTGTTTCTAGTTCTTTTGAAACAAGACCTTCGACCTAGTTGGAATCGCACTTGGTGATTTTCAATCTCAAAAATATTTTCAAAACCTGAGATTGATTAAGATCTTGATACGACTTCTGAGCAAGATACCCATGGATTCTGGGATTAAAATAGAGGTCACATAAGGTTTAAGTTTTCTAAGAAGAGATAAATAGAAAATCACAGCATATAGATCTTATATGTAATTTGACAGGATTGTTTGTATAAATTAGCATGAGTGTGTGCATGCATGTGTTAGAAAGCACCTTCACAAACATTATCATCCTACCACACTAAAAGTGTTGGTAACAAGATCTCAAGAACAAGAGTCGACATAAAGAACTGGAGCGAATTGGAAGTTATCAAACTGAAGAACAACATCAACAAGCAGAACTGCAAAAAAGTTAGAAGGACACCAATGGGTACATTCCTAAACTTGTATAAGTTTGTTTTGTGTGCATGTGTGTTATATAGTTTGTAACTGTTATAATTTGTTTTAGTGGAATTTTTGGTTTACTCCGTAGAGGGAGTCATGGATGTTTCCTCAGTTGGTTGAGGTTTTACCACATAAAAAAATTCCTTGTTCTTAATCTTTATACATCTCCTCATCTAATTCTTAGGGTTGTGCTGAGTTTAAGTTTTTTAAACTGATTTGCTAAACCTGTTAACCAATCTTGAAAAGATCTCGTACATATTTTGTTAAACACATCTTGTGATTAATTTGATTTGATTTTAAGAAAAGAGTTTCTTGAAAAAACTGTTCGGAGTTACTTAAATAGTTTAATTTTATATTAAACGGATTTAGTAACAGTATTTCAGTATCCTCACAACTTAATTAATATAACTGGAATAAACTTTCCAGTTTCTAACATTCCAATACAATAAACGAAATAAAATTTAATGTATCCAAAATAGACATAAATTAAACCACTGACTGAGATAGAATGAGAATGACACGAATCCTCTGGCAAAATGCCATAAAAGAAATGACTACGGAGTACATGAATCAATAAAATGATGCATGTAATGCAAAGTCCACAACTCTAAAGTATCCATAGAGAATAAATATCCAATCCTCTAAGTTGGGCGTCCCTGTGGCTGAGCACCTGATATAGTATATACAAGAGGGAAGAGAATATACAAGAGAAAATGGGTTAGAGCCCGATTGTAAAAGATTTTAAAAGCAACAAGTGAATAAATGCTACAATTAGCAATTATTATATACATGCTAGATTCTTAGACACTCTCTTGAGATTTTCACCTCTCATCTAGTGTGCAGGCCTAACATATCCCCAAATTATTCTAGTTATTATTCCCACTTTCACTAGATTATATCACCGTGTCAACTATCCATAGCCCTTATCTTCCCAACGTATTTTCTTCATAACACATGTAATAAATATATATTAGTTCAATTTTTAATATAATTAATTGCTCTCAAACTTAATTAATTTCATATTCCACTATCTTTTATGTCTACTTAATTCACACAGTAGATAATATCACAAGTATATGTATACATTCATTCTATTATATATATATATATATATATAATACAGCACCTCGAGACACAGCTGCGGTGCATGCATACTCTACTATCTAATCCCCATACATCTCGTCACTATATAAAGGACTGTTGGTTTGTTATATCCCTTGAATCACAAATATCAAAACACAAGTATTAGAGGCGAATATATTCCTAATCCTTGGGCTATGCACATACCTAAGAACCCAAATGACCGTTCAATACCATTATTTTCACCAATGGCAATCCAACCTATGTCCTATGTTCGGAGGCAACAAGTCAAAAATCCCAGATAAGGCTCAGCAGGATATGACTGCCCTCAACGCGCAAATCCCCGTCGATAGCAAGCAGGCTAGGTATGTCATACACATAAATCATCAAGCAATAGGTATATACTCAACCTATATAATAATAGGTACGCACTCGACCTATATACCGTATTAGGCATTCATCCTACCCCAAACACTCGTGTATTTCTCGAATACCACCCGTATTTGATAATTTCGATTTATTCTCATTATCGTCGTATTTTATGTAGTTATCACTCACACAATTCCTATCTTAATTCAATATATAATTTCCCAACATTAACCCAAGTCTCTCAATCTTTGTTAATGTACTAAAAATTATTCAAATTTACCGTGGGTCAAAAATGTGAATTTCCAAACTTTTCTGGGCTAAAATAGGATTTATGAAATCTCGTTAAAAGTCCCCGAATTCTTGCTCAAACGACATAGCATATTATTCGAACAACGTCATATCTCGTTCAAACGATATCATTCAAATGACTTCCCAGTTCGTTCGAATGACGTCTCACCAGTTCGGCCCCAACCTTAGTTTTCTACATTTTTCTCCATTTTCTTACACCCAAACCCACATGGAATATATTCTAACAAATCCCAATTATCCCATCATCATCATTTATACATGTTTACTGGTGATTATAACACATAGAAAACATCTAATTCCTTAATTTCAAAAAGGGGTTTTATTTAAATCAATATAATCCTTAAAATCCTCAAATTCTATATCCACCACTTATGTTCTTCATAAAACCCATAATATAATTTCATGATTTACAATTCAAATCATCAACTTGATAACCTCAACATGTGGATTTCTCAACTACATGCAATACATATCCCATTATTTAATTTATTCAACATTTCATACCCAATTTCACAATTCTCATGGGTGAATATTAACCATATTCTAACATGGATATTATACTCACTAACTGGAACAAGAATCACACTTGCCTTAAGGTGTAGCTCTGATCCTTTGGAGAAGATATGTGAAGGATGTACCCTCCTCTTTTTCGGTCACTTTTTCGGTGGTAATGCAAGGTGGTGTAAGGTGGTTGTCCCTTGGTTTGCTCTCAAAATCTCTTCCCATCCTTGGAAAAACCTCTCACTTCCTCAAAGACCTTTCCCTTGTTTTGGGGTGAATGAACCTAAGTTCTCTAATCTATTAACTTATATAGTAAAACCCAATTTTCATAGTTACTATTCATATCCCAAACAAAATGATCAAAATACCCCCTACGAGGTGTCCTTTTGGTTCCCAATTGGCCCGAGACCTAAATTGAACCCCGAGGTAGAATTTTCTACCTATTTCGACCCTTTCAGACTCAACGGTGCACTCGAAATAACCATTCGAATGACTTAAAAATAATTTCCCTTTTATCCCTTTCAATTTTTTCTCGACACGACTCACACGCGCATCCCGACTTAATTTCAATAATTCGCGTATTATTCACTCTCGACCATATAATCATATATTACTTTTAATCACTAATTAATATTCAATATAAATCACATATTACTTTATTCTCTTGTAATATTCAATCCTGATTAATTCCAATTATTAGTCATAATTAACTCCAATTAGTCCCCATTTTACTTTTAATTAATCTAATATTAAAAGTCATTAAAATTACAGGGATATTATATACTCCCCCTTATAACGGAATTTCATCCCAAAATTTGGAAATAAAAACATACCTGGTATAAATAACTCCTGGTATCTCTCGCGCATCTCATCCTCGCGCTCCCAAGGAGACTCCTCAATATTATGGTGCGCCCACTAGACACGCACAAGCGGAACTACTTTCGATCTCAATCGTCTCTCGCTATGATCCAAGATCGCCATCGGTTTCTCCTCATAAGAACTATCGGGATTCAAGTCAATCTCCTTTAATGAAACATGAGTGTGAGACAACTCATCACGGAGATATTGCATTATCGAAGAAATATGGAACACGTCATGGATACGATGAAAGTGCTCCGGCAACCCAGTCTATATGCTACCGGTCCAACTCTCTCGATAATAGGAAATGGTCCTATGTATCTCGGAACCAATTTCTCATTCTTCTCAAATCACATTATCCCCTTCATAGGAGACACCCGTTAAAGAACCTGGTCCCCCACACTGAACTCCCTGAAGAACCTCTTTGCATCTGCGTAGCTTTTCTGTCGATCCTGAACTATCCGAATGCGACTACGAATCATCTCATTCCTCGAAGATGTATCTTGTATCACCTTGGGACCAAGTAGCTTCTTGTCCCCCACCTAACCAACACACGGGAGAATGACAAGGTCTACCGTATAAAGCCTCAAATGGAGCCATACCGATGGTGAACTGGTAGGAGTTATTATATGCAAATTCCATGAGGGGAAGGTACTTCTCCCAACCTCCCCTAAAATCAAGGATACACATATGTTACACATCCTCTAGCATCTGGTTAGTACGCTTAGTCTATCCATCTGTCTACGGATGATAAGACGTACTTAATCGCACCTCGGTACCCATAGTCTCGTGAAAACTCTCCCAAAATTGGGCCACAAAAATCTTATCTCGTTCGCACATAATATTGAGCGGTACCCCATGTAATCGCACTATCTCGTCTATAAAAATCTGGGCATACTCTCTCGTAGAGTAATCAGTCTGAACTGGCAAAAAGTGAGATACCTTAGTCAACCGATTCACAATCAGCCATATGGAATCGTGACCTCACTGAATAGTAGGTAACCCAATGATGAAGTCTATGGAAATGCTCTCCTATTTCCAAATCGGTATCTCTAATGGCTGAAGAAACACAGGTGGCTTTTGATGATCCACCTTCACTAACTAACAAGTGTCACACTTAGAGACGAATTCAACAATGTCTCTCTTCATCCCACTCAACCAATATTGTTGCCACATATCCTGGTACATCTTATCTCCACCGGTGTGTACCGTAAAATGGTACCTATGCGACTCTGTCATCACCGCATGTCGCAACTCCACTCCTTTTGGAACAATCAGTCTACCGTTCAAGTGTAATCCTCCCTCAGAACTCACTGAGTAGGACTCTTCTCCCTCGGCCAAAAGCTGTCGAATTTTCTCCTGACAAAATGGATTTATTAACCAAGCCTGTACCACCCTCATCCCAATCTGAGGTGTAATAGTCATAACTGACAAAAATGATCTGGCACCTGCATCCTGATGTCCCAGTTCCTTCCACTTCGCCTTTCATACTACGGCTAACTCCTCTACTAGCATTCGGCTCAACGTGTCTGCTACCACATTAGCCTTCCTCAAGTGATAATATATATCAAACTAATAATCCTTCGGGAATTCAATCCACGTACGTTGGTGCATGTTCAACTCACGCTGAGTGAACAAATTTTGTAGTGACTTATAATCCATGAATAGGCAAAATTTCTCTCCTAATAAATAATGTCTCCAAATTTGAAGAGCAAACACGACTGCTGCTAGCTCCAAGTCATGGGTGGGGTAATTTTTCTCGTGAGGCTTAAGCTTCCTAGAGGCATAAGCTATAGCATTCTCTTCCTCCTACAATACTCCACCAAGCCCTTGTAATGATGCATCAGTTTAAACTAAGTACTCTACTCCTGGTCTGGACAGTGCTAGTACGGGTGCTGAAGTCAATTTATTTTTCAGATCATCAAATGCCAATTAACACACATCATACCAAATAAATGGTACGCCCTTACGGGTTAGATTAGTCATCGTACCCGTAATCTTTGAGAAACCTCGAATGAACAGTATATAATAACTAGCTAAACCCAAGAAACTGTTCACCTCCGTCGGTCTCGTGGGTTGTCTCCACTCCGTCACCGCCAATACTTTGCTAGGATACATTGATATCCCAAGCTCAGAGACAATATGCCCCAGAAACTGCACCTCCCAGAACCAGAATCCACACTTCTCATATTTAGCATACAATTGATGCTCACATAGTGTCTCCAGGACCCATCGCAAATGCTTGGCATGATCCTCCTCTATCTCAGAATAAATCAGGATGTCATCAATAAAGACAATGACAAACTGATCTAGGAACTCTCTGAGCACCCTGTTCATTAAGTCAATGAATACAGCCGGCGCATTGGTCAACCTAAATGGTATAAATCGGAACTCATACGATCCATATCTGGTCAGGAACACAATCTTAGAAAAATCCTACTGTCTGATACGCAGCTGATGATAACTAGATCTCAACTCAATCTTAGAGAAGTAGGCTTCTCCTCTCAGCTGATCAAACAAGTCATCAATTCAAGGTAACGGATATTTGTTTCGTATTGTGACTTTGTTTAATTCTTAATAATCCACGCACAGTCGTAAAGAAACATCTCGCTTCTTTATAAATAACACAGGGTCACCCCAAGGCGAGGTACTCCTATAGATAAAACCTTGTCCCAAAAGTTATTATATCTGATCCCTTAACTCACTCATCTCTGCAGGGGAAATACAATAAGGCGCACAAGTTATCGGTTGAGTACCCGACACTAAATCAATCACAAACTCTATTTTCCTACTGGGAGGTAACCCCGGTATTTCTTAGAATACATCAGTGAACTCACAAACTACCGGTATGAAATCAAGGGGAATCATCACTCCCGTAGATTTCCCCTCCTCTATATAGTACAAATGAGTGTACGATCCTCCCTCGGGACGAACCATCGCTATAAGGAACATCTCCAGTCCCGAAATAGCAAAAATAATGCATTGACTATAGCAATTGATCATAGCATTATACGCGACTAACCAGTCCATGCCGATAATAGCATCATACTCAGACATGTCCAATATAATCATATCAACCGATAAAATCAGACTCCCTATCTCTATACTCACATCCTGACATATAAAGAAAATAGGCGTCCCATTACCCATCGGTCAGCCTATAAAAGTAACAATAATGTTGGCCGTGTCTAATAACCCATGGCTCGTGAAAATCTAGTGGATATAAAAGAATGTGAGTCTCCCGTGTCAAACAAAATACGCCCTATAGCCCCATAGATAGAAAATATACCCTCGACTGTGGGCGGTGGTTGCTGTACTGCTGCCTAATGAACGTTGTAAACATTCCCACACTGTAATTGTCCCTGCGATGATGGAGCAGGTAGTGCTGGCACCTGAGCTGGTGTTGGGAGTGCAGTTAGAGGGAAAATGGGTCTCTATGTCTCCTGATGAGCACCCTGCTATTGAGGAAACTTTCCCTTATTTGGGATATCCTGTCATTTATGGCAAAGTTTTCCACACATGAAGCATCTACCAGTAAACTTTCCCCCATTATGTCCTTGCTAAACCCAACCCTGTTGGTCGTTACCACCCCTCCCTTGGCCCTGCTGAACATGCTGCTGGCCTTAATGGACCTGCCACCCCTGTTGGCCCTAGTTGCCATGCCTATTGCCTCCTTGCCCAAGGAGAAAAGCTCCAGAACGTAGACGCTTAGAATAGTCCCACTATTGAGAACCTTGCCTACCCTGACGCTATTGACTCTAGCCTGGCTGAGCCTCACTAACACTGCCTCCCCCATTCTTGCCCTATTGGCGGGACTCAATCCCCGTTTGCCTCTCTTATCATGGAAGTGATGGTCCTAAAAGTGAAGCATCACAGCGTTAAGTACATCTGCATAAGTATGTAATGCAAGATTGCCCAATAAATGTTGGCAAATCTTCCAGTTCAAGACATTTATAAAAATTTGAATTCGCTTTTCTTCAGTAGGTACCTCTCCTCGAACCAAATTTGTCAACCTCGTGAATTCTTCCTCATATTCCGCCACTATTCGCACCTCTTGGGTTAGGTTGAGTAATTTTCGCCTCATCTCAGTCTGAACGGCAAAAGGGAAATATTTACGATCGAACCTCATCCAAAAGTCCTGGATAGTCAAAGTATCTCTCTCCTCAGCGATGTCAATGGACTCCCACTACTGTAAAGCGACCCTAACTAGCTCAAAAGTAGTTAGTATCTAAAAATGCACCTCTGTGCATTCATACATTCTCAAGTTCAGCTGGATGTCTTTCTTCCATTAGCTAGCAATAACGACATCAGAACCCCCTGAAACTCTGGTGGGTGTTCCTTCTGAAAGGCATCTCTAACACGCTCCTAAGCAGAAGGAAATGCTTGACCTTGTGCAAGTGGTACTGCCAGTTCCTGCGCTGGTGCCTGATGGACAACCGCTAAAGTTGCGTTGACTACCAGCGTAACAATGGCAACAACCTTTACAACGTTCATAGTGCCCTGAGGTGGAGCGGGCTGAGGTGCACATCTTGGAGGCATCTGAAATGAGAGAGATTATCTCCACCAGTAGTCAATTTAATTATCAAAGAAAGGGAGAAGTACATATGTGCGCAATAATAATGCAACAGTCCTAATGATAGGGCTCTATATCAAAGGACGCTAAGCTGAAAGCATAATAAACCGTACAGATCCTAAAGACTCTAGAACCTGATTCTCTGATACCACATGTAACAACCCGCTTAAATAAATACCGGGTGGCCAATCCTTTACCTAATTAACCCAAATTATTCATTTGGCTCATTCTTAGCATCACTGTCGGAAATAATTCTCTTTCTTTACTAACCACCTAGTAATAAATTAAGCTATTTTTAAAGTTTCCAATTTTGATTTTTAATAAAATTTCCTTTTAACAATACCAACAATTTATAATATAAACCATTCCACAACAACGAATAATGAATAACTATAATCACAACTTAATTAATGTAACTAGAATAAACTTCCCAATTTCAAACATCTCAATACAATAAACCAAATAAAATCAAATGTATCCAAAACCGACATAAGTAAAACCACCGACTGAGATAGAGTGAGAATGACACGAATCCTTTGGCAACATGCCATAAAAGAAATAACTACATAGTACATGTATCAATAAAATGATGCGTCTAATGCAAAGTGTGGCCATCCTCGATCCCCACCGCGGAGGGAGGAAGGATCCTTCAGGTCCCGTGCGTCCCCTCTCGGGAGAGCGCTTCGGCCGACGTCGATTTGTGAGGTGTGGAAATGTAAAGAGATTTAGAGTCGCCAGTCTATTTTACTCAAAACAGACAAAAGAAAAAGAGGAAGCCACCCCGAAGGATGGCATCCAAAGACATACTAGTGCGTGCGAAACCAAATGATTCGAGAAAGGTTCGGAGGCTTAGTTACGAAATGGGAAGGTGTTAGGCACCCATTCCGCCCTTTCGAACTCTCATGGATATTTGTTATTTTCCTTTATATTTTCCCCCGTGATATGTGTGCATGTGTATATATAGAATGGAGGTAGGAATCCTTGACTTGTATCATGAAAGAGATAAAGCGAGTCATCCGTAGGAATGTGAGATTAGTGTAGAAAATAGGATTTGCGCGATTACCTTTGCGTTGATCGTTATAAGGGAACGATAACGCGTGTGGAATAATACGCCGCTAAGAACGAATATATAGAATATAGTAGAGAGTGAGATAAAGAGAAGATAGAAAATAAGAGAAAAAGTGAGAAAAGGACTCGAGTCTCGAGTTTTACCCCGAGATGCCTACGTAGCCTATAAAGGCATCAAAGTCCACGTAGTTCGTATACACAACGAGGGGTGGGGTTTAACCCATAAATCCAAATGGAGAAATCTCTTATTTGTGAATGTGTGTGTATGTGTAGAAAAAGTGTTTTAGTTGTGAGAAAAGTGTGGAAAAAGGGTGAGAATCCCGTTTGGAATTTATGAGTAAACCCTATTTTTCTTGTTTTTGGGTTTTTATTTATATGAAAATAGGAGATGTTCAATAATACTAGATAAAAAGTATTTTAGGATATGTGAAATAAGAGAGTAAAAGTGCTTAAGTAATAAAACAAGTTATTGTAAATTTAAGAAGATTCAAAGAGAAAGGTGAGAAAAGATGGACCTTCTTGGAGACTTTGAGCTTGATCTTGAATGTTGAAAAGCAACCCTTGCACTTGGATGATGATGGAGAGTGGTTAATTCATCAATTTTGATGAAAGGGATGACGAAAAGTGGAAGTGAAAAAGGGATTTGGAAGTTGAAATCACGCTGCCTTCGAGAGAGGTTTCTGGGATTCGTTGAGAGTGATTTTCTTCTGATTTGATCTCCACTTGAAAATGAGGCCAAGGCCTCCTTTTATAGTACCAGGGGTCTTCCGATCGGCATTTCCATGGAACTACCTATCGACAGGTGACGATAGGCGGGGTCTGGGACCTGCCCTTTGGTAGTGCGCTTCAGGATTTTTCGAAAAATTGGCCGCCGAGGGCAAACCGTTGGTCAGAATCGCGCATGGGACATACCGTTGGAAAGGTATTCAGAGACCTTCGAAAGTCCTTTGGACCGCTCCCGAGTTCGAGAGTTGACTTTGGGTCAAATGTGGCTCGGAAGCGTTTGTCGGGCCGCTGGACGGGGAATTATTTGGACGCAAATGGATCATTCATCCGCATGGTAAGTTCGAATCGTGCACGGGACATCCCCTTAGAAAGGTTAGGAGATGTAATTCGACATTCCAAAGAGTTTGACCCGGTTCGGGGAGTATCAGGCCCGAGAAGCCTTCGGTGATCTCTCGGAGTCAAACGGATCGTTCGTCTGCATGGAGAGTTAGAATCGTGCACGGGATGGACCGTTGGAAAGGGTTTTCAGTGACCTTCGAAGATTCATTCAGCCTCGTTCGAGCTCAAGAGTTGACTTAGGTCAAACAGAGCCCGGGAGCGCGCGGTGGCCTCTAGGTCGGGTTTCGGATGCAAATGGATCGTTCGTCTGCATGGTAAGTCAGAATCGCGCACGGGGCAGACCTTTGGAAAGGGTATTCAGTGCCCTTTGAAGATTCATTGAGTCTTGGTCAAGATGAAGAGTTTGACTTTTGGGTCAAACTGATCCGGGGAGTGCTCGATGGCTTCTAAGTCAGTGCTCGAGACATGACCTGGGTTTACAGTGATGAGTGGAGGTACTAGGGACCTAAGGAGAGTTAGGGGTAACAGAATGAGGTGTCTACAGAGCCCCTCGACAAGTGAGTTTGGAACAAATGATAGCCGTCGATTAGACACCGCATGATGCTTCTGAGAGAGTGTGATCAATTTAGAGGATCGAGGCCGATTCTGAGGACCTAAGGAAGTGAGGATGATCGATTCAGAGGGTCGAGGTCGATTCTGAGGACCTAAGGAAGCGAGGATGACCAATTCAGAGGGTCGAGGTCAGTTCTGAGGACCTAAGAGTGGTGATGATCGAGGATCGAGGTCAATTCTGACCTAACTCAGGTGATGATCCAAGACCGGGGTCAATTCGGACCCAAGAGTGGTGACGATCGAGGATCGAGGTCAATTCTGACCTAATTCAGGTGACGATCCAAGACCGGGGCCAATTCTGACCCAAGAGTGGTGACGATCGAGGACCGAGGTCAATTCTGACCTAACTCAGGTGACGATCCAAAACTGGGGTCAATTCTGACCCAGGAGTGGTGAAGACCGAGGACAGAGGTCAATTCTGACCTAACTCAAGTGACGATCGAAGATCGAGGCGAATTATGACCCAAGAGTGGTGACGACCGAGGACCGAGGTCAATTCTGACCTAACTCAGGTGACGATCCAAGATCGGGGCTAATTCTGACCCAAGAGTGGTGACGACTGAGGACCGAGGTCAATTCTGACTTAACTCAGGTGACGATCCAAGATCGGGGTCAATTCTGACCCAAGAGTGGTGACGACCGAGGACCGAGGTCAATTCTGACCTAACTCAGGTGACGATCCAAGACCGGGGTCAATTCTGATCCAAGAGTGGTGACGACCGAAGATCGAGGTCAATTCTGACCTAACTCAGGTGATGATCCAAGACCGGGACCAATTCTGGCCCAAGAGTGGTGACGACCAAGGACCGAGGTCAATTCTGACCTAACTCAGGTGACGATCCAAGACCGGGGTCAATTCTGACCTAAGAGTGGTGACGATCGAGGATCGAGGCCAATTTTGACCTAATTCAGGTGACGATCCAAGACCGGGGTTAATTCTAACCCAAGAGTGGTGACGACCGAAGACCGAGGTCAATTCTAACCTAACTCAGGTGACAATCCAATATTGGGGTCAATTCTGACCCAAGAGTGGTGAAGACCGAGGATCGAGGTCAATTCTGACCTAATTCAGGTGATGATCCAAGACCGGGGTCAATTCTGACCCAAGAGTATTGAGGACCGAGGTCAATTCTGACCTAACTCAGGTGACGATCCAAGACCGGGGCCAATTTTGACCCAAGAGTGATTGCATTTCCTTGGGAAAAGAAAAGAGTTCCGCTGGGGATAAGAATTGGATTTGAGGTTCCGCTGGAGAACGATGAATGAGCTGGAGAAGATTTGGATCTTCCTTTGGGATAGATGGCCTGGGGCGAGTGATTCATCTGAATTCCGTTGGGAAAAATACCATGTGATATTGTTTCGCATAGTGTAGCCGATGGTTGGGGAGGCTTTGTGTCTTTGATTTGAGTGGAGGAGCTGATTGTTGGGGAGATAACCGGTTTGAGGTTGTAAACTCTGCTGAGGAGGTGATTAGGTAGTCCGGGCGCATTGCTCGAGAGGTCATTCGCTTGGATTTTGAAGGTTCCGCTAGGGAAAAAGAGGTTTCGCCCGAAGGAATGCGAAATTTTCTTGATGAAAGTGTTCAAAATCCATCCTGGGATTTTTGGGAATTTTCTGGGGATTTTTCGAGGCTTTCTGGCATTTTCCAGGAATTTCTGTACAAAATTTTAAGGGGGTGCCGACCGGCATAGATTGAGGGGTGCCATTCGACAGTGGCACGGACTTTTGGGCTGCCTCGGGAAGGTGAGGAGACAGTGCCGATCGGTATGGCAGGGGTCAGTGCCAATCGGCATGGCGCTTGGCCTCCTATATAAAGGGGGCGAATCTCCTTAATTTTTCACAGCTTTTTGCCTTCTCTTTTTTTGCGATTTCTCTCTGTGAATTGTTCTAACGTTCTGATCTTCAAGAAATGGCCGCTTTTGTGAGCACCGCTATCCACCGGGAGTGGTTGACCGTTGATGACTGGGCGAATGTGGATTGGAGGGACAAGGTGCCCCTTGCTTTGGTGAACGAGAATGCCTTCGATGCATTCGAGCCGGTTTTAGATGAGCGGACCTTGCTGCGGGAGCCATCGCATCATCGCTCTTCGAGAGTGATTCCCGGCGGTTATGTAAGTAACCTGACCTTTGGCATTCCTTTCTTTTGTGGTGATTTTTCCTTTTTTCTTGACCTTTGATGAGATTTTTCCTTTTCCCAGTCTGATATTTCTTTAAAGAACATGCGTACCCGTGGGACAATGGGGCTCAAGGATGTTTGGGAACATCTTCCACCCGTGGTGTGCTGGATGGTATCATCAGCGAGTTTTGGGAGGTTGGCGGCTGCGCTGGATGAGACGCCTCGTTCGACAGCAGTCTTGTGTGCTCTGGGGGAGAGGTGGTGGGACACTACCCACACTTTTCATTTTGTCTTCGGGGAGATGACGGTTACTCCCATAGATGTGCAGCAACTGCTGGGGCTGGATTGTGATAGGGAGCAGATAGAGGTGGATCGTTCCTTGCGGGTGAGGTCAGAGGCGGTGCATGCGGCACTTGGTGATGTGAGGAGGATAGTTTCTGGAGATTCTATCCGGTTGTCCTTGCTGAAGGATGTTTTACTGAGTAGGGTGGTTGATGTGGAGGACGGGATGTAAGTGAGGCAGATGGCCCAGTTATTCATCTTGTTGGTGTTAGGAGGTTTCATGGTGGCGTCGAGCGGCGACGTCGTCCATTTGTGGTTTCTGCCGTTCTTGAGGATGTTTCGAACATCCCTTTCTATGATTGGGGGAGTCTGACCTTGGCGACCCTTTACTCTTCTCTGGAGACATTCAGCCGGTGTTGCCGGCAGACTTTTACTGGATCCACGTATCTCCTTGAGGTATTCTTTACTTTGCGCATTTTCATTTCATGCATTCGCATTTTCCTTTCATGCATTCGCATTTTCCTTATGCGTCACTTTTTTCTTGTGAATTCAGACATGATTCTATGAGGTGATTGGGTGCAACACCCCGCTGATTGCTCTGAAGGACGACACCATTGGGGACTTCTACCGACTGTATCGATGGCGTAAGGCCAACCGACAATCGAAGGGATCTCTCTCTCTGGAGGTGGTACGTCAGGTCTTGAATGACCTGACTAGTGGTCGGGTAAGGTCCTTTCCTTTTTGGTCTTGGTTTTTGCACCTTCTGATCTTGTACTGACTTATGCCTGCTTGGGGATTTTTAGGTGACCTTTTATTCTTAGGGGACAGCCATTCAGGATACGGGGATGACTGGGGTGAACGCGTAGATGAGGTGTTTGTTGGCACATGAGTTTGGCCATTCCTGGTACCTCGGGGATAGGGTGATTCGTCAGATTGCTGAGGAGGAGGTGGTGGTTCCACCCGCATAGCCTCCCATGTCTATGAGGTGGGAGCGACAGCTGTTGGAGGATGAGAGGATCGCGGCGATGATCGGCAAGTCCTATGCTTTGTACATTGATACGGCTGCGTCGTATGACTATATGGACATTGTGACTAGCTGGTTGATGGCGCCCAGCATACATGATGCCTTGCCTTTCCCTCCTACTGGTTCGAGTCGGGCGGTGGGGTCTTCCCACAGTGGTGGTCCGTCGGCACCTGCGGCGACGGCGACCTCGGAGGTCCCTTTTGTTCGGCTGCACACTCCTTCATACAACATCCGGCGAGCTGATGGAGGGATAGTGCCGATGTTGAACCGTCCCCTCGCGATGGATCCAGAGGAGATGGGTTTGACAGAGGAGGTCCTTCGTCCTACGGTAAACCTTTCGGTCCTTTTCCTCTTTTTGATTTCTTTTGCTTGATACTGATTTCGTCTTTTTCTTTGCAGCAAATCCGGGTGTCGACCACTTGGCTGAGAGACATCAGAGATTGGATATCATCGACGACCGCCCACATTCGGGATGCTATCCCTGTTCCTTCTTGCTTGGTGCCGTCAGCCTCGTCCGGGGAAGACTCTGGCTCGGGTAGTGGGGGCGCTTCGTCTCTCCGTAGGGTGAAGAGAGCGCGTCGCAGGGGTGGAAGCTCTTAAGAGAGAGAGAGAGAGAGAAAGAGAATGTGGGTTCGGGCTGAGTCTCGTTGTTTTTGGCTTTTTCTTTATTTCCTGCAAAATGATGTAACATAGAAAACAGATATATGCAATGCAATGTAGTTTTTTACTATCTTTTATTCTAATGATGAATGAATGCATGCACATGTGCTTTTTGAGTTTGCTGCTGAGACCATAAAAAAAACGAATATTTTTTTGGAATTTTTCGAAGGAAAGTTTTAATTGAAAAAGGAAATCCTACAAGGAGAAAACAGGATCCTTGAAATTCTTTTGAGAATATCAATTTATTTTTATTGAGTTTCATGATTTGACAAAAGAGGAAAAAAAGAAATTTTCCAAAAGTAGGGGGTTACCGATCGGCAAGCACCCTGGCCTGCCTATCGGCAGTTCAATCTAGTCCTATCAATTAAAAGCTTTGATTGGTACCCTCTTCAGCCTTGTGGGGTAGGATTCCTTCCAATTTCTGCAGGAATTATATCTTTTGTGAGAGTTCTCAAGTATAAAAAGGGGGTGAGGGTGGAGTATTTTCATCACACCTTTGCATCCTTATCCACTTGCCTTCTATTTCTTTGCCCTACAAGATGGCTCTCCCTGGTAGCACTGAGTTTGTCAACTACCTCAAAGCCTTGGAAGCTATGTGCTCTTATAATGTCGACTATGATGCTTTCAACATGCATCGAGTTTCCTTGTGGCGCAATCGGCCTTTTGAGTGGAATATGCTGACAGCGGCGGTACAACTCTAATACCCCGAAGACCATGTATTCCGCTTTGGGTTGGAAGAAGTTTGTCCTACCTAAGAGGAATTTTCCGCCATACTAGGTGTGAATCCTAGTGATGCTACGGCTTTACCCGAATTTTCCCACTCTCCTAGGGATTTGTTGGCCGGGCTTCTTCATATCTCGCCTTCAGCGGCTAGATCGTTAGTTTCTGGAGGAATGATCTCCCTCCCGGCGGTGTTGCAGTCCGTGCATTTACGGGAAGTAGGTGATGCTGGCTATGCTGGAGCCGTTGTTCTGGGCCTGGTCTCAAAATTATTGTTGGTGACTGGGGAGGTGCGAGTGGACCCATAACTTGCAGCCATTACTTCATGGATGCCATACCGTCGCAATCCTGCGGCGGTGATATTGGCGGAGACTCTGAATGTCCTGGATGCCTAGAGAGAAGGTCGTTATGACTTTTTGAGGGGTATCCCTGTGATGCTGTTCATGTGGTTGTCTGAAAGATTTCGCTTGTCGACTCCTCCAGAATATCCCTTGTCGGCTGTACCGAACTTTTTTTTCACGATACTTCATCCGCATTGGCCTGTAAGTTGAGAACTGGGAGAATTAGTTTGTGGAGTATGGGGCTCGTGGGCTATATTGGTCAGTACCTTGGTAGGGACAGTTGCAGCCTGTTCTGGAGCTAGGAGAGTATTCATATGTGCGGCTGGTTGGTCTCAGACAGACCTCTTTTTATTTCCCTTGGCGACTTTTGCGCCAATTTGGCTAGGCGCAGGTCGTGCCCCCTCGAACCTCAAATTTCTTTTCGGCAGAAGATTTAACTGAGCGATTGCGTCTGTTGCTTGGATCTTTATGGGAGAATCGGCGTCCGTCGACCCCAAAGATTATATGAGGTGGTTGTGGAGGAAAGTAGTCAGTAAGATGTTAGCAGTGGAGACTGGTCAAAGGTGGTTTATTTTATCTGGCTCCATGGAAGGGGGTGCTGTGGTATTTTCGAAGATGGTTAAGGCTCATCGATCCATGGAATGTTTGCGACACTCCATTCAGGTAGGGGAAACTTGAGGTCCTCAGGATGTAGATGATGAGTGTACGGGCTCTTCGGGTAGGTGTGGGTAGGATTCCTTGGGAGTTTATTTGTGTAACAGATGTGGGGGATTTTATCTGGTTTTTATGGTAGTAGGGGGAAGGGAGTTATCCGTTCCTTTTTCTTATGTAATCTGTACGGTAGTTTCTTATTAATGAAATAAACAAGTTTCTGATCATCCAGCTGTGCCTTTCGATGAATTTTGCATTTTGAATTATCTATACCGATTGCTAAGGCATACATAATCCTTTTGTTCAAGTAGATGTTTAGAATGAACTGTCGTTCTCGGAGATAAGAAAAGAATAGTATTTTGTGAAAAAGAAAAGGGCCATGCTCATGTGAGATGTATGAGTTGCCTACGTACCTCTGGGGTTTTTTGAAAAGTTTTAAAATAGTTTTTTTAGAGGATCAGGCCCACGTAGTTCTGGGTAGAGGGAAATGAAGAGTTTTTTTTTTAGAATAGAAAGGGGATGAGAAGAGTCGTAGCGTGCCGAGATTTTGGACTAAGGGTAGAATTTCTTGATACGGTCCAGATTGACTGGACGAGCCATCTCTTCCCCATCCAGGTTAGTGAGCATGGCGGCACCGCCAGACAAGATCTTCTTCACAATTTAAGGGCCACTCCAATTGGGCTTGAGTTTTCCTCTGGGGTCCCAGATGGGTTCTATCATCTCCTTGAGGGCTAAATCCCCCTCCCGGACATCGCGGTCCTTGACTCTCTTGTTGAATGATCGCGCTATTCGGCAATGGTATCCCTGTATGTGATAAAGAGCTTTTAATCTTCTTTCATCTAGAAGGGCTAGCTCATCAAGATAGCTTTGGCACCAGTCTTCTTCACTAACCTTGCTTTTGAGCATGACGCGTAGCGAGGGTATTTCCTGCTCTACAGGTAGGACTGCTTCCATGCCGTAAACCAGGGAGTAAGGGGTAGCCCCAGTAGAGGTTCGAATTGAGGTTCGATAGCCCCAGAGGGCGTACGGGATTCGGTCGGCCCAATCCTTATAACTTTCGATCATCTTTGTTGATGATGGCTTTGAGGTTTTTGTTAGCGGCTTCAACTTCACCATTGGTCTGAGGTTGGTAGGGAGAAGATTTATGTCTCTGAATCCCATACTTGTTGACAACTTCTGTGACTTCTGCCTCGAAGTGCAAAACATTATCTGACACTATCTCATGCGGGACCCCATATCGGCCACGTTCTTGGCATTTAATATTGTGTATGACTCAACTTCGACCCATTTGGTGAAGTAATCGATGGCAACCAGGATGAACTCATGCCCGTTTGACGCTTTGGCGTAACCTTCCCTATAATATCGATACCCCAGGTGGATAAGGCCAGGGAGAAGTCATGTTGTATAATTCCCGCGGAGGTAGGTGTTGGAGGTTGGAGAACCGTTAGCATTTAAGGCATCTTCGAACATAGGCGGTGCAATCCTGGGCCATGGTGGTCCAGTAGTAACCCTGTCGGATGATCTTCTTGGCAAGCATGTGACCATTCATATGGGGCCCGTATTCCCCGCTGTGGATTTTCTGCATTATCTTTTCAATGTCAGCCCCTGCGATACAGTGCAAATGAGTTCCATCGAAATTCCTCTTGAGTAATGCTTTATGACAGATGATGTAATGAGCGGCCAGGCTTCGAAGGGTAGCTCGATCATTCTTATTGGAACCCTCGGGATACCTAACATGTTTGAGGAGGCACCATATATCATAGTACCAGCAATCGGCTAGTTCGGGGTCTTCTGTGGAGACAAGCTCAATATGGTAGCAATGGGTCGGTTTATCATGCTTCTAAACTAGGAAGGGGGTCATTGTTATTCCCTCGGGCATGTCGACCATGGAGGCCAAGGTAGCGAGGGCATTGTCTAGGTTATTCTTTGCTCGGGGCAGGTAATGGAAGGTGATATCTCAGAATTGGGAGGATAACTCTTCTAATTGGGCATGAAAGGGTTGGAGCTTTTCGTCCTTGACTTTCCACTTTCTGAGCACTTGACCGATGATGAGGGCAGAATCCCCATATACATCAAGGTATTAAATACTTTTCTTGATAGCAACCTTGAGGCCCACTGTGCATGCTTCGTATTCTGTCATGTTGTTGGTGCAAGGGAAATCCAATTTTATGGCGATAGGAGTGTGGGAGTCATCTGGGGCGACCAGAAGTATCCCAATGCCATATCCCTTTTTGTTGGTAGCGCCATCGAAGAACATTTTCCATCGGACGCAGTCTTGAGTGGTGCAGAGGTCATTTTCATCTGGGAACTCGAAAATCCAGACATCAGTTTCTTCTACAGGGTAGTCAGCGAGGTAGTCAGAGATGGCTCTTCCTTTAACGGCTTTCTGTGTGATGTACACGATATCGAACTCGGTTAGGAGCATCAACCATCGAGCCATTCTTCTAGATAAGGCGGGTTTCTTGAGCAGGTATTTAATGGGATCCATTTAAGATACAAGCTTAATGGGGAAGGCGAGCATGTAGTGTCGTAACTTTTGGGTGACCCAGACAAGCGCGACACACGCTTTTTCTAAAGAAGTGTAGTTGACCTCGTGCCCGGCCAATTTGCGACTGGCATAATAGATGGATTTTTCTTTGCGGGAGTCCTCAAGGTATTGGGCTAGCAAAGCCCTAGCCGCAGTGTCGGTTATGGTTAGGTATAGGAGCAAAGGGAGACCTGGCTGTGGTGGCATGAGAATTGGAGGTTGGTTCAGATATTGTTTGATTCGGTCAAAAGCTTCTTGGCAAGCCTCGTTCCAAATCTTGGTTGAACCCTTTCGGAGGAGCTTGAAGATTGGTTCACAGATGGAGGTTAGCTGGCTGATGAACCGCCTGATATATTTTAATTTCCCAAGGAAACCTTGGACTTCTTTTTTTGTTCGGGGAGGTGGCATATCAAGTATGGCTTTCAGCTTGGCGGGATCTGCTTCTATCCCCTTCTCACTGACCATGAATCCTAAGAGTTTTCCTTTTGTAACACCGAAGATGCATTTCTGTGGATTGAGTTGCATCTGATACTTCCGCAGTCGTTCGAAGAACTTTCGGAGAGCAGGAGTATGACCTTCTCTAGTTTTGGACTTGATGATCATATCATCCACATAAACCTCGACCTCTTTGTGAATCAGGTCATGCAGGATGGTTGTAGCGGCCCTCTGGTAGGTAGCCCTATCATTCTTGAGGCCGAATGGCATAATGGTGTAGCAAAAGGTCCCCCATGGGGTGATGAATGCGGTTTTCTCTTGGTGGTCTGGGTGCATCTTGATTTGGTTGTATCCGGCAAATTCGTCGACGACTGACTTGAGAGCATGACTGGTTGTGTTGTCCACGATCATGTCGATATTGGGTAGCGGGTAATCATCCTTCGGAGAGGCTTTGTTTAAATCTCGATAATCCACACACATTCGAACCTTTCCTCCTGATTTTGGCACATGTACAATGTTGGCTAGCCACGTGGGATATTCAATTACTCGAATGAAACCCACGTTTAACTGTTTGACCACCTCTTCTTTGACCTTGAGCGACCATTCGGGGTGGAGCTTTCTCAATTTTTGTTTAACCGGCTTGTAATCTGGGAGAGTGGGGATCTCATGCTGAGCTATTTCAGGATCAATAAAGGGCATATCGTCGTACGACCATGAGAAGACATCCACGAACTCCTTTAGTAATTCTTCAAGTTGTGCGTGCTCATGCTCGTCAAAGGTGGCCCCTATCCTAATCTCGCGCAGTTGGCTACTAGAATCGAGATTGATAACAACAGTCTCTTCTTCATTAACTTGAACGCGGTTATGTTGTTTGTTATTAAACTTATTTAAATCAGTTAAGAACTGTTCATTTGCAAAATCATCATCGTCAAACGTTTGATTAGAATTTAAATAATTAATGTAAGGCACAGCAAGATACTCAAAATCTTCGTTTATTTCATTGATAGGAAAAATAGCATTGAGAACCTCATCAAAAGAGGTCTCGATTACATTTGAACCAGCATAGACAACAGAAGAAGAAACAGGGTAAACATTGGGGTTAGGGGAGATTTCAAGAGGTAGAACTGGCGCAGCATGCCAGTTGAGGATAGGTGTATCAGCAGCTTTGATCAGATGAGAGGGGTCCAGTGATGCAGTGCCTGAGTGAACCATGCAGAGTGCCAGCCCCAGTGTCTGCAAGTTGAAGGAATCTTTAAAATCACTTTCCTCAGTCTCTTCGATATTTTTTATGAGCGGTTGTACGCGGTGTGGGAAACCTTCGGCCCATGGGTAGCTATCTTGTAAAAAGATCTCCATTCCAGGCTTCATCTTCTTATCAGTATGATCATACCACGGTTCTGGAAAGCCGCAAAATGGGAAGTCTTCACCCTCTTTAATGAATCGCCCATTTAAAGAATCTCCCGAGATAGTTCGAACGCAGTCTAACCCTTTCTTTGATCGAGTCTGGCGGATCATTCTGAGCTCTGGTTCTGATGGTTGATACCCCAAGCCATAAGGAGGGAAAGCTTTCTTCAGTTCGATGGGATCAAGTATCCATTGTTTCCTTTGCCCTAGCCCCAGTCCGGGTATGAAGTGCATGTTTCTGAACATCTGCATCACATTAACATTGCCATGAGGGTCGTATTCTGGACAAACCCTTTCTTTGAAACCGTCCCCTGCCGGGAGTAGGGATGGCTCAAATCGAAACCCTAATAGGAGCATATCATTTGACCCATATTGTATCTCGAGAATTGGACTGCTGGTGGTCGCACCCTTGGCATTATCGTCGTCACCCAAGATGGTGATGACTCGCCCATCGGCGAAGAACTTCAATTTCTAATGGAATAAGGAAGAGACACCCTTTATATTGTGGAGCCAGGGTCGTCCGAGCAATAGGTTGAAACAGGTCGGGATATCAATGACTTGGAATTCGACGACAGGGTTTATAGGTCCAACCCCTATTGCAAATTTTATGGATCCCATCACCTCCCGACGGGTATTATCATAGGCACACACGGTAGCGGAGGTTGAAGTGCGGTCACTTTCTTTTAGGACTAAACATTTGAAGGTTCTCAGTGGGCATACATTCAAAGCGGATCCGTTATCAATGAGCGAAAGCGACACAACCTTCCCCATAACTTCGATGGAGATGTTGAGTGCATGATTATGATTCGGCCCAATTTTGGGGATTTCCTCTCCAAAAAATGACAGCATTCGGGTGGAGGTCAAGGACCCGACCAAATTTACCGCTTCTTCTGGTGTGGTAGAAGGAGGAACTATGGGTCCTGTGAGCAACTTGATTAAAGCATTTCTGTGCAGCTGGGAAGACATGAAAAGCCCCCATAGAGTGATGTTAGCTTGAGTTTTCTTCAGTTGATCGAGGATCTTGCTCTCCTCGATGGTCATTTCTAGCATAGGAAGGTTTTCAATGCCCTTCCCCTTGTCATTTGCTGGTAGCGAGCTTGGAACTTGGTAATGTCTCCCAGATATGGTCATGTGATTTATTGAAGAAGGGAAAAACTTAAATCCAGTTTCCTCGTCAATCTTAGGTTATTCTGCCTCCCTGTCTATTTCTCCGAGGAGTTCTTCAAATGATATCATCCCACATATATCGGCAACTGGGCCAGTTCTTCCCGAATCTTGTTCTTCATTTGAGTCTTCAAATTCTTCCCCCCATCTGGTGGCAACAATTCTATTTTCTTTCGTGAAATCAATGTATTCCACAACTTCAACGGCTTCCTCGTATAGGCCTTCCCATTCTGTGGGGATATGTGTGATTGAAGGGACCAAGCACCCTTGTAGCTTTAAAATGTCAAGTAACCTGGTGATACTGAAAATGTTGTTGGTTTGCCTGAATGCTTTTGTCATGATATGGACAACATCCTCTAAGCTGACTTTGTCGGTTGGTACCACCCAACTATCTGATTCTCGGGCCCATTTATGTGCTTCCAAAAACAGCGCGCTGAACCTCTGGCAATCGATAATCATTTGTGAGGGAACTTTTAGCCCAAACTCTAGGAGTTGATTTAATACTTCTGACAATTCAATACTTCCACTTTCAGAATGGGTACGGACAGTGATACATGCTCTGGTAAGGAGTGACAGTGACTGATCCGCGGGGTTGGTAGGGTGTAGGAGGAAATATGGGCAAAGTTGAAGATGTTTAGGAGGGTATAGGGGTGTGATTTGAGTTGATGGATCGAAATTCGGGTTTTCTTCCAAGAAGATGGCATTGGTGTGATTTGGGAGGGGGTTATGAGTAGTGTTTGGCTTAGGATTGGCTGGTGGGGAGATGGTACCCCGGTCAGTGAGATCTTGGATTATGTTTCGAAGGTGGAAGTATTGGTCAGTGGTATGACCAGTTGTTTGGTGAAAGGCGCAATGAGCATTGGTCTTGAAATTTCTTAGGAGTGGATTTGGCAATGGGCGTGGATCCAAGGGTTTGATGAGGTTTCGGCTTAACAGGGCTTGGTAAACTTTGGAGAGGGGAGCATGAAGCTCAGTGTATTCCCATCGGGTGGGGGCAGGGCGACTTTCTGGTGCCCATGATGCGGTCGGTTGAGAGATGTTATTAATGGTTGAGACTGTAGCATTGGCAGGTTTGTCATACTTTCTAGGGGTGAACCGTCCGGACACCTTCTTCGGTTCAACTTCTGTTTTGGCAAGACTTTCCTCGATTTCTACTCCTGCTTCTCTGAGAGCTCGAAAGTGGGGGTAGTACTGTCCTCCCATGGTTGCTCGAACATGGGTCAAGAAATTCTTCTTCACTATGTTGACTTGTTCTTCTTCGGATGGCCGATTGGTCATGGTAGCTACTTTTTCCCTCCATCGGGCTATAAAGTTACTGACTGATTCTCCTGAGTTTTGTTTAAGCATCTCTAAATCATGGCAGGTGACCTCGAGCTCTTCGTTGTATTTGTACTGCGATATGAATTCTCGGGCTACATCCTCCCAGCTACGGATTCTGGATTCCTCAAGAGATAAAAACCATCGGAGGGAACTGTCCTTCAAAGTTTGCTGAAATAATTGGGCCATCACCTCTTGAGAAACCCCTAGTAGAGTCATGGAATGATGATAACTGCGAAGATGAACAATTAGGGAGCCACTCCCTCCGAACTTCTCGATATTTGGCATCTTGAACTTCTCGGGTAACCTTGCTTTAGGATAAGGAGACATATGGGTGTATTCCATGTAATTCCCAGAGATTCGGACTTGGTCGAACTTCTTAGTGAGCATCTTGAGATCCTCTTTAAATTTATTCAACTCTTCCTCCTTTGGATCAGCGACCACAGGCAGGTTAGCCATAGGCTGGGTAATGTTTGGCATTGGAAGCTGGGCAGGCGGAGGCCCATTGGCAGGAGGGGCACGTGGAGCGTGCTGATATTCTTTCGAGACCCAGATAGGTTCGGGTGGACCCATAGCACAAGGGAATAGGGCCTCGGGCTCTGGAGGAATAGGAACTTGGTTTCGTTGCATTTCTCTGACCTCAGCTTGGAGGTCGTCAATCTTGGCCACAAGCTGAGTTAGGACTGTCGGCAGATCCGATTGTATGACTGGTGGTTGATCTGCATTCTCCATGGAAGATGGATGGATTCCGGATTCGGAAGAAGTAGTAGAGGAGCGGATGAAACTCCGAGGTGATTTGACTGAAGACCGAAGCCAATAAGGAGCAAGGCCAAGGGCATACGATCAACCTGAGAAGGCGTAAGATGAGATTTATTTTTGAGAAAAAAGGGAAGAAACTATTGTTGGATTTTTGATAAAGAAGGGGGAAATGTTTTTGGATTTTTTTAACAAAGAAGGGAGAAATGTTTTTGGATTTTTAACAAAGAAGGGAGAAATGTTTTTGGATTTTTTTTTTAATAAATAAGGGATAAATGTTTTTGGATTTTTAACAAAGAAGGGAGAAATGTTTTTGGATTTTTTTTTAGACGGAACTCAGCATGATTATTATGATTATTATGTTCTCACTTGTATTTAATTCTCCTAAATGCAATGCCAGACGAGACCCGAGCCTGGAAAAGTGGGGGTCTTAATATATGCAAAGTTGCATTTGGACTTGTAACCAGGCTCGCGGACAGGGTCCCGTTTTAAAAAAATGCGCGAAAATTGGGCGGCAGGCCGACCCGAAATTTTGATAGAGTTTCGGGTTGAAACCGGCAATCTAAAGTGCGTGTCCTAGGTCTGACACCAATATGCGGGTATGAAGTTGGTTGGGTGAATCGGCATGGGTTCCTCCCTTTGGCGTGACTTCCACGATATACGTCTTGCTCTTGCAGGCAATCGGTATGTGTGGACAAGCCATTTGATATACCTGAGTGTACGTGAATTGCCTCACCATATACCTCGTGGGGATGGTACGTGTGAGATCGAATTCGATATACTCGGCGTACGTGAACAAATTCCCTGCGATATACCTCCCGTCATGACTTCGGTCAAGCGGTACGATGCGGGGGGAACCGTCCGATATACGTCGAAGGTACTTGGCCAATGGATGGTGAGAGTCATATCGCTTAGGCTAACTGCGACCTGTCGGACCAGCGCCCATCACGAAGTGACCCTCCAGTTACTGGGTAAAATTTGGTAAATAGTAATACTCTTTGGTGATATCGTGTGAATCATGCATGATTCTCTTATTAGAATCTTATGATGAGAATGTCTTTCTTGATTATGCCAAAACAGGGAGCCAAGTACAAGTACCCCAAAAGGTACACCAAGTATGGACGGGTGATGCGTGCAACATGGGGATATACATGTGATCCTAGGTGCGCGTGGTGTGAAGTGTACATGGAGACTTTTCTACAAGTGTGTGAATATAAGCATAGGCATGGGATATACATGTGAGAAAGGGGGATAGGCATATATGGGGGGGGGGGAACATAAACAAATATAGCATCCATGTAAATAGAATCAATCCATCAAAATATAATAACACAGTTATCCCCAGCGGAGTCGCCACTGTGGCCATCCCCGATCCCCGCCGCGGAGGGAGGAAGGATCCTTCGGGTCCCGCGCGTCCCCTCTTGGGAGAGCGCTTCGATCGGCGTCGATTTATGAGGTGTGGAAATGTAGAGAGATTTAGAGTCGCCAGTCTATTTTACTCACACTACACCAAAACTGGCGATTTGGTCACGGCCAAAATCCCTGACCAAAGTTGTGGGTCACGGACTTGGGCCGTAACCATTTCGGGCGTGACCATTTTCATCAATTTTCGTGGGTGGCGGCCCAAGTCCGTGACCAAAAAATGGTCACGGCCGAGAGGGGTCACGGCAGATGGTCGCGAACTTGGGTCGTGACCCATACCGTGACGGGTCGCAGCCCTCATCCGTGACCCACAACCGTGACAAATTGGTCGCGGCCAAAGTCCGCGACCCATGTCCGTGACAAAAAAATTAAAAACAAATTGGTCGCGGCCCTCATCCGTGACCCACAACCGTGACAAATTGATCGCGGCCAAAGTCCGCGACCCACAACCATGATAAAAAAAAAATGGTCGCGGACTTTGGCCGCGACCATTTTTATGCGCGACGAAAAAAATAAAAATGGTCATGGACGAGGTGTTGGAACCTTATTCTTGGAACGGTCGGGAAATGAGAAATTCTTGCAAAGTTGGTCATGTATGTCATATTTGACAGCTTGATCAACAAGGTTCCAATTGTCTGGTCCACCGAATCCCACGTTCATTTTTCCCAGCGACAAACATCGGGCTTTAAAGTTCAGCACGTCATTCCTATCACCCGTCGGGTTATTCCCGAGAAGGGAGAAGCCAATAGGCTTCTTTTCATTTGAGTGGGAGGCATCATGAGTGTTGGATGTGGGCGTTAAAGCAACGGGAGTGCTGGATTGGGGCGTAGGAGCACTTGGAGTTGGACTTGGTGAGGAGTGAACCATTGGTGTAGTTGTGAATTGCTCAGCCATTGGTGTTGAGAATCCGAATTCTGCACGAGATGATGAACCTCGTTGTGGTGTCCCCTCGGCACTTGGTACCCTTGGGTTGTTTCCTCTCGACATTATCTACAAAAATTAAAAAATATAAGTGACTAAATAATTATAGTAATATGAAATTATAAGTAATTAATCAAGCTTAATTAGATAGATAGATACCTTTTCAAAGTAAGACTTTAGAATAAGTTCAATGTGCCTGATCTCCATCCATTCGGTATTAGTTTTTAAGAACCTATGAATTTTTGCACGTGGCCAACTAGAAGGAAGGGTATCTAAGATTGATGTGTAGATGTCAGTGACATGAACTCGGAATCCCCTATTTCTCAACTTGTTGGCAAGATTCAATTTTACGTGCATGTGGCGCGAGACATCACAGCCTATGTCAATGCTCTCTGTACGCAGTTGTATCCATAACGAGTGGATTTTTTCTTCCGCCTTCTCCAACAACGTAACCAAGTTCAGGGCTATGTCGGGATTATGTGTGTGAAATATATTTTGTATAACGTCATCCCAGTTTTCTCGTAGAGAAAATAGAATACGATCGAACAAGTAATCTTGTTGGATATCAAATCCATGATTTACAAGGTAGTTAAATTGTTCGATCTTTTTATTTCCATACCTATAAATAGGAGTACCCTCTATATGACGCACGCTAATAAAAGAGTTACGTGTGCGGTCTAATTGCAACCTCTCCCACTCTTATTGACAGTAATTATCACCGTGCCTCATTTTTCCTGAGAAAAGTATACGAGGGCATGAATACGAGTCCTGCTATTAAGGTTTAGGTTTGAAAGTTATGAGAGTTTAAAAGTGTATGTGAAATCCCACAAAATGCACATTAATTGCAAGATATTTGATATACTTTTTCATAGGCAAATCAAGAGCACACCCAACAAATTTAATAACATGTACATTTATCGACACTAGTATCAATTCAATTATATTTGACACTAGTGTTTGCGACTCGTATGTCAAAAAAAATCATTTAATTATATTTTCTCAAAAAAAAAAACAAGACAAGCATATTTTGTCAAAAAAAAATACATACATATACAATCTAGGGTTTATTGACATAATCTATACATACACACACATACAATCTAGGATTTATTGACATAATCTATACATACACACACATACTATTTAAGGTTTACTAAACCCTAATATTTTTTTTGACATAAATCTATACATACACACACATACAATCTATACATACACACATACAAACATAAATCTACACATACATACACACATACAAACATAAATCTACACATACATACACAAAAATTAGGGCTTGATAGAAATCACAAAATCCAAATGAATCAATACATACCAACTGAAATCGATTAGCCAAATGCAAATCCAACTAAAATCCAACCGAAATCAAAGGAGCTCGAAATCTCACGAACCCTAACAGCAAACGAAGTCGCACGTAATAAATGAGAAGCTGGGAATGTTTCTTTTTAAGACCCGACTATGGTCACGGACTAGAGCCTTGACCCCATGTGCGTGACCCATTAATGACCATGAGAAAGTGGTAATTTTGACCTGGTCACGGCCAAGAGCCGTGACCCATGCATGACTGGAACAATGGCGATTTCGGACTGGTCACGGCCTAGAGCCGTGACCCATGCGCGCGACCCTTTTCCAACAGCCTTGGTGTTTGAATGATGTATGGTTACGGCCCATAGCCATGACCCAGACCAACAAATGGTCACGACCCTCAGCCGTGACCCCTACTGTGTGTGTTTTCTGCTTCATCACGCCTTTGGTCATGGCCCACATCCGTGACCCATCCGCGACCAGTTTAGAGGGAATTTTGGTGCCAAGCTGGTCACGGCCAAAGTTCGTGACCCACTTTGGAGGGAATTTTGGCTCCAAGCTGGTCACGACCGGGTCACGGCCAATGTCCGTGACCCACTGTGGTCAGGGATTTAGTCCGTGACCACTTCCAGAGCATGGATAATTTAGTGTGGTAATAAAATTGGTCACGCCAAATATTGAGCTGGTCACGGCCCAAATCCGCGACCAGCTGGTCGCGAACTTGGGCCGTGACCCACTAGGCGTGACCATTCGCAAGATTTGGTGTAGTGTCAAAACAGAAAAAATAAAAAGGGGAAGCCACCCCGAAGGATGGCATCCAAATACATACTGGTGTGTGCGAAACCAAATGATTCGAGAAGGGTTCGGAGGCTTAGTTACGAAATGGGAAGGTGTTAGGCACCCATTCCGCCCTTTCGATCTCTCATGGATATTTGCTATTTTCCTTTATATTTCCCCTCGTGATATGTGTGCATATGTATATATAGAATGGAGGTAGGAATCCTCGACTTGTATCATGAAAGAGATAAAGCGAGTCATCCGTAGGAATGTGAGATTAGTGTAGAAAATAGGATTTGCGCGATTACCCTTGCGTTGATCGTTATAAGGGAACGATAACGCGTGTGTAATAATACTCCACTAAGAACGAATATATAGAATATAGTAGAGAGTGAGATAAAGAGAAGATAAAAAATAAGAGAAAAAGTGAGAAAAGGACTCGAGTCTCGAGTTTTACCCCGAGACGCCTACGTAGCCTATAAAGGCATCAAAGTCCACGTAGTTCGTATACACAACGAGGGGTGGGGTTTAACCCATAAATTCAAATGGAGAAATCTCTTATTTGTGAATGTGTGTGTATGTGTAGAAAAGTGTGGAAAAAGGGTGATAATCCCTGTTTGGAATTTATGAGTAAACCCTCTTTTTCTTGTTTTTGGGGTTTTTATTTATATGAAAATAGGAGATGTGAAATAATACTAGATAAAAAGTATTTTAGGATATGTGAAATAAGAGAGTAAAAGTGCTTAAGTAATAAAACAAGTTATTGTAAATTTAAGAAGATTCAAAGAGAAAGGTGAGAAAAGATGGACCTTCTTGGAGACTTTGAGCTTGATCTTGAATGTTGAAAAGCATCCCTTGCGCTTGGATGATGATGGAGAGTGGTTAATTAATCAAGTTTGATGAAAGGGATGATGAAAAGTGGAAGTGAAAAATGGATTTGGAAGTTGAAATCACGCTGCCTTCGAGAGAGGTTTCTGGGATTCGTTGAGAGTGATTTTCTTATGATCTGAGCTCCCCTTGTAAATGAGGCCAAGGCCTCCTTTTATAGGCCCAGGGGTCTTCCGATCGGCATTACCATGGCACTACCTATCGGCAGGTGCCGATTGGCAGGGTCTGTGACCTGCCATTTGGTAGTGCGCTTCAGGCTTTTTCGGAAAATTGGCTGCCGAGGGAAAACCATTGGTCAGAATTGTGCATGGGGCATACCATTGGAAAATTATTTCAGAGACCTTCGAAAGTCCTTTGGACCGCTCCCAAGTTCGGGAGTTGACTTTAGGTCAAATGTGGCTCAAAAGCGTTTGTCGGTCCGCTGGACGGGGAATCGTTCGGACGCAAATGATCGTTTGTCCGCATGGTAAGTCTGAATTGCACATGGGACGGCCCATTAGAATGGTAAGGAGATGTACTTCGACATTCCAAAGAGTTTGACCCAGTTTGGGGAGTTGACTTTGATCAACCGGGCCCAAGAAGCCTTCGGTGACCTCTCAAAGTCAAACGAATCGTTCGTCCGCATGGAGAGTCGGAATCGTGCACGGGACGAACCGTTGGAAAGGTTTATTATGTCCTTCGAAGATTCATTCAGCCTCGGTCGAGCTGAATAGTTGACTTAGGTCAAACAGATCCCGGGAGCGCCCGGTGGCCTCTAGGTCGGGTTTCGGACGCAAACGGATCGTTCTTCCTCGTGGTATGTCGGAATCGAGCACGGGGCAAACCATTGGAAAGGGTATTCAGTGTTTGACTTTTGGGTCAAACTGAGCCAGGGAGTGCCCGATGGCTTCCAGGTCAGTGCTCGGGACATGACCTGGGTTTACAGTGATGAGTGGAGGTACTAGGGACCTAAGGAGAGTTAGGGGTAACAGAATGAGGTGTCTACACAAAGTCCACAACTCCAAAGTATCCATAGCGAATAAATATCCAATCATCTAAGTTGAGCGTCCATGTGGCTGGACACCTGATATAGTATATATAAGAGGGAAGAGAATATGAAAGAGAAAACAGGTCAGAGCCCGATTGTAAAAGATTTTCAAAATAGCAAGTGAATAAATGCTATAATTAGCAATTATTATATACATGTTAGATTCTCAGGCTCTCTCTTGAGGTTGTCACCTCTCATCTAGGGTGCACGCCTAACGTATCCCCAAATTATTCTAGATATTATTCCCACTTTTACTAGAATACATCACTGTGTCAACTATCCGTAGCCCTTATCTTCTAAACGTATTTTCTTCAAAACACATGTAATTGATGTATATTAGTTCAATTCTTAATATAATTAAGTGTTCTCAAACATAATTAATCTCAGATTCCACTGTCTTTCATGTCTACTTAATTCACACACTAGATAATATCACAAGTATATATATATACATTCACTCTATTATATATATACAATACTACATCCCGAAACACAATTTCGGTGCATGCATACTCTGCCATCTAGTCCCAGTACATATCGTCACTGTATAAATGACTGTTGTTTCGGTATATCCCTCGAACCACAAATATCAAACACAAGTATTGGAGGCGAACATAGTCCTAATCCTTTGGGCTATGCACATACCTACGCACCCAAATGTCCGTTCAATACCATTGTTTTCACTAATGACAAGCCAACCTAAGTCCTATGTTCTAAGGAAACAAGTCAAAAATCCCCCACAAGGCTCATCAGGATATGACTCCCCTCAACACGCAAACCCCCCGTCGATAGTAAGTAGGTTAGGTATGTCATACACATAAATCATCAAGCAATATGTATATATGTAACCTATATAATAATAGGTACACACTTGACCTATATAGCGTATTAGGAATTCATCCTACCCTTATTTCTCGAATACCACCCGTATTTGATAACTTCAATTTATTCTCATTATCATCGTATTTTATTTAGTTATCACTCACACAGTTCCTATCTTAATTCAATATATATTTTCGCGACATTAACCCAAGTCTCTCGCTCTCTTTTAATGTACCAAAAATTATTTTGAACTTACCGTGGGTCAAAAATATGATTTTCCAAACTTTGCTAGGCTAAAACAGGATTTTTAAAATCTTGTTAGAAGTCCCTGAATTCTTGTTCAAACAACATAGCAACTCGTTCAAATCACGTCGTATCTCGTTCGAACAACTTCCCAGATCGTTCAAACGACGTCTAAACAGTTCGTCCCCAACCTCAGTTTTCTGCATTTTTCTCCATTTTCTTACACCCAAACCCACATGGAATATATTCTAACAAATCGCAATTATCCCAACATCATTTATATATGTTTAAGAGTGATTATAACACATAGAAAACATCTAATTCCTTAATTTCAAGAAGGGTTTTTATCTAAATCAATATAATCCTTAAAATCGTCAAATTATATATCCACCATTTATGTTCTTCATAAAATACAGACTATAATTTTGTGATTTACAATTCAAATCATCGACTTGATAACCTCAACATGTGGATTTCTCAACGACGTGCAATACATATCCCATTATTTAATTTATTCATAATTTCAAGCCCAATTTCACAATTCTCATGGGTGAATATTAATCCAATTCTAACATGGATATTATTCTCACTAATTAGAACAAGAATTACACTTGCCTTAAGGTCTAGGTCTGATCTTTTGGAGAAGATATATGTAGGATGTCCCCTCCTCTTTTTCGATCACTTTTTCGGTGGTAATGTAAGGTGGTGCAAGGTGGTTATCCCTTGGTTTGTTCTCAAAATCTCTTCCTCTCCTTGGAAAAACCTCTCACTTCCTCAAAGTCCTTTCCTTTGTTTTTGGGTGAATGAAAGTAAGTTATTAATCTATTTACTTATATAGTAAAACCCAATTTTCATAGTTACTATTCATATCTCAAATAAAAATAACAAAATACTCCTTTGGGGTGTCCTTTTGGTTCCCAATTGACCCGAGACCTAAATTAAATCCTCAGGTAGACTTTTCTGCCTGTTTTGACCATTCTAGACTCAACGGTGCACTCGAAATGACCATTCAAATGACTTAAAAATAATTTCCCTTTTAACCCTTTTAATTTAGTACCGACATGACTCACACGCGCGTCCCGATTTAATTTCAATAATTCGCATATTATTCACTCGTGATCATGTAATCATATATTACTTTTAATCGCTAAGTAATATTCAATATCAATCACATATTACTTTATTCTCTAGTAATATTCAATCCGGATTAATAATTATTTCCAATTAATCCCCATTTTACTTTTAATTAATCTAATGTTAAAAGTCGTTAAAATTACGAGGTATTACATTGGGGTTGTTACACATGTTGTGTCAAGGGTGATTCAGGCCCAAACTTTTAACTCTTTCTATTAGGAGAAAGTGTGGGAGATCTTATCCCGATGATTTATCCTTAATTCAATTGTCTTAAATGGAGGACTGAGGTTTTAGGGGCGTTTATTTGCGCTGAAGGTTCCTAAGATACGGAAGGAAGTATTAGCGGAGGCACAATTTTCACGGTTCACTATGTATCCTGAGGGTGATAAGATATGTCGTGATATAAGAAGGCAATGTTGGTGGGTTAGCATGAAGAAAGACTCAGGTGTGCTCATGATTAAGTGTTCCACCTTCCAGCTAGTAAAGATGGAGCACCAAAGACCAATAGGGGAGTTACAACTGTTGGAGAATCCTGTTTAAAAGAGGGAAAGCATCTTCATGGATTTCATTATTGGGTTATTGAGGTCCCAAAGGGACATTATTCTTTTTGGGTCATTATCAACGGATTAATTAAAGTAAATCATTTTCTTCCAGTGTAGACGAACTACACCACAGAGCAGTATGCTTAACTCTACATCTTCATGGGGTACCACTCGATATTGTGTCCGATAGGGATAATACCTTTATTTATTCATTCTAGGGAAGTTTTAAGGAGTCTATTAGATGAAGCTAAATATGAGTATAGTGTTTCACCCCTGTACAGATGATCAGATTGAGTGGGAGAAGCATATTTTTGAGGATATGTTATGAGATTGTCTTAGATTTTAATAGGAGTTGGGACCAACACTTGAGAGTCATGGAATTTTCTTATAACAATAGTCACTAGCAAACTATTAGTATGGCACCCTACGAATAGTTGCATGGACGACAATCTTATTCTCTGAGTTATTGGTTTTAGACTGAGAACATCAAGCTATTAGGGTCGAACTGTATACGAGATACCTTAGGGAGCGGATGAAGACTACTCAGAATCGATAAAAGATTTACGCTTAAATGAGGAAACGTAAAATAGAGTTTCAGGTGAGGGATCAGGTGATTTTAAAGGTCTCCCCGATGAAGGGAGTTATGAGATTTGGGTCTAATGGGAATACGGTGTCATCCATGTATCTATGATGAGGAAGTTCTTGATCGAAGAGTTATCCTATCAACGCACCGACCTTGATGGGATGGAGTTTCTACCATATGAAATCTACGAGGAGCAACCACAATGCATTCCTGATCAGAGATAGTAGACTCCATAATCGAAGGTCCTTTCATTAGTGAGAGTACAATAAGGACATTACATTGAGGCCGAGTTTTCTTGGGGGAGAGGACGACATGAAGGAGAGGTATCCTAAGATCTTCAAGTCGGGTATATAAAAGTTAAATTTCGAGGACAAAATTCCTTGTTTAAGGGGGAGAATGTAATACCCTGTATTTTCTTTGCATTTATTTAAACTGTTGTAGTTAATTATTTAATTATATGGAGTGACATGTGATAAGTCACTTATTATATTTTTATATATTGTTATGTGATTCATAAATGTGTTACATGAATTCACCTTCTTTGGAAATCAACATAATACAAGATAATGCACTAATTAATACGTTAAGTGACTTTGTATTATGGGAAACTATAGAATGGTTAGGAACTATGTGTGCAATAACCCACTATAACTATACTCTAACTATACTCTAAATATACCTTTAGTCCCTCCAGAAGGTAATAATTCATAATAAACCCTAAGTTTTTACCAAATTATCAAAATACCTATAAAGGAAGAATTAAGTTAACTTTCCCTTTTATATACCAATTAAAACCTAACTTTCACTCAAATTTTGACCAAATGACTTATATTTTGCAGGAATATCATAACCTAATCCATTAGGTTTGACTAATTGCACATCAGCCCCTAAATTTTTACAAAGTAACATAAAAGCCCTTAATTCTATACAAAAATTATCCAAGGACCAAAATAAAAATCTAAACTTATTTAAACTTACTCCCCTAGTGACATGGGCCCAGTTGGACTGCCAACATGACATGTGTTATGTGGAGTACCATGTGAACCCATTTTCCATCCACATAAGCTTTGATGAGACTTGTGCAAACTAAGCCCCATCTTCACCTCCAAAACCACTAATCAAATCCTCTCCATAAACCCTATAAATACCCTCCTTCACCTCAGTAAAAACTCATCCCAAGTGAGACCTTTTCCAATGTAAAATTTTGAGAGTTTTTTTATTTTTGTTATTTGATGCATGAATTTTTCTTTCTTCAATTTGGTTAGGTTTTTTCATGTATATAGAATAGAATTACGCATTAACATCTGTTAGTTAATGTGTGTATGCACTGAAAAAACTCAAAAACTAGAAAACTCCATTAAAGCTTGAGCTTCAATGGTGGATTATACTTCCTCGACTTTGAACCAGTTTCAAAGTGAGGTAAGTTGAGCTTAGGTTCTTAGGAACGTAGGTGCAAGGTTTAATTGAACCAAGAACAGGTTTTGATACCACAAATAAAAGCTTAAAGTGTTTGAGTTTGGAATTTTTAGAAAATAAATTCAAGAGTTTTACTCGACCAAAATCCCTCAAACTAGTCTTGTTTTGCTACATTATCAACATAGAACAAAACCCTTATGATGCCAGAATGACAATCATAGCTTTTTGTCACTTATGTTTAGTCAAATTTTTGCCATTTTTACAAAAACTCAATAGCCCAATTTAGCCCACCAAAATCCTTGAAACCAATATGGTTGGATTCCTCTTCAAAACTTATGCAATTTTCACTCAGGAACCAACTTTAAATGGATTCCTAAAATGTTTCAAATTTAAGGTCAAAGTTTCAAAACCTTATAGTCGAAAAGTCAAAGGTTAAAGATGAGTGGGTTACGCACGCGCGAGTGAGAGTCAAACTAGGCGTGTGAATTGTTTGACTTAGCGCATGAGGGCGCGTCTCCAATTAGAAAAATCTTATATGTTTCCAAAAAAAAATTACTTTTTAATTTCGAACAAAATGGTATATTACGTTACCCTGTTTGGATCCCAGAAAAGCATTTTCTCGAGAAAACCAGTTTTAAGGTTTAAATTAAAGTTTTAATTTTACATATAACCCCCTGACCAATTTTCTAAGCATTTCAAAACACCCCAAACTTTTTCTACAAATTCTTTAGGGGAAAAAAAGCTATTTTATCTCTTCTCACTAAATCCAAATCCAAATAGAAATAAAGAAAAACATTATTTAAAAAAAAAATTATATGTTACACCCTCTTAGTTATTTTTACACTGAAACTTCTTACAATTTAGTATCCTAATGCATCACATAAGCATTCTTTTAGGCCTATATGACCTACTTATACTCTCCATGATTTCAGACTATCTAGTCAACCCCAGTGAATTAGACGCACAACCCCAGAATTCGAAAAATTAAAGTAGGTGATTTTAATTTCCGTATTAAACAAATTGATCTTATGTCTTTCGAAATTACTTATTGTTATATCACTCTGTGATAATTTTGAGCTCGTGTTTCAATTACGAACTCGCTTGCGCAGTTCATATTATTCTATATATTTATTCTCTTGATATTTCAATTATCCCAAAACACGATAAACTGTTACAGCCTATGACTTCAGTACAAGCCACTGAACTCTTTTCACCCGTAATTGTGGTATAGCCCTACAACCTACTATAATAATTGCACATTATCCTGCAATTTATGATCATTATTAATGAACCCCTAGTAGCATACCTTACAATTTAGGGATTAGACCCTGGTATACCACGGTAGTTCCAATTGGCCTGAAGTACTTTGATGTTGAGTGCCTAGTTTGTTACATAGGTATGAGTGCCACTCTAGCTAAGTGTGCCAAGCCTTTATTATTATTATTATTATTATTATTATTATTATTATTATTATTATTATTATTATTATTATTATTATTATTATTATTATTATTATTATTATTATTATTATTATTATTCCCTAACAATTTTGGGATTGCATGTCCAAGTGTATGATATGCTTTGGATGATATTGTAATGGTGTGTCGACACATTGGAAGCCTATATAATCAATAATTTATGAGTTATCTTATTTTCATTTGTGCCCTTATCTTGGGAACTTGATACACAATGTGACACCCCGCCTAATTAAATACCGGGCGATCACTCGTTTATTAAATTAAATCAAGGTAAACAGTTGGTTCATTCTCAGCATCACTGTCGATAAAAATAATTTTTCCAATTTAACACCCTAAATAATTAAGCTAAGTGTCAAAACATTTTCCATACAAAACTTTCCAAATTTTAATTAAAGAAAAAGATTTATTTTAATTAAAACAACATTTCTACAATAAAGAATCACACCACAATAAACCAAATAACATAATACATTCGTCAATCGAATGTCAACAAATGGAACTAAAACCACAAATCCATCTTGAATAAATCCCATAGAACAATACTGGAAATAAATGAAATACAAAATCCCAACAACAAATGAAATGATGAAAAGGGCGACACGTGCCCAATAAATGAGAATAATAGGAGTGGAGGCAATAACAGAAGCCGTCTACTCAAGTGACCTGCAACTCCCACCTAAGCTGCAGCTCGTTCTTCTCAAGGGATCCTAAGCAAGACGCCCCTGTGGCTGGGCACCTGAAAGTATACATATATATATACAAGAGAGAGAAAGAGAGGAAAAGAAACGGGTCAGAGCCCGAAAGTGTGTTTGATTTTAAAATACGTTAAGCAAGTATTTAAATTGATACAGGCCAATGCAAATCATATTAGTTCGACACTCTCTTGAGAAATTCTCACCTTTCTTCTAATGTGCACGCCTATCGTACTAACCTTCCCGAATAATTTAGTTTATCTTAACTTACTCATAAGTTTTCACAACCGAACGATGACAATGTTTTGAAAAGGTACTTTCAATTTGTAGCACTACTCTCATTTTAGCTTCATTAAATTATAAAGTTTCCCAGTATCTTCTCATACTTTCACAAAACAAGTATTTAATAATTTCAGTCAACAACCATGTTCTACTTATCAAATCACAGTAGGCAGTTTAAAGTTTATAACCTCATATATATATTAACTACTCGTATAATATATGTATATAACATCACCCCAACTAAACTATGGTGCGGGCATACTCTGCTATCCAATCCCCGTATCGCTCACACAAAGGGAAATACAAGTTCGGAATCACTCTCGAACTGTATTAACATATACAAAACAACGTTGAGGCGAAGCATAGATTCCAAGTCCAAGAGGTCAGTACATACCCACACGTCTCTTAGGACCGTCCGACTATCAATCTGATAGCCCGTACCTAGGATCTCTATCTTCTAGGGTACGAATCAATATCCCCCATAAAGCAACACAGGATAAGATCGTCCCAGCGCGGTAACCTCAGGGATAGCAAGTAGTGCGGGTACGTTTTTCACATGTATATAATATATGTACACACAATCATATAAATATACCCATTTCATCATATTAATATAGGTTCCTCTCGTAACCCATAGTCACAATATTTATCCTTAATTTCTCATTATTATGATTACGTATAAGGTTTCGTCTCTAACCTTAACTCGAAGGGTTTTCTCACTAGCTATGTGACACTCGTGGATTCTATCCATCCAAGTAGCAAAATCAGTAGGTAAACGTCTATTCACTATCGTAAGTATTTTGACGTAATCTCTCACTTGAATTACGTAGTTTACTCGCCCTTTAAATAATTGTCCCTAAAATACAATTATCATCTCATAATAAAGTTCTCAAAACTTAATCATATGCCCTACTGGTCTCTCCTATATCCCAAAACATTTTATTCATAAAGCCCAAAAGCTATTTCACGATGAATTATGTTCAATTAATTAAACAAGGGGAAATAAGAGTCTGCCAGGAAGGGTCGATCGATCGAGGTCTGGGGCTCGATCGATCGAAGCTCTAGGCTCGATCGATCGATCAAGCAGGTCTGCGAAATCCTACAGAAGTGCAGTTATGGGTTTTACCAAAATTCTTCACCCAAATCAATATTTCCCAACACTAATCATCCCAAAACTCCTACTACAAACATAATAACATATTTCCAGATGTTTTTAACGTTAAGCATGCGTATATCCATCATTAAACATGGTTAAACAACCCAAAATCTTATTTAATCATCAAGAACCCTAATGTTTTCTTAACTTTTGTTCTAATCAGTTTTCCCCAGAATTTCCTTCTAACATAACATCAAAAATTCGTGGGTTAATCATCTACTTCACATACTATTTCCAGAATATATTTATAATGTTTTCTACATGCAAATTCCTATCAAAATTTGGGGTTTTCTTCCATTGATTACACCCCTAATCATTCCTACACTAATATGAATATTGCACCAACGAAAATACGCAAGTTAAACACTTGCCTGGGATTTCAGAGGTCTGGTTTCCTGCTGATATTGGTGTGGTTGCGTTCTCCTCCTCGCGATATACGCGTTGGTGGTGACGGTGTTGCAATTGGTGGTGTTTTGGCCTTGAATCACCTTGAGAGCTCTCTCCTCTCTACTCCAATGGCCGTTCTAGGGTTCTGAATGTTCTAACCCTAAAAGGGTGACTTAAATGGCTGCTAAGGATGGCTGAAATTCGTGGGTTTAATTACCCTATTTTGTAAAATGACCAAAATGCCCTCCCGGGTCACTAATTAAGCCTAAAAACATCCCGAGACCCAAACTAAACCCCCGGGTACACTTTTTTGACTATCTCGACCCTTCCGAACGCGTTGGCGCACTCAAAACAACCATACGAACAACTTATAAAATATTCACTTTTATATCTCAATAATTAGTCCCGACGCGACACGGGCGCGTCCCTACTAAAATTCTCAAAATTATTATTTCATTCACTCGTGACCTATAATATAACCCATATCATATATTACTATGCTCATTAGTAATATTCGACAATTTTATATAATTACTAACTCTCGTCACGGTAATAATTATAACATAATTAATTTCTGGATTCTTATTAAATAATTCACTCTCATTAAATTTAATAAAACCCCCAAATTAATATAGCATAAAAATACGGGGTATTACACACAACTTATCTGGTTACACTTCACCATAGAATTCATTTACATATCTTTAGACTCGAGTATACCCTTAACAGTTATATGATATTTCAGTTTGTCTTCAGATTGTTAAGATATCAATATTAAATTATCTACTTGGCATGTCTGCTTAATTATTTTCCTTCCAGACAGATGATGAACCTGAGGAGGATGAGATACCTCCCACATGTTTGGAATTTTATTCTATGTTACCTCAAAAAATCTTTTCGGTTACGTACGTGTGGGCGGTAGTAGACAAGGATGGTAGTCTCCGCTGGAATATCTACACCGCATGTATGAATAATTATGTATTTCTTTTTATTTCAGACTCATCTATGTAATAAGATTCTAGGCATCCCCATAATAAAAATATTTTAATTTCTGATGCCTTCAATTTATTTGTTATATTTATTTTACTCCTTACTTACCATTAAAAATATAGAATTCGCGGATGCGACAGCATGGTATCAGAGCATCACTGAGTTTTCTTCCTATACGGGACCAAATATAAGAATCTTTCACCTATGACTTATACGATTATCATTATGAATAATTCATTTATCACATTTTGTTACTCATATTGTTTTGTAGTAATGAATATTTGGGATGATATTTATCTTGATATTCGTGATTTGACTCATGAAAAGTTTGAATGAGCAATTAAAGAGGTCGTCTATGTAAAGATTTGTCAACACATAAGGAGCATTGATCGTGACTAGGCGATTGCTACTCCTGTGATCAAACACAGACTTCTTATGGGTCTCCCGCCAAGAGATCCTCTGAAGATCTTGAAACTCTTCAATAAGCAATCCATCTCGCATGGGATGTCTTTCCGCTTAATGAAGTCATAATTACTCAACCTGACTCTCCAATCGACTATGGTTGTCTTTCTCCCCCCACTACTATCTTTACCCCCACGAATACCAGTACTTACCCATTTGATTCAGATCCCTCCGAAGCTGACCTAGATCCCGAGTTTGACCGAACGATTCCTCAAATGGCCTAAATACTAACATTGGATTATGGTCGTAAATAAATAAAATCTACAGGTGTACGTGTACAAGTAGATGAAACCCATATTCCCGAATGACTGCAGTAGATTTGAAGCACCTTATACTCTTGACTCACTTGAGTCTATATTGTATAAGTGCTCATCTAGTTTAGAAATACAAACAAAATTGAGTCTTATCCTAGAAACTAAAGAGCCTCAATCCTTCTCTATATTTTATTCCTCTTGATCTAAGGTATATTTACCAACACTCACACACATTAGTATTGAATTCATACATTGCATATTGTATATAATTGGTTATGTGTGTATTGAGTGTATTAATTTCCCTTAATTTGAATTTTAATAATTTTTTAAGAATTATTGATGATTTTTTTAAAAAAAAATTAAATTAAAATTGGTTTTAAAAGTCTTTGGGGTCTATCTGCAATTTTGAATTGATGATTCTATCTCTGGAAGTTCACTAGGGTAGAAACCGAAAGCGCTCGAGACTTCAAGGTGTTTGTGTAATTATTTTTAAAACACGCGTTTCAGTCTTACACCTGTCAGCCAGATATCGGTCCGTTTTGTGTTTCTTCTGAGAGACATAAGCCTTGATCATTTCCTTCCCTTCGATTATTTTCATCAACGATGTGCATGCGTTCTGGCTTAATCCATGTGAACCTCTCTCAAGCCAATCAAAAGCTTTTTATTCCACCGCTTCTCTTATATCGTTGGATCAAAGTCAACTGTCGAAGACTAGATCGTAGCCCTTGATTTTGAACCTCGTTCTCGAACCTTCTCAGCCCCCTATATAAGGAGCCTTACTCTCAGCCATTTAGAGACTTTTGGCCACTTCATCATTTCTAGAGTGAGAAGAGAGTAGAGAGGGAAGAGAGAAAAGAGAGAAACCAGAGAGAGAGAGAGAGAGAGAGAGTTAGAAACCCTAACCCTAAATCGTCCAAAACACCTTTCAAACCCTAACCTCTTTCATAACTAGTTATATACCAAACACAACCTTGAGTGTTTGAGAGTTTGAGAGTTTGAGAGTTGGTTTGTCAAGTTGTTTCGTGTTGTAACCTCTTTGTTTAAAGATCTTATTTTCAACTTAAACATTAAGTTTCGATCTGTGTTTCTTATTCATAGAAATCATAGATCTGAACAGTTTATGTTATATTTCACATAGATCTTAATTTATAGTTTCTCATCTTGAGAAAAATTTTGTTGATTCTTTTCTATAAACGTTTTCATACTCAAAATTAACAATAACATTTTCTGTTTCTAGTTCTTTTGAAACAAAACCTTTTACCTAGTTGGAATCGCACTTGGGGGTTTTCAATCTCAAAAATATTTTCAAAACCCTAAGATTGATGAAGATCTTGATACATCTTCTGAGCAAGATAGCCGTGGATTCTGGGTTAATATTAAAGGTCAAATAAGGTTCAAAATTTCGTAAGAAGAGAGAAACTAAAAATCACAGCATATAGATCTGATTTGTAATTTGCTAGGACTGTTTGTAAAATTAAGCTTGAGTGTGTGCATGCATGTGTTAGATCACTATCACAAACACTTACACACTACAACACTGAAAGTGTTGGTAATAAGATCTTGATACAAGAGTAGACGTGAAAACTGGAACAAAGTGAAGTTAGCAAACTGTGAGAACAACATAAACAATCAGAACTGCAGAACAGTTATAAGGACACCAGTGGGTACATTCCTAAACTTGTATAGGTCTAATTTGTGTGCATGTGTGATATATAGTTTGTAACTGTTATATTTGTTTTAGTGTATTTTTCTTTTTACTCCATAGAGGGAGTCGTGGATGTTTCCTCAGTTCGTTGTGGTTTTACCACGTTAAAAATATCTTGTCATTAATCTTTCTACATCTCCTCGTCCCTTTCTGTTTAGTGTGCCTATTTAAAACTATTTTAGTTTGGTTTTTCAAAACTTGTTAACAAATCTTAAACAGATCTCGTGCATATTTTTTAAACACATCTTGTGACTAAACGGATTTGATTTTTAGAAAAGAGTTTCTTCAAAAAATAGTTTGGAGTTACTTTAATAGTTTAATCTTGTATTAAATGGCTTTAGTAACAGTTTCTCAATTGGTATCAGAGCTATGGAAATATTTTTAAAAGATCTTGTGTTTCCGAAATTGTTTTCTTAAAATCAAAACAATGGACGAGAAAAATGAAAGATTTGATAACTTGACCAGACCCCCACTTTTTGATGGAAACAACTTTGCTTACTGGAAGGTAAGAATGGTTGCTTTCATACAAGGAACCTTGGGAGATGATGTCTGGGATATTGTTGAAAATGGATACTCTTATCCTACTAAACCAGCCACTGAAGGAAGTAATGAGAGGGTTAAGAAAGCATTAAGTGAGTTCACACAAGAAGAGAAGCAGACTTCTCGAAATAATAATAAAGGCAAGAATGCTATCTTTATGTCCATAAATGAACATGAGTTCAAAAGGATCTCATCTTGTGCCACTTATAATGAAGCTTGGGATAAACTTATCACTGCACATGAAGGTGACACTAGAGTTAAGGCTGCTAAAACTCAAATCCTTGTTTAGCAGTATAACTCACTAATTATGTCAGATTCTGAAACCTTTGATGACTTCTACATGAAATTAACTGACATTGTGACCAAACTGCATGCTAATGGGATAACTTATGACAGACATGAGATTGTATCTAAAATTCTAAGGTAGTTGCCACAAAAATTTGATAATAAAAGATATGCTATTGAGGAAATATGTGATCAAAATCCTACTCCTGAATTACTCAGTAGTAAACTTCAAACTGTGGAAATGGAATTAGAATTTAAGTAACAAATGACCCAGTCCCATAAGAAACAGACTAGTTCCAAACTGAGTTTTACCTTTAAGTTGTTGAAACATGAATTTAATATTCCCAATAATGATTCTGATGAGGAATGTGATATAGATAGTTTGGATAATCAAATTGCCTTTATGTCAAAACAATTTAAGAAAATTATCAAATTCAGAAATAAATTTGCAAACAGATAAGGCAAGCCAAAATATCCAAGTCAATCTAACTACAAACCTCATGAGAAAGGTCAAGATAGATATCACAAGGACATGAGACCCAACAATGACGTCAAGAACATTGAGTGTTTTAGATGTGGAAAACAAGGACACATAGCTCAAGACTGTAGAGTAACTGAACACTGCCAATAAACATACAAGGGCTAACATTTGCAAAATGTGGTATGATTCAAGTGATTCTGGGAATGAGGAACCTGAATCTTCTGATGTTTTTGATTCTTTCGTGTCTTTCTTTGCTAAGATAATATACAATGATGATATGCCTATGTATGAGAATGATGATAGTAACTCTACTCCTGCTGTAGTGAATTATGCTGCTACTGGTTTAGATGCTTTACTTTCTGAGAATATTATTATTTCTATCACGGGGTGTGTGAGTCAAAGGGAATGTGATAATGACGATGTCCATGGGTGCGTGAGTTCAAAAAATGAATCCTTAGGGTTCACTTCACACACTGCACTTAGTGACTCAGACACTGAAGACCTCCCTGACATTAACACTCTTTATGCAAAAACACTCAAGAAAAGCACTAGACTAGAAAAGATAGTGAAAGATCTCACTAAGAAATTAGAAGACCTAAGTCTGATGGTTAAACTTAACGCTGAAGAGTATACTACCCAATGTCTAACTTGTGAAAATGAAGTTAAAACTTTTGATCAAAAATTAAAGAATTTTATCGAAGAAAATGAAACCCTGGAGAAAAAATATAAAGGGACATTATTAGAATTGGAACAATCTAAAGAAAAGACATCAACAGTTTTCAAAAAATTTGCTAAATTTAAAAATAACTCAAAATGTTTTGATGAATTTGTTGTTGATTCCAAAACCAATTCTGATGATCGAACTGGAATAGGATTTTTCCCCAATTTGAATACTCAAACTAAAATCTTTGAACCAATAAAGTTTGTGTCAAGAGGCAAAAAACCTGTAGAAACTTGTCCAGACTTTCATTCTCTGAAAAATGAGTTTGACACAAACCAATCTAAGTTTAATATTAGGGAATCAAGTTACTCTAAGTGTGATAGTCCACCTAAGACTAAATATGTTTGCCCACTAATTAGCAACAATGATTCTGTCTTTCAAACTGTACTCCCTAGGAATAAGGTCCAACCTCAAAAATTCATCAAACCTATGCTTAGAGACTTTCCTAAAGAAATACCAACTTTGAGCAACATGTTTTGCTCTTACTGTGAATTGTATGGTCATTCCTGTGAAGGATGATACTCTAGACGTTTAGTCAAACCTGTCTCTATTACTCCTGTGTACCAAAACTTTAACTATTCTAGGAAAAGACGTAGCAATTATGTTCTTCTTAGACAACTAGACAAAAACACTAACTATAGAAGGAGAAAGACCAAACCTAAAAGATCATTTCCAAGAAGGATTATTAAACACTTTTCTAACCCAAATTCTCTCACTTTCCATCAAATTCAGCCTCATGCGCAAAACATTTTTCAATAAAATCTAATGCTCGCAAATTTTTTCAATTAAGAGCAAATAAGCGCAAAATGAAAACAAGAGTTGTTTGGGTTAGAAAAGATGAGCTATTACCCCAGATGAAGTGTAATATTGTTATTACTGCTTTAAACGCTGAACACACTCCATCTGGTTGGTATTTAGACTCTGGATGTTCAAAACATATGACTAGGGATGATACCAAACTTTTAAATAAAACCATCTTTGCTGGAGGAAAAGTTATTTTTGGTGATGGTGTATCATCTCAAATCATTGGTAAAGGAACACTCCAAGAAGAAGGATTACCTTTAATTGAAAATGTTCTTCTAGTAAAAGGTCTTAAGGAAAAACCTACTCAGTATCTCGCAATTTTCTGACTCAAATCATACTGTCACCTTTTCAAAGAATAATTGTAAATTTTAAATGAAAAAGGTGAGTGCATCATTACAGGACTCAGGACTCCAGACAATTGTTATACTGTTTAAAACAATGTTGAGGTCTCTAACATTGCCATAATGGATGACAATGAGATATGGCATAATCGTATGGGTCACATAAATTATGAAAATCTTAGTAGATTGTCGTCTCAAGAAATAGTTAAAGGGATACCTAAGATCAAACCTATTTCTAACATTATCTGTGGTTCTTGAAAAGAAGGAAAAATTGTTAAGGCTCCTCATAAGAAAGTCAAAGATATTCTTACCTCTAAACCCTTGGAGCTCATCTATATGGACCTTATGGTCCTTCTCAAACTATTAGTTTATGTGGACATAGTTACATTGTAGTTATGGTTGATGACTTTACCAGATTTACTTGGGTAGCTTTCTTAAAACAAAAGTCTGACACATTCCAAACCTTTTTGAATATTTTACTTCGAATTGAAAATGAGAAAGACTCCTAGGTAAATAGGATTCGTAGTTGTAGAGGTGGAGAATTCATAGATACTGGTGTTATAGAGTATTGTGACTATAATGGTTATAAACATGAATTTAGTGTTCTTAAGACACATCAACAGAACGGTATAGCTGAGAGAAAGAATCGTACCCTTCAAGAGATGGCACGTGTTATGACTCATGCAAAGACTTTACCCAAGTATTTTTGGGTAGAAGCCATTCGTACTGCGTGTCACATTATTAATAGGGTCTATCTTAAAAAGAATTCTAAACAAACCCCTTACGAAAATTGTTATGGGAAGAAGCCCAATCATAAATACCTTTGAACCTTTGGTAGTACGTGTTATGTCTGCAAAGACAGAGAACACTTATCCAAATTTGAGACTCGAGGAAAGAAAGCCATCCTTCTAGGATAGCTTACCGTGTTTATAACCTTCACACTAAGACCATAATGGAATCTATAGACGTAATTATAAGTGGCACTACTGTAGAGAGTAAGACTGGAGAACCAACTATTGTGGTAGAGTCTGAAAATATTTTAGAAAATGACTCACCAGAAATAGATGATTCTTTACCAATTAAGACACCTAAAGTACCTAATTGGGTTTCTAAAGACCATCCCATAGATAACGTTGTTGGTAACCCTAGTGAGCCTATTCGTATAAGATCTCAATTAAGAAACTATGCTCATTATGCATGTTTTGTTTCCCTTGTGGAACCAAATAATGTTAATGATGCATTGAATGATCCTCATTAGATTTCTGCAACGCAGGAAGAACTTCTTCAATTCGTCATTCATGATGTTTGGTTTTTTATACCTAGGCCTGATCATAAAAAGGTTATTGGCACACGTTGGATATTTAAAAATAAATCTGATGAAAATGGGATAGTCATTAGATATAAAGACAGATTAGTAGCTCAAGGATACTCTCAAATAGAGGGAATATATTTTAACGAGACTTTTGCTGCTATTACTCAATTAGAATCTGTTCGTCTTCTCTTTTCCATAGCTTGCTACTTACATTTTATGCTTTACCAAATGGATGTCAAATATGCCTTCCTTAATGGAATATTGACCGAGGAGACCTATGTAGAACAACACAAAGGGTTCATGAACCCTAAATATCCAAATCATGTCTTTCGTCTTAAGAAGGCTTTGTATGGCCTAAAACAAGCGCCAAGGGCCTAATACGAGCGCCTTTCCAAATTTCTCTTAGACAAAGGTTTTAAGAGAGGTGGAAATGATCAAACCCTTTTTGTCAAATAATTTGACAAACATATCATTATAGCTCAAGATTACGTAGACGATATCATCTTTGGATCAACTTCCCCTTCAGAAGTCAAATCCTTCTTTGAAATTATGCATAAAGAATTTCAAATGTCTCTCATGGGGGAGTTGAAATTTTTATTAGGTCTTCAAGTCAAACAAAATTCAGAAGGACTATTTGTCTCACAATCAAAATACGCATTAGAGATTATTAAGAAATTCGGTCTTGAGAGTGCAAAAGATGCTAAAACTCCCATGAGTACTACTATCAAGCTGTCTAAGGATGAAACTGGGAAATCCATAGATCCAACCCTTTATCGTAGTATGATTGGAACCTTACTATATCTTACTGCTTTGCGTCCTGATATTATGTATAATGTTTGCGTGTGTGCCCATTATCAAAACAATCCTAAAGAGATCCATTTAACTTGTGTTAAAAGAATTATCAAATACATTAAAGGCACTCTAAATTTCAAAATATGGTACACCAATGATACTCCTAGCACTATAATAGGATACACCGATGTTGATTGGGCAGGGTGTACTGACGATAGCAAGAGCAAATCAGGCACATGTTATTATATTGGTAATAATTTGGTAGGTTGGAGTAGTAAGAAACAAAACTGCACTTCTTTATCCACTGTTGAATCTAAATACATAGCCGCTGGCAGTTGTTGTGCTCAATTACTTTGGCTTAAGCAAATGCTAAGTGATTATGGTATTAAAGAAGAACAATTACATCTCTACTATGATAATCAAAGCACGATCAACATCTCTAAAAATCTTGTTTAACACTAGTGAACAAAACACATAAAAATAACGCATCACTTTATTCGCGAACTAGTTGAGACTAAGGAATTTGAAATCAAATATCTTCCTACTAATTTGCCATTCACATATATGTTTACCAAACCTTTGGATTATAATAGGTTTATTGCCTTGCGTAAATCAATTGGAATGGTTTGTGCTGAATAAACTCTTGGATTTACCTAATTTTTCCCTTTGTCCATTTGAGACAAAATGGGGGAGAAATTTGAGTCTTATAAGAATTCATTTAATTTGTGCATATTCTAAACAGCTTGATCTTAGTGATTATTTGTAGGATTTTTTACAGTTATTCTCTGCTATGTTCAAAGTTGTAATAGGGTAATGAATTGTATTTAGTTGAGTTATGTAATTTTCTGTTCTAGGAAATGGGTAGATATAATTTTTGTATAGGAATAGGTTTCTCCTTCTTTTTCGTTTCCCTATGAGTCCAAGTTGACTTAAAGGAGATTTTGCCTCATATTTCCAAAGGGGGAGATTGAAGCACCTTATACTATTGACTCACTTGAGTCTATATTGTATAAGTGCTCATCTAGTTTGGAAATATAAACAAAATTGAGTCCCATCCTAGAAACCAAAGAGCCTCAATCTTTCACTACATTTTATTCCTCTTGATCTAAGGTATATTTACCAATACTCACACACATTAGTATTGCATTCATACATTGCATATTTTATATAATTAGTTATGTGTGTATTGAGTGTATTAATTCCCTTAATTTGAATTTTAATAATTTTTTGGGAATTATTAATGATTTTTTAAAAACAATTTTTTAAATTAAAATTGGTTTTAAAAGTCTTTGGGGTTTATCTGCAATTTTGAATTGATGATTTTGCCTCTGGAAGTTCACTAGGGTAGAAACCAAAAGCGCTAGAGACTTCAAGGTGTTTGTGTAATTATTTTTAAAACACGCATTTCAGCCTTACACATGTCAGCCAGATATCGGTCCATTTTGTGTTTCTTCTGAGAGACAAAAGCCTTGCTCATTTCCTGCCCTTGGATTGTTTTAATCAACGATCTGCATGTGTTCTGGCTTAATCCCTGTGAACCTCTCTCAAGCCAATCAAAAGTTTTTTAATCCACCGCTTATCTAATATCGTTGGATTAAAGTCAAATGCCGAAGACTAGATCATAGCCCTTGATTTTGAACCTCGTTCTCGAACCTTCTGAGCCCCCTATATAAGGAGCCTTACTCTCAGCCATTTGGAGAGAGAAACCAGATAGAGAGAGAGAGAGTTAGAAACCCTAACCCTAAATCGTCCAAAACACCTTTCAAACCCTAACCACTTTGATAACTAGTTATATACCAAACACAACCTTGAGTGTTTAAGAGTTTGAGATAGTTTGTCAAGTTTTTTCGTGTTGTAACCTATTTGTTTTAAGATCTTGTTTTCAACTTAGACATTAAGTTTCGATCTGTGTTTCTTATTCATAGGAATCAGAGATCTGAACAGTTTATGTTATATTTCACATAGATCTGCATTTATAGTTTCTCATCTTGAGAAAACTTTTGTTGATTCATTTCTGTAAGTGTGTTTATGCTCAAAATCAACAGTAACATTTTTTGTTTCTAGTTCTTTTGAAACAAAACCTTTGACCTAGTTGGAATCGCACTTGGGGGTTTTCAATCTCAAATTTTTTTTCAAAACCCTGAGATTGATTAAGATCTTGATACGTCTTCTGAGCATGATAGCCGTGGATTCTGGGTTAATATTAAAGGTCAAATAAGGTTCAAAGTTTCCTAAGAAGAGAGAAACTGAAAATCATAGCATATAGATCTGATTTGTAATTTTCTAGGACTGTTTATAAAAATAAGCGTGAGTGTGTGCATGCATGTGTTAGATCACCATCACAGACACTTACACACTACAACACTGAAAGTGTTGGTAATAAGATCTTGATATAGCAGTCAATGTAAAAATTGGAATAAAGTGAAGTTAGCAAACTGGGAGAACAACATCAACAATCAGAAGTGCACAACAGTTATAAGGACACCAGTGGGTGCATTCCTAAACTTGTATAGGTTCGATTTGTGTGCATGTGTGTTAGTAATTGTTATATTTGTTTTAGTGGATTTTTCTTTCTACTCCGTAGAGGCATTCGTTGATGTTTCCTCAGTTGGTTGAGGATTTACCACGTTAAAAATATCTTGTCATTAATCTTTCTACATCTCCTCATCCCTTTTTGTTTAGTGTGCTTATTTAAAACTATTTTAGTCTGTTTTTTCAAAACTTGTTAACAAATCTTAAACAGATCTCATGCATATTTTTTAAACACATCTTGTGACTAAACTGATTTGATTTTTAGAAAAGAGTTTCTTCAAAAAATAGATTGGAGTTACATAAATAGTTTAATATTGTATTAAATGGCTTTAGTAACAGTTTTTCAATTGGTATCAGAGCTTTGGAAATATTTTTAAAAGACCTTGTGTTTCTGAAATTATTTTCTTAAAATCAAAACATTGGACGAAAAAAATGAAAGATTTGGTAACTTGACCAGACCCCCACTCTTTGATGGAAACAACTTTGCTTACTGGAAGGTAAGAATGGTTGCTTTCATACAAGGAACCTTGGGAGATGATGTCTAGGATATTATTGAAAATGGATACTCTTATCCTACTAAACCAGCCACTGAAGGAAGTAATGAGAGGGTTAAGAAAGCAATAAGTGAGTTCACACAAGAAGAGAAGCAGACTTCTCGAAATAATAACAAAGGCAATAATGTTATCTTTATGTCCATAAATGAACATGAGTTCAAAAGGATCTCATCTTGTGCCATTTCTAAGGAAGCTTGGGATACACTGATCACTGCACGTGAAGGTGGCACTAGAGTTAAGGCTGTTAAAACTCAAATCCTTGTTTAGCAGTATAACTCACTAATTATGTCAGATTCTGAAACCTTTGATGACTTCTACATGAAATTAACTGACATTGTGACCAAACTGCATGCTAATGGGATAACTTATGACAGACATGAAATTGTATCTAAAATTCTAGGGTAGTTACCACAGAAATTTGATAATAAAAGATATGCTATTGAGGAAATGTGTGATCAAAATCTCACTCCTGAATTACTCAGTAGTAAACTTCGAACTGTGGAAATGGAATTAGAATTTAAGAAACAAATGACCCAGTCCCATAGGAAACAGACTAGTTCCAACCTGAGTTTTACCTCTAAGTTGTTGAAACCTGAATTTAATATTCCCATTAATGATTCTGATGAGGAATGTAATATAGATAGTTTGGATAATCAAATTGCCTTGATGTCAAAACAATTTAAGAAAATTGTCAAATTTAGAAATAAATTGGCAAACAGACAAGGCAAGCCAAATTATCCAAGTCAGTCTAACTAAAAACATCATGAGAAAGGTCAAGACGAACATCACAAGGACATGAGACCCAACAAAGACGTCAAGAACATTGAGTGTTTTAGATGTGGAAAACTAGGACACATAGCTCAAGACTGTAGAGTGAAACTGAACACTGCCAATAAACATACTAGGGCTAACATTTGCAAAATGTGGGATGATTCAAGTGATTTTGAGAATGAGGAACCTGAATATTCTGATGTATTTGACTATTGCATGTCTTTCTTTGCTAAGATAATATACAATGATGATATGCCTACGTATGAGAATGATGATAGTAACTCTACTCCTGCTGTTGTGAATCATTCTGCTACTGGTTTGGATGCTTTACTTTCTGAGAATATTGTTAGTTCTCTCACGGGGTGTGTGAGTCAAAGGGAATGTGATAATGACGATGTCCATGGGTGCGTGAGTTCAAGAAATGAATCCTTAGGGTTCACTTCACACACTACACTTAGTGACTCAGACACTGAAGACCTCCCTGACATTCACACTCTTTATGCAAAAACTCTCAAGAAAAGTACTAGACTAGAAAAGATAGTGAAAGATCTCACAAAATTAGAAGACCTGAGTCTGATGGTTAAACTTAACGCTGAAGAGTATACTACCCAATGTCTAACTCATGAAAATGAAGTTAAAACTTTTGATCAAAAATTGAAGAATTTGATCGAAGAAAATGAAACCCTGGAGAAAAAATATAAAGGGACATTATTAGAATTGGAACAATCTAAAGAAAAGACAGCAACAGTTTTTAAAAAATTTGCTAAATTTAAAAATAACTCAAATTGTTTTTATGAATTTGTTGTTGATTCCAAAACCAATTCTGATGATCGAACTGGAATAGGATTTTTCCCCAATTTGAATACTCAAACTAAAATCTTTGAACCAATAAAGTTTGTGTCAGGAGGCAAAAGACCTGTAGAAACTTGTCCAGACTTTCATTCTCTGAAAAATGAGTTTGACAAAAACTAATCTATGTTTGATATTGGGGAATCAAGTTACTCTAAGTGTGAAAGTCCCTATTAGGAACAATGATTATGTCTTTCAAACTGTACTCCCTAGGAATAAGGTCCAACCTCAAAAATTCATCAAAGCTATGCTTAGAGACTTTCCTAAAGAAATACCAACTTCGAGCAACCTGTTTTGCTCTTACTGTGACTTGTATGGTCATTCCTTTGAAGGATGCTACTCTAGACGTTTAGCCAAACCTGTCTCTATTACTCCTGTGTGCCAAAACTTTAACTATTCTAGGAGAAGCCGTAACAACTATGTTCTTCCTAGACAACTAGACAAAAACACTAACTATAGAAGGAGAAAGACCAAACCTAAAAGATCATTTCCAAGAAGGATTCTTAAACACTTTTCTAAACCAAATTCTCTCACTTTTCATAAAATTCAGCCTCATGCGCAAAACATTTTTCAACAAAAATCTAATGCTCGCAAATTTTATCAATTAAGAGTAAATAAGTGCAAAATAAAAACAAGAGCTGTTTGGGTTAGAAAAGACGAGCTATTATCCCAGATGAAGTGTAATATTGTTATTACTGCTTTAAAAGATGAACACACTCCATCTGGTTGGTATTTAGACTCTGGATGTTCAAAACACATGACTGGGGATGATACCAAACTTTTAAACAAAACCAGCTTTGCTGGAGGAAAAGTTATTTTTGATGATGGTGTATCATCTCAAATCATTGGTAAAGGAACACTCCACGAAGAAGGATTACCTTTACTTGAAAATGTTCTTCTAGTAAAAGGTCTTAAGGCAAACCTACTCAGTATCTCACAATTTTGTGACTCAAATCATATTGTCACCTTTTCAAAGAATAATTATAAAATTTTAAATGAAAAAGGTGAGTGCATAATTACAGGACTCAGGACTCCGGACAATTGTTATACTTTTTAAAACAATGCTGAGGTCTCTAACATTGCCAGAATGGATGACAATGAGATATGTCATAATCGTATGGGTCATATAAATTACGAAAATCTTAGTAGATTGTCGTCTCAAGAAATAGTTAGAGGGATACCTAAGATTAAACCTATTTCTAACATTGTTTGTGGTTCTTGTCAATAAGGAAAAATTGTTAAGGCTCCTCATAAGAAAGTCGAAGATATTCTTACCTCTAAACCCTTGGAGCTCATCCATATGGACCTTATGGGTCCTTCTCGAACTGTTAGTCTCTGTGGACACAGTTAAATTCTAGTTATTGTTGATGACTTTACCAGATTTACTTGGGTAACTTTCTTAAAACAAAAGTCTGACACATTCCAAACCTTTTTGAAGATTTTACTTCGAATTGAAAATGTGAAAGACTCTCAGGTAAATAGGATTTGTAGTGGTAGAGGTGAAGAATTCATAGATACTGGTGTTATAGAGTATTGTGATTATAATGGTTACAAACATGAATTTAGTGTTCTTAAGACACCTCAACAGAACGGTATAGCTGAGAGAAAGAATCGTACCCTTCAAGAGATGGCACGTGTTATGATTCATGCCAAGACTTGACCCAAGTATTTTTGGGTAGAAGCCATTCGTACTGCGTGTCACATTATTAATAGGGTCTATCTTAGAAAGAATTCTAAACAAACTCCTTACGAATTTTGGTATGGGAAGAAGCCCAATCGTAAATACCTTAGAACCTTTGGTAGTAGGTTTTATGTCTGCAAAGACAGAGAATACTTATCCAAATTTGAGACTCGAGGAGATAAAGCCATCTTTCTAGGATACTCTCCTAACAGTAGAGATTACCGTGTTTATAACCTTTGCACTAAGACCATAATGGAATTCATAAACGTAATTATAAGTGCCACTACTGTAGAGAGTAAGACTGGAGAACCAACTATTGTGGTAGAGTCTGAATATATTTTAAAAAAAGACTCACCGGAAATAGATGATTCTTTACAAATTGAGACACCTAAAGTACCTAATTGGGTTTCTAAAGACCATCCCATAGATAACGTTGTTGGTAACCCTAGTGAGACTGCTCGTACAAGATCTCAATTAAGAAACTATGCTCATTATGCATGTTTTGTTTCCCTTGTGGAACCAAATAATGTTAATGATGCATTGAATGATCCTCGTTGGATTTCTGTTATGCAGGAATAACTTCTTCAATTCGTCATTCATGATGTTTGGTTTCTTATACCTAGGCCTGATCGTAAAAAGGTTATTAGCACACGTGGGACATTTAAAAATAAATCTGATGAAAATGGGATAGTCATTAGAAATAAAGCCAGATTAGTAGCTCAAGGATACTCTCAAATAGAGGGAATAGATTTTAACGAGACTTTTGCTCCTGTTACTCGATTAGAATTTGTTCATCTTCTCTTTGCCATAACTTGCAACTTACATTACGCTTTACCAAATGGATGTCAAATCTGCCTTCCTTAATGGAATATTGACTGAGGAGACCTATGTAGAACAACCAAAAGGGTTCATTAACCTTAAATATCCAAATCATGTCTTTCGTCTTAAGAAGGCTTTGTATGGCCTAAAACAAGCACCAAGGGCCTGGTATGAGCGCCTTTCCAAATTTCTCTTAGACAAAGGTTTTAAGAAAGGTGGAAATGATCAAACCATTTTTGTCCAACATTTTGAAAAACAAATCATTATAGCTCAAGTTTACGTAGACGGTATCATCTTTGGATCAACTTCCCCTTCAAAAGTTAAATCCTTTTCTAAAATTATGGATAAAGAATTTCAAATGTCTCTCATGGGGGAGTTGCAATTTTTTTAGGTCTTCAATTCAAACAAAATTTAGAAGGATTATTTGTCTCGCAATTAAAATACGCATTAGAGATTATTAAAAAATTCGGCCTTGAGAATGCAAAAGATGCTAAACCTCCCGTGAGTACTACTGTCAAGCTGTCTAAGGATAAAACTAGGAAATTCGTAGATCCAACCCTTTATCGTAGTATGATTGAAACCTTACTATATCTTACTGCTTCGCGTACTGATATTATGTATGTTTTTTGCATGTGTGCCCGTTATCAAAACAATTCTAAAGAGAGCCATTTAACTTGTGTTAAAAGAATTATCAAATACATTAAAGGCACTCTAAATTTAGGACTATGGTACACCAATGATACTCTTAGAACTATAATAGGATACACCGCTGTTGATTGGGCAGGGTGTACTAACGATAGCAAGAGCACATCAGGCGCATGTTATTATATTGGTAATAATTTGGTAGGTTGGAGTAGTAAGAAACAAAACTTCACTTCTTTATCCACTGCTGAGTCCGAATACATAGCCGCTGGCAGTTGTTGTGCTAAATTACTTTGGCTTAAGCAAATGCTAAGTGATTATGGTATTAAAGAGGAACGATTACATCTCTACTGTGATAATCAAAGCGCGATCAACATCTCTAAAAATTCTGTTCAACACTCGCGAACAAAACACATAAAAATAAGGCATCACTTTATTCGCGAACTAGTTGAGACTAAGGAATTAGAAATCAATTATCTTCCTACTGATTTGCAACTCGCAGATATGTTTACCAAACCTTTGGATTATAATAGGTTTATTGCCTTGTGTAAATCAATTGGAATGGTTTGTGCTGAATAAACTCTTGGTTTTACCTAATTTTTCCCTTTGTCCATTTGAGACAAAATGGGGGAGAAATTTGAGTCTTATAAGAATTCATTTAATTTGTACATATTCTAAACAGCCCGATCTTAGTGATTATTTATAGGATTATGTACAGTTATTCTCTGTTATGTTCAAAGTTGTAATAGGGTATTGAATTGTACTTAGTTGAGTTATGTAATTTTCTGTTCTAGGAAATGGGTAGATATAATTTTTGTATAGGAATAGGTTTCTCCTTCTCTTTTTTATTTTCCTACGAGTTCAAGTTGACTCAAAGGAGATTTTGTCTCATATTTCCAAAGGGGGAGATTGAAGCACCTTATACTATTGACTCACTTGAGTCTATATTGTATAAGTGCTCATCTAGTTTGGAAATAGAAACAAAATTGAGTCCCATCTTAAAAACCAAAGAGCCTCAATCTTTCTCTACATTTTATTCCTCTTGATCTAAGGTATATTTATCAACACTCACACACATTAGTATTGCATTCATACATTGCATATTGTATATAATTGGTTATGTGTGTATTGAGTGTATTAATTTCCCTTAATTTGAATTTTAATAATTATTTGGGAATTATTAATGATTTTTTAAAAACAATTTTTTAAATTAAAATTGGTTTTAAAAGTCTTTGGGGTCTATCTGCAATTTTGAATTGATGATTCTATCTCTGGAAGTTCACTAGGGTATAAACCAAAAGCGCTAGTGACTTCAAGGTGTTTGTGTAATTTTTCTTAAAACACGTGTTTCACCCTTACACATGTCAGCTAGAAATCGGTCCGTTTTGTGTTTCTTCTGAGAGATATAAGCCATGCTCATTTCCTGCCCCTGGATTGTTTTAATCAACGATCTGCATGCGTTCTAGCTTAATCCCTGTGAACCTGTCTTAAGCCAATCAAAAGCTTTTTAATCCACCGCTTCTCTTATATCGTTGGATCAAAGTCAACTGCCGAAGACTAGATCGTAGCCCTTGATTTTGAACCTCACTCTCGAACCTTCTCATCCCCCTATATAAGGAGCCTTACTCTCATCCATTTAGAGACTTTTATCCACTTCGTCATTTCTAGAGTGAGAAGAGAGTAGAGAGAGAAGAGAGAAAAGAGAGAGAAACCAGAGAGAGAGAGAGAGAGAGAGAGAGTTAGAAACCCTAACCCTAAATCATCCAAAACACCTTTCAAACCCTAACCTCTTTCATAACTAGTTATATACCAAACACAACCTTGAGTGTTTGAGAGTTGTTTTATCAAGTTGTTTCGTGATGTAACCTCTTTGTTTAAAGATCTTGTTTTCAACTTAAACATTAAGTTTCGATCTGTGTTTCTTATTCATAGAAATCATAGATCAGAACAGTTTATGTTATATTTCACATAGATCTGCATTTATAGTTTCTCATCTTGAGAAAACTTTTGTTGATTCTTTTCTATAAATGTTTTCATACTCAAAATCAACGATAACATTTTCTGTTTCTAGTTCTTTTGAAACAAAACCTTTGACCTAGTTGGAATCGCACCTGGTCGTTTTCAATCTCAAAAATATTTTCAAAACCCTGAGATTGATTAATATCTGAATACGTCTTCTGATCAAGATAGCCGTGGATTATCGGTTAATATTAAAGGTCAAATAAGGTTTAAAATTTCCTAAGAAGAGAGAAACTGAAACTCACAACATATAGATCTGATTTGTAATTTGCTAGGACTATTTGTAAAAATAAGCGTGAGTGCGTGCATGCATGTGTTAGATCACTATCACAAACACTTACACACTACAACACTGAAAGTGTTGGTAATAAGATCTTGATACAAGAGTCGACATGAAAACTGGAACAAAGTGAAGTTAGCAAACTGGGAGAACAACATCAAAAATCAGAACTGCAGAGTAGTTATAAGGACACCAGTGGGTACATTCCTAAACTTGTATAGGTCTGATTTGTGTGCATGTGTGTTATATAGTTTGTAACTATTATATTTATTTTAGTGGATTTTTTTTTACTCCGTAGAGGGAGTCGTGGATGTTTCCTCAGTTGGTTGAGGTTTTACCACGTTAAAAATATCTTGTCATTAATCTTTCTATATCTCCTTATCCCTTTCTATTTAGTGTGCTGATTTAAAACTATTTTAGTTTTGTTTTTCAAAACTTGTTAACAAATCTTGAACAGATCTCGTGCATATTTTTTAAACACATCTTGTGACTAAACTGATTTGATTTTTAGAAAAGAGTTTATTCAAAAAGCAGTTCGGAGTTACTTAAATAGTATAATCTTGTATTAAATGGCTTTAGTAATAGTTTTTCAAGATTAAACTAATAATTCTTTTGTTTTTGTTAAGCGTACTTTTGTTATAAAATAGGTTTAACCGCTAGGTAATCTTCTTTGTGCTTTTTATCTTATGTAGTACTATGTAACCAATGCGATATAACATAACAATTATGTTGTATTATCTCTACTTGTAATTTATTTTGTGATACATTGTTTGTATAGGATGGTTAACACTCGAAAACTTCCAGTGAAACTCATGAGGAACGATTTATTCCACAAATGTATGATCTAACTACCACCAATAAAGGAACTTTACGTTTTCTACTAGAATTAGCTATATTAACCCAGTGATAACAAAATATGCCTCCACCCCTGGTTAATAATGACCTATAAGAATAAACTTGGAGAATGAACTCCCTTAAAGAATTTTTTAGAAAAAAAACCATCATTCTTTGGGAAACCCGGTGCGGTTGAAGTGGAAAGATGGATCTGTTAAACACTTAAAGTACTTAACAGGGTAGGCATTAGCCATGAACTTAGGGTAATATTGTCTTCATACCTATTCGAAGAAGAAGAAGATTTATGATGGCAGTTTATTTTACGTTCCCAAAATTTGAATGAACTAACCTGGGAGAAGTTTGAAGAAATCTTCTTCAACAAGTACTTTTTCGAATCCATAAGTGATCAGATAACCATAGATTTCCTAATCCTATAACAACAACATGACTGCAGCCCAGTATGAGGCTAAGTTCACCGAATTATCCCGATTTGCTCAGGAATATGTTGAGAGAGAATCCAAAAGGTGCAAGCATTTTGAATGAGGCTTATGCCCAATCATCAAACCCTCCATCATTACTTTACAAGTTCGAGAGTTTAAACAAATTATCGAAATAGCCTCTTTTATATAAAAACACCTTGCCTCTACTAACACAACTCCAATCTTTACTCCCTCCCGAAATCCCTATGTTATTAGGAACCAGCCTAATCAACGAGGTCATTCTTATAACAAGCCCAAGGATGGGCAAGTATTCAATCAGATTCAGCATAGTCATATTAGACCTTTGATGTGTTTTCATGAATGCAACCAGGTAGGACATCTTAGACCTCAATGCCCTATTCTACACATGCCTCCTCCTTCTACTTCCCTTAATATTATCAAATCTCCTGTGAATAATCCAACCAATAACTCTAACCATTCATCATAATAAAATCCCCGTGAAAGAAAGCAAGAACCACTCAATAAGAACCAAGGTTGAAATTCCTCCTTTCTCCCGACGAAAATCCAAATTACCACAGTTTGATCGAAGGTAATCTTCCTTTTTATAATATTTTTGCACGTATATTATTTGATTATGGATATACATATTCTTTCATTAGTCGTTCATATATAACTCTTCTGTAATTATCCACTAGTCCATTAGCTCACCCTTTTACTATAGGAATGCCAACAGGAAAGATGGCCATTTTTTATAGGATTTGTAAACATCACACTTTATATTTTTGGAATCAAGACATTAACAATATATTTAATAGTCCTCAATTTAATGGAGTTTGATTTAATGATAGGAATGGACATTTTGTCCCTGAACTTTTCTCACATTGACAGTTATGCGAAGACGATGGTATTCAAACCACCCTATCAAATCTCATTTCATTGTCAAGGACAAAATCCCCACCAACCTCTACTTTTTCAGATAAGTGAAAAATAAACCTCCTCCCTTTTTAACATCTTGACCGGTTATAAAGATGTGTTTCCCAAAGATTTACCCAGAATACCCCCACCTTGAGAAATTGAATTTTTACAATATGTTGTCAAATACCTCCTTTATATCAGTACCCCCTTATCATATGGCTCCTTTAGAATTGCGAGAACTTCGAATACAACTGGACGACCTACTCAATAAAGGATTTATACGCCCCCAGTACCTCACCTTTTGGAGCTCTAGTGTTATTCATGCAAAAGAAAGATGGATCTTTTCGGTTATGTATCGATTACAGAAAATTGAATCAAGTGACCATCAAGAATAAATATCCATTGCCCAGGATAGGTGATTTGTTTCACCAGTTGCGAGGGTCAAAGATATTTTCAAATGTTGATTTAGGATCTGGATATCACCAACTTTGTGTTAAGGAAGAAGACATACCCAAAACCATTTTTTGGACACGATATGACATTTTGAATTCTTAGTCATGTCTTTTGGTTTAACCAATTACCCCATTGCCTTTATGAACCTAATGCATAGAATATTTTGCCCTTGCCTAGATCAATTTGTGATCGTCTTTAAAGATGACATATTAATTTATTCCAAGGCTAGGAAAAAACACGAAGAACACCTATGTATAGGGTTGGAAACCCTTTGTAATTATGCGTTTTACGCAAAACAGAGTAAATGCAATTTCCTCATGAAAGAGGTAAAGTTACTTGACCATGTAGTTACTGAAGTAGGTATACAAATAGACCCAACCAAATCCAAAGCAGTATTTAAATGGCCTTAACCCACCACCATTATAGAATTATGTAGCTTTAAGGACTTCCCATATATTATCGACAGTTTGTGGAAGGATTTTCACGAATTTCCCTACCTTTAATGAAGTTGACTAGAAAAGATGTTCAATTTCTATGGACCTCCGAATGCGAGCAAGCATTTCGTACCTTAAAGGAAAAATTAACCACCGCCCCCATCTTAACCACTCGTTCCAGTAATATCAGCTACGATGTTTATATCGATGCTTCTCGATAAGTACTCAATTGTGTATTGATGCAACAAGGGAAAGTTATCGAGTAAGGATCACGAAAATTGAAAATTCATGAGTGTAACTATCCAGTACACAACATGGAATTAGCAGCAGTATTCTTTGCCTTGAAAATATAGAGATGTTATCTGTATGGAGAAGAATTTTTGGTATTTTCTAATCATAAGATTCTTAAGTACATATTCACATAAAAGTATCTCAACCTTCGGCAAACATGGTGAAAATAATTCTTAAAGGATTATAAGTTTAAATTACTCTACCATCCCAAAAAAGGTAATGTAGTCGTTGATGCCTTAAGTGACAAAGCTCAGGAAAACCTCCATAGTATGTTTGTATTCTTATAAACTATTGGAGATTATAATCTACAAAATAAACCCCTCCAAGACCCAAGTTATTGTGTGTAACATTATCGCCAACCCCATTCGGCCTAAGAAAATCACTGACCTCCAAGACCAAGATGAATTTTTGCATTCCCATAAGCAAAAAATTCAAAACAACCTCCCCAGAAAAGATTGGACTTTAGACCCCAAACGTGGGTTATAATTCAGAAATCGAGTATGTGATCCTCTCATAGCCTCATTACGAGAGTAAAATCTACAGGAAACTTACCATTTTAAATTTATGATTCACCCTAGAAGCAACAAAATGTATCAAACCCTTGAGCAACATTATTGGTGGCCCGGTATGAAGAAAGATATTATACACTTCGTAGTAAAGTGTTTAACCTTCCAACAAGTGAATATTGAACATCAAAACCCCAGGGGTTTACTCCAACCACTCCCCATTACAGAATGGAAATAGGATCATATAACCATGGACTTTGCCAGCGAATTACCCCGGACTTCTCAAGGATGCAATACAATATGGGTTATCGTCGATCGTCTTACAAAATCTGCCCATTTTCTACCAACCAGATACACCAATTCCTTCCAATGACTAAGCGAACTTTACATCAAGGAAATTATTAGTCTTCATGGTGTACCTATTTCCATTGTATCCATTCGAGACCCCAAATTTATTGAAATATTTGGCCATCCTTACAAATCTCCTTAGGAACTAAACTCTACCTAAGCACTGCTTTTCATCATCAAAACGACGGACAATCTAAACGAGTAATTCAAACTCTGTAAGATGTGTTACGAGCCTGCACGTTAGACTTTCCCGATTCATGGAATAATCATATTGCCTTGATCAAATTTTCATACAGTAACAGTTATCAGGCCAGTATTCAAACCACTCCCTATGAAGCCCTTTATGGACGACCCTGCCATTCTGGAATAAATCAGGAGAAAATCACACTCAGACCCGAGATCATCATCGAAACCATATAAAAGATACACCTTATTCGAGAAAGATTGCATTCATCTGAGTGTCGACAAAAAAGTTCTACCGTCACCCGTTGAAAACCCTTATAATTCTAAATAAATAACTAAGTATTCTTACGAGTATCTCTAAGGAAAGGGATAATTCCATTTGGAAAAAGAGAAAAATTAGCACCTCGCTACGTTGGTCCCTTTAGAATCATTGAACTTATTAGACCAATAGAATAATATCAGGAATTACCTCCCGAATTATCCAATCTCCATGGCATGTTTCATGTTTTGTAATTGCAAAAATATAACTCTGACCCGAGTCACATGATTAATTAGAAGAATATGACAGTTTAATCAAACCATAAATTTGAGGAAATTCCTATTCAGATTCTCAATCGATAAGAAAAATTTCTTCAACGTAAAACCATCCCATTAGTAAAAGTTCTTTGGCGACACCACAGAGATGAAGAATCAACATGGGAAACATAAGACATTATGAGATAATAATACCCCGCGCTTTTTCCAAGTAATTTTGAGGACAAAATTTTTTTAGGTGGAAAGAATGTAACAACCCACTCTAAATATACCTTTAGTCCCTCTAGAAGGTAATAATTCTAAATAAACCCTAAGTTTTTACCAAATTACCAAAATACCCCTAAGGGAAGAATTAAGTTAACTTACCCTTTTATATACCAATTAAAACCCAACTTCCACCCAAAGTTTGACCAAATGACTTATATTTTGTAGGAATATAATAACCAAGTCCATTAGGTTTGAATAATTTCACATAAGTCCCTAAAATTTTACAAAGTAACTTGAAAGCCCTTAATTCTATACAAAAACTATCCAAGTACCTAAACCAAAACCCAACCTTATTTAAACTTACTCCCCTACAAACATAGGCCCAGGTGGACTGCCAACATGGCATGTGCCATGTGGAGTACCATGGGTACCCATTTGCCATCCACAAAAGCTTTGACGAAACTTGTGCAAACTCAGCCCCATTTTCACCTCCAAAATCACCAATCAAATCCTCTCCACTAACCCTATAAATACCCTCCTTCACCTCAGTAAAAACTCATCCCAACTGAGATCTTTTCCAACGTAAAATTTTAAGATATTTTGCATTTTCGTTAATTTATGCATGAATGTTTGTTTCTTCAATTTGGTTATCTTTCTGCATGTATATAGAATAGAATTATGTGTTTACATGTGTTAATTAACATGTATATGCACTTAAATAGCTCAAAAACCAGAAAACTCCATTAAAGCTTGAGCTTCAATGGTAGATATTGCTTCCTTGACTTCGAACCGATTTCAAACTGAGGTAAGTTGAGCTTAGGTTCTTATGAACCTAGGTGCAAGGTATAATTGAACCAAGAACAGGTTTTGGTATCTTAAATCAAATCTTGAAGTTTTCAGGCCTGGAAGTTTGAGAAAATAAATCATAGAGTTTTACTTGACCAAAATCCCTCAAACTAGGCTTGTTTTGCTACATTTTTAACATAACACAAAACACTTATGATGCCAGAATGACAATCATAGATTTCAGCCACTTATGTTTAGTCAAATTTTTACTATTTTTACAAAAACTTAATAGCTCAATTTAGCCCACCAAAATCCTTGAAACCAATATAGTTGGATTCCTCTTCAAAAGTTATGCAATTTTTATCAGGAACCAACTCAAATGGATTCCTAAAATGTTTCAAATTTAAGTTCAAAGTTTCAAAACCATAAAGCTAAACAGTCGAAGGTTGAAGATGAGTGGGTTACACACATACGAGTGAGAGTCAAAGCAGGCATGTGAATTGTGTGACTTAGCGCGTGACGACACGTCTCCAATCAGAAAAATCTAACTTTTTTTACAAAAAAAATATTATTTAAATTCTGAACAAAATTGTATATTACATCACCCTATTTGGATCCTCGAAAATAATTTTCGCGAGAAAACTAGTTTTAAAGTTTTAATTTAAGTTTTAATTTTACACACAACCCCGTGACAAATTTTCCAAGTATTTCAAAACATCCCCAAACTTTTTCTACAAATTCTTTAGTTCAAATAAAGATATCTTGTCTCTTGTCACTAAATCCAAATCCAATTAGAAGTAAAGAAAAACATTATTCTAAAAAATTAAAATTATGTATTACACCCTCTTAGTTATTTTTACACAACTTCTTACAATTTAGTAATCCTACTGCATCATATGAGAATTCATTTAGGCCTATATGACCTACTTATATTCTCCATGATTTCAGACTATCCAGTCAACCCCAGTGAATTAGACGCACAAATCCGAAATTCAAAAATTCAAAGTAAATGATTTTAATTTCAATATAAAATAAATTGAGCTTATGTCTTTCGAAATTACTGATTGTTATATCACTCTGTGATCATTTTGAACTCCTGTTTCAATTATTAACTCATTTTTGTAGTTTATATTTATTTCATATATTTATTCTCTCTATATTTCAATTATCCGTAAACTCGATAAACCGTACGGCCTACGACTTCACTAAAAGTCACTGAACTCCTTTTGCCCGTAATTGTGGTATATCCCTACAACCTACTACAATAATTGCATATTACCTTGAAATTTATGATCATTATCAGTGAAACCCCTAGTATCATACCTTACAATTCAGGGATTATACCCCAGTATACCACGGTTGTACTAGTTGGGTTGTAGGACTCCAGTGTTGAATGCCTAGTTTTATTTTCTACATACCTATAAGTAACACTCTAGCTAAGTTTGCCAAGACTTTATTATTATTTTGGGATTTCATTTCCAAGTGTATAATATGCTTTGAACGACATTGTAATGGTATGTCTACGCATTTGAAGCCTTTATAACCGATAATTTATGAGTTATCTTATTTTTGTTTGTACCCTTATCTTGGTAACTTGATACACAACTTATCTGATTACACTTCACCATAGTATTCATTTACACATCATTAGGCTCCAATATACCCCTGACAGTCCTATGATATTCTAGTATGTCTCCATATTGTTATGATATCAATATTAAATCCACTTACTCTCTAATAAAATATTTTCTCCCGTACCTTGCATAAAAATAAAATTATCTCCTTGGCACGTTTATTTAATTGTTTTCCTTCTATATGGATGACAAACCTAACGAACATGAGATACCTCCCACACATTTGGCCTTTTATTCTATATTACCTCGAAAGATCTTTTCGATTATGTTCGTATGGGTGGTAGCAGACAAGGATGGTAGTCCCCACTGGATTATCTACACCGCAACTTATCAGATCTTATGATTCCTGAACGTTTTTCCATAAGTTTTACCTTATATATGGTGTACGAATAATTATGAATTTATGTTTATTTCAAACTCAGCTGTGTAATAAGATGCTAGGCCTCCCCATAATAAAATATTTCAATTTTTTCTCACTTTAATTTATTAATTATATTTATTGTAATCCTTATTAACCATTAAAAACATAGAATTCTTGGATGTGACAAGGTGTCGAAGGTTTTCTTGCTTGGATTATTCCCTCGATATCGAGTTTCACCGATCATGAAGTAGTTTCTCATGATATTGAACCAGACTTAACTAATTAATAATTAAGTGTTAAGTTAATCAACTTATACTCGTTAATAAATTAACTTATAGATATAATCAATTTATTAAAATATATTCTTTTGGAGTTGACTTTTGGGACTATTAGAAACTTCATTTTTGACTTACAATATTGGAATTTAAGTTTGTTGGGTTAATATATGGTTTGGGAAAAAAATTTGGGCCATTTGGAGCATATTTTGTGCTCATTGGGTCCAGGCTATCTTTTAGCCTAGTCTTAATTTCAAGAGTAGATAATTCAATTACATAATTTAGAAATCACATTAAATTAACTTATTGAGAGAGCATCGGAGTTTGACGAATTGGAGGATTTGGGACTCGATTCGTACAATTGGTCACATGCAAGTTTACTATGATTATGAATTTAATTAAGTTTGTGTTATGGTAATCATAGTTAATTGGAATCTAAACTAAAATTATTTTAATCTGATTTTAATTATATCAAAACCTACGTCTTGTAATTATATTAACTTTTTGTTAAAGTCGTAATCACATATTGATCAACTAGTGTAGATTATATGTTGAATCCTTTAATTGAATCACGAAATCATGTAATATGATTTTAACTTGATATATAAATCATAGTAATGATAACTTGTAAAAGCCCTCATGTTCATTTAGTTATTGAATCAAATCTGAGAATGAATTTGATAAACTTTTCTAAAACTATGAACTTAGGGTTCAAACTTTATAATCTGGAATAGACCATGAATTTTGGTTATAATCGACTAAAACTTGTTAATATATGTTAGTAATTTTTTCAACATGTTATACTTGAAGGGCAATGGGTATTGAGTAGTTTAGAGGCTTTAAAGTTAGGATTTAGGTTGTTAATGACCATTTATACACTTTAGGGAAGAAGACATCTGTGTGGATCTCGTTCGAATGAGATGGGAAGGACAAGTCATTTTGGTTCGAACAACGGGGAATGTTTTTTGAACTACTTATCGATTTTCGTTATAAAGATTTTCGGTCTTCATTCGAACGACTTTACACCAATTTGGAAATTAATTTGTAATAAATTATGAATACTTGACCTGAGATTTAAGATACCATTTTATAAATCCTTGAGCTGAATTAATTATTATTTAATTTATTTTTATGTAAGCATATCAAGAGTGTGGGGGGGGTGCACTTGTGGGGGATAACCTAGGATGAATTTCGATAGGGCCCGTACAACATTGATCACGCTAGTACTGTGATGATTTCCATGGGATTACCTTGGTCTCATTAAAATTGATCGTATTGGTGATGTTCTTGTATCTTGAGTGGGGGTAAATATGGGGTGTAATTTTGTACGGACTTAGGTATGGATTATATACGATAGGAGGGAAGGTGTAATAATTTTTCCTTTATTGTTTTGATGTGGGCGTACGCCCCTAAATTTAAACTTCAAATTATGAGATGGATCAATGATAGCCCAAATTTTATATTTCTTTTAAATTTAACAATTAAAAGATTAAATATTATTTTCTTTCGAAAATTAAACTAAACACACATTTTAAATTTCAACATAAATAAAATTCTAATCCAATTTAAGTTAAACAAACCAAGCATGAATATTATCTAATTAAATTAATGCTGACTTGAATTAAATTAAATTAAACTTAACCCAAATGTTAATTAGCACCAAATTAAACATGAGTTGTGATTTAAACCAATTTTTATCTTATTAACCTACACATGCATCTAAGTGATATTTTGATGGATAAAAAATAAATCAAAAACACACTACGATGTACGAGAAAAATCCACAATGGGAAAAATCTTGGATGGCCCTGCCTGCAAGTCCACTAAGTATGGTAATTTTACAAAAGACACAACAAGAGACTTACTTCCTTGACTCGACTCCCTTCAAGCCTTACGCTCCTTCTTTCTTCAACTTACGCCTAGTCGACAACTCCGGAGTCCACCAAAATCTTGGAATCCACCAATGGGGCACAACTACCGTCAAGCAACACACGGTGCCTTTCACCGTATGAGAATGCCGAATCAAAACAATCTCCTTTTCGAGTAGAGAAGGGACCCAAACTATCTCCTTAATGGGTAAAGAAGAAACCCAGTTCCAAATAATCTCCAAGCAAAGATATATATATATATATATATATATATATATATATATATATATATATATATATATATATATATATATATATATATATATATGAACTTGGATTTAAACTAAACAATGGGTGTAAACATTTGTGTTTTGAAGAGATTAATTCATGAAAACTCAACACACAAAAATGGACATTTTGGAAGATGAATATTTTCTCTTAAATTCTAGGAAAAACTCTCCAAAAGTCTTATGTAAAAGCACCCCCAAAATGGTTAAAAACTGCTGGACAAAGTGGGAGTAGTGGGAAGTTAAAATAAAGAAACTGCGAGAAAATTTTTCCCTCCCAGGTCGTTCGAACGACATTTTGAGGTTTTTCAAACGAGAATTCAGAAGGAAAACAAGCCAAAATCTCATTAGATAGACCTCATTCGAACGAAGACGTTTGTACGAACTTCGAATGAGAAAACATAATATCTTGTCAAAATGTCGTTTGAACCTCGTTAGATGTTCATTCGAATGACCTGGCAATCTCATTCGATCCCAGTTCCGTTCAAACGACTTATCACAAAATCCTAAAATAATTTTTAAGTCTAAAAACCTTTATGAAAAGTTCTAAAATGATTTTATGAGGAAAAATACAAAGTCGTTGACGATAAAATTTTATAAAAAGAACACCCAAATAATTTTCCAAGCTCCTACATATATTAATGCATTCATAACTTTGGAGACCTTGGAAAATGAGACAATGTTGATGAAGAGAAACAAGGCACTTGAAACCGGCAATGATATCTGCTTGGCCGCATCGTCTTCAACTCTTCAAACGTCATAGGCTTGAGGTACAACCAACATCTATCCTATGACTTAACCAGTTTTGTCCATAAATAAGCCAACACTACAAATTGACTCTATTGGAAATTTGCCCTTACGATCTCCCCCTTTGGCTATTCCGGGACAAAAACAAACCAAAAATCCTATGGGCTGTCAAGCACGCCTAGACACAATCCCACACAAAAATAAAATAAAAAATAGACGCTTGACTCGACTCGTAGATGCTTTATCGCTTTAACCAATTTGTCGCTAAAAGGAAATTCATGCACACTTAAACACATAATTAAACGCATAGGTAATATGACAATATAAAGTTCATAAAATTAAATACTCCCCCTTAATTAATTATCCACTTTTATCTAACAGGATCCACTTAAGAAAATAGCACCCTCCTCCTAAGTTAGATCTTCTAAACTATAGGTTTGGAAACTATTTCTCCCTCTTTTTGTTCATGAATAGACAAAGGTCAAGAATAAAGTAACTAATTTCTCCTCCAATTAAAGGAAATACTCCCCCTAAATTAAACAAGGGATAAGAAATAGGGAAAAACAAGTTAAACATGCAATGGTGCGTAAAGAGATAAGAGCATTAAAGCATATGGGCAACAATGAAGTACAACTAATCCATACAAAGATTAATAAATATCACCTATGATGCGATGACAAAAGATACCAATAAAATATACTATGATAAGCATGGGATATCAAACACAATTCGCAACAAGATAGATACCAATTTTTAATTCAAAGCATACATGAACTAGCAAGCAAGGCAAGGACTCAAAAACAAAGAAATGTCATATATATACAAATATACCAATAACGCACACATCCATATACATAGGTATAAACACCACACAAGACACAAAATAAATTAAGCTTTCCACACTCATATGGAAAAAATGTGCCTAAATACATGTGGTAAACGAAAGTGAAAGGGTGTGAACTAGAGACTAAAGGAATATAGATCCAATCACCAAAACATGTTCATGGAGTTCTCATTTGGTTGCAAAACTTTATCAAACTTAAATATAGCCTCATGTGACAATACAAAGTGAACTCAATGAACAACCATACACAATGCACACAAGCCTAGAATATTGATGATTCTACAAACCAATAGAGTCATGAAAAAATAGCTTAACTAGGATACAAAGTCATTGCGCAAATCTGTTGATATATCCAACCAAACTTCCTCATTAATATTCTTTTTCTTTTTCTTTTTTTATGAACATACCAACTAAATAATGAAGGCCTTGGCAAATGTTTATATGCCAAAAAAAATTTAGGCCAAATTTCAATGGTGTTTTTTCACGCAAAGTAATTTTATCTTTTGCATACCGATTCCATTGATAAACAACTACAATAACAACAACCACAGATAAATATTTTAATATTTTTTTTTAATTCGAGAAACGGTTATTAGATGCACAAATCCCCCTTAGTCATAGCAACATGTAGATGACTAAATTGATAGGAGAACATCTCACTTAGCTTAAATATACATGTGATGTTAAATTTCAAGTGAGCTCGTGAATGTGTGAATCAAGGCATATAAAAAGAGAATCCATTAAGCAAACCAAACTCAAACTACTCCATGCAAGCATGATAAAGAACATTTTAAGGATTGGAAATCTTAACCAAAAGTTCTAGCCACATGGAAGCAAAAATGATATTCGATTCTAACACAAGTATATGCCACATAAAATGTGTAAAACTAAAATACAAACATAAAAAATCTTTTTGAGCTTTTCAAAAATTTTCACCAAACAAAAAAATTCAAGTCAAAAGAAAACAAAAATCTTTTTATATTTTCCAATGAGACCAAAGAAAAGGAAATAAAATACAAAAGATACACATATCATAATTCTAGCACGATTTTTTATAATGAAGCAAAGACTAAAAAAGGACAAACAAACATACAACTAGAAAGAATGTATCATGATGTACATAAGCTAGTGTTTGTAAACAAAGCTAACACATTCAACCTTTAGATTTAGCAAGGGAGGTATCATGTACAACCAAATGAGAATCAAAAATCCTATCTTGTAAAGTCGCCAAATCGGATCTCCTGACCCAAACTAGTGAAGCATGACACTCTCGCGATTTGGGAATTTTGGTAACTTTACCATTGGACTTCCTAGGACCCTTTTTAAGATCAAAACATAATTTCCTAAGATGACCTTTTCGACCACAATGTAGAAGCAAAGACCCGACGAAGACTAGTACCTAAGGATTGACCTTTGAAAGTGTTCCTAGTAGATTCTCTCAAACTTATAGTTTTGGCTTTATTAGTTGAATCATTTTAAGTATCAAATCCAATTCCACACAAGTCATTTTTAATTTGGACGGTTCCAAGCATTTTATCTAATTTTTTGGACCTACATTCCAAATCAAATTTGACTCGACTTGAGTCTTTCAACTTTTCTTCCAACTCTAAAATATGTGACTCAAGAAAACACTTACTCTCTTCAAACCCAAGAAGCTCTTTCTTCATATCCTCCATTAAACCTCTAAGGCTATCTCTCTCGCCTTCTACATACTCAAGTTTCTCACGAAGAGCTCTCTCACGTGTTCTACGGTCTTCCACTAAATCACTCTCATTATTAACCTTGGCATGTTCTCTCAAATAAGCTTCTAACTTAAAATTAGCCCTTTTTCAATTTTATTGATTCCTCATATAGCTCACGAAAGGCCACTTGAAGTTCACTCTCATCAACCTCTTTTTTATTCTCACTTCCTTCTCCACTCTCGTTACCATCAAATTTTTGGGATTCACAAACAATGGCCTCGAAAGTGTCATGTAAAGTAATATCTTCATGGGAAGATTACTATTAATGCTCACATGACTTGCCATGAATTGGGTAAAGTTGCGCTCAATGGGGGAATCGAGTCCTACTTCCTTTTCACTATCACTAAGAGTGGCATTGTATGAAATTGGTCTCTTGCCCTCCCTCCTTAGTTTAGTGGGACACTCTCTTGCCCTATGGCCATAACCCTTACAACCATAACATCTATTCGACCCATCCCTATTAAGATCTTCAATATGGTTTGTAGGGAATTTCTCGACATTGTTGTACTTAGACTTATCAAATTTCTTATAATCCTTTTTAAGATTGTCTTTATTAAACTTAAGAAATTTTCTAAACTTCCTAGTAATCATAGCCATATCCTCGGAGTCGATGTCACTCTCATCATCCGAAGCTTGTTTTTCCTCCTTTCGAGATTTCAAAGCGATTCCCTTATCTTTCTTCTTCTCATCCTTGGAGGTAAACATGTCAAGTTCATAGGTTTGTAAATCACCTACGAGTTCTTGAAGTTTCGTAGAGGCTAAAGTGGGTAAAGAGTTTAAAACGGTCACTTTTGGAATGAACCTATCGGGTAAGGACCTCAAAATTTTCCTTACTACATGGTTGTCAGGTATCTTTTCTCCCAAGTTAAAAGATGAATTAACGATATTGAAAAGCCTAGCGTATAATTCATCAAAAGTCTCACTTTCAATCATTTTAATGGTTTCGAATTAAGTGGTGAGGTTTCTGGAGTTTTAAAGCTTTCACGACACTTATTCCCTCATGGGCGAGTTGGACTATATCTCAAGCCTTCTTAAACGTTTCACACGTCATAATCCGACAGAACTCATCGGGTGTAACCGCACTAAAGAGCACATTCAAACCACGGGAATTAAAATTTGCTAATTTAAGTTCATTCACACTCCATCTCTCTACCAGTTTAGGTACATGCTCATTTTCAACTAGATATGTATGTGGGGACCACCCATTAACTACGGATTGCCAAACCTCCCATATAAGGACTTAGGTGCCGATTTCATATGCGCTTTCCAATACACGTAATTTGAACCATCAAAAATAGAGAATTTTGAAAACAGTGATTTTCTTATTTTTAAACCAAACAAAATTAAGGATCTTAATGCAATAGATTAGCGCTCCCGCTCCGATACCACTTTATGTGGGCAGATGCCCACAAATTTAAACTTCAAATTATGAGATGGTTCAATAATATCCCAAATTTTATATTTCTTTTAAATTTAACAATTAAAAGTCCAAATATTATTTTCTTCCAAAAATTAAACTTAAAGTGAAATTAAACTAAACACACATTTTTAATTTTGACTTAAAAAAATTCTAATCCAATTCAAGTTAAACAAACCAAGCATGAATATTATCTAATTAAATTAATACCGACTTGAATTAAATTAAATTAAACTTAACCCAAATGTTAATTATCACCAAATTAAACATGAGTTGTGATTTAAACCAATTTTTATCTTATTAACCTACACATGCATCTAAGTGATATTTTGATGGATAAAAAATAAATCACAAACACACTACGATGTACGAGGAAAATCCATAATGGGAAAAATCTTGGATGGCCCTGCCTACAAGTCCACTAAGTATGGTAATTTTACAAAAGACACAACAAGAGACTTACTTCCTCTACTCGACTCCCTTCAAGCCTTGCGTTCCTTCTTTCTTCAACCTCCGCCTAGTCGAAAACTCTGGAGTCCATCGGAATCTTGGAATCCACCAATGGGGAACAACTACCATCAACCCACACACGGTGCCTTTTACCGTATGAGAATGCCGCATCAAAACATTCTCCTTTTCGTGTAGAGAAGGGACCCAAACTATCTCCTTAATGGGTAGAGAAGAAACCCGGTTCCAAACAATCTCCAAGCAAAGATATATATATATATATATATATATATATATATATATATATATATATATATATGTGAACTTGGATTTAAACTAAACAACGGGTGTAAACATTTGTGTTTTGAAGAGATTAATTCATGAAAACTCAACACACTAAAATGGACATTTTGGAAGATGAAGATTTTCTCTCAAAGTCTAGGAAAAACTCTCCAAAAGTCTTATGGAAAAATCATCCCCGAAATGGTTAAAAATTGTTAGACAAAGTGGGAGTAGTGGGAAGTTAAAAGTAAAAAAATTGCCAAAAATATTCTCTCGCTCAGGTCATTCGAATGACATTTTGAGGACATTCGAACGACATTGTTTGAACGAGAATTGAGAAGGAAGACAGGACAAAATCTCATTAGGTAGACCTCATTCGAACGAAGATGTTTGAACGAACTTCAAACGAGAAAACAGAGTATTTTTGGAAAATGTCATTTGAACCTCGTTAGATGTTCGTTCGAACGACTTGGGAATCTCATTCGAACGAGATCCCAGTTTTGTTCGAATAACTTATTAGAAAATCCTAAAATAATTTTTTAAGTCCAAAAAATTTTATGAAAAGTTCTAAAATGATTTTTAGAGAAAAATACAAAGTCGTTGATGATAAAATTTTATAAAAAGAACACCCAAATAATTTTCCAAGCTTCTATATATATTAATGCATTCATACCTTTGGACACCTAGGAAAATGAGACAATGTTGATGACGAGAAACAAGGTACTTGAAATCGGTAATGATATCTACACTTTTGATTCTTCGCGTCGTCTTCAACTCTTCAAACGTTATAGGCTTAAGATACAACCAACATCTATCCTATGACTAAATGAGTTTTGTCCAAAAATAAGACAACACTACAAATTGACTCGATTGGAAATTTGCCCTTACATGTTTATTTGATGGTTATAGGGCTCTAATGACCTTCAACTATACCTAGTACACACGAGTGATCCCCAAATAAAAATGATATTCCTTCGTGTTTGTAAGCTTCTGCATAGACCATCTGATTGTATATGAGTGAAGCACACTTATTTGGATATCGGACTTAGAGATTCTATTTTCTTTACCGAGATTTTACAGGAGATGTATATACGAGATACTAGTTTATGTAACCTTGTAATTATGAACAATTGATAATATTTATAATTATGTATCATTGGGCTCATTTGTTCTTGGAATTAGATCTACAACTATATTTAGGTTGTTTGGGTTGGGTTAACTTAGAAATAACTAAAATATGAGAGGAAGGTTCATTATTTCTTTTTATTCAAATTTAGTTACATTCTTATTTATTGTATACTTTTTAGGTTTAATCCAATTTGTAGAACTATTTATCAGGTCCTGGGTAGTAATAAATGCCACAACCATAGGATTTATAACACTCACTCCCAGTTCCAACTTCCAGTCTTACGATGTCGGTGTCGAGCCTTCATGCTCATATTTATTTATCGCATTTCCATTCCAGTTAGAGAGTTAGATTAATGTATTGGGGATTTATTATGTCGGTGTTATTTTATATTCAGAGTTGGATATTATTGTGATACTGTTATTATTCCAATGATGAATTTTTATTCGTTATAGTTTTAAAATTTATATCATAGTTGTATTTGTTTAAATTATTTAATTACTATCATTATTTACTATTTTATTTTAACTCAACCATGCTTAGAATAATACAAATTGTTTACAATCCTATATTATTTATATTTAGAGTTGATCAATCTAGTTATGGATTTTATGGAATGTCACAAAAATTAGGGTTGGTGTCCATAAAATCCCTTTGAAATGCTTTAAATTTTTTAAGTCAAGGGTAATTGGACCTTAGGATTATAAAAATAAATATTAAAGCCTTTGAATTCATATCATATTCTAAGTTAAGTTAAATTTGACCTGAAGATTATATAACCAATGATTAAAGCCTTGAAATTCTGAAAGAATTGAAGCGAACTGTACTTGGACACCAAGAATATAAAACAAAGGATTATAAAATGCAAGAATCGAAGTGAACGGTACTTGTACTTCTAAAAAAATCATTTGAATAATGGATTATTATTCATTTCATCACCTTACTAGGTTTTAAAAAGATTACAGTCCTTGTTGCTTTCGTTTATGGGTCCATGATTTTAATATCTTCGTTAGTTTCTTTTCTTTCGCCTCTATAACTAAGACTTTAGTTTAGGACATAGAAGTTACCAATATATCTTTGATATTTTATGTTGGAATTTTAGATGCTTTTTGTGACAACCCGGATATAATTATGATAAATTATATTTAAATCATGATTAGCTTGTGTGATATTTATAATATGTTATTGGTATATATAATGTTAATTCATTATGTTTAGTCTAATCCTACCTTCATAAAACATGAAGAATCGAACTAGTTACAAATGTGAAATTTTGAAGTTTTCGGTAGGAATGTTCAAGTTTAAGACTAGTTTTGACCTTTATGACATAACAATTGACTTGAGGTGTAAACTAGATAGTTGTAGATATATGAGTTAGGTTTGTAACACAACAAACGGTCCATCGAACGGACATCCGAGTGGAAAGATATTGTCTTTTTACGAACATGGGCTAAAGTGGTCATTTAGCATTAAATGATATTTTGTTTTATATGATGCCACATGTTATAAATTGATTGGTTGGAGGTGGAGGTTGTTTTGGCCGACTTAAACCCTTGAGATATCCTCCTTTCTTCAGCAAACTCAGTTTGGGGAGAGTTTTAAGTTGAGGAAAAACAATTGTGAGGGTTAGGAAGAAGAAAGTGAGGAGAAACATTCAAAAAAAATCATAGAAAATTACGAAAAAGCCCCTAAGGTAATTCCAACCATGAATCTTGCTATTTTTCTTTCATTTATGATTTATATGATATAAATCCTTTATTCTTTATTGACCTTTCATGCTTGGGTGCATATGTATGGATATATGCAAGTTTAAGTTAAGTTGAATGTACAAAACCCTAAAATTGCTTTTTTTAGAAACTCTATTTATTCAAACTTCCATATATTTTCTTGTACTTACTGGAATTGATTGATTCCAATTGGAGATTAACTTGAACTCATATAGGTATGACATATCCGAAAATCATGATAAAATACCAAGAAATGAGTCTTTGGTGAGAGTTTGAAGTTCGGGTATGAAATCTTCCCTAAGGGTGAAAATATGCCCGCCATGTGTTCGGTGTTTTGCTTGACATAGCAAACGAACCTTAAAAATTATGAAACTTTAATTTTTCCTTTTTCAATATGTTTAATGATGTTGGGTTAAATATCACATAAATTTATGATGTCGAAAAATTATGGAAATTCGTGGAAGTTGAATGAACGATAAGAGGGCCTATAGGGAAGATTTGCCAGGTGGTAAAGAAATGAGCATATCTTGCTCTACGAGACCTAAAATGATGTACCGTCTTTTGTATTGGAATATTAATATGACAAGGATTGAATTTACAAGAATAAATGAATTTATATTTGGTCTATGATTTGGATATGTTGAATATACTAGCATGGATTTGGATGGAACTTCACTTGTGATAAATGATTTGAATGGAATCATGTGATGCTTATGGATTGAATTATGTTTAAATCGTTCTTTGGATTATTGATATTATTATGATGATACTAATATTTTAAGAATGATAGGAAGGGAAGAAGAGCTGATTGAACAAGTACTGGATAAAGGCAAGGGCAAAGCCAGTTAAACTGCCAAGGTGAGTGTACTTATGATTTGTTTCATATATAAATATGAATATAGCTCTAAGAGCGGATTTGTTTGAATACTTCGGTATTCAGGATTTGTTTGGATATTAAAATATCCAGGATTTGTTTGGGTCTCATGATCCAAGATTGGTTTGAATACTTCGGTATTCAGGATTTGTTTGGATATTAAAATATCCAGGATTGGAATTGGACAAAGATCCAATGATTTGTTGGAACTTATGTTCCAGGATTTGTTTTTGCCAATGGGAAGAATTATTTGGATCTTATGATCCATGATTTGTTATTGCCAATAGGCAGGATTGTTCGGATTTTATATCCACATATTCGATATAGAATTGTTATTCTATTGCAGGGAAGGAGTACCTCACTAAGCTTAATGCTTACGATTTATATTTTAACAATTTCAGGTTTGTACGCTGCCAAATAGGATAACATATGATCGGTAACTTTGAGAGTTGCACCGTTAGAAGAGCTGGGGTTTAAGTATGGAGATTTTATCGTTGTCACACTGAAGATTTTAATATACTCACACATTGTATATATTGATTTAGTATGGATTAATTTGATCATAGTTAATCATAGTATTGTATAATATCTAATTATGACTCTGATGTTGACTTCGTCATGGCACAAGAACAATATTATGTTCATTATGCAGAAAAATATTGATAAATGAATTAAATTTTCAATGGGCTTGAGATTATGATCCAATTATTCTAATAACAAATGATTAGTATGGATATTGGGTTTGGGGTGTGACAATTAGTGGTATCAGAGCGTGGTTATCAATTCTGGACGTGTGTGACGGTTAGATGGCAGTATTGAGTTGATTTGATATTTATGAATTGTTTATGTACTAACCAATAGTTTAGTAGTATAAACTGTTTATATTGGTTGTTAGAACTTTGTTGTATTACAGATAATTCCATATGGAACCTGGGAATGGACAACATAGAGAAAAGGGAGTGGCTTCTCGTGCAGAGAATACTGAAGTAGAGCAAAGTGTTGCTGGAAGGGCTAGAGATCAAGAGCAACCTACAGAGATGCAAATAATGGCACAGGCAATGATGAGGATGGCAGAGCAACAAGAAAGAAATATGGCGCAAATGGCAGACCAACAGGCTAAATATCTAGAATCAAAGACCGTGGCTAGGATTGAGAAAGAGGCAAGGAAGGAAATGAAAGATTCCATGCATGAGAAGTTTTTGAAATTGAATCCTCCAGAATATACAGGGTCAGTTGAACCTACAGAAGCTGAGATGTGGGTTAGGGATCTAGAAACTATCTTTGCAGTTATGAAGGTTCCAGATAACCAGAAAGTGAATCTAACTGTGTTTAAGCTCAAAGGAGAGGCGAACTATTGGTGGGAAGCCAGCAACCACTTGGTGCCCAGGATGGAAGGTACTGATGTTATTACTTGGGCTGAATTTATTAAAGCTTTGTATGTTAAGTATTTTCCTAAGGTCTATAGGAGGGAGAAGCTGAGGGAGTTTATAAATTTAACCCAAGGAAACATGTCTGTGAGGGAGTATGATGCTAAATTTACTGCTTTGTCTAGATTTGCTACTAAGTATGTGCAGGAGGAAGAATATAAATGTAGTAAATTTCAAGATGGACTGATTTGGCCTATTCAAAATAGAGTGGCCACTTATGAGTTAGAAGATTATGCTTCTCTGGTAAACAAAGCCACGATAGCAGAAAGGCAAATGAACCAAGGGGTGGCAAGTAGAGAGAGTTTTAAGAAGAGTAGATTCGACACATCTCACTTTAAGGGAGGTGAGGGTGGAAGTGTTAAGATGGAACCTCATAAATTTCAGAGAGGTGGCGGAGATAGTGGTAGAGGTCTGGGGAGATTTGGCAGAGATACTAGGGGTGGAGAATCTTCTAGTCTGGTTAGGAGGTCAGGAAAGGGTGAGGCACCGACAAGAGTTGTTACATGTTTCTTTTGTAAAGAGGAAGGGCATTATAAATCTGAGTGTCCTAAGCTTAAGGGATTGGAATGCTACCATTGTCATCAAGTGGGGCATATTAAGAAGAATTGTCCGCAATTGGCAGAGACTCCAGCAGCACATAGTGAAGTAGCAAGCAGAATGTTATCTCCGGGCAGTGCAGTGAAAAGTATGGGCAGAGGACAAACTAGTAGTTCCAGGCCAGGTGGACGAGTTTTTACAATGAAAGAAGCTCAGATTACTCCAGATGTGGTGACAGGTACACTTTCTGTTACTGATAGAAGTGCTTATGTTTTGATTGATCCTGGTTCCACACATTCTTTTGTGTCCTATGCTTTTGTTGTATACCTGAATAGACCATGTACTCGTTTAGATGTGGGGTTAGGTATTTATATGCCTATGGGGGATATGGTTGTAGCTGAATATGCTTTTCGTGATTGTGTTTTGACTGTGGGGGCTAGAGATACAATTATAGATCTACTTCCATTGGATATTTCTGATTTTGATATAATTCTGGGAATGGATTGGTTATCTAAATATCATGCATCTATGGATTGTTTCTGTAAGGAAGTTGTTTTTAATATGCCTGGTGAGCCTGAATTTAAATTTGTGGGGGAAAGGAAAATTGTTCCCAATTGCATCATTTCTGCTATTCAGACAAGGAAATTATTGAGTAAGGGTTGTGAGGGTTTTATTGCATATGTTCTTGACACTAGGAAGGGATCTTTACAATTAGTCGATGTTCCTATTGTACGGGATTTTCCAGAAGTGTTTCCTAGTGAGTTGCCAGGGTTACCTCCAGAAAGAGAAATTGAATTTAGTATTGAATTAGCACCGGGGGGCAACCCCTATTTCTATGGCACCATATAGAATGGCACCTGCTGAGTTGAAAGAACTCAAAATTCAGTTGCAGGATTTGCTTGATAGGGGGTTCATACAACCTAGTGTATCTCCATGGGGGGCACCGGTTTTATTTGTGAAAAAGAAAGATGGCACTATGCATTTGTGTATTGATTATAGGCAACTGAATAAAGCTACTATTAAGAACAAGTACCCTTTACCTCGTATAGATGATTTGTTTGATCAGTTACAGGGTGCTAAAGTGTTTTCAAAAATAGACTTGCGATCGGGTTATCATCAGTTGAGGGTCAAGGAGAGAGATATTTCTAAAACTACTTTTCGTACTCGGTATGGTCATTTTGAATTTCTGGTGATGCCCTTTGGGGTGACTAATGCTCCAGCTGTATTTATGGATCTTATGAATCGGGTACTGCATCCTTTTGTTGATTCATTTGTGATAGTTTTATTGATGATATTCTGATTTATTCACGTGATATGGTTGAACATGAAAAGAACCTCAGAACTATTTTGAATGTGTTGAAAGATAAGCAATTGTATGCTAAGTTTAGCAAATGTGAATTTTGGCTTTCAAAGGTTGTATTTTTAGGCCATGTTATTTCCGAAGATGGTATATGTGTTGATCCCAAGAAGGTAGAAGCTATTGTAAAATGGGAGAGGCCCAATAATGTGACTGAGGTGAGGAGTTTTCTGGGTTTATCTGGGTATTATAGGAGGTTTATAAAGGGAATTTCTTCAATTGCCTTGCCGATGACTAAACTAACCCGGAAAGATGTTAAGTTTGAATGGAATTCTGATTGTGAAAATAGTTTTGACGAATTGAAAAAGAGGTTGGTAACTGCACCTGTTCTTACTATTCCGCATGGTGGAGATGGTTTTGTTATTTATACAGATGCTTCACACCAAGGGTTGGGTTGTGTTTTTATGCAGCATGGTAAAGTTATTGCTTATGCTTATAGGCAATTGCGTACACATGAACGTAATTATCCTACACACGATTTGGAACTTGCTGCTATTGTCTTTTCTTTGAAATTATGGCGTCATTATCTATATGGTGAGGTATGTGAAATTTTTACTGACCATCAAAGCCTTAAGTAATTATTTACTCAAAAGGAGTTGAATTTGAGGCAAAGGCGATGGATGGATTTAATTAAAGACTATGATTGTACAATTCACTATCACCCAGGGAAGGCAAATGTAGTTACAGATGCTCTGAGTAGAAAGGCTTCGGGCAGGTTATCTTGTATTCGGTGTGCTAGAGTTTCCCAAATCATGGAGTTGAGATTGATGGGAGTAGAATTGAAGCTAGCCGATGGGGACATGTTCTTTGCTCATGTAAGCGTGAGGCCTTTATTAGCAACCCGTATTCGTGATTTGCAAAGTCAAGATCCTTTTCTTGAGAAGAAACGACAAGATCTCCGAGATGGTAAGTCTGAAGATTTTTGTATTGTGAATGATGGCACTTTATTGTATAAGCAACGGTTGTGTGTGCCTAATGTGTGTGGATTGAAAGAGGAAATTTTAGATGAGGCTCATAATTCCATTTATACTATGCATCCTGGTAGCACTAAAATGTATAGGGATTTAAAGGAGCATTATTGGTGGAATAATATGAAGAAGGAAATAACTGATTTTGTTGCGAGGTGCCTTATATGTCAGCAAGTGAAAGTGGAGCATCAGAAACCTTCTGGTCTGCTTCATCCATTGCCGATACCGGAATGGAAATGGGATCATGTAACGATGGATTTTATGGTTGGGCTTCCTCGATCTCAGAAGGGGTCAGATTCGATTTGGGTAGTGGTGGATAGATTGACGAAGTCCGCTCACTTTCTAGCAGTCAAGACTACGTATACAGTTGATAGGTATGCTAGATTGTATGTTAATGAAATTATTCGATTGCATGGAGCACCAGTATCTATTGTTTCAGATAGGGACCCTACTTTTACATCCAGATTTTAGGATAGCTTGCAGTATGCAATGGGTACTAACTTGAAGTTTAGTACGGCTTTTCATCCCCAGACAGATGGGCAGTCTGAAAGGACAATACAGATTTTGGAAGATATGCTTAGAGCTTGTGTGCTTGATTTCAAAGGTAATTGGGATGAATATTTGCCTTTGATAGAATTTGCATATAACAACAGTTTTCAGTCTACTATTGGTATGGCTCCATATGAAGCCTTGTATGGTAGACGATGTCGTACACCGATATGTTGGGGTGAAGTTGGTGAAAGGAAGATAGAGGGTCCAGAATTAATTGAAGTCACCACTGAAAAAGTGAAGATTATTCAAGATAAAATGAGAATAGCTCAAAGCAGACAGAAAAGTTATGCGGATAAACGACGAAAAGATTTGGAATTCCAGAAAGGGGATTATGTGTTTCTTCGGATATCTCCATGGAAAGGAGTTATGAGGTTTGGAAAGAAAGGGAAATTAAGTCCACGATAAATTGGACCTTATGAAATCCTTGAGAAAGTCGGGATGGTTGCCTACAAGTTAGCGTTACCACCAGAATTATCTCGATTACATGATCTTTTCCATGTTTCTATGTTAAGAAAGTATGTAGCATATCCTTCACATGTATTGGTGGAACAACCTATTGAGTTGAAGGAAGATTTGAGCTAAGTGGAAGAACCACTTGCAATCATTGATAGGAAAGAACAAATATTGAGATCAAAAGTGATCCCACTTGTGAAAGTTGTGTGGAGAAGGCATTCCATGGAAGAAGCTACATGGGAGAGTGAGGACAGCATGAAGATGCGTTATCCGTATTTGTTTGATTCAGAGAACCAAGGTATGTCAATTTCGGGGACGAAATTTCTTAACTGGGGGAGAATTGTGACAACCCGAATATAATTATGATAAATTATATTTAAATCATGATTAGCTTGTGTGATATTTATAATATGTTATTGGTATATATAATGTTAATTCATTATGTTTAGTCTAATCCTACCTTCATAAAACATGAAGAATCGAACTAGTTACAAATGTGAAATTTTGAAGTTTTCGGTCGGAATGTTCAAGTTTAAGACTAGTTTTGACCTTTATGACATAACAATTGACTTGAGGTGTAAACTAGATATTTGTATATATATGAGTTAGGGTTGTAACACAACAAACGGTCCATCGAACGGACATCCGAGTGGGAAGATATTGTCTTTTTACGAACATGGGCTAAAGTAGTCATTTAGCCTTAAATGATATTTTGTTTTATATGATGCCACATGTTATAAATTGATTGGTTGGAGGTGGAGGTTGTTTTGGCCGACTTAAACCCTTGAGATATCCTCCTTTCTTCAGCAAACTCAGTTTGGGGAGAGTTTTAAGTTGAGGAAAAACAATTGTGAGGGTTAGGAAGAAGAAAGTGAGGAGAAACATTCAAAAACATTCATAGAAAATTACGAAAAAGCCCCTAAGGTAATTCCAACCATGAATCTTGCTATTTTTCATTCATTTATGATTTATATGATATAAATCCTTGATTGTTTATTGACCTTTCATGCTTGGGTGCATATGTATGGATATATGCAAGTTTAAGTTAAGTTGAATGTACAAAACCCTAAAATTGCTTTGTTTAGAAACTCTATTTATTCAAACTTCCATATATTTTCGTGTACTTACTGGAATTGATTGATTCCAATTGGAGATTAACTTGGACTCATATAGGTATGACATATCCGAAAATCATGATAAAATACCAAGAAATGAGTCTTTGGTGAGAGTTTGAAGTTCGGGTATGAAATCTTCCCTAAGGGTGAAAATATGCCCGCCATGTGTTCGGTGTTTTGCTTGACATAGCAAACGAACCTTAAAAATTATGAAACTTTAATTTTGTATTTTTCAATATGTTTACTGATGTAGGGTTAAATATCACATAAATTTATGATGTCGAAAAATTATGGAAATTCGTGGAAGTTGAATGAACGATAAGAGGGCCTATAGGGCAGATTTGCCATGTGGTAAAGAAATGAGCATATCTTGCTCTACGAGACCTAAAATGATGTACCGTATTTTTTATTGGAATATTAATATGACAAGGATTGAATTTCCAAGAATAAATGAATTTATATTTGGTCTATGATTTGGATATGTTGAATATACTAGCATGGATTTGGATGGAACTTCACTTGTGATAAATGATTTGAATGGAATCATGTGATGCTTATGGATTGAATTATGTTTAAATCGTTCTTTGGATTATTGATATTATTATGATGATACTAATATTTTAAGAATGATAGGAAGGGAAGAAGAGCTGATTGAACAAGTACTGGATAAAGGCAAGGGCCAAGCCAGTTAAACTGCCAAGGTGAGTGTACTTATGATTTGTTTCATATATAAATATGAATATAGCTCTAAGAGAGGATTTGTTTGAATACTTCGGTATTCAGGATTTGTTTGGATATTAAAATATCCAGGATTGGAATTGGACAAAGATCCAATGATTTGTTGGAACTTATGTTCCAGGATTTGTTATTGCCAATGGGAAGAATTATTTGGATCTTATGATCCATGATTTGTTATTGCCAATGGGCAGGATTGTTCGGATTTTATATCCACATATTCGATATAAAATTGTTATTCTATTGCAGGGAAGGAGTACCTCACTAAGCTTAATGCTTACGATTTATATTTTAACACTTTCAGGTTTGTACGCTGCCAAATAGGATAACATATGATCGGTAACTTTGAGAGTTGCACCGTTAGAAGAGCTGGGGTTTAAGTATTGAGATTTTATCGTTGTCACACTGAAGATTTTAATATACTCACACATTGTATATATTGATTTAGTATGGATTAATTTGATCATAGTTAATCATAGTATTGTATAATCTCTAATTATGACTCTGATGTTGACTTCGTTATGGCACAAGAACAATATTATGTTCATTATGCTGAAAAATATTGATAAATGAATTAAATTTTCAATGGGCTTGAGATTATGATCCAATTATTCTAATAAAAAATGATTAATATGGATATTGGGTTTGGGGTGTGACACTTTTATTGGATCTTTTAATTCATAGGTGAGGGTATGAGGGGCCTATAAGGGCTTTTTACTTTTGCGCATTGGTATATTATAGCATTACATTAAAATATTTTGGTCCTTATGGAATTCTCCCACCCCAAAAGGAGTGATGAACCTAATCACAATCTTATGGTCAAAACCACAATAATTATCTTGTAAATTGAAAGTCTTCTGAAGATCACCTTGTAGGAAAAGGGTATGTTCACCGCCAAAAAACTTTCTCTATGTGGTTATCTAATGATCCTCATTTCTTGTTGTGAGGGGGAGAGTGATGTATCATATTGAGTAAGTTATCCTTCCATTGAAATTTGTAAGAGAAGTGAGAATGGTAAAGAGGCCCTTCACAGTTATACCAATAGCCTTATAAGCATGCATAAAGATGATACTAGCTAAGTTAATGTATCAATGAGGATCCACATCAATTTTGTACTCCCCATTAACATGATGACAACTAAAGAGTCATCATAAGGTAGAGGTAACCTAGTGAGTTTAATATCTAAAGAAATTATCATTCTTACTTTGATTTTATAGTTGCTCATGAGGCAGACTTGGTTGACTTACGATGACTGGGCTTTTTTTATGGAAGATGATGTCCCTCCTTCAGATAAGACACTTAAAATTTCATTTACATCAACTAATTTTAGCTTCTTGTAACATGATTTCTCAGATTATCCTATTTTGGACATGACTTTCTTATGATGCCCTCGCTTGAAGACTTATTTAAAGAATTCTTTAAGGTGTAATAATGGCCTTGGCCCTAGAGGAAATGGAAATACTTGGATTTATCCCTTTTCTTCTTTAGGTCCCTCATAGGCTTCTGGTCCCCATAGATATTTTGCATCTCAATAATATAATATATCTCCTTAATGGTCATTATAGGTGGGGTGAATAGTTTTTCCCCAAGAATACCATTTTTCTTTCCTTTTTTTCCTTTACAACTATTTATCCCTTGGGAGACCTCTCATAGGAGTGATAAAACATCTTTCCTCTTCACCTACTAAGACTAAGAGGTTAGGTTAAGATCATACACCTTAGATGAGATGGCACCCTTCACATTCAAATATATTTTTGTTCTCTTTCAAGTAACTTAGTCATGGAATCATGTGTTCTATCATTGAAAGACCTCAGCATGTTATTAAATGTAAAACCTAAGATATAAGGCTTCTGATATCTGAGGTTTAAGGAGAATTTCTTGGTTCTCTTCGGCATGTCTCTCTTTGCATCGTTGTTTAGTCTCTTTTATCTGGTTCCCCCATCACTGCATGGGGATGCATATAGTTAAAGACCAAATATGGTAGCATTTTTAATATAGTAGATCGCTTTTATTAGAGAAATTTGTTTCATGAGCCTTCATATCTTTCATTCTTTTGGAAAATTGGGCTTTTTTGTCATGATAATTAAAGTATATAAGATCCAAAAAGCTCATTGGTAATAATGACTTTTAGATAATAAAATCTTCTCATAGATAATGGAAAACTGATGGTGCTCAAATTTGTTCAGACCTTAACCACACCATATAAGCCTCATAGGATTACTAAGAATATTCACAAGTCTAAATAATCAATGACACGAGGAATTATAGTGGCTCAGTGCTGAGGTACCTACATCCACTCTTAAGTTGTTTCTCTCTTTTATATTCATTGTAATGGTGAATAATATTTATGTCACGCCTTATGCTTTGGATAAGGTCAAAATCAAATGTTTGGGACCTTTATAACAAGCATAGGTCTCTTAGGAAGTGACTTAATGACTTCTCTAAGTATTATTACTTTCTTAGGACTCAAGAAATTTTTATTAAGCAAAGTCCCCTAATTATGAGGCTTAGAATACAATGTATGAGCGTGGATTGGTTCTAAATCTATTTGTAAATGCTCAAATATTCTCTATTCCTAGTAATACATAGAAATAGACTGATTTCAGATCTCTCAAACCTTCCCTTAGTGTAGCTTATATAACTTCCTAGAGATGGTTATATATGATGTTTTCATTATGGGTGGCCATGGTTGAGCTCCATCGCTACAGTAAAGAGGGGAAGTATTGGTGGAAGAAGTATCAAGAAGGTGGTGGTGGTGGTTTTGATATCATTAAATATACAAAATTCATAAGATGAGTGAGGTGGTTTTGATTGTACTTTCTCACCAACCTGGTAAAATGGAATGAGAGTATCTTCATACCCATTCATAAGCAATTATGATCCCAAGATAGTTGTAAAGAGGAGTGAGAGTATCCCAACCTTGTGATAAAATTTTGTAATCAAATTTGAAAGAAATATGTGGTACTAATTACGCCAAAATGTCACATGTGAACAATAATTAGGAAGCAAAGTTAGTAAATTGAACTTAAGTTCAGATAATTGACTCATTTTAAGTAAGGAAGTTGTTTTTTAATCACTGAACGGTGACATTAGCCCTAAGAAAACTTATTTTTTGCTTTGAGTGGATTATCTGAATTAAAGCAAGAGACTTTCATCCCTTTGTCCTTGAGGCTGAGGATGGTGCAATACAGAACCCTAATCAACTTAAAGACTAGGGGTCGATATATATGATTAAGAGAGGGAATCAAGATTGTTGCTAAGGGGTTGTTACTATGAGCAGGAAACATCTTCACCATCTTGGCCGATAATGCTCCCCAAAGGAACCTTCATTGATTGACCAAATCCATTGGAGTCTAAGGATTAATAAGTAGTTTCGAGTACTCAATTTTGCAAACATAATCTATAACCGAAGGTGGCTGTATCATCCCTTATTCAATCCCCTCCACCCCAGCTAGATTATATCTCGACCCATAAACATTAGGGAAGTCCTTCTTGAATGGATCCTTCAACTTCTTATTTCGATTATTAAATGACTTTACTTTAGCACACCAAGTATTGAGATCCGAATCAGTGGAAATAATGTCTATTATGAATTTATTTTTATCTGATCCCGTTCAACATTATTTTCTACTATGTTATCTAGCTTTATGATTTTGGTAATTAGGAGATTGAACTCTTCCATTTCCATTTTCCTTTTTTACTTAACTTCTTTTTAGGTGACCTTTATATCACCTCAATCCAAAGAAAAGAAGCATTGAAACCAGTATGAATCTTCTTATTCATCTCTAATGCCTTCTCTATATTATAAAGGACTTTTGACTTTATTTTTTAACTATATCTTGTTGTCCATGTAGACATTGAGTATCCTAACTGGCAATAAAAAGTTACCAATGCTAATTAGACACATGGGAAGATGGAAAATTACAAGTTCAAATGGGACATATATAAACTTATCTTCATAATTATATTGACCAACTCCACACAAATGAACGACCCTCAATCCAAGGTGTTAATATCACCATAAGGATAGTCTCCATAAAATATCATTAGTTCTTCCCAACATCAACCCATAAAAAAAGCTCAGTTATCTCCTGAACATTTACATTTCTATGACCATCATAATCTTAAGTGTTGTTATAGGTTCTCATTTCAAGTAGCCACCGCCATTGAGAAGATGTGAATGTCACCTCATCTATCAACCACTTTCCTTTAGAATGCCCAAGCTCCCGGGTATTTAGCGAAATGTTGACGGATGGCCATTATTGAGGATGCATCTCCGTTAGGTGAATATTTACTAACTCTTGGATCTTAGATTCCCGAATGTTGTGAGAAATTTTGCCTTAAAGATCAATGAAACCATCAAAATTAGGCTTTTCCATTAAATATTTTTATAGAACCAATATTTTTGGGGCGACAACCCACCAGAAGGGACCATAAAGATATCTTATGACATTGCATATCCAGATGCGTAGTAGAAAGTAAAAATATTATCTAATACATAATTTTAAAAAGTATAATCTAAAAAAGGGTATGTTGCATTCGTACAAGAAGAACTTGAAAAATAAAATATCTAAAAGTGGACAAAAATTAACCCTTCTTCATTATTAGACTAAAATCGAGTGATAGCTTCCTACAATGATGTCTAGTTCCTTGAGAAGCTTAATATCATACATGTATTCATGGCAATGATCCTAAGATAGAGCAAGATTCACCCTTTCCTTTCTTCAGTCAGGAATAGATGGAAGGTCCTTTTAAGATCCCTATGATAAAGAATGGACTTAAAGTCAACAACTAATAATGGAAATAAAATTTAAAGAAATTTAGTAGGAAAGTCTTAATCAAATACAAATTTGACTAAGTATGAAGAATAATGAAAATATAGTTAATCTAGATATTATCCTTGTCAAGTTTAAATCCTTCCCTCTATATAAAGAAGAACCGCTACCTCTGCTCGTGATTTAAAGTTGATAGGTTGGTAACGAAGTTGATGTCTTTACTTTGGCTAAGAAACATTTCCCAATCTCCTAAAATTATTTATTCCTCAACGTAATATTCATGGTAATCACTTCCTAACACATGAAATTTTTACCATAAAGTTAAGCTCTAACCTTAAGGATGTAATTTAAGAATCCTAAAACTCAGATAAAATATCACCATATCTATGATACTGCAACTCCCACTACATACCTTCAGTTTAACCACTTTACACTAAACCATAACCTCATTCATAAAGTATAAATACTTGAAAAATCACCGTGTCTAACCCTTCATTAATCTCAACTATCTCAATTTCCTACTGTCTACCAACTCACAATTAAAGTGGGACGTAAAATCCAAACAAAAATATCCCTGATAAAATTTTGTTTAGTTCAATTGTTCGTCAAGATCCAATGGCTTAAGACCCTCTAAACCATGGTTCATAACCAGAACATAACTCGAATTCCTTTATCCCTCTTGGAGTCCTAATTATCTTGTCAACTATAATTTATCGTAACAAGATAATGGAATACTCATCCAATACACATTCATCTTGTCATATAACCTAATAGAACACTAACCTATCGTATCACAATATTGAGTAATAACCCATCTTACCAACCAACCTAGTGTTAAATTGTCACTAAATATGATCCCTACTCGACCCATTACCATATCGAGTAGTAACTCAGCTCCTTAACCATCCTATAATAATAGAGGGTAATCAACCAACCATTTAACCATCCCATTATAATATAAAGTAGATAAGTAACTCTTAACCATCCTATTATAACATAGCGTATGTTAGAGAAGTAGACTAAAACCGTGCTTCATGTAATAATTTTAGTTATGGATTTATTGTTATAATTAAATTAGTTATTCATATTTTAATGAGAATCATGTATTGACATAATGTTTGCAACATTTTATATATTGCTGATGTTTTTTATTCTGCCCAGTAGGTGTTCTGGTGTGTAGAGTATGACTTACACAGAAGATCAGATCACCAGTTCTTGTGGAATATAAGTTTTTTAGTAGGTCTATCTTGATTACAAGAAACTGTATAGTTTCAACTTATTGTGCTAGTGCAGTTTGTGTGTATTGAAAGGGAGCAATTTAAGGGAATTGTTTTTATATTGATTTTATAAGACAATGTACACCTCGTGATTATTAATTTTACTTAAGTCTCTTAATCCGGATATGATTGATCGACACGGGCACTAGTTATTTATTACTTTGACTTATCGGGTGAGATTCATTATTGGATTAATAATCTTGATAAATTGGGTAGTGGTGATTAATCTACGGTGAAAGTCTGTTATGGATGGAATCCACGTCTCGGTCTAGAGACTGGTAATACCACCTTGAGATACTTATAAGTTTTGTATATGTCAAACCCTGTAGGTGGATTATGTTAATCAGACACTACAAATAAGTTAAGTTAGACCGCTCAAGGACTTAAAGAAGTTAATCAAATAAATTATCAGTAATTTATTTTATTAACGAGTATCTGTAACCTTAACATGGGGAGAATTAAGTAATTAATAATAAGGAGCTCGAAATATAATTTTGAGTTAAGGAGTGGAGTTGCAATTATAATTATTTAGTGGTATTAATTATACTTAAGGGACTGAGATTAGGATCAAGGAAGGATTAGGTTTTCTCCGGTCTATTAAGAGCCACATCCTTATCTCTCCTTATGGTCCCTACTATAGCCTATATATATGCACCTAAGTATAATTATCTCTTGACCTAGCCATCACTCTTAGATACTCAAAAGACTCGAGTTCATACTTGTAAAAAAAAGAGATAGTGAAGAAGAAACAGGAGATAAGAAGATGGTCACGAAATAGGATCCCACCCTCTACTCGTGGTTGTCCATATCGGGAATACAGTAGAAGATCGTGAGGTGATACGAGCCATCACATATTATGTTCGTGATAAAATGAGATCAAATCAAAGAGATCTCACAGGTAAATCCTAAATCTGCCTTATAGGATTTCATATATGTATAGTTTTTTTTTGTAGTTCGATCTATACGCATTTTCAATACACACATGGACTTTCACTCCAATAATTTTTATGAAAGCCCTATTGATACCGTGTATAGGTTGAATTCAGCCATGTTCTTCAATTAAGACAATCGTATATGTGCATGGATGTTGGGTAGAATATAGATTTGTGCTAATTTTTATTTTGCAACAGTCATATCCCACTATTATGGTCACGTATTTATTGGTTTGTTTTATGTGATTGGATCCCGCGATGGTTTATTCATGGTTATTTTTTATGCTAGAGTAATGTAATATTTAGGTAGAATGTGAACTCCTTCATGGAGGCATAGAACATCTATAATTTGTTACTATTTTTTATCGTAATTGTCAATGGAGGAGTGTGACGAAAGATCGATGATCGGAGGAAGGTTTTGGCACTGAGATCAGTTTCGACAATGTTAAACAGAGCTTGGATTAATGTAATATTGATGTATAATGTGAACTCCTTCAAGAATGACTGTTGAGTGCAAGGATGACTCTTAAGCAGTACAATCTACAACAAAGTTGTATCTTAACCATAATAGTCGGGAATCCTTATTTATCTTGATTTTCTTATTTATGTTGATTTATGTCTCTACTATGCATGTTTTAATTATTGGGTTGTTCATATTTGTTAACATCTCCCTTAGAATTATGGACAATATGGAATACCGACCTGACTTAAATCATGTAAATGTTAAATGTGAATAATTCATAATTATTTTGAATTGTGGGCATTAATATGTGTGGTTAAAGAATAAAAAAAATGAGTATTTTTTTAATGATCAAGGGTATTTGAAATTTTTTATTTATCACACATTTGCTTGATATACTAAAATAGGGATATCTCGGTATTTTTGAAAATATATCAAATGTCCTAGATTTTTCAATTAATTAAGAATTAGACACGTTTTTTTTAACCCTCACAAAAGTTTTTAAAATTACTACGTGGGGGAGGAAATTTTCTAAGAGAAAATCCCGTGGTATCCATCAACGATTTGTAGACTTTCAATAATAGTAGGTCCTCCAACGAGGAATGCAAATTATTGTGGTACTCGGTATAAATTTCCTTAAGGGTAATTTTGGATTCATTATTCACATAGGTGGCCCCTAAATGAGGAGTCTATGTGATATGAGATCATCTAAAATTATTTGGTGGTATACATCTAGACATAAAATAATAGTACGTTCTCCAAAGAGGAATGCTATGATTTTGTGGGACAAAAGTCTCGACTAATTAATTTTATTTGACATAGGTTTTGTCTAGATAATAAAATTAAAAGGAATAAGCCTGCCTAATTTTTTTTGGAAAGTGGGTTCTCTAAAGAGGAATACTACTCAAATGGTAATCGGGATGCCAATGAATTCTTTTCAAATTGATAAACGGTACATTAATTTTATTTTAGAATTCAAAAAATATTATGCCCGATAATGATTCACTTTATTATTTGATTCTCAGTATTAAGATGGGAAGCTCTTTCAATCCACTTGCTGTCATTCTCAAGGAAAACAAATTACTCGGACCTAATTACATTGATTAGAAAAGGAATTTGGATATTGTGTTGACTGATGAAGGGTACAAGTTTGTGATCTATGAGATCTGTCCTGAGAAACTTGGTGAGGGGGCAACCAAAAAGGAAACCCGGGATTACTAGAAATGGATCAAGGTTGATGAGATGATATGGTGTTATATTTTGGCATCTATGTCAAGTGTTCTGCAACATCAGCATCGGTTGATGGACACTGCTTATGGCATGATGCTGAACCTCAAAGATATGTTTGGGGATCAGAATCGTGTTACAAGACAAGTTGCTATGAAAAAACTCACGAACACAAACATGACTGAAGGGACCCTAGTGAGGGAACATGCTTTAAGGATGATTTCTCTTCTCAATGAGATTGAAATCCTTGGAGCAGAAATCAATGGGGAAACCCAGTTAAATATTGTTCTCCAGTCACTGCCAGAGTCCTTTAAGCAGTTTTGCCTAAATTGCAACATGAACAAACATTCTTACTCTTTGGCAGAACTACTTAAAGAACTATAAGAAGCTGAGGGTCTCATCAAGAAGTCAGTAAGTGATTTTGTTGTTGAGAAAGGTTATACATATAAGCCTATGGGGAAGAATAAAAAGAAGAAGAAGGATCAGAAATAAGTTAGGGTCCCTCAGGCAGCTCGTGGGCCTCAGGGAGGTGTGAAAAATTCCAAGGTCAGGTGTTTCGACTATAAGCAGTGGAAACACTGTCTTAACCTTCCTACTATAATATAGAACAATTACCAACCCTTTAACCTTTTAATTTTAATATAAGTGATAAACAAACTCTTAACCCACATTATTATATTATAGAGCACTAACACAACTCTTTAAATAAACCACCCTGGAGTAATCCTACTTATATGTAAAAAATTCATATAAATAGACACATGCCTAACTTTTAATTAACTTCCTTGAAGTATCCCAATTTTACTTAAAAGTATTAGGCATTATCTACCCCTATTAACCCCACCTAGAGGTCAAATTCAAAAATGATCCTAAAAATCATATCTAATCAACTAAAATCGAAAAACCAACCTAATCACCAAAAATCTCAACGGGGATACCTTTCAGGATGGGATTGATTCGGCCCTACCAGGAGTCGATCTAGTTCAACCCGGATAAGAATTCACAAAAAATTCTCAAGTTAGCATTTATAGAAAATTCATGCCTAAAATTTTAGGATAAAATTCCACCAAATTCACGAAATTTCAATTCTAAGAACATTGGAATAGTTCCCGATGATCTAACACAAGTTTAGGGGAGAAAACATCAAAATTGGATACCTAGTTCATGAATTTAGCAATACCAGTATAATTCATAACCCAATTTAATAATAAAACCTCGTATGAATCCTAGTTTAAGAATTCATCAATTAGCATCCTCACTTTTGTCAACTTAACTCACTTCATCCCAAAATTTATAAATTCACATATATTCTAACCAGAATCATACTTTCAAATTTATCCCTAGACATCATAAACATTATCACAACATACTAATGTAATACCCCAAATTAGTAAAGTGAATTATTAAGTGTTCAATTAATGAGTAATTATTTACAAAGGAAAATTGAATCGGACTGGTTATATAGGAAGAAAATTTATCAAATAATCAAAGGTTGAATTTATAGAATTTTAATGTGAATTAAAAATGGTTAAATTGGCTCTTTTTAATTAATTAATTACTTTAGGGGAATTAACTACTTTGGACAAGGGTAGTTTAGTCTTTTAGCATGATCTTGGTGTCTAAGTTAGGGTTTTGAAGAGGACCGTTTGTGTGTAATATTGTATATGTTTTTGAGAGTTAACTAGAAAGAAAAGATTAAGAGAAAAAATAAATTGAATGACGAGATGAAGGGGGACCCGTGATCGTGGTTTAACCCTACCATGACTGCGGGTTAACCCTACCATGACCGCAAGAATAATGAGTGGTACTGCAACCCAGGGCATGGGTCATGCTGAGAAAGGACTTATTTGTTTCATTTTGGACAAGTGTTGATGACATTTTTTATGTACCCACTTAAACTAAACCCTAAACCTTATTTCATATTCATCCCTAATCTCTCAAACTCAAAACCCCATTAAAGTACAGCATTCAAACCACCATTTGTGGACTTTAAACATGGATTTAGGAACTGCTTGAAGCGACAAAGTTGCTAAGATTTTTTTGGAGAATAAGGAAATCAAGCCAAATTTCAAAAATAGTTTAAGGCAAGAATACTCTACTTTTCCTATTTTTTTAATTTATGATTTAGATATTTCCTAAACAGGTTTATTGGTTAATTTAAGAGCGATAAGAAGCCTACGTTGATTTTTAAACTAAAGAAATTGTTATATTAATTTTTAAACCTGTCTTATAGTAAATATGCTTAGAAAATAGTTACATGAATTAAATAATGTGATTATTGCATAAATAAGGAAAAATAAATTGTTAGATGGAAAAAGGTTGAGTTACATGCCTTATGAACTTAAGAATTAAAAAATAGATTGTGTGTGCACTTGTTCTGTGATATTTATACAATGGAAAATATCGTGAGACCACTTGAAATATGCATGAATCATTAATGTGAAAAATTATTGTTGTACCCTTACAAATGGGGGCAATTAGTATTGTTATTAACGATAATAAACTCATTGAATAAAGAAAGTCGTTAGTTGTGTTTATGAATTATATGAGATTACTGAAAGGAATGTTGTTATATCCCTATGTATCTTGGTTTTGAGATTTGGAAGTTGATTCATTGTTATTTCTGAGGATTATATGTTGTATGTTATTGACTTTTCCTAGAGGGGTTACAATTATACATGATTTTATGTATTTGAGCGTTGAAGAGATAATAGTTGTATTTATAAGGAAACCTGAGATGTTTGTAGAGTGTTCATTGGAGGATGTGTATTATTACCCCTTTTTCTAAGTCATTGAATTTGTTATTGGTATATTAATTATTGATCATATGGTTCCCTTGAGTGAGGAAGGGTTGTTGGTTATGCTATATGAGAGAAATGGATTAACGGGTAAAATTGTTGTAAATGTGATTTTTGAAATGTATTAGTGATTCTTATTTGATGATGGGACTTGGGTGCCTTGGAAAATATTTGTCGATAGTGAAATTTTGGTATGCATTTTAGGTTGATGGGTATATGATGTAGAGGTGCGGGCCAAGATCTTTGGGAATAGTCATAGTTAATATTTTCGATTATGGCTACGTATAAAGTTTAATATGAATGAGATGGTGGTTGAGAGTATATGTGTATAATAAAAAGTTAATTTGAGGATTAATATAGTAGTAGATAATTTCAAGGATCATTAGGAGTTGTAATGAGGGGCTTGGGTATTCTAAGGGTGAGCTAGGAATTTTGGGAGTTTGATGTTTATTTTGGATTTATTTGGAACTAAGGATTTTATATAAAAGGTTAGTATTAGTGTTTCCCACTCTTAGTGACTACCTAATCTAGACATAAGTGTATCAGGGGGTCCCTTGTTTGGATTTTATTTATGAGAGGTCCCACACTCAGATTCTATAGAAGGTAGGAGTTTGGAGTTTAGGATTTCTAAGTTCTTTCGTAAATTCTAATGGTGAGGTTATGAGTATTGGGAAAGTCTCTACTTAAATGTATGGTTTGTGAGTTGTTTATTGAAGAGTATGGCTTATTGAAATAGATGTTGAAGAGTATAAATAGTGAGTTGGGTATTGAAATATATGACTTGTAATTTGGATATTGAAAGGTATGATTTGTGAGTAAATTATGTCCATGAATGATGAATTTTCATATAAACGTGTGGGGTACCTGTTGGAAAAAGAAATAGGGCTTGACATTTAAAATGCTAAAAGTTTTCAGCCCTAAAACCTTTGATTAATGATGCATTGAAAATAAATCAGGAACTATGCTTAAATATTAAACCTATGGTTTCAAGAATCCATACCATTACGAATCTTGTTGTGATTCGTATGAGGAGAAATATTTTAATGATGATTATGATGGTGGTGGCGATGGTGGTGGTGGTGGCGGTGGTGGTGATGGTGTTACCCATTCATGATCTCCAAAAACCTTGCAATAACACTTTGAACATCTTGAATGTTCTACTATGTGATCCCCACAAAGTAAGCCTTATGTGTGGAAAATTTTGGAGATGACACCTTGATAAAATATGAGAGAATTGACATTCTCTCTCTCTCCTCCCCCTCATAAAAACATGAATAGTATTTTTCCTCTCACTCTCTAACCCTCCATAATGGATCACTAATCTGAGAGAATTGACATTCTCTCCATCTCCTCCCCCTCATAAAAACATGAATAGTATTTTTACTCTCACTCTCTAACCCTCCATAATGGATCACTAATCTAAAACCCTAGATTACACTAATAGAAATACATATGAGCCATAGACTTTAGTCAAATTGGGCTTCCAAAGAGTTTAGGGCCTATTACTTGGGCAATGGACTATACTAGGTGTTGATGTAAAAAATTAGATTATATCTAATTATTTAATCACAGATAAAATAAAGTGAGACAAAGAAATTTTAAAGTGGTTCAGCCTTAGAAGAATGACCTACGTCCACTGTTTCTGTTATTGCTGACTGTTTGGGAATTCTCGATTACAAATCTTATCAAGAAATTCCGGTCTCCCTACATTGAGGATAATACAATGTATTTATAACTCTAAGGCTGTAATGTGAAAGGGTAATACATTCAATGCCCCTTAAGCGTATACATATGTATGATAATAATAAGCATTTAATGCACAGTCAATCTGTTGGTTATCCTGCTATTAATGCTTTGTTCGAGGTGCAGCTCGGACCGCCTAAGTAGCTCGGTACTCAAAAGCTCCTCGGTACTCAAAAGTTCCTCGTAAAGTTCTCGTTGGTCGGAGCGTCTGAGTTGATCGGGGAAGCAGAGTTCCTCGTTGCAGTATGGTTCCTCGGAGTCAAGGTGTTGTTCGGAAGTGTTTGTTGTTGACACGCAGATTGCCATGTGTCTTCACTCAATTGAGCCATGTCAGCAGACTAAATTTGGTATCAACACTAGGGATCTAAGACCAATAATTAAATTGTCTTCAAAATAAATACTCATAAATCCCTATTATAATTACAGTAATTATTTCCTTTCCTTCTTTAATAGCAATTAACTCCACTAAAAAATCACGACTTCACTTCAGTTTAATTATCTCTAAATCAATCAGAATAAAGAGGTCTTATTTGCATAGTTGATTATGATACATAATATGATTCCACATGTTAAGTTTTTTATACTCGTTGGTCAAATCAATTTACTGCCAATTGATTTTAACAAACCTCTAATCAAATCCCTGATACTCAGACTTAACTCACTTACTACTCCATCAAGATTATAAAATAATCCACCAGGCATGTTTTACTAGTAAAAAATAAAAAATATAAGTCTATCAAGGGGTAACACAATCATAGATATACTCTGGATGTGGATCCCTCCAGATTATAATCTCGCGCCTATTAACAAAATCATTTCTTAATATACGGGGATCATTTAATTAAATATAAGATCGAATCTCACCCATAGAAATCAAATAAACAATCATGAAATCATTCGAATCCTCATAAATCTCGTAACTATGAATCTATGCACCCTTTGAAAATGGTGTGAGATTACCTAAGTCTAACTAAGAACAACCCTTAGATTTAAATCGCATGGATAGTCCTATTAAATACATTCCTGAATGTAACAATCATAATTCTCTTTTGAACTATCATACAAATTCTTAAACCATCAAACATGTTGTCATAGTTTGAGATACACTATTGGGATTATATCGCAACCATACGGATAGGATGTCAACTCCATATTTAGTTTATAAGTTATTCAATTGTACTAGAACCAAAATTCTGATCTCCTCTGATCAAGTTGAACCCAACTTGCCATAATTCGTACTAAGTTCAATTGACTGACATGTTTACAATATATATAAAATAAATATAAGGCATTCTCGTAAGCATTATTTTTATTTCAAAATAAAATGACATACCTTAACTCTAAATTAAACATCACATATGGATTTAAGAATAAAACTCTAATAATACCTTGCTAGTAAATAAAGAAATAATGCAATGGACTAATTCTTGTAAGGGTTTCACATAATATGATGAATTAAGTTAGATTCCTTGGCCTTCAGTTTTATGAGTTAATAGTTATTTACTCTTTATGATTGACCTAATCTAGACTAAAGTGTATCAGGGGGGTTCGTTCTTTAGATTTCATTTATGAGATTCCCACGCATAGAGTATAGAGAAGGTTAGCAATTAGTATCTTATAGAGGAATAAATGTATCTTGGAGAATATAAATAAGAATTTTAAAAGGGTATGTCTAGAGGAAATACTTTTATATTGGCCTACTCAAGGAGTATGGTTATATGTGGACTATTTTTGTATTACACGAGGCGTAAATTTGTTGATGTGAATAAAATGTAAAGATAGGATGTGAAATGGGTTATTTGTGCATCACACATTGTTAAAGAGTTTTGGCACTACATAGCAGAGTGGATACGGGTTTTTCATCACTGTGAAATATGCGGATATGGATTTATGTGATGATTCATTATTGGCATCGCATCGCATGTGGCGACGAATTTTTGGGCACCGCGTAGCGGAAAGTGACAAGTTTGGGTGACAATTTGTATTGGCGTACCGCATATTATTAAGCTAGTTGGGGACAAGGGGCGTATATCGGTTGCTTTAATTAATTAATTATAACACTATCGAGATAATTAAATGTATTATGATAATTGGGGTTGTGAGGGAGTCGGTTAACTAGAATGAAGTTGCTAAGATAAAGATGTGATGAATGATATGAGAAAGAGGCAATTGGTTAATGATTACTTAGTGATATTGATAAGTCCGCTTAGTTAGAATAATAATAATAATAATAATAATAATAATAATAATAATAATAATGATGATGATGATGATGATGATGATGATGATGATGATGATGATGATGATGATGATGATGATGATGATGATGATGATCATAATAATAATAATAATAATAATAATAATAATAATAATAATAATAATAATAATAATAATAATAATAATAATAATAATAATAATAATAATAATTTATGTGACTCATTGAAAGTGGAATGATGGAAATAAATCATGTGAAATCGAAAAGTGGATAAAATTCTTGTAATGATATCGTTAAGTTGCACGTTATGGATTGCCTTTGGTATCGGTTAATAAAGTGATAGTTTGTTAAGACCTTACTTTATTATTAGATGCTATTAATATTTGTGTAGATAAATATGATTAACTCGATATTATATGGTTAGTTATTATACCCCGTTTATCACTGGTTATCTATTTATATTCTTGACATTATGAAACATTGATAAATCCTATTTGTGATTCAAGTAATAAATCATGTTATCGTATATGATGAATCTTGTTAAAGTTATTGATATTAGTTGTTAATGTTATTAAAAAGGCTCTATTGTGGTATTTATTTTTGTGAGTGCAAATAATCACAATGAATGAATTTAATAAGTTAAGTCCAATCTATAAGTAAAACACTCACAACAAAGTATTTACATGGTTCACTAATGGCCTAGGTCGACTGGATGTTTCTCTCTTTTATTACTTTTTTATGTTTTAATATCACAAAATTACAGGTCCCCTTTTCCTTAGGGTAAGGGTTACCTTTGTAGGTGAAGATGAGGCAGAAATGTGATGGACTTCTTTAAGCTGTTGATAAATTCGTTTCTTTGTTCATGTTAATCTCCTCTAAGATATTTGCATGCTAAAGTTATTTCTTTGCAATTATCTCTTATGACATCTCGCGCTTGTTATTTTTAGGGATGGACTTATTTCTATATCTGGACCTATTTGGGCCGTTGTGTTTTGGGTTGCTCAGCTTAAACTCCATAAATGCACCTAAAGATCTTTGGCTCAAATGGGGCAGAGAGGTTTGAGAAGATCGTCGACTTGAATAGTTGGTTGGCCCAAAAGGCTGATTGTCACTGGAGAGTGTATCTAAAAAATATACATAAAATGCAACTATAAGCGGGTCGAATACTATTCTAACTGTTGAATCTTAGAGGGGCACACCCGTAATTATCTTGCTCTAATAAGGGCATACTTGTAATGTTTCAAAAAATGAACTGGTGGTTCCATTAATGAGATTTGGGCTCCGTTCCTAGATGATTAGATGTATGGGATTTTGTTCCAAGTTTAATAAAAAATTGTACCATCACTTCATTCAAAATACATGCAGCCTTTACACACTTTGACTGTAAGTCTTCTTCATCCTTAGCTTTATTTGCCTTCATCATCAATCTAAACTTCATTTTTTCCTATGCTTTCTGAATAATTTCACTTCTTCTGTGTGCTCCCTTCCTTTGTCTTCGTGACCAAAAATTGTGTACTCTGTTGATAAAAGAACTATAGGGGAATTTAAGAGGATATATTCAATTCCCTCTTCAGTAATCATTGAATGTGTTGAAGTTCCTGAAGATTGCACCACTAATGAGGGGAGACACTGGATCCATACCCTTTCAATGGCTGAGCGGGGAATAATATTTCCCCTGAATAAATTATTTTTGGAGTTTTTTAAGTTCTTTGAAGTGGTTCCTACTCAATGCGCTCCAAATACCTGGTGAATTATCGATGGCATCCATAAAATAATTGAGTGTATGGGGCCTAAATAGGGATTCCAAAACTTAAGTATTGCTACTCTTAGTCCCATAAAACCAATGGGATCCTTTACCCGAAGTCAAGAAAGGCTGACAGAGTCTTAATTATCAACCTTTCTGATTCCAATAAGGATTATTTAATCAAGTTTTCATTGCCAAAAATTGGAAACATCCACTCCTTCTTGAGGGTGAACAATATTGAGGGTTTGTATGCTCACAAATAGGAAGGGATATAGGTTAACTTTTTATTCCTTATACTTTGAAATTTATTTGATGATGCCATCACTCATGACGATCCCTTTTTATCTTCTTTATCTAGCTCGATCAAAGAAGAAGCTTCTTTCTCCCTCTCATTTTAATAAGGAAGAATTAATCAAGGTTTGGAAGTTGACATGACCATTTTATCCAGGTGGTGATCACACAAGGTTTGCATCTTTATTGATTGTGTACATGAACTCTACTAGTAGCTTCATGGCTCACTTAATAGATTCAATCCAAGATATCCCTTTCCTTTCAGCGAGTTAGGGGTCTTCCACTTCTTCTTCCTTTGAATCATTGAATTTTAAGATCTATTAGCGAAGCAGCACCGACATATACTGACCAAGGCACCTCTGATGCCGATCAGGGAAAAGTCCAAGAAACTCAAGAGCAGGTGAAAGAAAAAGGAACCAAAAACTAGTTAGGCATAATTAGACTTAAGGATCCTTGTATTTTTATTTTATGTTTTCTTGTAAGGGATTTGTCCCATTTTATTATATAATGAAAGCTTTCATCAGCGTTCAACTTTGTCTTCCATTGTTGCAGAGTAATTCTCCCTTTGTTCTTGTAGTCGGGTCGTTATTCTATGGAAGTCCCATCTTTTTCTGGCAACTTAGACACCATTATTGGTTAGGAGCTAGTGTTAAAACTCACCGTTCTTTTATTTATGCTAAAAAAATCTCTCTAAAAACTGACCAAGCCTTACAAAGAATAGTCTACCTTGGTCGTCAGGTTGAAAGATGAGGTTAAGGATCTCGACGATGTCGGCACACTCATGTAGGATGAGATGAGCTCTTTGAGAAAATAGCTTTTCGAATACAAGGATATTTTTTATGTTGGTGGGCTCTTGAAAGATGAAAATAATTCATTGAGAAAATAGCTCGCTGAAGCCACGGAGGATCTGTAGAGGGAGGGAGTGATCAATATGGAACTGAGTCGTGACATACTTAAGATCTATTATCTCTTTAGGAAAGGTCCTCACGCGGCATGGGCTTGTTGTTATGATGATGGGTGGATGGATGCCCCCTTAGGCTAGACAAAGCCAAATAATTGGCCTATAAACATGAATGGTTGAACTCTTTGGGAGCCTTGAAGATCCCGAAGGATTCTAAACTATGGTGATGGTACCAAGTTAATTGTTCATCCTACCATCATCCCCCATTTGGGAGTGAGGAGAATTGGGCTCCTCTCGATGTCGTTCTTCTGCAATTGGACATGCACTACTTAACATCCCATGAGAGCGATGATGAGTTCAGTCCAAACCGTGATGACGGCCAAAAAGCCATTTTTGCCAAGATGATTGCTCATCGAGGACAATAGTTGTACAAGTCGTTTTTGTCTTGCATAGATGTAATTTTGATTTTTTATTGATGTATAACTTTCCTGATATAATTTTGTATTATGATGTTTTTGTGGTTCCACATTATGCAAATATCCATTTCTTTATGCCGAGCATTTTTATATTATTTATCTTACCTTTTAGGTCGTATCGCCACATTACTTTAGGCCTAGAATAAGCTATGAAAAAAATGCACCTAGTTTTAGGGTTATCCACTCGTTCAAGATTTTTGTCTGATCGAAGTTGGGTTTACTTAGTGCCTAGGGATCCCCCGTAAGTCTTTTTCATACCTAGGAAATTCTTGAGGTTTTTGTGTTTTTTATGATGAAAATCTTTAAACCATGGCTTTTAGATTAAGTATAATCAAACTAAGGTGATAGTGGTCGATATGCGACTAAATATGAAAGTGTAAGTCTCACATTTGGAACAATGTTGAATGACTAAACAAATAACTTAGCCACCTGGACTTGTACATTATTGAATCTAAATTTGAAAAAAAAAATTGAGTAATATAAGTTGGAAACTAAAAATTGCAATAAATAAACAAACAAACTAAAAATTAAACTTTCTTAAATTAGCTGCATTCCAATATTGGGTTGAGGGCAACTGATATTATACTTCACATTGATTCACCCATGGGTAGAGGGGCACCCATACTTTCAGTGTTTTGGGGAATAGGGGTCCAGATTGGGCGACTTACGTTTGTGGCATATTTACTGGTATTAGATATGCACGAGTATGATGTCATATTAGGGATGGCTTGGATATCTACGTACATATCTTGTGTTTACTAATACAGTAGGTCCGTCATCTTTTCCATTCTGAGGCTAGAGATGTACCTAGTTGCGATGCTACACCCCGAGGGTAGGTCGAGTACGCACTTATATTATATTAAGGAGGAGACTTTTTCAAAGTTCATTGTGTCGTTAGATTCCATCCCAATAGTTAAAGAGTTTTCCGATGTATTTTGGGAGATCCCATGGTTATCACCTAGTAGGGAGATAGACTTCATGATTGATTTGATTCCGAACACAAGACCTATTGCCCGTACACCATATAGGATGACTCCTCTAGAGATGAGGGATCTTTGGAACTAGATTGAGCAGTTACTAGGATAGGGGTTCATTAGGAGGAGTACTTCACCATGGGGAGCTCTAGTTTTGCTCGTCAAAAAGAAGTATGGATCCTTGAAACTTTACATCGACTACAGGGAGTTAAACAAGGTTGCCATACGAAATAAATATTTGTTGCCCCGCATTATTGATTTGTTTGACCAGCTAAGAGGTGTTGCATATTTTTCTAAGATCGATTTGAGATCGGGTTATCATTAGTTGAGGGTTTGAGAGCAGGATATCTCGAAGACGGCGTTTCTTATGAGATACATGTCATATGAGTTTTTAGTTATGCCTTTTGGGCTAATCAATGCATCGACGGTATTTATGGACTTGACGAATCGGATATTCAGGGATTTCTGGATCCGTTTGTCATAGTGTTTATTGATTATATACTAATTTATTCTCGAACTACGGAGGAGGACAGACAACATTTATGTGTAGTTTTATAGACGTTGCAAGACCTTCATCTTTATGCTATGTCTCTAAAATGTTGTTTTTAGTTATGAGAGGTGCAGTTTTTGGACCACATTGTGTCTGAAATGGGGGATTTTAGTGGACCCAAGGAAGGTTTCTGCAGTGATGGAGTGGGGATAGCCCATTAAACCCACAAAGGTGCATAGTTTTCTTAGGTTGGTCAGGTATTACCGTCGATTCATACAGGAGTTCTCAAAGATAGTCGGGACCCTCACAAACTTGATGAGGAAGGATGTGTCGTTCATATGGGATGATGCGTGTCAGCAGGCATTTGATGAGTTGAAGGCTCAATTTACTACAACATCAGTATTTGATTTGCCTCGATGAGGGATGTGCTATAAGGTCTTCACAGATGCATCCTTACGGGGACTTCATGATGTGTTAATACAGTAGAAGAGGCCGACAGCTTATGCTTCACGGAAGCTAAAGCCTTATGAGGGACATTATCCCACCCATAACTTGGAGTTAGCAGCCTTAGTTTTTACTTCGTGAGTGCGGAGGCATAATCTCCTGGGGGAGAAGTTCCAGTTATTCACATACTATAAGAGCTTACAGTACTTGTTCACGTAGTGGGAGTTAAACATGAAGCAGAGGAGATGGTTAGAGTTTGTGAAAGATTACCAGTTCGACATTCAATATCACCCTGGGAAGGCAAATATCATGGAGGATGTTTTGATCCGCAAGGCGATATTGGTGTTAGCGATAATGTGGAAGGAAAAGTGGAAATCACTTCGTGGGGATAACAGGTTGACCCGTGCTTTTATGGAGGTTCTCGGCATCACACCTAAGATCATTTTCGGGTCGTGAAGGCATAGGGAGGAGAACATCTTTTCTAGGAGAGGGTTAAGTAGTTACTATATGATGGGGCAGAGCACTATTCGATTGGGCCAAATGGCGAATTAAGATTTCAGGGAAGACTAGTTGTCCTAGATGACGAGGAGTTGAGGTAAGGCATTATGTCTGAGGCTCACGATTCACACTTTACGATACATCCTGGTGGGAATAACATGTACCAGGATATGTGATGTTAGTATTGGTGGGCCGACATAAATAAGGACATATCAGTCTTTATGTACAAGTGTGCAACGTGCCAATTAGTGAAGGTGGACCATCAGCGTCTCTCAGGTGTACTATAGCCTCTCGAGATCCCGATGTGGAAATGGTAGGGCATTTCCATGGATTTAATATGGTGTTACCTACGTCACAAAGGGGGCACGATTAGATTTGGGTGATTATTGACAGATTGATAAAGGTGTCTAACTTTTTATCGGTCCGGGCAGACTAAAATTCAGAGCAGTATGCTAGAATTTTCCTTACTGAGATTGTGAAATTGCGTGTCTGATAGGGACAAAATATTTGTGTTCCACTTTTGGAGGAGTTTCTAGAAGGCCTTAGGGGAGTTGAGAGCATTATTTGGCCTTGGTGGAGTTCGCATACAATAATAGTTATCAGTTTACTATTGGGATGGCATCGTTTAAAGAATTATATGGGAGACCTTGTTATTCTCCCTCATGTTGGTTGAAGGTGGGGAAGAACAAATTACTTGGGACAGAGTTCATTCAGGACACCTCGGAGAAGGTGGAGATGATTCGGACCAGGATTCAGATTGCCCACGATAAGCAAAAGAGTTATGTGGATGCGGGCCACACACACATGGATTTTAATATCGGGGACTAGGTCTTTATTAAAGTGTCTCCCATGAAGGGAGTGGTGAGATTTGAGAAGAAAGGGAAGTTGGCTCCCCGGTATGTGGGTTCATTCCCTATCATTGAGAGGATTGGGCCCGTAGTGTATCGGTTGGGACTACCGAACCACTTGTAGAGGATGAACAACGTCTTTCACATATATGTACCGTGGAGATTCCTTAGAGACGAGATAGCTTACTATCATAGCGATATTGATGAGATAGAGCTCCAACCTAATGCTACCTACGAGGATAGACCTGTAGCCATTCTAGACCATAGGGAGAGCTGACTTCAATCTAAGGTTGTTCCATTAGTACGTGTACAGTGGGGACATCATAAGGAGGATGATCCGACTTAGGACAGGGAGGATGACATGCGAGCGAAATATCTTAAACTTTTATAGCCATGTACGTTTCAAATTCTGAGGACAGAATTCCGTTTTTAGGGGAAGAAGGTAATACCCCGTATTTTTAGGATAAAATTAAAATTTGTAGAAAATAAATTAAATCGATCAATTTAATTAGGTAAGTTGTGAATAAATCAATTAATTATTATTTTCTTTCATGTGAAATTGACTTTGCATGTTAAATAATTTCGGTAGAAAATAATTGTATGTGTATTGAATAATTGATATATGATGTGTGACATAATTAAAAAATATACTTTTTGAATAAAAATAATTAGGACCCGTTCTGGAAAGTTTTATGAACTCGTTTAGGTATTTTTAGACCTTTAGAAACGGTCTCGGGGTAAATGTATATGAGTTAGGAGGTTATTGGAGTAGTTGAGTTATGTATTTGAGCCCATTTGGGGGTCCAAAATTAAGGCCTAAGGCCCAACTCGAGAATTGAGTTTAGAATATATTAATTAGGGGATTAAGTAAACCTCCCATCATTAACTAAGAACCCTAGTAGACACCTAGGGAAGAGAGAGGAGGCAAAGGGTTAAGGAGAGGGAGAAGTCAAGAAAGAAGGCTAAATAACTCACCAAGAAATCTTTAAGAGGCAAGAATTTTCTTTGTAACTTTTTTATCTAAAATATTTCTTTTCATTATGATTTATCACCCATGTAGAATTATGGGTTGTGTAGGGATTTGTGGTGATATAATTATGAATTGAATCATGTTTGTAGAGGATTTAAATCTAAAAATAGGATAGAAAATATAGAAATTAGGATGGGTATTAATTGTGAGTTAGATGATAGGAATTCAAGCTTTAAAACCCTTGTTTAATTGATATGGATGATCACATATAGGAACTATTGTTTATGTTAAAGATCTGGAATTCATGTTAATTATAACTCTTGCATCATGGTAGAATCGTAGGGGATTTATAGGTATAAATTTGATTTGGTATGAACCCACTAATAGCGTGAAATTCTGGAATTTGGGACTTGAATCTGACATTAAAACACGTAATAATTGTCCTAAGAGAGTGAACTAAGTCATGGGGACCTATTTTAATGATTATATTAACGTTTGAACAATTAGAATTAAGTTTAAGTTGGAGATTAAAATTCTCATAATTGAAATTTCTTGGCAGATCTATACCTCTGCCCATGGGGGAACTAGTTCGGCCCCAAAGACGAACCGGTTCGGCCACTGGGGAAGATGAATGGGGACTGGGGTTTGACCCGAGGTATTTTTAGGATTCCATACGAGTTGGTGGGACGATGTTTGGTCACGTGAATAATTTATTAAAAATATTTTAGTGATAAAAGAAATTAAATGGATAGTTTGTTTAACTGGATGGTTAAGATTTTATAAAAAGGGAGGAAATTAGTAAATGACTAGATGGTTAATTATTAATGCGGGATTCTCTTATAGGAAACAACACGGGGCAGCTAGGTGGTAATTATAGAGTAAGTATATATACATATTGTGTGCTCATAATATGTAATTATTTATGTGTGTAAGCATACTTATGTTCGCGGACACGTCGGCACAGGCAGGCTAGGTATTGTGTAGGTCATAATTTAGGTACTACGTAGCAGCGCCACTTATGAGCGATAGGTGTAGATGTTGGGATCAATTTTCACCGCTAGGTATGGGTCATGCAATGGTGTACTGCATCATAACCGCCCCACTTGTATGTGTTTTGTGACGTCCGACTTGGATAAGAGACTCCCTCGAACTTATCACGAACAAGACGCTACTAGTAGATGCCTTTAGTGTCGCATATATAAGGGAATGTATATCTAATTTAACAAAATAAATGTTTTAAAATTTCTAGTCTAATGATGTAGACTAAAAATTACAAACCCAATACTGCGTAGTATGTATGATGATTGATTACATCACTTTATGGGTAGAATGACTGGGACGGCTTGGAAAGTGAGAATTTGAAGGTAGATAATTTTATTCCAGCACGTTAATTATGCAAGATGCGTTCTTATACTTTCATTGGCATATTTATCCATCATCTGTAATAGGAATTGGGTAGTTATATGTACATCATTACTCTTAGAGGAGGGGTGAGACATATTATATATGTGATTGATGATGGCAGGCAATGAACTGTAATTTTGCACTTTATATTTAGTAAGTTAAATCTTTCACACTCTAGCTAGGATGCTAATAAAAATTATCAATGTTTTCTCCCCCAGGTGCTCCAAGACAGGAATAGCAGAATTGTGGACAGCTTAACCTTGCAGTCTCACATTGCGCATCAGAATTCAGATCATTGACTCTAGACTAGGTTGCTTCTCTATTTTAGTTTGATTACCTTTGGGATTATTGTATGGGAGAAGCCCGAAGTCTATTTTATTTCGTGCCAGTTTGAGACACTTATGAGTATGTTGAGATTTATTCATATTATGTGGATGTTGGATTTTATTATTGTCCTGGATATAATTTAAATTTCTTTTTAAACTAAATTGTGTTTTACAAATAATTGTGTTATATGGGTTTAAGGCCGAGAATTATATAGATTGTATAGCAAGCGCCATCTTCAGCGTATTGCGTCTGACCAACCTTTACGTGAGAAAATGGGAGTTGTTACAAATATAGCAACCATTTTCACAAAGGAATCAGTTGTTTAAAGTTCGAGAAAAATATAATAAAGAAAAATTTGAATTTACGGCCATCCCACTTTAATACGTGCACTTGCAATACGGGGTTGTTTTGAGCATGCCCTCATTAATTCTTCGATCTTGAGCTTGGTCCCCAACATTTCAATTGTTTAGACATAGTCCCAAATCACGCAAAAGTGTCACAATAAACATTTAATAATAAAAAAATATTGCGTCGTTTTTTGTGTCACTAAGAATCACTTGGGATACAAATCGAAAAAAAAAATTATGGAGGTTAAAATCAATCACAAATGCTTAAATGGGTCAAAGCAAACTGTCTAATGATTATACGTGGATCAAAATGAAAATGGGGTGCACTTTCATATAAGGTGAGTGTATCCAAGATTTTCTTAATTTTTTTATACTTTCATAAAGATGATATAAATGGTTTATTTGAGGTAAATTTGTTAATGAGATGTTTTCATATGATATAATCACAATTTTAAGTACCAAAAGTTAAATTATAAGACCTTTTTGGCATGTGTGAGTTGTCTTTAATAATTTAAGAGTAAAATACACTAATAATCTATAAACTATCACTCAGGTTTTAAAATGGTCTTTAAATATAAAATTATATCAATTTAGTCCCTAAACTACTATTTTAGCCCCTTAATTGTACTTGTTTCAACTCACTCCCTAAGTTATAGTAAGTGTTTCAACTCGGTCCCTTGTACAAATTTTAAAATTTTCATAAATCATTACTTGGTCACATTATATTCGCATAATTTATGAAAATTCATGCGAGAGACTGAGTTGAAACATTTATTATAATTTAGGACTAAGTTGAAGCAGCTATAGTTAAGGACTAAAATAGTAGTTTAGGGACTAAATTGACACGATATTTAATCATGGACTATTTTAAAATTCGAGTGATAGCTTAGGGACTATTTGTGTATTTTATTCATAATTTAATTGATTTTCTTTTCTTTCAAATCAAATTACTTATGTTGCGTGTTAAAATTTGAAGTAAATTTTGCTCAAATTTCTTATGCATGTGTTTTGACAAAATTTCGGATTGTAGAATATAGTGAGCCTCTTGAATCAACTTTGATAGGAATTGTGTTATAATTAGCATGCATGAGAAAATATATCATGTAGAACAATGAGCTCAGTCATAAAACATTTTTAGGAAACAATAATTCTTTTTATACCGTATTTCCAAACAAATGGAAATCATATGCACATTTATTGACTATTCCCAACAACTTGCTTCCACATAAAAAGAATAAATAGATGAAGAATTTGATCAAATGTAACCACCTGTACAAGCGGTTTGCATTTGGTTTGTAAATATGGTAAGTGTACAAGTTCTCCCTAGTGAGAATCCCCTAATTAGGCCTAAATAGTTTTTTTTTTAATTTATTCAAGATCCTTATTTTGTATTTTTATGTACAAACTTTAAAACTAAATATGTGTTAAAATATAAGTTTGTTTGAGATAAGATTCATATATTTGGAAAGGTATCCACGAGATCTATCAAAAGAGATTCATAAAAGATACTTAGTTTTGAAATTTCACAATGTAATTTTCAGCGTGTTTTCTGATGGTAAAATTTTGCGATGTGAAATTTAGTAAAAATGTATGTGTTTACTAATTTCGCAATGAGAAATTTGCATTATGAAATTTTGCGGTATAATAATGAGAAATTTCTATTGTTGCCGGATCATCATCGGAGTATTGCCTAAGTTACCTAAATATCAGCGGGCAATCGCCAGAGTCACAGGGGTATCGCCTAAGTGGCACCCGAGTGTCGTCGTAGCCAGCGAAGTGTCATCGGAGTCATTGGAGTGTCACCGAACCTCCAAAGATGTCATGCCGAAGATGCGAAGTTGAAGGCTTGCCAAAGAGTCGTTGAAGTCATGGAGTGGGTTAATGTAAAGAGAGAAAAAGAATTATGGTAGTCTAATTACGGTAAATGGTATTTTGGTCTAATACAAAATAGTAGGATAGATCTCGTTAAACATGTTTTACTCTTGAATTTTACATTCCAAAAGTTTATGACCCTCGACCCTATTCTTTTGAAATAGTAAAGTTGGGTCAATTCATGAGCAATGTCAATATGAACATATATAGTATAATATAGAATTTAACTCATACTAGACTTATAATTGATCAACATGAATATGACAATTGATTTGTTTCTTGTTATTGCATTCAATAAACAGTATGTTTTCTCATAATATTAGGCAGCAAAATGAGCTTAAAATGTTGTATATCAAATTAAGTGACAGTTTTGTGATGGGTTGTACCTCCGAAAAGAAAATCAATTATAATATCTTATTATTTTCTAACATTTTTTTTGTTAGGAAATCGTTTCCTAACATTTTTTTCATTTTTGTTGTTAGTTGTCTAGACTAAATAAAAATGCACCAACAAATGATAATAACAAAAATATATTAAAAACCTTCAAGCACAACTTTAGCGGTAAGACTTAGGTAAAAGGTGTTCTTCTCGCATTTTGAGATGCAAAAATATCGATTAAGTCATTAAAGTCTATTTTTTGAACAAATTTTTAACATTGATAACATTGTTAATCCATTATATCTTTTTGTGTCATGGACCGAAGGTAAGATTCTAATAACTTTTGTCGAGACATCCGGAAATGGGTATAATCAAAACTATACTATAAGTATATGTTTAGGGTTCCTTAGTACACACATTTTTGGGCTATAGGTAACGGATATGTGAAATTGTAAATCGAGAATCTAACTAATTATTTAAAACAAGGGTTATTAGCACTTTAGTCCCTTAAAGTTTATCCCCTCTGGCACATCAGCCCTGAATTTTACAAACGGGAACATAAAACTTAAAGTTTGTTAGTTTAGTCACTTTAGTCCGAACTTAACCAACTTTAAGTTTTTTCGAGGGGAAAAAGTTTTTCAATTAATTCATTAGTTAATTTTTTAAATAAAAATCATAACTATTTATAAAAAAATTCAAAAAATTATGAGAAAAATATCACCGGACTCATGCTACCGCATAGATATATAATTAAAAATTGTTATGACATGGCGATATTTTTCATTATTTTCTGAATTCTATATAAAAAGTTGTTATTTTTTAAAGAATTTAACTAATAAATTAAACGAAAAATCAGTTTCCTATCAAAAAAAACTTAAATGTCCGTTAAGTTTTGGATTAAAGTGACTGAATTAGCAAACTTTGGGATTTTATGTGCCTGTTTGCATACTTCGGGATCTGAAGTGCCAAAAAAAATAAACTTCGAGAACTAAAGTGCTAATAACCCCTAAAATAATCCAACTCCATCAACATAGATAAGTTATGGAATCACCTTCATCATTGTCTTTTTTCGTTATTATCCAATAACTCATGATAGTAACATTATAATCCATGGAGTAAAAAAATAACCATGTTCCTTATATGGCAATGTTATCCTATATGATAATATGAAAATAAAAGATAAAGAAAAAAAATATACAAAGGGTGAAAGAGAAAATGAATTGAGAAAGAACAAGTCAATGTCAAAATGTCATTTATGAAATAGAATCCTCAGAGTACACCCTCCCCATTTAATTATAACCCCCCAAATTGTGTGGTCACTTTCCGCTATAAGTGGGGGTGGCTCTCAGAGGGACCATTTGTTTTCAATCCCCCACCTGCAACTACATGCAATTCATGTAATTAATATATATCTCATATTATTTAATTACTTTTTTGGTGTCAAGCATGTATAAATACAAAAAAAGTATATTAAAGTAAAAAATTTAGGGGTCAAATTTTAATTTTATAAACTGTGGGGGTCCGGCCACCCCCACCACCATAAATCCATTACTGCTCACTCGCACACGACACACCTAGAAAGCACATATTTAGAGAGGACACACTCCGGTGTAAATCAAACTGGTTGTACCACTCTTTCGGACAATTTTTTTTTAAATACCAAAAAATGAATTTTCTAACGAATTTTAGTGAAAATTATCAAAATAGTGAGGAATTGATCTTTAAAGGAAAAATAATCATCAAAAAGTTCATTTCATAAGTTGTTGAATGAAAACTTAATAAATATGTACATTTTCATCCCCGTTACAAAAATTATGATAATCGCAGTCACTTCTGAATTGAACTTTTGTAGATGATATTCTAAAAATGGAGATTATCTTCATCGAATTTTATTACAAAATTTTATATTCTCATATTTTAAAAAATTTGTTTGCACAACATGCATGTAGATTTAGATGTGTAAGTTATATCCACTGCCATATGGAACTTGGGTGACAGAAGACTACAAAAATAAAAAATAAAATAAATGTTTTTATTTATCGTATAGACTCCATACCCAAGACCATATGACATAAGACCCTCATTTACCTTCACTCAGAACACGGATACGCCAGTAGTAGGATCGGAATAAATAAGACCAAGGTAATTCCGCCGCAATCACTTGGGTACCAGCGCGATCACGTATAAGAACATAATAATAATATAATACATGTGTTATATGTATTGAACTTGCTATATCCCCTCGTTGATCTGAAAATAATAAATAAATCGTGATACATGGATATACGTCCATATATCCTAATTTTAAATATCATTTACATGGATAAGTCATGTAAATGAATTTTAAAACTTTAAATATGTGGTGACCCTCTATGTGATATTGGAAAGTAACTATTAGATTTAAGTGGTATTTTGTAGTAAAAAAAAAACTTGTGGTATTTTGAAGTAATAAATATGGTACCCTTAAAAACATTTTATTAGCAAAAAAAAAAAGATAGATGAGTTTGCAGAGCATCTAGGCTCACAAGAAAAGAAATTAAGGAAAAGAATAGAGAACTCAAGTAAGAAAACATATACTGATAAATTTTACCAAACAATTCATCTCATTAAACAACCTATTAAATAAATTAATATTTTCCTTTCCCGTCGAACTTCAAGAACATTGTATTTTTTTTTATTGATCATGTTTATGTATATCTGTATATTTGAATTTAGTACAATGACTCTAAAACAGTATTCGCGCTTCATAAACATACACAAATAGACTAGTAAAATTAGACTTGGCATTCGACCCGAATCCGCTAGTACACGATAAGAACTCGATAATACTCAACACGCCGAGTATGGAGAGCAATATTTTACACAAAACTAATTTGTCACAACACAAACGTAATAAGGCATCGACCCATTACCATGTCTACACACACACACATACCCACATAGGGTTAATGTCAAAACAATCCTTCAACATGTTTTCTTACCAAAAAAAATATCTCCAAAAGAGTTCCATAATTTAGGACCAGATTAAAAGATCTTGCACATTTTTCTTCGGGTGCCTTTAACAAGGATCCTTTGCAAAAAAATCAAATTTTCCAAATCGATTTTGAATTCTAAATTGAGTTCACAATTTAGGAAAAAAAACTATGGTAGCATAAATATTTTCTTATATATATATATATATATAAGGAGAGGATCTCTGATGAGTAGATTTTAACAGGTCCAAAAAACGAACTCTTTTTCAAAAATAGTAAAAAAAAAAATGGGGTAATTTTTTTGTGTGGATTTTAAACATTTCAAGCTATCCAAAAAAAATCAGTTTTGCTATTTTAAAAAAATTGATCAATATATGTGAGTTTTTAAATTGCTAAAATCTGACACATATTTGGACCATTTTATTAAAATATTAAAAAAATCATTTTGACTTGATTTATATTTTGGAGGGTCCTGAAATATTTAAATACCCATAAAAAAATCAACCCAAATATGTCTTTTGCCAGTTTTAAAAGAGTTCCATTTTTCGAAATCATTAAATCACATATGTTGGAGATCCTCTCCTTATATATATAGAAAATAATTTTCTCACACCCTTTATGTCTTCACTCACACCCTTTGAATAGTAAATGAAAATTGTGCCCTTAGATTTATAAAATCTAAATGTCCAACTTTTTCACCTCCTACTAAAACAAATACATTTTTTCAATAAAAAAAACTGTTTATAAAACGTAAAATCTTATCTATTTTTTTTTATTAAAAACTGTTTATAAAACGTAAAATTTGTTTTCTTAAGAAATCGTTTCCTTAAAAAAAGTGTTTTTTTTACAAATCTTATTTTTGGTTAAAAATTGTTTTTTTGTACTATTTTAAAATAATTTTTTTACTATTTTAAAAAAAATGGTCTGCGGCAGCAATATGTATAGGAAGTCCGACCACTTGTACATACCACTGGCACGGACATTTTTTCTTAATATGTTGATCCGCGTCAGCGATATGTATATGTGGTCGAACTGGCTATACATACCACTGGCGCGGACCATTTTTTTAAATAGTAAAAAAAATGTTTTGAAAATAGTAAAAGAAATAGTTTTTAACTAAAAAAATGTATGAAGAAACAGTTTTTTAAAATAAATAAAAGAAACAGTTTTTAACTAAAAATAGATAAGATTTTATGAACAATTTTTTTGTTATAAAAAACAATTTTTTTATTAAAAATATAATTTTTTGTTTTTTTATCAAATGCATGTCTTAGTTGGAGGTGAAAAAATTAGATATTTAGATTTTATAAACCTAACGGCACATTATCATTTACTATCCAAAGGGTATGGGGGAAGACACAGAGGGTGTGAAAATAGGTATTCCATATATATATAAGAGAGAGAGAGAGAGAGAGAGAGAGATATGTTATCTTGCATATCTCATTGTGCATACTTCCCACGCAAACCATTTTTTATAAAATAGAAAAAAAAATTATACTGATTTTTTTTTATTGTATTTAAATATTTCAAGGGATCCATAAGAAAAACAGCGCAAAATGAATTTTTTGGTTAATTTAAAAAAATTGATCAAACATATATCAATTTTTAACGGCTTAAAATTGACATATTTTGATAGTTTTTTTTTAAATAGTAAATAAATTCATTTTGAGCTTATTTTTTTACGAGCCCCTTAAAATATTTGAATCCCGTATAAAATCAATTCAAAATTATTTTTTTTGCTATTTCAAAAAAATGATCTTCATACTGGAACCTCATCTTGGGTATGTATAGGATCCGCTCCATATATATATATATATATATATATATATATATATATATATATATATATAGGGTGGGGTTCAAAAGTGAACCAAAAGAATGAACTTTTTAATGAACCTATTAAGACATTAAAAAATTTATTTTTAATTTCTTGTTATAATTGGTCCGCGCCAGCGGCAATGAATAATTTTTCAATCCCCCCGCTGACGCGGACCAATTACAACAAGAAATTAAGGATCAATTTTTAATATCTTAGTAGGGTCATTAAAAAGTTCATTCTTTTGGTTCACTTTTGAACCTCTCCCTATATATATATAATGCTCTTGTGCGGACTAGTCCGCATTTTAAGAATGCGGACCGGACATGTGTCGCCTAACGGTGCCCTTAGAAATTATCGCCTAAATTATAGGCACACACTCTCTTTTCTGGGCGCACCGACAGGTGACGCGTGTCCGGTCCGCATTCTTAAAATGCGGACTAATCTGCACAAGAGCAGGACTGATATATATATATATATATATATATATATATATATATATATATATAGAGAGAGAGAGAGAGAGAGAGAGAGAGAGAGAGAGAGAGAGAGAGAGAGATATGTTGTTCTAGAAACTGAGAGATCAGCTGGTTTGATAAAAAAGACTCTTTTCTCTACCTGTGGTTATGGCTGGGACTGCCAAGTTGCAACCAATAAAAAGCAGGTAAGGCCAATCCTCAATGTGAAGGAATTGGATTTGGCTACAACTCTGCTGTGTATAATAATTAAGGACCAAAGGGATGACCACAACCACAACAGACCAGGCCAAGTCTGTTACTCATTTTTCTGTTGTCATAAAATGCATTCAAAGATACTGTTTTCAATTTAATAAAATAATTAATGTAAGCACATGACCGCAGCTGTGTAGGAGGATGACATGACATGCTTTTGTTGCAAAACTCTATCTATCTAAATAGTAGTAGTAGTGGTAGTGTAGTGATGTGCAATGCATGCATGCACTCAAGGAATCAATTCAGTGGGCTGTCAATAGGTCGTGCATAATTGGAGAGAGTTTTTCTAGAGGGAGTAATTTGTGTTTTAAATTCTTCCATGTGGATTGTGAACATTAAGTAATTGAGAAAAATGTTTTTAATAATTTTACGTCGACTCAGAAATGTGACACATTGATCTAATATATTAACATATCGCACTCGCATTGATTTGTGTCACGACTTGGATACGGACACGAGTCAATATGGTGCAACACGTCAATGCGTTGTGAGTCGACGTTGAATGACTCAAATGTTTTATGCATGGCAGTGCCATAAACTGTTGTACATCGTCGTATAAAAAATTAGTGTTAGGATGTAGTGCCATGTTATTTTATGCTCATTTTGTGCAATATTTTGTTACGCGTAGCATTGTACATCTGTAAATTCAGGCACTTTTGGTTTGAAACATGATAACAACATCTTGGAGTGAGATAACAAGAAACATATGAAAGCTCCTTCTGAGATCTCAAGGCCTAACGTAGATGCCGATTTGGACCGATCCAAGGCATTAGTCTGGTGCATGAAAACTGGTCGGGATACCCTTGAGAAACAAAAAAAAATAGCATTGTACATTGATAACTGTATGACTAACACTTTAATTGAGTTTGTATTTTTGGTCAAATTTCAGGGTAATTGTATAATTTACATATTGTATACCGTTTAATTTTGATAATAAATAACTTCTAATGCTTAAAGGGTGCACGTATACTAGCTCATGCAGTACTATTTATGTCATTTTATAATTTTAAAGCATTTAGGGGGGGGGGGGGGTAATTTAATATTACAAATTGTACAAAATATAAAAAATAAATGTGGTCAATTTTGTAATTGAAATATTTTAATGAGAGAAGATTCTTTAAAAAGATGAGAAGAGGTTAACTTGTGAAGAAGAGTGGTTAAGTTGGGCGCTTGGTCTGAAAAATGAGATTTTCAAAATATGTTTTGTAATATAATAAGAGTAATTTTAGGCTCATAAAGGGTTCCGGCACATTTCGGACGACATCCTAATGTGTCGTGTCTACATTGATTGGTGATCGGGGTCCACTAGTTATAATTCAAGATAATAACTAATGCAGACACGACACGTGAATGTATCGTCCAAAATATGTCAGGATCTCGTGCCGACCTAGAATGATTCGTATAATAATGTCTTGGGGATATATGATTTTATTATAAACTTGAGATAACAATGAATTAGTGAATAGATAAATATATGTCGTGCATACGACGCTACCTAACTAATTTTCTAATTTCAAAAATTTAGATTCTTATTTTTTAAAAGTTGAATAAGGGATTAAATAAAACACTATAAATTGTGTGATTATTTTCAAGATTAAAGAAGTTAATAAGGGGTGGTTCGTCGAAGAGATGAGAATATGGAATTTTTAATTTAGTGTTTGGGCATAAAAATGTCAACATATTCAAATATATATATATATATCACTGTTCTAAAAAAACGACCTTGGCTTGAGGCTTGAGGGAAACGCCCCGTCTTAAGTTTTTTACGCATTATTCTTGGTAAAACCCTTAAGGCGCACTTTTTTCTAAAAACAACAATGCTTTAGTGAAACGATATCGCCTTTTAAAGATATTTTTTACAAACCGAACCATTATTTCATCCAAAATAATCAAATAGTATTTTAATTTACATATATTCAGACATATTTTTATAATATGTGCAATTTTAGTATTTTAATAGCCTTGTTATGGTTAAAAAATATTAAAATATACTAAGAATCCCTAAACACCTTTTCAAGCCTAAGTCCGCCTAGGCTTCTAAAGCTTAAGGCTTAGCCCCCATGCTTCAATCACACCCCGCATTTTTTAGAACCTTGATATATATATATATATATATATGGCGAAACCAAGATTTTGACTAGGCGCAACGGGTGTTTAGTAGGAGGCAATCTCGTATATATGCAAGAAAAATAGGAATATTAACTAGGGGTAAATTTTAAAATTAATGTTTTGGGGGGTTTGGGGAATAAAGGCTCTCCAGTATCTATGAGGCACATCCATACCCTAAAAATGTGTTAAGTGGGCGACCATAATAAAACTTCGATGGCCTATGTATTATAACTTATACATTTATGACTCAATCAAGAGCGGAGATAGAGGTGGGGAGACCAAGGTTGTGGACCACTAAAAAATCAATAATCATTCTCCTCTCCAACTCAACACCTAATCTAGCACAATTTAGCACACCTCGAAATAACACCGTTCATTTTGAGATATGGTTATTGCAGAAACAGGTTGGTGAGACAAAATTTAGCACGTTATTGATTAGAATGATTTTGGGTAAGCTCGAAATTGAGATTTTAGATAAACCCTTAAATTAAACCCACTAAATAAACTTTGTTGAATTGTCAAAAATGCATTGGTTGGTATTTCGAGTTCACATGGGGTCCATGTAAAATAATAATCAATGCATTTTTACAACTTAGTTGGGTGTGTTAGTGGGTATAATTTGAGGGTCGCTCGAGAATTACTCTTTTAATATTGCAATAATTAATGTATATAAGTTTTTTTGAGATTTTAGTGTCTATACACCTTTTTTCCCAACAGTGTCATTAATTTGGTAACTAATTTTGGCCATGGGTGTATAAATTACAATTCAACTCAACAAAACCCTTTTTTCACTTAATTGGGATGGGCTACATTAATCTTATTGTTCATTCTTCTTTGTTTAGTGCAAAATCATTGGTTAAATCACATGATATCACGTTTTTTTATAATATTTCACAAAGTCAATTTAGACCTACCTCAACCCATAATGTCACCATCAATATTGATTAAATCATTCTTCCTTACAATGGCCTTTATTGGTCTAGGTTTGGCGTGTTGTGACACCCCGCCTAATAAAATACCAGGTGATTAGTCCTATATCAAATTAAAGAGGAATCTCATCTGGTTCATTCTTAGCATCATTGTCGAAAACTTTTTTAAAACTTACTAACCACCTAATATTCAAAAGACATGGTGCCAAATTTTATCTTTTTATATAAAATCTCTAACAACATGCGTGAAAGAATATATAATTAATCATTCAGACAATCACTGAATTAGTAATACAGAAAAGAAAAAATATAATCCTTCCCGAGATAACCACCGGCTACAAATCAAATACTAAAAAAATAAACCACAAAAGGAATAACTGAATACATCAACTAACTGAAATAAAATGGAACAACTAGGGCGACATGCCCAAATGGACTACTGACTGCACCCTACTCTAGGTTTGAACTGACTGAAGCGGCTAAGTCAAAGTCCTGCAACATCCACATGTGTCGCAGTTGCGTAACCCTACAATAGAACAATTATGGCGTCCCTGTGGCTGGACACCTAAAAGGTTTTGAAAATATTTTATAGCAAGGGTTAGAACCCAAAATATTTTGAAAATATTTAGCAAGTCAATTTAACTGCAGTAAATTAAAATGCATGAATGCTCTTCATAATTAAGTTAGTGCCGCACACTCTCTTGAGGACACCTCATCCCTCGTCTAATGTGCACGCCTAGCGTACCTATATATGACCCATCTAGCTATCTACCCCGAACTAGTCTTGTCATATATATATATATATATATATATATATATATATATATATATATATATATAACTACTCTATCCCGAGTGAGTTTATTATACGAATTATAAGTTAATAATCACACTAACTTATTTAAATCATTTCTCATTTGATAACATATAACATTCCCACGAGTTATATAATTAATACAATTCTCATCATGTATTTACCCGTATATAAATGTACCATATATACGTAATATCATACTACAACATTTACACATACATGTCATAGAGATATAACTATCTCCCCGAGTAGGCACTCATCGGGTATTCTCTAAAATGCTATTATCTACGGGTATACTCATCTACCCGAAATACTGACACGGTACACTCCCCAAATCAGAAAAATAAACGACTTAGAGGAGGCCATAGTTCCCACCGAAAATGAGACATACTCGTACCCAAGACGTCTCACCCCTCGTCCAGATTCTATGACCCAGGTACTATACTCGCCCTGCATTCTCTAGCCAGGGGATCCACCCACATCGCGCAACCTCCCATGATAGCACTAGAATGGGTATGAGTGACACCCCGCCTAATAAAATATCGGGTGATCAATCCTATACCAAATTAAAATAGGAGTCTCATATGGTTCATTCTCAGCATCACTGTCGAAAACCAATTTAATTACTAATAACTTATTACGATGGCATCAAAATTTTATTTAACTAATCTTTTTAATCAACCCAACCAAGTAAAACAATCACAATAGTTTATATACACGAAACTGAAATGAAATAAAATAACCGAACACTCAGTTTAACATAATATAACCAAATCTAATGTCGCACTAAAAGGCGGTAAAATAATCAATGAGTACAGTTGGGCTATCGGCCCGAATGTTTGTACAATACCTCATATCTAGACCTAAAGGATAGAAGCGTCTAAAATAAATCTGCTTGTATCCACAGCTGCTGCAGCAAACGTCTGACTCGAAAGTATCATCACCCAGGCGTTCCTGTGTCTGGACACCTAATATATATACATATATAGCAAGAGAGTGGAAAATAGAGAAACGGGCCAGAGCCCGAGTTTGATCATATTTAACAAGTGCATAAATGCCATATTTTAAAATATGAAATCTCTCATATTTAAACTGGTATCGCACTCTCATGAGATACACCTCACACCTATTCTAATAGTGCACACCTATCTCATACCTTTTTAAACAACCTAGTTAATCTACCCTGCCAAACTAATATGTTTCACCCGTCATCTAAAAATTCACATAAACCCGAGTACTACGGGCTAAACTTCTCCCCATTCCCAACATTGCGCTACGTTCGTGCGTGGGATGTCTCGCGAAATCCAAACAAGGAACCCGCCCCCCCCCCCCCCCCCGATACACTACTACATGACAATGTTGATCGTCGAGATCCATTAGACCCCCTGTACATCACACATTTTATAAAATCCCGTATATATATAGTTCTCACTAGAACCTATGATTCACATTCATATAAATCCAGATAGAAATCTACCGGAAGGAGAATAACACCTTATTCATTCTTTTCACTTTACACAAGTCTACTTTATATGATATCTCATTTTCATATACAAGCAATATATTATACGCAACAAGTATAATTATACATATTAAAATCATAAGTATAATAACCATCCCACCGATCTATAACTCGAGGATGCAGACTCGAGTGCCTATCCACATTCGGGTTTACTCAATCAACCACTCACTCATGGTCATGGTAGAAAATAAAACGGTGGAGGCGGTCATATTCCCTCCTGAAAGTTGAATAAAAATATCGCACTCGTATACGGGACGATATGACCTGGGGATATACTCTCCATGCTCCTCAAGCCAGGGGATTCACCCACATCACGCAACCTCCCTGGATAGTACTAGAGAAAATATATAATCTGGTTGTCCATCCCTATGCCCGGGGAAGCCTGTGGAACTAGCCTCTAAAGTACAAATATACCAGTCACATACAGATATATTTATATTCATATTCTATTACATATATTGTAACAACATCGTATATATAATATAGATCACTTCTCAATATATTATGGCTATAATTGCCAAACTCTTATAGCAATAGCCAAAACCCCGAATGTTCTCATTCGTAATAATATATAAATATTCATATACTTAAAATACTAAACCCATAAGTATTCTCTTACTTAAAATATAACTCGCACCTTAATCACTTTTAAGGGTTATAATATAAACCCGAAAATACCAATTCGTAACAATTAAATAGCATACGCACTATGTATCTTAATTCCATAGATATCGTATCACCTATAATAATCGTCAATAGACGTACCGGATAATCGTTCAATCATCTCTAGCATATATCCTAAATTCCATCCTACTCATGTCATAGGATTTACTCAAATATATATTCGGCATATACATACATTTTCTACGCACATAATTATATATATAGTCGCCCGCCGAAAGACTACCCCGAGTGTTACTCGTCCCGAACACCCCTAATTTGTAAGTCCTGGATTTTACTTTCAACGAACCCAAAGCATACACCTCACTCAAATAATAATTTAGAAGTCCCCACACTATTTTTAGGAACCCCTAATATTTATCTCCATAATTTATTTTTCCTCAAAACTATACATTAAGTGCCACACAATTTTGCACCCTCCTAGCCCCAATTAACTCCCTTAAATGGATAGGAATAGTTTCCCCTAGTTGGTTATTTATTTTCTCAAATAAATAAGCTAGAAATAATTGATTGAGGAATTTCTCCCATTTAAATAAAACAGGCCGAAATTCTCAAAAATTCTGAAGGGTCGATCGATCGACCCCTGGCCGTCGATCGATCGATCGATCAGGTGTTCTTCTCCTCCGAAACTCTGTTTCATCCATTAAAATACACCCAAGATTCTATCTTCTATCCTATCATCATCCAACCTCAACCAACAATATATTCACATATAAAAAGGGTTATAATCATCCTAGAACCAAGAACTAACAATCAATTTCAATTAATTTCTAAGTTTCTCGAATCGAATATTATCCGGGTTTTACTCGTTCAAACTTTCGAAACCCCTATTTTTATTCACGAAAACCCAACCCAAAAATCTTTATGGTTTATCACTACAAACTATAATATGAGATATATGCTCAAAACAATAAAGCAAGTAAACACTTGTCTCGTGGATAAAATTTGACGACCTCGAGTCGAATCCCGCGGAGTTTAGCCCGGAATCCCCTTTCTTCCTTCTTCTTTTCTCTTCTTTCTTTTCTCTCTTCCCTTTCTCTCTCTTAGGGATGAGTTATGAGGGTTATAAGGGTTTATAAAGCTTATCCCTTATTATACCCAAAATTGACTCGTATACTCAAATGCGAGACCTTACTAGTCTAAAAATCTCTGGAACCTAAACTCTACCCCCGGATACTCTATTCTAACTATCTCGGTCATTCCAAAATCAACCGTACACTCGAAATCTCCATCCGAGCCACTTAACTAAAATTCACTAATTAAACCAAACACATCTCAATACGCACATTTTCCAATTAAAATATTATCCTGTGTCGCTTTACCCAACTGCGACATGTAATTAAAATAATTCAACTCATTTACTTAGTCCCAAAAGTAAATGTAACTCACATTGGTAAACATATAATCACTCATAAACTCCAAAAATTATTATTCACAGGAATTCCTCAAATTTCCAAATTATACCCACTTATGTAATTTAATTATCCATAAAAGTACGGGGTATTACATACTCCCCCTTACAACATAATTTCGTCCGCGAAATTCGTATGCAACCTGTAGCACTATCCTAGGATCGCTAATCATATTATGTCCTCGTACACCGAAGTCGATACTAACACAACGGTACCATACCGTACACTACCTCTCTCAAGGCTTATTTTCTAACACACTAGCTTAACAACAAGCTTAATTATATCTCTATACGCTACAACACTACCTCATTCATAAGGTTGACTCTAACAACGTCACATCGCACCTAATGCTTCTATAACCGCATATAAAGGAAATGAGCCTATAATCGCTGCTCTAACGTATTGATCCCATCCGAGAACCACGAATCTAAGCGTCCACTCATCTACAATAGGACATCGAATTTCCCTCAAAAGGGAAGCTACACTAGCGTTTGACCATTCCCGTCAGTCTTCACGCTTATCTTAGGTGTGCTAACTCTTATTGCACTAATATAATTGGATCACTGCGTACCTCCTACGATGTTCCATCCAACCCATAACTGCTCCAAATCATATTCTTCAGCTTTATATACTACGCCCCTTCTATTTCAGACAGTATATAAAATCAACTTGCTAAGGTGCTCACACACCTTATTACCCGTGCACATCTGCACAACTATTTCAAACGTCACACACGTAACACTCTCTCTAAAGAATGGGTCTCATTTTCTCAGCCGGGTACTAACTCCTGGGTATTCCTAACCCGAATAATTGTAAATTCAATTCTTCCTATATCAGCGCCACTTTCCCTACTGGCCTTTATCTCTTAGTACTCCTAAGATCGGTTTGTTTTCCTACACACGTAAAATGAGTACTATCCTAACTATATCCCTAGTGCCCAAGACCTCTCTTAACTTTCGATATTTGCTCGGCTTCATGCGTGGGACATTTCGCAAAGCGAAATCCAAACTAGGAACCCTCCCGTTACACTACTTCCTCCCATCGTCGGTCATCAAGATATAACGGCCTAAGTCACACCATCGGGACGTTCTAAATCCTACCTCGCTAACCTACTAACGTACTTCTACCACTATGTCCTTCCATCTTAGTGAAATGGAAAGTCTAACTAATCGGGGCGCCTACTCACTGCAAAAGTATTATGAACATCATACCCAAAACATACTTCCTCTGAATTTGCCTTCTATTCAAGGCGTGGCTATAAGCCTCACATCAATTTCCTTTAGCTTGCCTCACCCATATACTTGTGGTGAAAGAAACATTCCAGTTCTTTTCCACAGCACATCTACTTTTTATTAGCCCATAATCATCATATGACTCTCAGCTAATTATCATCAAAACCAACATCCTATAATACAGTAACATCTCTCCACTACCAATGTCGTTAAGGTTCATGCGTGGAGTGTCTCGCAAGAGAAATCCAAACAAGGAACCCCTCTGATATACTACTACTTAAATGCGTCGGTCGTGGAGGTATGTTAGCGTAACACATGTAAAATAAATCATGCATACCTTAGACCATATCTATAAGTTCTCCATGCACTAAAGCCATGCTAGTGAAACATCTACTCACCGAAGTTCCATCTAAACATATAATAAATGGCGAGCTCAACCCGCATCTAGGTGAGATATCGCAAAAACAACCAGTTCCACCCTGGAACTACGGATACGATAGCCTTACAATCATTAGCCTACTATCGCTTCAATCAATCAAAATTATATTATAATCAAAATAATACTATACTCGTATAACACATACAAAACGAGCTGTGCAAACCAAATGTAAACTCAAAATACCAACACCCATTTTCATAACGAATGAAGAAAAATAGAACCCCGGTACCGCAAAAGACATATAGATATACCCTCTATAATGTTACCGATACCGCCACAAAGCTCGAATTACACACACGAATCCATGGTTAACAAAATACCGCAACTTTATCTAGTCTCACAAAATATACCTCCTTCATCCGAGGTGAAACTCATAACAATAACTTCGTCAATCTCCCTTATTGCTCCAATTGTTCCCGAACATAGTACACTTGCCTTAACCGAACCAAAACTACTTTAATCAATACCCCATCTCGGCACCCTATTCTTGTCCTTTAACTCATACCGGGCAAGGTTAAAGTGTGTGGTTGTACACTCCACATTACAACATTCCCCATCTATGGGCACCCTGACCATGTTAAGGTTATCATTGTCTCGAACTCTATAGCCTCGATCCTGACAATCACCTTCATAGTTCCCTTAACTTGATCGTCTAAAAGGAAACTACACTACCGGACTCAGCTGCCCTATTTTAATGAATTCCTGGGCGGATGTCCACCAATGGGGTTCTACAAACACAAATTCTCCATAAGTGTTAGCAACACTTACTAGTGAGCCTATCATTCCACTGAAGGACTCTCTCCTCGCTGTACCTACCTTACTTTGGTACAAGTTTCACTTATCCATATAACTCTTTATTCATTGTCGGCCACTGACCGGTCCTCATGTGAATAATTGAGAAACTGTATTCTCTTCATTTATGATAAATCAAAGGAATTCACGGTTAAAACCATCTGTAAGATTCCTCTACGAGCAAAACATCCTGCTCCCCCAAATATGGTGACCACCGTTCCCACCATTTCAATATTGCTCCAACGAGTGAAAAATTTTCCCCAAATTTTCACATTTGGGTATTTATATAACCTTCTCTAAGCCAAAGTTTTCGAGCCTCCTACTTCCGTTGGATAATGCTACACCTCCTTCGCATAACTTAAAATTCAACGTATGATCCTTATTGAAGACCTTTCAAACTTTTTCCCAATTTACTTCACTGGGTAATTCAAGTTTATCACCACTCTCTATTATAGAAGCACTTGGATAATTATAACTACTATACTTTAGTAGTCGTTGTAGCGATCCACGAAAATTCCATAAAGGGAGTGACCTCTATTGCGGTCCTCGTCCCCAACTTCAACTTACAGCCCCAACTAAGCCCCGCCTCCTGCTGCCCTCATCATGGCCTTCATTGGTCTCCCTTCATCGATCGGCACACGAATCTCGAACGAGCACGCAAAAGATTTACTATAATCTTACGTAATCGTAGGAGAACAAAATCTAACAATGGGAATCAACTATCCGAATCATAAGGCTCTATATCAAATAGAAAGAAATGCTGAAAGCGTAGTACGTCCGCACATATTCCTAAGGATATTAGAACAGGATACTCTGATACCATCTGTGACACCTCGCCTAATAAAATACCGGGTGATCAATCCTATACCTAAGTCTCATATGGTTCATTCTCATCATCACTGTCGAAAACCAATTTAATTACTAATAACTTATTAGGCTGGCGTCAAAATTTTATTTAACTAATCTTTTTAATCAACCCAACCAAGCAAAAAAATCACAACAGTTTATATACACGAAACTGAAATGAAATAAAATAATCGAACACTGGGTTTAACATAATACAAAAAATCAAATGCCGTACTAAAGGGCGATAAAATAATAAATGAGTACAGTTAGGCTATCGACTCGAATGTTTCTACAATACGTCCTATCTATATCTCAAGGATAGAAGCATCTACAATAAACCTGCTGGCATCCACAGCTGCTGCAGCAAACGTCTGACTCGAAAGAATCATCATCCCACCTAATATATATATATATATATATATATATATATATATATATATATATATAGCAAGAGAGGGGAAAAATAGAGAAACGGGTCAGATCCCGAGTTTGAAAATATTTAGCAAGTGCATAAATGCCATATTTTAAAATATAAAATCTCTCATATTTAAACTGGTATCGCACTCTCATTTGATACACCTCACCCCCTTCTAATAGTGCACACCTATCTCATACCTTTTTAAACAACCTAGTTAATCTACCCTGCCAAACTAATATGTTTCACCCGTCATCTAAAAATTCACATAAACCCGAGTACTACGGGCTAAACTTCTCCCCATTCCCAACATTGCGCTACGTTCGTGCGTGGGGTGTCTCGCGAAGCGAAATCCAAATAAGGAACCCCCCCGAGACACTACTACATGATAATATTGATCGTAGAGATCCATTAGGCCCTCAGTACATCACACATTTTATAAAATCCCGTATATATATAGTTCTCACTAGAACCTATGATTCACATTCATATAAATCCGGATAGAAATCTACCGGAAGGAGAATAACACCTTATTCATTTTTTTCACTTTACACAAGTCTACTTTATACGATATCTCATTTTCATATACAAGCAATATACTATACGCAACAAGTATAATTATACATATTACAATCATAAGTATAATAACCATCCCACTGATCTATAACTCGAGGATGCAAACTCAAGTGCCTATCCACATCCGATTTTACTCATTCAACCACGGTACCAATCCAGACTCACTCATGGTCATGGTAGAAAACTAAACGGTGGAGGTAGTCATATTCCCTCCTGAAAGTGGAATAAAAATAACTCACTCGTATATGGGACGATATGACATGGGTATATACTCTCCCTTCGCATCAAGCCAGGGGATTCACCCACATCGCGCAACCTCCCTGGATAGGACTAGAGAAAATATATAATTTGGTTGTCCATCCCTATGCCCGGGGAAGCCTGTGGAACTAGCCTCTAAAGTATAAATATACCAGTCACATACAGATATATATATATATATATTCATACCATATTACATATAGTGTAACAACATCGTATATATAATATATATCACTTCTCAATATATTATGGATATGATTGCCAAAATCTTATGGCGATAGCCAAAACCCCGAATCTATCCATTCATAATAATATATAAATATTCATATACTTAAAATACTAAACCCATAAGTATCCTCTTACTTAAAATATAACTCACACCTTAATCACTTTTAAGGGTTATAATATAAACCCGAATATACCAATTCGTAACAATTAAATAGCATACGCACTACGTATCTTAATTCCATAGGTACGGTATCACCTATAATAATCGTCAATAGACGTACCGGATAACCGATCAATCATCTCTAGCCTATATCATAAATTCCATCCTACCCGTGTAATAGGATTTACTCAAACATATAGTCATCATATACATGCATTTTCTATGCGCATAATTATATATATAATCACCCGCTGAAAGACTACCCCGAGTGTTACTCGTCACGAACACCCTTAATTTGTAAGTCCTGGATTTTACTTTCAACGAACCCAAGCTATACACCTCACTTAAATAATAATTTAGAAGTCCCCACACTATTTTTAGGAACCCCTAATATTTATTTCCACAATTTATTTTTCCTCAAAACTATACATTAAGTGCCATAGAATTTTGCACCCTCCTAGCACCAATTAACTCCCTTAAATGGATAGGAATAGTTTTCCCTAGTTGGTTATTTATTTCCTCAAATAAATAAGCTAGAAATAATTAATTAAGGAATTTCTCCCATTTAAATAAAATAGGACGAAACTGTCAAAAATTCTGAAGGGTCGACCGATATACCCCTAGTCGTCGATCGATCGATCGATCAGGTGTTCTTCTTCTCCAAGACTATGTTTCGGCCATTAAAATACCCCCAAGCTTTTATCTTCTCTCCTATCATCATCCAACCTCAACCAGTAATATATTCACACATAAAAAGGGTTCTAATCATCCTAGAACCAAGAACCAGCAATCAATTTCAATTAATTTCTAAGTTTCTCGAATCGAATATTATCCGGGTTTTACTCGATCAAACTTCCGAAACCCCCGTCTTGATTCACGAAAACCCAATCCGAAAATCTTTATGGTTTATCACTACCAACTATAATGTGATATATATTCTCAAAAGAATAAAGCAAGCAAACACTTGCCTCGTGAATAAAATCCGACGACCTCGAGTCGAATCCCGTGGAGTTGGGCCCGGAATCCCCTTTCTTCTTTCTTCTCTTCTTCATTTTATCTATTCCCTTTCTCTCTCTTAGGGCTGAGTTATGAGGGCAATAAGGGTTATAAGGGTTTATAAAGTTTATCCCTTATTATACCCAAAATTGACTCCTATACTCAAATGCGAGTCCCTACTAGTCCAAAAATCCCCATAACCTAAACGCTACCCCCGGATACTCTATTCTGACTATCTCGACCATTCCGAAACCAACCGTACACTCGAAATCTCCATCTGACTCACTTAACTGAAATTCACTAATTAAACCCAACACATCATAATATGCGCATTTTTCAATTAAAATATTATCCTTTGTCGCTTTACTCAACTGCGACTTGTAATTAAAATAGCCCAACTCATTTACTTAGTCCCAAAAGTAAATGTAACTCACATTGGTAAACATCTAATCACTCATAACTCCAAAAATTATTATTCACATGAATTCCTCTAATTTCCAAATTATACCCACTTTTATAATTTAATTATCCATAAAAGTACGAGGTATTACAGTATGCTTTTCTATAAATATTATACACAAAAATATTTCTAAATCATATATACATACTCACATCACCGTATATATATATATATATATATATCAAATCCAGGCTACCCGTGTACAAAATTCGTCATACTAGCCTAACCTTTCCAAGTCTATCTACCGACTTTATATTTAAATAATTTCACACAATTATTTATTTATTACTCAAGTTGTGTCCCCCCCCCCCCCCCCCCCCACACACACACTAAATTACCCGGACTTGTACCGTCAGCCCGAAATCTCATCATGAAGAACTTATTCCTAATTCCAACATTTTACGGTTAACACCCTTTTTATATTCGAATATTACTTAATTTATTATATAACCCTAAAATAAATTAACTCGACCAAATCCGTGCCTAAACGCTCGTAGCACTAGTCCAACTTTCGCTCGAGTCCATATCCTAACTCAATTGAATTAATCATATATTAATTAATTATCTTGGTATCACTTAACCAAATACACCAGGACTACCTCACTTGGCCCGAAATTTAAAATCCCCAAATTCATTATTCAATTTCTTTCAATTAAGATTACCCACTTAATTTACAAGGTTTCAAATTAATCAATCATAAACCTCAATTATCTAATTGGATTTATCCTCTATTAATCCAAGGGTAAATTCTACAAATTTAAACCCTAATTTAAAAATCCCCAAAACAGGAACAATTCATCATAAATTAACAATCAGGCATGAATCAGGGCAGGGAAGGATCTATCAGAATTAAAATGATGTCGTTCAAGCGACTAGCCATGTTGTTCGAACGACTCTGGCTATCATTTGAACGGACACCAGGTCGTTCGAACGACCCTGGTGTTCTCTCTCCTCTTTCGTTGCCCAGAAAAACCAGTCTGCCATTAAAGCTTTAAAACCTTCGATTATGTACAGATTATACCGCCAAAACCTTCCAAGATTCATCCAAAATCCACCCATTTGATTTTTTCAATCTAACTACATCATCTACACAAATTGGAGAATCAAAATCTACATATTCTTATCATCTCTACAGATTTTTAAATCACAATCATGAAATCCCCAAATTCCAATATATAACTAACCCTAACATATTAATCAATTCACCCCTTCTTTAATACGAATATGAAAAATGCAATTAATCAAATGCAAGTTAAACCAATTGCCTTAAGGTTTTTAGAATCAGATCCTTTGATGAAGATGATGGGTTGATTCAAGGGTCCCCTCTCTTGTTCTTGCATTAATCTCCCAAAATCTCCTCTAGTTGCTCTCTTCTTTGGCTCTCCTCAATTTAGTCTTCTAAAAATGAATTAAAGTTTCCTCACCCTTTCACAATTAGGGTTATTAACTCAAATCCCGTTTTTGGGCTTATGGGCCATCTAAAAAGGGCACAAACACTTTTTTGGGAGCTTAAATGTGTCTAGAAAGGTCCTGAAATCCATATTATGCCTATGGACACTCATTTCCAACTATTTCGACCCATCCGGACTCAATCGTGTACTCTGAATTGCCATCTGAATTAATCTATAACATTCTTCAAATTTTTTACCTCAAAATTGGACACAAAATAGTCCAAATAATTATTCCTCAATTCGTCAAATTAATAAATTTAAAAATTTTAAATCTTCTCAAATCACGAATTTAATTCCTCCCAATAAATAAATTCTTTTTTTCTCCCAAATATTATTTAATAAAAAGGTCTTTGAATTTACGGGGTGTTACGCGTGTCCAAATCATCTAAGTCATAAATTTGGAAAGTTACTTTCTCATACTCAAGGGTCGTTGGGTTAAATAAAAATATTTTAAGTCGTAAAAATGAAGTGATAAAATAAATTTCACATATTTGAAATCAATGGTTTGTTTGATTGACGTTAATTTATTTTTAATGAAAAATATATTATAATTTATTTTTATTTTATTTTTTTGGCATTTGATTTTAAATACATTATGCGAAATTAATAGTTACATATATTTAAAGTACTTCATAGTTTTATCAAGGGGTAATTACCATTTTGGACCAAAAATCTATTATTTTGGTTTACTACTTTTCATTATTGCAAACTGCAATTACCGAAAACTTGGTGCTTGATTTTGGTTTACACATTTAAAAACCGATTTATCAAAATTATCGTACCAAAATACCGATTTAATAGGCCCAAAATACAAATTTATATTATATTTTTTAAGTTATATCATGAGTTTGACTCATTTATTACAAAAGTTAATGTCAAAAGTGAGTGGTATCTTTATTGTTAGAAAGTGTATATATTTTTCAAGTTAAAAACACATGCATATTCATTTATTTTATCTTACACATACTTTTTTCAGTTTTTATGTGAGGAATCATGGTCTACTCCTAGGTTATTGTATATTTTATGTGTATAATTGAAATTACTTGAAAATAAATTATAAAAAATGAGCAAAAATCTGAGAAAATCGAAAGTAAAAATACCAAAACTATCTAAAGACAAACTTACCGAAAGTATCGAAAAACAAATAACGAATGGTTTGGTATGGGTAAGGGTAAGGGTTTTTGAAAATATAAAAATTGTAACTACTGAAATGGAACGTATCGAAAAGAATCGGTATGGTATGGGTATACACTAAATATCGATCAAATCGACCGATAACCACCCCTAGATTTATGATTTCACCCTCTAATATTGATTTCATGGAAAACTTTAAAAGTAAGATCAAACCACTCCCATATTTTTCCATTCATTTTCCAAAATATGATAAAAATACATAATTTTTCAATCTTTTTTCAACTTTGTAATGAAATAGACCACAAAATGTTTGAAATATGTAAATAAGTGCACACGCCATGATCACACAATTCTAGACAAATATTGTGAACATAATTAACCTTACATAAGTGAAATTATATTTTACTTTTTTTATTTTTCATCGCGGTGCAAATTATTTCATCTCGAACCAAACGGAGGATTAATTTGTTGTGAGGTTGTCAAGCATTAGCCCACCCCTCCAACGAATCTTGGCTCCCCCGGGACTCAATTTTAATTTATTAATATTATATGAAAAAAAAAAAAAATATATATATATATATATATATATATATATATATATATATATATATATATACGTGTGTGTGTGTGTGTGTGTGTGTGTGTGTGTGTGTGTGTGTGTGTGTTGAAATTACTACGTAGAACATTAAAATATTTTATAACGACCGACTCTTTGACAATATAATTAAGAATAATGCTAGACGTGCCAAATTTGTTTATCAAGTTTGTATTCCAAGTTCATTAATAGAAAAAGATTGAAGTATAATTCAGATAATAACTATTTTTTTCATTCTAAGCATTATATTTTAATTAACCATAACTCAAAAGTTTATAACACTCATAAGCTTGAGATAACAATGAATTATGTTCCTAAACACAAATTGTGGAGATCATATATTATGTGGTTCATTTAAGTCCAATGTTATCAATAGTATTACTGCCTTTAGGTCCTAATTTTCAATACACACAGACGCGCGCACGCGCACACACACACGCATATATATATATATATATATATATATATATATATATATATATATATATATATATATATATATATATATATATATATATATATACAGAGAGAGAGAGAGAGAGAGAGAGAGAGAGGGGGGGGGAGATGTTAATTTGGCTTAATACCCATTTTTCTTTATATATATGTTAAAATTCATAGTTCAAGTAAAAGTTGTAACCCCCCGTATTTTTATATAATTTATTTTTAGCATTTTTAAATTACACGTGTACTTTTAATTTAATTAAAATAAGAAAAACATTGCACATTCGATAAATATAAATTAGTGAGAATATAATTAATATTTATGTGAAAATAAATTTACTAAGTGTGATTAAGTAAATAAAATTCGGTCAATTGTTAGTATGTTGTAGTGGATAGAAGCGACATGGATTGACGATATCTCAATCGCGACATATGGGTAGGCTATTTTGGGTTGAGATAGGATATTGATGTTGGGTAACTCGGACTATAATTTTGAGTGCACGGTAGATTCGGAATGGGTCAAAATAAGTACTCGGGGGTTGAGATTTGATACCGGGGGCTCTTTACTCTAGTCGGGACCCACTCGGGACATACGGGTTATTTACACTATGGGGTTAACGTAATTTCGGGATTATGGCTTTAAATAAGAGGTTAAGAGTAAGGAGGCAACCACTTTACATATTAAAATACATGAGAGCTAAACTAGTGAGAAAAGAGGAAGAAAAAACATGGGGTTTAAGGGGGGCTTAATTGGAGGCAAGTCGTGGGGCTTCTTGGCTAGATTCAACCCTATAAGAAGAAGATCAAAACTCCTTCTGCATATAAGGCAAGTGACTAAACTTTCTTGTTATTTTTATTTAGTTCTTTGTTCATATCAAAATTTGGTAAACTTGTAACAAATTTTAGGGGTGGGATTTTAATGAAAAAATGGATTTTTAGAAAGATGAATATTATGATGTTCGTATGATCTTTGTTAGAAGAAATCCTACATAAAAATTAGATCTTGTTAGATAAAACTAAGAATGAGAACTTCAAACATTGATCTTAAATGGAAAGATACGAACTTGACTCGAAAAGATGAAATCTTGACGGAGAATTTAGGAATTTCATTAGAAGTTATGAAATAATTTGTGCTGGAAAAAGAATGATGTAAACCCCATTATTAAATCTAGTTTTGATGATTTGAGACAATCAAATATATATATATATATATATTCATGGTTGTAATTGATGGGGTGATAATATATATCTTTGTGATGAAGTTTGGATTTACTTTGGGATGAAAATCTGGGAATAACCTGTGAACAAAGTAGCAATCCCAACCTAAGCAGCATACAGGGGCGAACCGGTTCGTCCCCTGGCCGAACCGGGTCGGCTGCCCTATTTAGACCAGGTTCGTTTGTTAATAATTTATTAATTGCTTTGGGGTCCGGGAAATTTTGGGTTGTCCATAGATGAAAGTAGGACTTCTGAAAAAATATTTTAGGGACCTTATATTACCTTGGGAGAGTTGGGATCAAACTCAGGATAAGGAGTTGTGGGTGTTTAGTGTGACTAACACTCGAAAAAATGAATTAATGAATTCGGTCGGGAATTATGATAACTTAGGATGCGGGCTGGTCGGAAATGACTTAATGTCTAGAAATAATAATATATTCATGCAATCAGGGGGCTAACTAATTATTTAAGAGTCAAGGGTAGACTCGGCACAGCTAGGCTAGTGCTTCGGGTGATATATATATATATATATATATATATATATATATATATATATATTTGTGTGAAACATACCCATCCTAGCGGATATGCTATCAGCGGAGGTTGCGCACCATGGGAGGTCACTCTGGCGAATCCTAGCAGAGGTAGTACCATTCCTTCGGGTCATAGGTCTGTGCACGACCACGCTATGTAGGTTTAGATTCCCGTGGAATAATGTGGTATGGTTATAACCCATGGACTTAAGGTCATGACTTCCTCCGATTTTTGTTTTCATTTTGGGTTCGGTGGTGAGATTCCGACCCGATTTTTCAGGTTGTGGGGGATAGTCCTAGAGCTTCATAGCATGCTAGCGATTTCACATCCAACGAGGACACACTCGGAAGGATTGCGATTACATATATAACGAGCGATGTATGTGTATATATTTGATGTGTTACAAACCTACACGTATAAAGGTAGAAATAATTATATACGAATATTATAAGTGTGAATGTTTATTAGTAACTGGAGTAAAGTTATGAAAATAAATTGTGATGATATAATTGAGAATTAATTAAGCGAAGGGGTAAGCTATTTAAGAAATCACAAAGAAACAATATACTCGAGACAGGTTAGTGTGTATTATTGAGATTAGTTATGAGTCTAACTAGGCGGGTAGCGTAACTAGGAGGGGTAAGAAACATACGTTAGGTGTGCACATTAGATGAGGGGTGAGGGTTTTCTCATGTGTGTACTCTACCAGTTTAAATATGAAAAATCATTTTGCATTTTCATTACTGCATTTTATTCACTTGCTAAATATTTTCTAAGGTTTTGGACTCAAACCTGCATCAAATATTATCAAAAACTTTTAGGTGTCCAGCCAGATGAATGCCAAGGATGATTCTTCTCTCTAGGGTTATGTAGCTGCAGCCGATGTGGACGCTTACAGGTTTTGGAGTAGTCGATTATGTCATTGTTACCTAGATTAGGTTCCATTTCAAACATCGGATGGACATGTCTCCCTTTTATCAGATTTATTTACTTTCAGTTTATTTAGTTTCAGTTCGTATGATTGTACTAGATTATTAGTAACCGCTGGTTTATTCGGTACTTGGTTTTATTTATTTTCGCATTTAGGATTATTTATTGGTGTGATTATTTATATTGCGTATTGTGAATGGGATTATGGTGAATGGTTTATTTCTATTATAGTAATTAAAGATCAAAATTTGACACAGCATGTTAAACTAATAGGTGGATAGTAATTAATTGAAATTCGACACTGATGCTAAGAATGACCCATATGAGACTCTCATGTTATTTTGGGAGAGGATTGGTCACCCGTTATTTTAATAGGCGTGGTGTCACAAAAGTCTTTAAATTAAGTAAAATATGATTAAATAAAGGGGCATTTATTTTTAAGGCCCTAAACTTCCACAGTGTACTTTATTGGTATATATCATCATGTGTGGTCTTTCAAAAATAATATAACATTGTGTACGGTCCCTATGTTTTGTCAGGTCACTGTTATATTATAAATTATTTTTCATATTAGAAGCTTTCCTTGTTAGATTGGAAATATTTACCTTTAATAAAATATATTTTTGTCATAATAAACCATAATGCATGTTATATTAGAATATAATACATGTTAATATACCTCTTAGGAATGCGCACTATCACCTATAAAAAGAAGGGTAGTAAAAAAATGCACCCATACCTTGGGCTTTTGATAACTATAAGGAAAGAAAATAGAGAGATGGTGGGAATTTATGATTGTAATGATAGATTTTGTAAGCTGGGTATCTCTAATTGATTCCGTTTAAGCATTGAAAACTCTATAATAGTTTGGATATCGTTCATCCTTCTTTCTTAGTTAATTTGGTAAAATACTAAGGGTGAAATGGTTATTATTAGGCCATTTAAAAATTATTTCAAACACATAGTGTCTTATTATTATGGTTCGATTGCAATACTAAACAAATTTAAAACATAATCGATTCAATTTAGTTATAAGTCTTATATTAGTCTAATTCATGAAAACTAGAAATGAACAATTTAAATTTATAATATGTTGTAAATGTACTATTTTCATAGAGTTTTCTCAAGTTACTTGTATGGATACATTCTTCAACATATGAGTGTGTTATAGAGAAAATGGACACCGAGCGTGACCAGATATACACCATTTAACAATTTTTTTAATATGTTAGTACATGTTTATAAGTTGCGCTTTATACATATAATCATTAATAAAGGCATCATTGTAATCTTATATTCATAATGATAGTCCTTTAATGTTGATGAATCATATTTTGTATCAAGGCAAATTATATTCGATGTTAGGGTTATCCAATTACATATAAAGATTGGTGTATGAACCAACAAAGAATTCCTCCTAATAAGGGGAGAATATCTTATGCGCTCTGATAATAATTCATTCTCGATAAGTCTATGGATATGGAAGAACGATAATTAGAAAAAGAGATTCCAATGTATATTATTATGATATTAATGAATTAGATATAAATGCATATGATCAAGTCTGGGATTGAGGATAACAATTTATTCCATATATAACTTTTTCATGATATTGGATATGATTGGAGGATTGGAGTGTAGGGAGATCGATAGAGAAAAGGTTCGCAATTATCATTCTCACTAAGTTAAAATTATCATATGAGGCTTCATAGATATCACTTATAACTGTAAGTTAATCAGATGAGTACCTGATTAATACTAGTTATAATAACTTATTCCAATTGTTCGTATAACTATTTACTCAATCGACATTCAAGAACACCTCCAATAGAGGGACATATAGTCAATTTTGAAAAAAATTGTTGTCAACCACTTTTAGATAGCTCATTCGTCTTCATAGTCAAGAGATAACGCCACTGATGATAAATCTCGTATCAAGTACAAGATGAAAGTAAAAGGTCTTAGGTTGTTGGCTCTTTGTCATCAGGTCACCAACTTCCTTGACTTTAGGTATTGAGCAAGAATGAGCCCCGACAGATGGTTTAACAACTTTGGAGAGACTAGTATTTTTTTTATAAACATCAGCTCAGTCCTAGTCACTTTGACCCCCACAATCGCCAGCGTAAGTACAACCAAAAATCATTTAGTTGTTAATATCTAGGAAAAGGAACTAATTAAATTTTATGTGTTCTAAAGAGATTCCATAAACATTATTTCTCTTTTTGTACTAAGTGATGAGGATAAACTACATAATGTAAATGTGCAACGACATAATAATAATCATGTATAGAAGTGTCTAGCCTAAATTTTCCAAAAATATTCCAATGAGTCATCCTATGGTGAACAAAATTTTTAGATAGCAACAAGTTATTTTTAATAGACCACAGATGCAAATGGAAGCAATTGAAAAATGCAGATGGAGTAGCGGATCCAAATCCTGAAGGTGATCTCTCGTCATTTCAATCATTTCTTATTAGTTTTGGTGGGAAATTTAAAAAGATAAGTTCGCGTACTTGATCAATGATACTACGGAGGGTCCCACACTAATATCTCCTTTATCCTCAATTTATTTGTGCATCATATCTTGAAATATAGTGGTAATGTCTCGCTCATATGTATCATCCATGTTCTTTAACCCTATGGAATAACTTAGATAAAGAAGTTCCTCTTAGGCATTAATTAATTCACTAAGTGATTTTAGTTATTTCACGTCTATATCGGGGGTAAACATAATAGGTTACATATAAGAGGGATGTTACATCAAGAATAAATTATTTGCATAATTACATTATTGGGGATCGATCTAAGAAAAATAAAAAAATTTAGCTCTTAAATCTTCGATTAATCAAACAATAGAAAGTATAAAAGATAAAAACTATATTTGAAGGACAAACCTAGGGTTCTAATATAATACCTTTGCATATTCAGTCGCAATATAATATAAAGAAAGGTATTTGTTGGTGATGAGGGGCTACTTTCTTTTGGTCCTCCAAAACATTGTTAGAACACTCCCAAATGCTTGGATCTTCTAGTATATGATCCACCTAAAGCTAGGTAGATGTGTGGGTACCTTTGAAGAGGAAAATTCTTTATTTTGAGTGATATACGGTGCTCTCTCTCTCGGCCTCTTCACAAAAACGTGAATAGTATTTTATATCCCCACTCTAAAACATAAATAATGAATTACGAAGATTAAAACCCCAACTTAAACCAATATATACTAGTATAAGTTGTGGGGGCTTAGGCCAAACAGGGTTTCTTAAGAATATAGGCAAAACTAGTTGGGTATATAGACTATACTAGAGACGCAAGACAAATAATTAAATTGCCTTCCAAATAAATAATCAGAAATCCCAGATTACAAATCCTGTAATTTATTTCATTTCTTTATTTAGTCATATTTAATTCCACTAAATAATAATAATTGAAATCTAATTAAATTATCTCAAAAATCAGTCAAATCTAATGAGGTCTTATTTGCAAAGTTGATTATGGTGCATAATATGATTTTTCACATTATTTTTTCAATACATGCTTGGTCAAATCAATTTATCGTTAATTGACTTTAACCAACATCTAATCAATTCTTAGATCCTCAGACTTAACTTATTTTGCTACCCCACCAAATTATGAAATAATCCACTAATCAGGTTTAACTGATGGAAACAAACTTAATAAGTCTATCAATAGGGTATCGTAATTCAAGTCATCCCTGAACGCGAATTCCTTCGAATTATGATCTCAGACCTACTCACACAAAGATCACCAATCTACAAAGATTGAAATTTAATTAAATTGAATATTTCACATGACATTCAAAGCAACAATTATCAAAGAATTTCAATCCTCATAATTCTCAGGATTAAGTATATATGCACTATTTGTAAATGGTGTGAGATTTCCTAATTATTATCAAGACAATCCTTAGACTAAATCTCACGGGTGACCCTGTCTAACAAATTCTTAAAAGCACCGATAACAATCCTCTTTTGAATTATCGTAAAAGTTCATAATCCATTATGCATGCTCCCATAGTTTGATATATACCACTAGGAATGTATCGCAACCATTCTGATATGATGTAATGCCTACGGCCTTACCCTATTAGGATAAGGGGTTATTTCACTTGATCTCACATAGCAGGAATTTAAAATTGTTAATTAGGGCAAGTATATTAGGTCACGTCCTTTAAAAGACCTTTGCATTACTATTAAAGTTGGTAAAATCCATTCATCACAAGTAATAAGGCATAAAATAAAAGGATCATTCCAAATGATAATAGTCTCTATTACATGCAAAGATAAATCTCTTGATTCCATACAATCAATTCTTACAATATGCTCAAATCTAACTAGGGAGTTAACCAAGATTACACAATTGATTCCTAACTATGTATAAATTTTTTTCCAGCTTTATCTTCTACACTTATGCGGCCTCAACTCCTAATCATGGACTCTTATCCTAAGGAAGTCAATAAATAAAAGGGGTGAGCTCAAGTAGCCCAATAAAGGTTAAATCAAATGTCCACAACCCACATGTCAGTGTTAATATTCACATAACTATATATACTTAAAACTATGGAAATAAGTGCGGATTAAGATAGTTTAAAACAAGAATAACTAGGAAGGAAAAAGAAATGGTTTATTTCTAAACCCATGGAGTATTTTTATGTCTGAATTCTCAATCTCCTTTGGTCCACCACTCCTCAACTACCCCCAAGTCTCAATCTCCCTTGGTTCTCGAAGTATTCGCCGGCCTTTATTTATAGACTTAGACTTCCCAATCTCCGCGGCCTTATTCTAGGTTTCTATTAACCCATTCATGCCAAAGGATAAGTTCTTCTCTCTTGCCCAATTCCAGGATAAGAGATCTATGGTCTGATGTTAAATCCACAACCTTGGTTGAGCTCTTCTAAGGTGCAAGGTTAATAACTAGTTTTAGGCGCAATTTAGAATTAGTCGTTTTGACCTCAATCACAAAGCAGGAGGCCATCTTCATATATGATGCCTCATCCTTGCTTAGCAATGCCACGGCCTTAACATCGAAACCTAACAAGATCACGCATAAGTTAGGCACAATCTTATATTTCCTAAGTTTGTGGCCTCAACGAAGGAGTTAGAACTCTTGATCTCCAAACAATAAGGGTAATTTAGTAAAATGGAGTTTTTAAATCCAAAATAACTCATAACCTAGATTTCCAAAGACCTAAGTAGAAAACCCTAATAAAACCTCATAAGAACGATATGCATATTTTCAAAATCCATTATACCTCAAGTCATCTAACCCCAAAATAAAATCTTTATAAGATGTCTCAATAGTAAGGATATACGATAGTAAAAGTCCATAACCCTTAAACCCAGGAAACTTAGAATAGTAAAACTCCATAGCCTCTAAACCTAGAATTTATTCAAAGAAAGAGGAAAAGGACGAATTTATAGTGCAAGTTCGATCATCTCATTCAAGTGAAAATATGAAATCTAGGATTTATTCAAAGAAAGTGGAAGAGGAGGAATCCCTTACCAATGGGACTTAAGTCGATGAACAGTAAGCTTTTGCCGCCTTCTATAGCCCTCTTCTCATCGGTGAATAGTATGCCTCATCAGACTTCTTTTAGTAGCACCTCCCCTCTTTTCTTGAATCTCACTCTCTTTATCTTTAATGTGTGGATTAGGGTGTTAGCAACTTTAGGAAGTAAGCCAAAGGTTTTTATTTATAGGAAATTTTAAGGAACCTAAAGTTTCCACTTATGTCATCATTTTTCCATAACTAGCCTTTCGAAAAGGATTCTATAATCTTTAAAGCTTGGTTTACGAAGAATAAGACAATAAGTCCAAGTCATTAACCCATGTGTTGGTCCTCCCCAAGACCCTGAGATATAAATTTCGCAGCTATGTATTCACATCTTATCTTAGCGGGTATTTGTTTACTTCTATAACCAAGTAAGATAGCCATGGCCTAGGGTCGTGGATCCTATAAAGGCCCGGCCTTTTAAGGTTCTATGGTTATTACATAGGATGACAACTCTTTATTAACTGTGTGAACTATTCAATAGTACTAAACTAGAATTTCGATCTCCTGTGATCAAGTCAAACATTACTCATTGAAATTACTACTAAGTACTGTTAGCCGACATATATAGAAAAATATATTTAAAAGCATAATTATAAAGAATTATCATAAACATGATTCTCATTTCAAAATGAATAAGAAAATCCTTTATTAATAAATAAAAAAAATTACATGATTTTAAGAATAGAGCCCCCAACAATCTCCCATTTAGTCGCCAAGCCATGTAGCCATGCACTTGACTCCCAGTACCTCTACATGAGTTTCAAAAGTCTTAGCGAGTAATCATTTTGTAAAAGGATCTACCTGGTTTTTTTAGATGAAAGCATAGACACGATGACGTCTCCCATCTACCCAATCTCCCGAATTAGGTGGTACTTGTGCTTAATGTGCTTTGCCCTCTTATAAGTCCTTGGTTCTTTTGAATTTGAAATTGCACCATTATTGTCACCATAAAGTGAAATAGCGAACTATACTAAAATAAACACACCCATGTCATTTAGGAAGTTTTGGATACCAACAACCTTTTTTGTTTCCTCCGAAGTGGCAACATATTCGGCTTCAACGAGCGAATCAGGAATACATGATTTCTTGATACTCCTCTAACTTATGGCTCCACCTGCTAGGGTAAACACATATTCTGAATTCGATATCCCGGAATCCCTATCTGATTTAAAGTTCTAATTAGTGTACCTAATTAGTACTAGACTATCCGTTGAGTAAACAAATATATATAATCTCTAGTCCTTTTTAGATATTACAGAATGCGCTTAAAAGCAATCCAATGCTCCTCACCTGGGCTAGACTGGAATCTTCTTACCATGCCAACAGCATAGCGGGTATTTGGTCTTGTACACACCATATCATGTATGAGGTTTCCCATTACCAAAGGATAAGGTATATTCATCATCATGTCTATCTAATAAGGTGTCTTAGGACATAGATCCTTATATAAAGAAATTTCATGCCTAAAAGGGAGAAACATTTTCTTGGAATCTTCCATGCTAAAATTTGTGAGCGTATTATCGATATAAGTATCTTTGATAAGTCCAGCATCCTATATTTCTGATCACGTAAAAATTTGATCCCAAGAACATGATTGGCTTCTCCTAAGTCCTTCATATCGAACTAACTAGACAACAAAACTCTTACACTAGATAATACACCCGCATCATTCCCGATTAAGAGAATATCATCCACGTAAAATACTACAAATACCACCACATTTTCATCATGCTTTTTATACAAACAAATTCATTCAAACGTTGATCAAAACCAAAAGATATAATTGCATGATCAAATCGGATGTTCCAATACCTTGATGCATGCTTAAGTTCATAAATTCATCTCTTACGTATTCACACCTTGCTTTCTTGGACTTTTATTATGAATCCCAGGGCTTTCATCATATATAGATGCACCTATCAAGATTACCATCAAAGAATGCAGTTTTGGCATCCATTTGCCAAATCTCAAAATCAAGATGTGTCGTAATGATTAAGAAAATCCAAATAGACTTTATCATAACTACCGACGAGAAGGTTTCCTCACTGTCGATCCCCTCTTTTTTAAGTGACCCCTTTTTCAATAAGACATGCTTCGAAGTTTTCCACCTTCTCATCTAGCACCCTTTTTCTTATAGATCCACTTGTGAACATAGGTTTTATCCCGTCAAGAAAGTCTACAAATTCCCAAACTTGATTCGAATACATTGAACCCATCTCAATATTCATAGCCATAAGACAAAGCTCAAAAACCTTATTTTCGAGTGCCTCACCGTAATTATCGGAATTATTTTCGTGTTCCCTTGGGACTTTACCGAAGTATTAACCCATATACACTAACCTGTCAGGTTAACATCGTACTCTACCACTTTGACGTGGCTCCGCTTGTGGTCTAGTTTAAGTCACATGTGTAAATGATCATCGATAATACTCTCACTATCGCTAGGTAGTTTATTATCAATATCAGGATGTATTCCATCCTATACAGGTGGTCTAGAAGCAATAAATTAGTGTTTTCCTCTTAGCTCTTATAAGATAATCTTAATCTTGGTCTTATGATCAACCATATAATCGTCCTATAAGTACCGAGCATTTGTGATAACAAATAATCTTTGGTCATTAGGATCATAAATTGTACCACCATTGGTTATTTTTGGATGACCCACAAAGAGACATACATACGTCCTTAATTCCAACTTCCCCGTCTCCTTTCTCAGCACATGTGCTGGGTAACCCAAAATTTAAATTTGTCTTAAGCTAAGATTTCACCTGGTCCATATTTCAGTAGGAGTCATTGAGAGGGATTTATAACGAACTAAGTTAAATAAATATGTATCTGTATCTAATGCAAAACCCCATAGATAATCGACAGGTCTGAATAATTCATCATGTTTCTAACCATATCCAAAAGAGTCTTGTTCCTCCTTTTCGCAACACCGTGTTATTATGGAGTGCCTGTTCTAGACAACTAGGATATAATACCAATATCTAATAAGTGATTTCTAAAGTCTCCCAAGAGGTACTATACTCTGTGATTATATCATTGAGTTTGGATTAATTTAACATGCCTATGCTCCACTTCAGCCTTATACATTTTGAACTTAACTAAGGCTTCAGACTTGTGATGCATATGTTCAACATATCTGAATCTCGAGTAGTCATCAATAAAAGTAATGAAGTACTCTTAGCCACCTCTTGCCTGAATAGTCATAGGGACACATAAATCAGAATGAACCAGTTCCAGCACATCTTTAGCTCTATAGCCCTTGATCATAAATGTCCTCTTAGTCATCTTACCCTCTAATTATGATTCGCACACTCAAAGTGCCTTCACTTCCAAGGAACTTAATTATCCATTTAAAACCAGTCTTTTGAATCCTTTTTAGATTGATATGACCTAGGAGTAAATGACAAATATATGTTTGGTTTAACTTAAAAGGTTCTTTTATCATTAGGTTATTTTCATTTAAGTTATTCAATTCAGTATTAAGCAGTATTGATGAGACGGGTCTAATAATATAAAGACCATTTTCCAATGCACCAAAATATATAAGAGAGTTGCCATTTTTTATTAAAATAAATATTTTATTAAAATAAACCAAATATCCTTTCATCATAAGTTTAGAAACCAAAATCAAATTTCTTATAATACTAGGAACATAAAAACAATCTACCAATATTAAATTATTTTCTTTGCTAAAATTTAAAACTAAACTTCTTATTATTTCTACTGGTGCCTTGTGATGATCGCTCATGAATATAAACTTTCGTCATCACTGAGCTCCCTGGTTACATTAATTTCCTGCAAAGAATTGCAAACATGATTAGCAGCTCCAGAATTTACATGTAGGATATCGGTAGAATGTACTACAAAACATCTATCAATGACAAAGGAGAAATTATCATTTCCATTCTTCCGTGCTAAGAAGACCGGGCACTACTTCTTCCAATGTCCTAACCATTTGCATATATAACAGTTTCCTTTCAGCTTCTTATCTTCCCCATGAGGCTTAATGTTATTTTTGACAACCACATGTTATGCCTGAGACTTTCCCATACTCTTTTTCTTTTTACCTTGTAAGACATAAGAAGGTGTCACCTTCTCAGCAACCTGAATCACACCCTTGTGCTTGGTGATATTCTCCGCCGCTTGGAGTTCCTTAAATAATTATGCCAAAGAATAATCAAACTTATTCATAGAATAGTTCTGGAAAAAATGTTTAAAGGACTCCATTAGTGATTGGATCATGAAATTAACTTGGGCTTCCCCATCGATTTTAGGTCCAAGAAGCTCCAATTCTCCCAAAATGGGCAATATTTTAAGAACATTCTCACGAACGGGATTACCCTCTAGCATCTTGGTGTTCACCAGCCTTGCCATAACATCCAACCTTGAGGTACAATTCTAATCATCAAACATATCCCTGAGGTTTAGAAACATGTCACAAGCGCTTGACATGTGTTGAAACTCTTGTTGCAACACATTGGTCATAGAGGCTAATATGTAGCAAGGATCCATCTGATCAACCTTTTTCCACCTTTGATAGGCTTGGACATCCCTTTCGGGTTACCCTTTTCCAGGTTTGGCACAAAAGGTTTCAGTCAAGACAAACTTATAGTCCTTCGCAGTAAGGATAATGTCTAATTTTCTTTTCCAGTCAATATAGATCATGCTAGTTAATTTATTGTTCTTTAATATTAAAGCAAGTTGGTAAAAAAAGAACCCATTTTGAAATATGAGAATCATAAATTTTGAAAACAAAATTAATTTCAAAGTAAACATATAAGAATTAACTTTGATTTAATTATAAAGTGGCATTCCTCATCGTTGTTTTAAAATAAAATTCCGTTGAACATCCTAGTTCTCTTATGGAGTGAGATTTCTCATTGGGAGCTTAAATCACCCCACCTTGAAGCAAACAGACTTTCGTCCTTCAATTATATTTTTTGGACTTTTCAGGATCCTTTATCAAACATAATTTAGTAGTCGGCGTTTTTTGGTCCCACAATTAATGAGAGTGACTCTGTTGAGGATGATATCATTAATTATGTCTTCGTGTATGATATTGGCTCATTCCTTGAATCAAAACCCATTCGTGAAGGACTTCCTCATTTGGGGGTATCGAATTCATTCACTAGCTAATTCTAGGAATTGTCACTTTAGGGTATAAGAATACTTGAGACCCTGATTCATTTCATCCATTAGGGGGATAGACAAATTGACGTGAGAAATTAAACACATCACATTCATAAAATAATAATCGAGAATTTGGGGCTTATATTGAAACCCCTCTCCCACTTAGTATTTAAAAAAAACTGAGGGTTTTGAAAAAATAGTTATTCAATTCTGAAAGACCGAATTAAATCCTTCGTAATTTTCCAATTTACTTGCATAAATTAAATTTTTCGATCTTACATTTTAATTTTTCAAAAAATCAGATATCTCAATTTAATTTACACTTGAAAACTAACTACCCCGATTAAATTCACTGTGAAAAATGATAAATAAAATGGATTTTTTAGAAAAAAAAATGGTGATCTACGCAGGTAACTAAAATATCCATGTTGTCCATAAAATCGGATTGCTCCTAATTATTAATTAATTAGCACTCAAAAATATCAATCGCAAGATGGTATAATTATAATAAAACAAAATAATCAAGCAATCACAATTCAATAAGGAAACTTATTCCCTTCCATTATGTCCTAAAACTCTTTTTGAAGTAAAACTCTTCAAGACCAAGAATCCTTATTGGAGAAGAATTCTTCATGACATAAAGTGCCACTCAAAGTAGACTTCAATTCAAACAAGAGTTCTTGATGATATTTTCTATTGGAAATATTCCATTCTGGTTTGGGAAGAAGTTGAAGAAGAACCACTATACAAATTAGTCAGAAAATGCCATAAAAGAATAAACCATCGCACACTATCGTCGTTGGATCAATCCTACCTAACACCGAATCCATCCACCCCTTTTCGGATTGATCTGACGAGCTTCTGGATTAATCTGTCCCCATAGCCCAGTAATTTCATCGTCTTCATGAGAATTATATGTAAAAAATGGTCATAACTCATTCGTATCTTCATGAAACTTAAGGAAAAAAATTTGATCACCCAAATTCATATAAATACATGATTCTAAGTGTAAATAAATATGACACCCCCTCAAAATCTGCTCCAAATACATCGATAATGAAATAATTATAAAAAATTAATTATCATAACCATATCAAATCTAAGAGAGAAAAATAACTACGGATAAACCACCATAGGATCTATTCACACGAAAAAAACATATGTGACCATGATGGAAGGGGTTATAAGAAAGAATCTCTGTAAAACTATATTAGTTTAGACACATACATAAAGATGTACAATGCTACAACATGCAAAACTATGGTCTTTAAGGTTGAATAACATGGAAATTTCCAAAGCATGATTAATCAAAAGTAGAGGCTCTATTACCAATTACTGTGGATCGTTATACACGGAATGAAAAAATTTACCCCTTGAATCTTCGATTAATCAAACAACATAAAGTAGAAAATCTAAAACATTCTTTGAAGAACAAACCTAGGGTTTCTATTATAATAACATTGTGAATCCAGTTGCAATGTAATATGGAGAAAGCCATTCGTTGGTGATGAGGGGATGCCTTCTTTTAGTGCTCCGAAAGCTTTGCTAGAACATTCCCAAATGTTTGGATCTTCTAGTATGTGATCCACCTAAAGGTAAGCAGGTGTGTGGGAACTTTTTAAGAATAAAATGCTCACTTGTGAATAAGATATGGTGCTCTCACTATTGGTCAAATCAATTTACCGCTAATTGACTTTAACCAACATCTAATCAATTCCTTGGTCCTAAAACTTGACTTATTTTTTTACTCCATGGGAGAATGAAATATCCACTGACCATTTTTAACTGGTGGGAACAAACCTTATAAGTCTATTAAGGGGGTATCATAATTCAAGGTGTCCCCGGATGCAAATTCCTCTGAATTGTGATCTCAGTTCTACTCACACAATGATCACTCAATCTTCGGAGGTTCAGATTTATTTAAATTGAATATTAATATTAATAGTCAAAACAATAATTATGTAAGACTTTTAATCCTTATAATTCTGAGGATTAAGAATCTATGCATCGTTTGAAAATGGTATGAGATCACCTAATTCTAATCAAGACAACTCTTAGACTTAAATCTCACGAGTGATCCAATTCAATATATTCATGAATGTACCTATCACAATTCTCTTTTGAACTATCGTACAACTTCTTGAACCATTAGATAGGTTCTCGTAGTTTAACCTAAATCTCAAGGATTTTATCGCAACCATTCTGATAGGATTTCAAATCCTTATCTAGGTAGTGAATTGTTTGGTAGTACTGAAACCAAAATTTAGAATTCCTACTAAGTACAATTAAGCGGCATATATTGAATAATTTATTTAAAATCATAAATATGAATCATTCTCATAAACATGATTCTTATTTCAAAATGAATAAGACAATCATTCGTATTGTAAAAATATTTGGTTACTTTAGGAACTTTATGACTAGCTATAGTCTCAATTACATAAAGATACGTACGGTCACAAATAGTGTTATAATAATGACGATGTTAATGAAAATGGGAGTTTGTAGCCTTTATTGGTACTTGTTTCGATTTCACTTGCGAGACTCCCACACACGAAATTGGCAAATATCGAAAGTTGAAAGATGTTGGGTTCTAAGATGTTTTGTTACTACGTTTTACATGTGTCGAGGTATAACACATCGGGCTATGTTATATTATATGTGTTAAGGCCAGGGGCGAGGAATGCATTGATGAGAGTACTTGGTAATGTTTACACCACTAATGGAATAAGTGGGACAATCTTTAGATGAATTGGGTCAAGATTAGCAGGTTATTTGAATATACTTAGCTTTATAGGTATACATGGCATGCATGGCTCAGGTTAGATGTATAAGTGTCGTCTATATTTGATGTTTATGCATATGTGCATATAATATGTGATGTATGGGAATCCCAGTATATTATGATAGGCATTTATGAGCCTTTTTCTTTTATCTCATGGGATATGAGTATGGACTACTTGAGTTATGATAATTGTGCGGATTAAAATGTGATATCATCCTTCAGTGAATTCTAATAACGTAATTTCATTATTCGGGGGAAGAATGTAATACCCCGTGTTTTCGGAATAAAATATTGTGACAAATTTTAATTATATAATTTTAGAATAATTTAAATCGGTGGGATTTAAATCAAATTGGTAGAGTTTAAATCTAGAATAAATGATTATTCATGATTATATGTTTAATTGGATTCAATTGGGCATAATATTCACTAGTGAAAAAATAAAATGAATATTAATTAACTTATGGTCATGTAGTGATTAAATGTAATAAAAATGTGCATGTTAAAAATAAATTGGGCGCATTTCGGGATGTTTTGGTGACTGAATTTTATTTATTAAACCCAGAAATTCAAGATGATTGTAATCCTCACATGGGCTATAGAATTCACACTTTAGGTTCTTGAATTTATTAGTGAACTTGGTCTATATGAAGAATAAAATGAATCCATGTTATAGGATCTGAAATTATGAGAATTATGATAGATGTGAAATTCCATAAATATGATTGGAATATAAATAGATTATAAGGAGAAAAAATAAGGTTTTGTTGAATATGATATTAAATGTAAATTTAGGGTTTTTGAGAAAGGATTGTATGTTAATTTGTGTAATTAACCAGCCTAAATGATGTGTTAAGTCAGGGAAAAACTAATCAGATGGTAATCTCAATGTATGAACCATTGTAATGGGAATTGGAGTTGAAATAAGAAAGTATGTATTGAGAAACCTTGGCAAATCTGGGCTTTTGCCCAGATTTGAATCGATTCGGCCTCCGAAGACGAATCGATTCGGCTAGGCGAATCGATTCGGCTAGGCGAATTGATTCGGCCCCAAGAGGCGAATCGATTAGTCTCTTGGGGCAGGTCAAGTTGGGACCAGGGATTTATGCGGGGGATTTTTAGGAACTTATGAGAGTTTGTGGGAGGTCATCCAAGTGGGCGAATATTTTATTAAAAATGAATTTGTGGCACTATTGGTAAATAGGAACTTGTCAATTAAGTAGATGGTTTATTCATAAAATGGGATTAGTATCGGACGATTAAATGGGACATATCGGGAATTATTAATAGGCGATTAATGGGACATGTCAAGGGGTGATTATAGGGATAATTATCTAAACGTATTGTGTGATAAAGATGGGTTGTGTCACTATTCTTATGAATGGGAAATTTGACAATTAACTAGTTGTTAATATTTAAAGCAAGAATATTACTTGGAGATTATGGATACATCCTGTGGGGTAATTATAAAGTTAATTACCTATATACACTATGTGATAAATCTATGTATGTACTTATTTGTGGGGGCATGCCCATGTTCGTGAATGGCCTATCGCTTAGGGTTGCGTACATCTCGAAACCATTGAACGCTCCGGCAGAGGTGGACTAGGCATTGTGTAGGTCATTATTAGTGGTACTACGCATCAGTGCCACTTACGAGGAGGTAGGTGTAGTACTGGGATCCATTGTCACCGTTGGGGGTATGGACTGTGCAATGGTGTACTGTGTAGGTACCACCTTACTCGTATTTGTTTTGGGATGTCCATTTAGATGAGGGACTCCTCTGGACTTACCGATAGAGTACGAATGTGACATTAGAGGTAGACGCTTTTACATGTCATATATATGTAAGGATATATATATATATGTATATAACCCAATAAGTTAATTGAGATTAATTAATTATTCTAATGATGTAGGCAACCAATTATGAACCAAATGCTACGTGAATGCGTGATAGATGGTTATGTTATATTTTTGAGTAGTATATCTAAGGTATTCTTGGAAATGAGAATAAAATTGTAAATAATTAATTAGGGTACGTGAGTTATGTTAGATCGCATCAGGTGTTAATTACTGTTATGTTTAGCAGTGTTTCACAGAGGGGAACTTGGGTTGATATGCTTATAGTATTGCACTTACGTGGGGGGTGAGATACTTAACGCATGTGAGTGTTGATGGGGGTTACACACTTTGAATTAACTGTATTATTACATTTTAATTTACGTAAGTTAATTCTTACAACTCTAGGGCACTGGCCTAAATTATAAATATTTTTCCCCCTGGTTTATATAGACAGGGATAGCAGGACTGACAAGATATCAGACTTGCGGTCATATTTTCACAACGACTACTTCCGTTCATTTGATTCTAGCATAGGTTGATATTTCTATTTCAGTCAGTTTATTATTACGGATTATTGTATGGGCATAAGTTCGAGGTTATTATTCAATCATTCTAGGACAGTTTGTATTGTAGTTGAATTTTATGACAGTGGAATGTTGAATTTTATTTATTATCATTTACTGTTTAAATGGTATGTTGATTATGTCATATTTTAAAAAGGAAATATTTAAAATGTGTTACCATTATTATTAAGGTTTCGATGCTGAGAATGATATAGATTGATAGACAAGCCCCATCTTGGGCGTATTTTGTCTGGCAACCCTTATGTGGAAAATGGGGGTTGTTACAGTTAGCATCAGAGCATCCAGGTTCTAGTGTCCTTAGGATATGTGTTGCATTCATTACGTTCTGTGTTATTTTCTTTTATGTATAGATCCTTATATTTATGAGTCATTGTATTCTTTGTGATCTTTTACTAATAAAGACCTCATTTGCTTTCATATGGAAAACTATAGAAGAGGCAGACCACGACGTATCCGCCATAACGGTTGTGGATGAGGGGGCTCAACAAGATCCGCTACTGCACCCACAGCCACAACAACCCCACATGTGGTTGGTCCAGCTGAGAACGCCACTATTGTGACTCAAACCATCTCCACGGTGATGGTCGCTATGCTACAACATTTCTAGCCACTGTAGCCCGAAAATTCATCACCACCACGGCAGTAGGTGGTACAACCAGTGCAGACTCTTGGTTCAGTATGGGACAGATCTAGGGAGGCCTTCACTAAGGGCCACCCACCAAAATTTTTAGGTCATTCCAATGTTCTGGTGGCGAGTCAATGGAAGAAGGATATACAACGACACTTGAGGATGGTAGAGTTTACCCCCATGCAAAAGAAAATGTTATCCTCATTTCGATTGGTTGGGGTAGCTGTACTATAGTGGGGTTATGTTATCACGCTAGAAGAGAGAGATAATTTAATGATAAACGAGCTCTAGGGTAAGTTTGAGGAGAAATACTTTCCACCGTCAATGAAATCTGATATGAGAAGAAAATTCATGGAACTTAAGCAGGAAGGTCACATCATAGCTGAGTATGAGGAAGAGTTTATTGCATTATCCTATTTTATGGGGGACGAGGTAAAAACGGAGGAAAATAGGATGGAGAAGTTTGTGTTGGGGACAGCCTACCACATCAGATAGTCATTACTAGGGAATTCGGCTTACACTACTTATAATCATATGGTAAATGTATATATACTACATTTCCAGGATCATAGGGCATTCCAGAATAACAAGGGAGAGAAAAGACACAGCTCTGAAATGCCAAACTAGTAGGGTAAGGCAAATAGGAGCAATAACCAGGGGACGCAGTAGTTTAGGGGTCCACAGTTTACTGATCAGCATAAGAGATTCAGAGGTCCTGATGATCAAAACAGCTAGGGCCAGGGCCAGTAGCAGAGAGGCCACTAGGGAAAATGGCAACGGGATCAAGGCCAACAAGGGCAACAGCCAAATAGGCGTCAGTTTTAAATAAATTGTTATGTTTGTGATGAGGAGGGACATTTCGCAAGAAAGTGTCCTCAAGGAAATCGGGCAGCACGGGACCTAGGGCACAATGAGGGCACCAGGCACCTCTAGGGTAGCCAGTGGCAGTAGATCCAGCGCTACAAGCTCAACATTAGGTACAGAACCTGCAGTTACAGTATGGGCATCCGTACCACGTCGCACCTGGAGAGGGACCAGCACCAGCATAAGCAATGGATTTTATGTTCCTTATTCTTGAGCATCTGAGGCATATTTTATTTGATCTTAGTGCATAGTACTTGATTGTTAATACTACTTTGTTGTAACATCAAGGATGTTAGGTGTAGTATTTGACCCGCGAGTTGAGGGGCACCAATATTGCTTTAGGTGTAGAGATATAGGGATTGATATTGGGAGACTTAGGTTTGTAGTAGACTTATTTTCATTAAATATGTTGGAACATGATATTATCCCGGGGATGGATCGGCAAGCCAAATATAGGGCTTATATTGATTTTTATAGGACCTAGAATTAATGGTCAAGGGTAAAATGACTTGTTAGACAATGGTGTTCAACATATCTGAGAGGATTGTTACGCGAATTATAACATTTTGTGTCTAGTTAGGGTAAAATGGATGACGATGTAAACTTGGTATTTATAAGATGACTTTATGAACAATGGTGTACTTAAGAGACAGAGCAATATATTGATGCGATTGTGAGGATTTTGAGGAAAGATTCGGGGCAGAAAAATTTCGATTAAAAAACGTCAATTGAAGATGTGCTCAGATTGGGCAAGATTTATTATGTTGTTAAATTTTTCATGATTTTGAATAAAATTATGTGTGAATATTTGGACCTAGGATAGGGTCATAACGTAATTTCGTGATGTTATGGGCGATGGCTCAAAAATTTGTTCGAGGATGATGTGGATTGTGCATCATAAGCGTGTGTTATTTTTGTTGATGTAATAATGGTGGATAAAGTTTATGGACAAGCAGGTGTCCAATTAAAAAATTCTGGATATAATATCTTAGGATCAAGGATGGTTCGAAGGAGTTTATAAACCCTATGTAACGAGAGTTTATAAGGGTATTGGGATTTTGGTCACGGGATTCGTATGAATCGAGAAGTGTTACCGTATCGAGAATAGGCACAACGATGTGAAGGTTTTAGGATTAGTTGCTGATGTATTTCTTGAATTAGGGATACAATGAATATTCGAATCGGGGTACGTACATAGACTATATGCTAATGATGGCATACTTTAAAGGATGAATAATACGATAGTTATCCGGAGACAGATTTATTTTGTAAGGATATACAAAATGAGAAGCATTCGTATTGTAAAAATATTTGGTTACTTTAGAAACTTTATGACTAGTGATAGTATTGGTTACATGAAGATGTGTATGGTCACAAAGAGTGTTATAATAATGACGATGTCAATGAAAATGGGCGGTAGTAGCCTTTATTGGGATGTTTAGGTCACTGGAGGCTTAGAATTGATTAAGCGATCTACTAAACTTAATAATGGACAAAGGATGTCTTATTGTAAGGGTAAAAAGGAACATGATGTTCTTGGCATTATCGAATCGATAAATTTATCGGGATTTCGTGTATCCCTTGGAGGTGATGAGCCTTTTATTGAAATTGGCACAAGTCAAAATTTATGATGTTAGCGTAATTTTTATTCTTTTAGTCTTGGACCGATGGCTCTCAATAACTGAGTAAGCTATGTAGTAGTGTATTGGGAAGATTCCTTATTTGAATTTCTCTTGCGAGACGACCCATGCAAAAAATTGGCAAATGTCAAAAGTTGAGGGATGTTGGGTTCTATGATGGTTTATTACTACGTTTTACATGCATGGAGGTATAACGCATCGGGCGACATTATATAATATGAGTTAAGGCTAGCGGGACCGAGGAGTGCATTAATGAGAGCACTTAGTAATGTTTACACCACTAATGGAATAACTGGGACAATCTTTGGATGAATTGGGTCAGGCCCAACAAGTTATTTGAACATAATTTGCTTTATAGATATACATAGTATGTATGGCCTAGGTTTGATGTATAGGTGTTATCCATGTTTGATGTTTGTGCTCATGTGTGCATGTAATATATGATGTATGGCCATCCCAGTATATTATGATAGGCGTAGATGAGCCTTTTTCTTTACCCCATGGGATATGAGTATGGACTACTTGGGTATAAAACTTATTATAATTGTTCGAATTAAAATGTGATATTATACTTCAGTGAATTCCGAGGATGGAATTCCTTTATTAGGGGAGAATAATGTAATACGCCGTATTTTTGGAATAAAATATTGTGACGAAAGTTAATTAAATTATTTTGAAAAAAAATCGAGAATAAATTAAATCGGTGGGATTTAAATTAAATTTGTAGAATTTGAATCAATAATAAATGCGTATTCATGATTACATGTTTAATTGGATTCAATTAGGCATAATGGGTTAACTCATAAAAAAATAAATTGAATGTCAATTAACTTATGGTCATGTAGTGATTAAACGCAACAAAAATGTGTATATTGGGTAAAAATAATTTGGGCGCATTTCGGGATATTTTGGTGACTCGTTTAGGTGTTTTAGACATCCAAAAATGGCCTTGGGTATAGGTATAACATTTAAGGAGTTTTGGGGTCATTACCATTATGGGTTCGGGTTCATTTAGGGACCCAAATATATGGTTCAAGGCTTAACTCGGAATTAGCCAATAATATAAGTTAAGTGGGGAGTTAGAGAGTCCAATTCATTCATCTAAAGTTAACCCTAGCAGCCCCCATCTCTAGAGATAGAATACCAAAGGCCAAAGAGAGGAAGAGTCTAAGGATTCAGGGCAGAATACTCAAGGAGGAGGCTAAGGATCCAAGGGAGAACACTCAATCATCCATATGAGGCAAGAATTCGCTTTACTAAATTAACATTCAATGTATTTTTTTAATTCATCATAGTAAATCCTCATAAAATATTTAAGTTATAATATGAAATTGGTAATAGATTGATCGGATTCAATCTCATGTATGTAGAGGGAATTAATTTGAATTTTGTACTTTAAACCTGGAAATTTAACATAATTGTAATCTTGATTTGGGCTATAGAATTCATACTTTATGTTCTTGAATTGATTAGTAATCTTGATATATATGAAGAACAATAAAAAAACATGGTATAGAAAATGAAATTATGAGAATTTAAATAGATGTGAAATGCCATAAATCTGATTGGAATTTAAATGGATTATGAGATGAAAAAAACATGGTTTTAATGGACATATATTAGATGTAAATTCTGAGTTTTTGAGAAAGGATTGTATGTTAATTTGTGTGATTAACCAACCTAAATGATGTACTAATTCGTGGATAAACTAATTAGATGGAAATTTAAATATATGAACTATTAGAATGGGAATTGGAGTTGAAATAAGAAATTATGTATTAAGAAACCTTGGCATAGCTGGGCTTCTGCCCAGATTCGAATCGATTCTACCTCCTAAGGCAAATCGATTCGGCTCTGGGGAAGGTCAACTTAGGACCAGGGATTTATCCGGAGGATTTTTAGGAACTTATGCGAGTTGGTGAGGGGTCATCCATGTGAGCAGATATTTTATTAAAAATGGATTTGTGGCACTATTGGTAAATAGGAACATGTCAATTAACTAGATGGTTTATTCATAAAGTGGGATTAGTATCGGATGATTAAATGGGACTTCCCGAGAATTATTAATAGGCTATTCATGGGACATCTTGGGAGGTGATTATAGAATTAATTACCTAAACGTATTGCGTGATAAACATGGGTTGTCTCACTATTCTTACAAATGGGAAATTTGGCAATTAACTAGATGGTTAATATTTAAAGTAAAAATATTACCTGGGGATTATGGATACTTCATGTGCGGTAATTGTAGAATTAATTACCTATACATATTATGTGATAAATCTTTAAATGTAAGGCCCCTGTCGATTAGGATGCGTACGTCTCGGGACCGGAGCACGCACCGACATAGGTGGGTTAGGCATTTTGTAGGTCATTATTATAGGTACTACGCAGCAGCGTCACTTAGGCCATCCCCAATGGGTCCTCTAAACCCATTTTGGATCCTTTATTTTGGTGGAAATGAAGTCACAGTGGGCAGTATAATCGGTGTATTTTGGAGAGGATTCATTAAGCATCCCGTAAATGGAGAGAAGGGTTATGGGATCCTGTAGTGTGGCAGAGGCGGGAGAGTTTTGTCCGTTCCATATCAGGCGGACAAAAGTTGTCCGTCCCATGCCCAAATGCACAAAAGTTCCAATGCCACGTCATCCGGGAGGACAACAGTTGTCCTTCCCATGCCCAAATGCACAAAAGTTGCAATGCCACGTCAGCCAGGTGGACAAAAGTTGTCCTTCCCATGCTCAGGCGCACAAAAGTTGTCCGCCCCACTCCCTTTTTAATGATTTTGCACTGTGGGACTCACCCGTTAACTGATCCCATAAACCCATAAGTTTATGGGATCCCATTGTGGATGGCCTTACGAGGAGGTAGGTGTAGATTCTGGGATCCATTGTCACCGTTGGGGCCTATGGACCGTGCAATGGTGTATTGTGCAGGGATCGCCCCACTTTTATGTGTTTTGTGATGTCCATTTGGATGAGGGACTCCTCTAGACTTATAGTTAGAGTACACACGTGACACTAGATGTAGATGCCTTTATGTGTCATATATATGTAATTACATATATGTATATAACCCTATAAGTTAATTGAGATTAATTGATTAGTCTAATAATGTAGACAACCAATTAGGAACCAAATGCTACGTGAATGCATGATAGATGGTTATGTTATATTTTTGGGAAGTATATCTGGGCTATTCTCGTAAATGAGAATGCATGTGTAAATAATTAATTGCAATACGTGAGTTATGTTAGATTGGATCTGGTGTTAATTATTATTATGTTTAGCAGTCTTTCATAGAGTGGAACTTTGTTGATATGCATGTAGTATTAAACTTTGGTGAGGGGTGAGGTACTTAATACATGTGAGTTCCTATAGGAGTTACACACTTTGAAATAAATGTATTATTGCATTTTTCTTGGAACTCTAGGGAGGTGATCCAAATTATAAATGTTTTATCCCCCAGGTTTATATAGACGGGGACATCATGACTACAGAAGATTAGACTTGCAGTCATAATTGCACAGTGACTACTTTTGTACATTTGATTCTATCATAAGTTGATATTTCCATTTCAGTCAGTTTATTATTACAGATTATTGTATGGACATAAGACCAAGTGTATTATTCATTCATTCGGGGACAATTTGTATTGTAGTTTAATTTTATGACCAATGGAATGTTGAATTTTATTTATTATCAGTTACTGTTTAATTGGTTTGTTGTGTATGTCATCTTTTAAAAACGAAATATTTAAAATGTATTACCACTATTATTATGGTTTCGATGCTGAGAATTATATAGATTGATAGACAAGCTCCATCTTCAGCGTATTGTATCTGGTAATCCTTTATGTGAAAAATGGGGGTTGTTACAAGTTGTATCAGAGCATCCAGTTTCTAGTGTCCTTAAGATCTGTGTTGCGTTCATTACGTTCTGCGCTGCATTCTTTGATATATAGAACCCGATGTTTAGGACTCGTTGTATTCTTTGCTATCTGTTACTAATCCAAACCTCGTTGGCTTTCAGATGGCTAACGGTAAGAAAGGCAGACCACAAAGTGTCACTGCACCGACTGCACATGAAGGGGATCAACAGGAGCCATCGCCACACCCACAGCCACCTCTAGCCCCACCTATGGTTGTTCCAACAGAGATCGCCACTATTATGACTCAGGCAATCTCTACAGCGATGGTCACTATGCTACAGCATTTTTAGCCATCAAAACTGCAGCATCCACAACCACCACCACCACAGTAGGTGGTACTACTAGTGCAGACACCTGGTTCAGTATGGGACAGAGCTAGGGAGTCTTTCGTAAGGGCCACCCATCAAAATTTGCAGGCAGTTCTGACATTCTGGTGGAGAGATGATGGAAGAAGGATATACAGCAACACTTGATGATGATAGAGACTACGCCCATGCAAAAGCAGATGTTAGCCTCATTTTGATTGGTTAGGACATCTTTACAGTGGTGGAAGTCTATCACCACACCGGAGGAGAGAGACAGTTTGACAATTAACAAGCTCTAGGGTAAGTCGGAGGGGAAATACTTTCCACCGACAATGAAATCTAAGATGAGAAGAAAATTCATGGACCTAAAGCAGGAAGGTCACACTGTAGCTGAGTATGAGGAAAATTTTACCACATTGTCCTATTTTATAGGGGACGAGGTAAACACTGAGGAAAAGAAGATAAGGAAGTTTGTTTCAGGGATAGCCTAGCACGTCAAACAGTCGTTGTGGAATTCATCTTTCGCCACTTATAATCAGATGGTGAATGAATCTTAATGACCTTGCTAGGATCATAAGTCATTATAAAAGAACAAGGGAGAGAATAGACACATCTCTAAAACATTGAACCAGCGGGGTAAGGTGAATGGGAGCAATAGTTTGGGGACCCCGCACTTTAGGGGTCCACAATCAACTAATCAGCATAAGAGATTCATAGGTCCTAATGATCGAAACAGCCAGGGCTAATAGGGCTAGGGCCAGTAGCAGAGAGGCTACCAGTGCCAATGGTAACAGGGGCAAGGACAATAGGGGCAATATCCAGATAGGTGTCAGTTTCAATGGAATTGTTATGATTATGGTGAGAATGGACATTTCACAAGAAAGTGTCCTTTGGAAAAAAATAAGGCAGGAGCTAGGGGGATAGTGAGGGCACCAGGAACCTCTGGGGCAGCATCGACCGTTATTAGCCCAGCCAATGGTGGTAGTGTCAGCCTTACCAACACTACCAGCTCCAATAGTTGCGGCTATAGTATGGGTGAGTGTATCACATCACACCTGGAGAGGTACCAGCACCAGCATAAGCAATGGATGGTATGTTCCCTATTCGTGAGCATGTGAGGCATATTTAGTTTGATCCTAGTGCATAGTAATTGATTGTTAATACTACTTTCTTAGAACATCGAGGATGGTAGATGTAGCATTTGATGTAGTGCTTTACGTTATTTCACTCGCAAGTCACCAATATTGCTTTGTGTATTGAGAGGAATTGACATTTGGAGACTTAGGTTTGTAGTATCCCTATTTGCATTAAATATGTTAGAATATGATATTATCTTGGGGATGGATCAGCCAACCAATTACAGGTCTTGTGTTGATTTTTATGGGATCGTTTAGAGCTAATGGTTAATGGTAGAACGACTAGTTGGACAATGGTGTTCACCATAGCTATGAGTAATATTACGGGAATTATAACATTTTGGGTCTACTTAGGGTAAAATGGATGAAGATTTAAACTTGGGATTTGTACGATGACTTTATGAAAAATAATATACTTAAGAGAGAGAGAGAGAGAGAGAGAGAGAGAGAGAGAGAGAGAGAGAGAAAGAGAGATCAATGTATTGATGCGATTATGAGGATTTTGAGGAAAGATTCAGGGACTAACAAATTCCGGTTAAAGAACATTAATTGATGATGTGCTCAGATTGGGTAAGATTTATTGTGTTGTTAAATTTCGCTTCATTTTGGTGTAAATGATGTGCGAATATTTGGACCTAGGAGGAGGGTCACAATGTAATTTCATGATGTGAGGGGCCACAACTCAAAAATTTATTCAATGATGATGTGTATTATACATCATAAGTGTGTGTTATTTTAGATGATGCACTAATGGTAGATAAAGTCTATGTACAAGCTGGTGTCCAATTACAAAATTTTGGAGATAGTGTTTTAGAATCAAGGATGGTTTGAAGGAGTTTATAAACCCTAAATAGTGAGAGTTTATACGGGCATTGGGATTTTGGTCACGGGATTCACATGAATCGGAAAGTACTGCCTTACTGAGACTAGGCACAACGATGTGAAGGTTTCAGGATTGGTTACTGAAGTATTTCTTGAACTATGGATACAATGAATGTCAACTCAGGGTACGGACATAGACTAGATGTTAATTATGGCATACTTTAAAGGATGAATAATACGATAGTTATCTAAAGACGAATATATTTGAAAGTAAGGATATGCAAAATGAGAAGCATTTGTATTGTAAAAATATTAAGTTACTTTTGGAACTTTATGACTAGTGATAGTCTCGGTTACATGAAGATGTGTACGGTCACAAATAGTGTTATAATAATGACGATGTCAGTGAAAATGGGCGGTAGTAGCCTTTATTGGGATGTTTAGGTCATTGGAGGCTCAGAAGTGATTAAGCACTCTACTAGAATTACGAATGGATAAAGGATCTCTTATCATAGGGATAGAAAGTAACATGATATTCTTGGCATTATGGAATCGATATTTAGTGTATCCCTTGGAAGTGATGAGTCTTTTGTTGAAATTGGCAACAGTCGAAATCTATACGATTAGCGTAATTTTTTTTCTTTTAGTCTTGCACCAACAGATGTCAATAACTAACGAAGCTATATAGTAGTGTATTGGGAGGGTTCCTTGTTTGGATTTCGCTTGCGAGACGTCCCACGCATGAAATTGGCAAATGTTAAAAGTTGAGAGATATTGGATTTTAAGATGTTTTGCTACTAAGTTTTACATGTGTGGAGGTATAAGTCATCGGGAGACTTTATATTATATGAGTTAAGGCCAGTCAGGTCGAGGAGTGCATTAATGATAGAACTTAGTAATGTTTAGACCACTAGTGGAATAAGTGGGACAATCTTTAGATGAATTAGGTCACGGTCAGCAGGTTATTTGAATATACTTTGGTTTATAGATATACATGGTATGTATGGCTCAATTTGGATGTATAGGTGTAATCCATGTTTGATGTTTGGGCGTATGTGTGCATGTAATATACGATGTATGGGCATCTCAGTATATTATGATAGGCGTAGATGAGCCTTTTTCTTTAATCCCATGGGATATGAGTATGGACTTATGAGTATAAAACTAATGATAATTGTGCGGATTAAAACGTGATGTTATGCTTCAGTGAATTTCGAGGACGAAATTCCGTTATTAGGGGGAAGAATATTATACCCATGTTTTCAGAATAAAATATTATGACGGAAGTTAATTAAATTATTTCGGAATAAATTTCGAAAATAATTAAATCAGTGGGATTTAAATTCAATTGGTAGTATTTAAATTGTGAATAAATGTTTATCCATTATTGCATGTTTAATTGGATTCAATTGAGCATAATGGGTTCACTCGTGAAAAAATAAATTGAATGTTAATTTACTTATGGTCATGTAGTGACTAAACGTAATAAAAATATGTATTGTAATACCCCGTACTTTTATGAGCATTTAAATTACATAAGTGGGTGTAATTTAATGATTTGAGAATTTTAAGTGAAGAGAATTTGAAGTGAATGGATAAATATTAATTTGGCGAGTGACAGATTAATATTGATGTGTGCTATATTTACTTACGGGAATAAGTAAATCAAGTTAGATTATTTTATATCATGTTGTGGTTGGGAAAAGCGATAAGTAATAATATTTTATTTGAAAAATACTTGTAGATTTGAATTGGATTTAAAAAGGTGATTTTTTTATAAGTGACTCGGATGGGGATTTCGAGTGCACCGTTGGTCTCGGATGGGACGAAATAGTCAAAATAGACTACCTGGGGGTAGTGTTTGGGTTCCGGAGACTTTTTTGACTAGTAGGGACTCGCATTTGAGTATACGAGTCAATTTTGAATTTAATAAGGGGATAAGACTTATTCTCCCATTATAATCCACGAGATAAATAGAGAAAGAAAGGAAGAGAGAAAGGGGGAAGAAGAAGAAGAAGAGATTTTCGGCCAAGATCCGGCGGATCCCGGCATGAGATCGTCGAATTTATCCAACGAGGCAAGTGTTTAACTTGCTTTAATTATTTATGTGTGTTTATAATTCATATTATAGTTGGTGAAAGATATATGAACTTTAGGTTGGGATTCTTGAATCAAAATGGGGTTTTTGAAAATGATTTCATATAAATTGAGGTGATAACAACTCCATATGAAATCTGAGCTCAAATCCATGTTAATGGTGTAATTTTTGGTGAGAAAGTTGCAAAGATGAGAAATAGTGAATTTAACTATGTTAGGGTTTAAAATCTTAGTTAAATTGAGGAATCCCATTAATTAATTGTTGTGTTTGGAAAATCAAAGTGAGTAGATGTTTATAGTGATGGATGCTGATGTTAGAAACCATCAATTTTGGAGTTGGAGAAGATGAAACTCCCAAACTGATTACGTCATACCGGTAGATTGTGGTTCAGTTTGGGTCACCGGACCGGTTCCTTTTAGGGTCCATTGGTTAGGTTTATTTTTGGGTCACCGGACCGATTAGTTTTGGGGGCCATCGAATCGGTTCGTTTCTGGTCACCGAACTGGTTTGTTTTTCTAGCCATGCGGTCCGGTTCGATTATAACATAAAATTTTGAGAAGTTTTTCTTGGACAAAAAGGATTGGAGAAGAATTTATTTTGGAGATAAATAATAAGGTATCCTACATAGAGTGTGAGGACCTCTAAAAGATCAAACGAGTGATGTATAAACCTCGGGTTAGCGAGAATAAGATCTGAGGTTTTAAATTTTAGGAGTGTTTGGGATGAACGACACTCGGGAAAATCATTTCGACGGGTCTATATACATTTATGCGTGTAGAATGTATGTGACAATAATATGTGGGTGAAATCCGAATGTGTGAGTACAATGAAATTAGATTACTATCTAGACGTGATAAGCTAATATTTGGGAACTTATTAATGTGAGAATTGAATCATAAGTGAGAAAATAGTTATGGGATTAAAATAAGTTGTGTGTATAATTATGAATTAATACGTGTGGGTACCCGAAATTAGAATGATGGGCCTGGACGAGTAGCCCAATTGTAACGGCCCAAATTACAGACCCCCCATGTCTTAACCGGTTATGATTTAGTCTTCTCCCATGTTCCCATTAAGAGGGGTTCTAGGAGAAGATGGAAAACGTGGGGGAGTCCAACACCCCCACTACCTGAAATGGACATGTATATAATGAACCCTAGGTCCGGGGCAAAAGGCACACTATATTCTCTGTAATCACTCTCCGGAGTATATAGAAATAATACTGACTGCACCACTATGGACGTAGGCACCTTTGCTGAACCACGTACATCTTTTGTTGTGTGATTGGAATTTTATATTCCTTATTCTGCTTGGTGATTGTGCTTCTATTATCTCTTTGTGTTGAATAATAATTGTCACTACAATTAGCGCCGTCTGTGGGAAGCGTTTATCTTCCCTGAGAAAGCCCACACCCAGAAAGGAGTTCGAAATGTCTGGACACAGTAGTAATGCTCCCCAGGCAGGAGATATCCAAGAACCACCTGCTTCTCGCAGGATTAGATCCAAAGTTCGGCGTTCAGATCAGAGGGCTCGCCTAGAAAGGCAAGCCTCAGAAGAAAGCCAAGGACCAGCGAGGTCCACACAAATATCCAGGCTGATTGATGCATATGAAGCGAGGCTCCACGAGTAGAGGGAGTCTTCTCGCAAGCATGAAGCCGAGAATGCTCGCCTCAAAAGAAGATTAGAAAGAATGGAGAGAGAACTCCATTATGGAACCAAAAGACGTCCATACCGCACTCCTAGACCTCAGGCGAGCAAGTCTCACAGACGAGGAAGGAGCCCCAGGCGCAGATCCCAGAAAGCTGAGGAAAATGAGTCAGAGGACGACCTGCTCGAGTAATTGCGACTAACTCGCAATCACAGGAGCCCATATCGCAGCAATGAAAACATACAAAGTTTGGTCCGAAGAGAGATGGACCAACACCCTACACATCACGGTACCAGATCGACCCGAGAACTCGCTAGGCGAGCTCTCAAAACTCAGATGAAATCACCTTTCTCAAGGGAAATAGAAGAAGAAGCCCTCAAGAAGTTTGCTATTCCAAGGTTCAAGATTTATGATGGTAAGACAGATCCCATTGATCATGTCAGGCAGTACCGACAGGCCATGACTCTCTGGAATAATAAAGATGCACTAATGTGCCAAATTTTTCCCTCGAGCCTGCATGACATGGCGCAAAAATGGTTCGAAAGGCTCCTTTACCGGTCTATCAGGAGTTTCAAGTCCCTGGCCGAGCTCTTTACGACTCGGTTCATTACTAGTAGCTCCCATCCCAAAAGGATGGATGCTTTGCTGACAATGAAAAAGACGCCTCAAAAGACCCTTCGAGACTATGCGAAGAGGTACTAGGAGTTATTCAACGGGGTCAAGGACTGCTCGGAGCAAGTGGCAGTGGCCTCTTTAAAAATTAGGCTACCCATCTCTTCCCTTCTGTACCAGTCCTTGACGAAGAAGGAAGCCATTACCATCGACAACCTAATGGCCCGCATCGAGAAGTATGCCAAGGTGGAAGATGTCACCCGCCTCAGCACAAGGGAAAATGGTCGAGCTAATCTCGCTGCCAAAGGTAGTGAAAAAACTAATAACCAGAAGAAAGGAGGAAAGAACGGGGGAAAAAATGGCTCCAAGAACGGAGGCAACAATGATGTCTCAAAATCATTTCAGGCGGTCAACACCGTCTTTAGAGAACCAATTTACAAAATTCTCGTAAAAATCAAAGACGAGCCATTTATTAAGTGGCCCAGGAAGATGGGAGGAGATCCCTTAAAAAGAAACAACGCGCTGAGATTCTCTTTTCATAAAGAAGGAGGACATAAGACTGAGCATTGCAAGTCTCTTAAGTCCCACCTCGAAGAGCTGGCCCAATCCGAGCATCTGAACGAATTCGTGGACAAAAGGGCAGAGAAGGTTGCTGCCCATAAAGAAGCCAGGCCTGACAACGTGATCGAAGACGATGCCGGCCATGAATTCGCAGTAATCTATGGGGCATCTAACGCAAAATAGATTCAAGGAATTCAGCCCGAATGGAGGTGAAAAAGCTTACGGCAGTGATGCAAGCTTTTCAGATCGATCCAGCAAAAACACAGTCAGGAAAGCGTCGTCGAGCAGATGATGTCGACTATAGTAAGCATATCGTATTTACGGATGAAGATCTAGTGTGAGAGAGAACCCAACATCATGATACTTTAATCATTACTCTCAAGATAGTGAACTATGACGTCGACAAATTACTCGTCGATCAAGGGCGCTCGTCCGAGGTGATGTACCTTGACCTGTTCAAAAAATTGAAATTAAGCATTGTCGACCTGAAGGAAGTTACTGTCCCCTTGGTTGGCTTCGTTGAAAAGATGACTATGCCCTTGGGAAAGATCGTGCTGCCAGTAAGGGCAGGAAATGTTTCTAAAAGGATCGAATTTCTGGTGGTCGACATTGACTCGCCATACCAGGCTATCCTCGCTCAGGGATGGATACATTCAATGAAGGCAGTTTCCTCAACCTACCACCAGAAGCTCAAGTATGTGACCGATCGAGGAGTAATGGAGATCCATGGTGATGAAGCGATGGCAAGAAGATGCTTCATAGCGGTTATCCGCCCAAAACCAAAAAAGAAGGACGACAAGCCCAGCGAAAGAGTTAAAGAACAAGAAGGTCGGATACCTTCGAAATAGCAATTAAAGTACGGAAGACCCGAAGTAGAGGAGACCAAGCTCCTCCCCTCCGAACGGGTCATCAAGGACCTAGAGGAAGTCGCAGCTGGAGATAGCGATGAAAACAAGATCTTCTTGATTGGAGCTTCTCTCACAGATCAGGAGAAGAAGGAATTTATGACCCTGCTAAGGAACAATATAGACGTCTTTGCATGGGAGCTATACGAATTGCCTAGAATTGATCCTAGTATGGTCTGTCATCAGCTGCATGTCGATCCCACCTTTAAACCAATCGCACAGAAGGCACGGCGAACTGCACCCGAGAAGGCAAAAGCCGTGGAAAAAGAAGTGGAAAAACTGTTGGATGCGGGATCCATAAGGGAGGTACAATTCCCCAAATGGTGATCCAACCCAGTAGTAGTTCCAAAAATCAACGGGCAGTGGACAGTTTGCATCGACTTCACTGACCTCAATAGAGCGTATCCTAAAGACAGTTTCCCCCTCCCAAAAATTGATCAACTGGTAGATGCCACTGCAGCTCACGAGAGAATGAGTTTTCTGAATGCTTACTCAGGGTATCATCAGATCCCTCTGTATACCCCAGACCAAGACAAAACAGCATTCATCACCACAGTTGGGTTATACTGCTGCAAGGTCATGCCCTTCGAGCTCAAAAATGCAGGGGCAACCTACCAGCGGCTGGTCACCAAGATGTTTAAGGACCAGATGGGAGACACTATGGAGGTCTAAATCGATGACATGCTCGTTAAAAGCAAGAAGAAATAAGACCACCTCTCATACCTATCAAGCACCTTCGAAATCCTTAGGAAGTACCGAATGAAACTTAATGTGAGAAAATGTTCTTTCGGTGTCAAGTCAGGAAAATTTCTTGGGTACTTGGTCACTAAGAGAGGCATCGAGGCTAACCCAGACCAGATCGATTCAATAAACAAGGTACAGCCTCCTCGAATAATTCGGGACGTACAGAAGCTCACCGATATGCTCGCTGCCTTAAACCGTTTTATCTCTAAGTCCTCCGAGAAGTGCAAGCCTTTCTTCCAGCTTCTAAAGGTAAATAAAATGGTAGAATGGAACCAAGATTGCTCGCGGGCATTGGACGAGCTCAAGGCTTACCTCAGTTCCCCACCACTGCTCATCATACCACAGGAAACAAATTTCTTGTACTTGTACCTCTCCGTTTCCAACCACACTGTCAGTTCTGCATTAATGTGCGAAGTTGCAGGAATCCAGCACCCCGTTTATTATGCGATCAAGACCATACTAGACGCCGAGCAGAGGTACCTACCACTGGAGAAGCTTGCCTTTGCACTAGTAGTGGCTTTGAGGAAGCTGAAGCACTATTTCGAAGCCCACACTATAATCGTCCTTACATCGCACCCCCTTAAAGCAATCCTGAGGAAGGCGGATTTGTCGGGCAGACTGTTTAAATGGTCAGTTAAGTTCGAATGATTTGACATCTAATTTCAACCAAGGAACGCAATCAAGGGGCAAGTCCTTGCTGATTTCATAGTCGAATTCACAGGCGAGCAACCTTCCAACCAACCTCAACCAGCAAGATAAAAGGGGAACGACGCAACGGAGGAAACCTGGAAATTATTCGTTGATGGAGCCTCCAACTCAAAGGGGGCAGGAGTAGGCATTATCCTCATTACTCCAGAGGATACAATCCTTGAACAAGGAATCAGGCTTGGATTTGTAGCCTCCAACAACGAAGCAGAATACGAAGCCTTAATAGCCGGCCTCCAGAAGGCGCACACTTTGGGAGCAAAGCATTTACAGGTGTTCGGAGATTCTCAATTAGTCTCCAATCAGATAAGTGGAGACTACAATGCAAAAGATGAAAGAATGGAAGCTTACCTCGCCTTAGTGAAAAGACTAATGGCTAGCTTCGAAGAGATCAATGTCCAGTAATTTCCCAGAGGACAGAACAGCCATGCTGACGCCTTAGCACCCCTAAGTTCAGCAGTCGATTCCGACTTAAAAAGAACAATCCCCATAGATTTCCTCGCTTATCCGAACATTAACCTTAGCAGTAAGCCGCCAGGCGTGGAGTAAATGCTCCAAGTGGAGTCAGCACCCAGCTGGATGGACCCTTTAAGAAACTATTTGAAGGATGGCACACTCCCAGACGATAAAAATATTGCCCACCAGATAAGAGTTAAAGTTGCTCGCTTTCACTTATCACCAGAGGGCAGGCTATATAAGAGATCTTATTTCGGTCCATACCTTCAATGCGTTCACCCAAGGAATGTCGAGCAGGTCCTACGTGAGCTTCACGAGGGAATCTGTGGAAGCCATATTGGAGGAAGGTCCCTCGCTTTTCGAGCAATGAAAGAAGGCTATTGGTGGCCATATATGCAAAGGGACTCTGCGATGTATGTTCGCAAGTGCCTGAAATGCCAACTTCACACTCCTATGGTCCACCAACCTGCTAGCGACCTAAAATCATTGTCCAACCCATGGCCATTCGCCCAATGGGGAATGGACATCGTAGGACCACTTCCTACCGCCACCGACAATCGCAAATATCTGTTGGTCGCAACTGACTACTTCTCCAAATGGATTGAGGCGGAACCCCTAGAGAACATCCGAGATGCAGATATGATAAGGTTTATATGGAGAAATATAATCACCCATTTTGGCATCCCCAGAACCATCATCACTGACAATGGAACGCAGTTCGAGAGTGGCTCCTTTCAGAGTTTCTGCGACGAGCATGGAATCAGACAACATTTTAGCTCGGTGGCCTATCCTCAGAGCAATGGCCAAGCCGAGGCTTCCAACAAGACAGTGATCGATTGATTAAAGAAACGATTAGAGCGAGCCAAAGGCGCATGGGTAAATGAATTACCACATATTCTATGGGCCTACCGAACCACTCCACGATGAGCAACGGGGAAAACCCCATTTTTCACTGACATATGGAATGGAAGCAGTCATCCCATTAGAAATAGGCTTGCCAACAATGAGGTCCAGCCTTGTCAACCAGGGCCATAACGATGCAGCATTGCTCGCGGAGCTCGACCTAGCCGATGAGCGCCGAGATCTAGCCCTAGTAAAACTAGCGAGCTATCAGCAACAGCTCGCAAGGCATTGTAACAAGAGGGTCAACCCAAGGGCATTCCAAGTTGGGGACTATGTCCTGAGGAAAGTCCTAGGCAGCGCAGTAAAACCATCAGACGGCAAGTTAGGTCCAAACTGGGAAGGACCATTCAAGATAACTAGAGATGATCTGCAGGGAGCCTATCACTTGGAAACGATGGAAGGCAGAGAGATACCCCGAGCATGGAATGCAGCCAATCTTAAGAAATTATATTTTTGGATTCTCCTTGTGATCTTTAATTATGAAACCGGAAGTTCATTTCCTTATCATTAATGAAAAGTTGTTTGGCAATTACATTCTACGAAGTATCAGTTAACTAATTTGCATTTTACGAGTTGTCAATGTACAAACTTTATAACCCACATACCCTTTCCAAGTAACAGGCACACTAATCATTACACTATAGCAGGGAAATGACCCTACTCAGGTTTTCATCATGAAATATGAAAGACCTCATAAGCATTGCCCTTGACAATATATGAAGCCCTACAGGAGATCCTTAGGCAATATGACCAAGTCAGAATTGGTCACCAAACAATGTTTGGTTGAATAAAATCCTGATCGGATAGAGCATCCAACACCAGGTGTGTCCTCGCTAATTGCCACACTTAGGCCTAAGGGAGTGTGACGACACAACCTAAAAGGTAAAGTGAGGCAGAATGGTATCTCATTGGCATACTGGACTGGAAGGACACTTACTTGATAATGCGAACATATAAATATAGTCAGCCAAGATAGGCTCAAGATTTTTTGAACAAAAATGTGGAAGATATAAGAAACTTGTTTAGTCGGAAAATTTGCCCAAAGCATAAATTTTATATTAATTCATCACATTTACAACAAATACAATACATGTTTAGTCGGCGAGCTCGCCCAAAACATCGAGATTACATCACTTTAATACAAAATATACAGAGTTACTACTGGAAAAATCATAGTGAGGGAGAGGCCTCCGAGCAAGATAATCAGCCACTTGAGCTCTTTGACCATCATCGGGAGGGGGAACTAACTCTTCCTCGACTTCGTTAACATCCGACTCCAATAGCTGCTGAGGGATGGCATCAATGGGTATCCACTGATCATCTCTCCGGAAGGGGTTAGGCATCCGAGTGGAAGGAGATATTTCATGGCGATACCAGAGCATTGAGTTCCTTGGAACTTGCATCTCCCTCAAGGAACTCAATCACCCCCTGATAAAGGTGAGCTCCTCAAACTCTGTCAGCCTCGTTGGAGCATCTAACCAACCCTGGTCATAACCGTCAGCCCATACTCATCGAGGTCCTTTTTTAAACAGGTGCCGCAGCCGAGTAACGTCCCTTTGAAGCCTGGCAACAATCACGTACGCTCGTCGAACATCATCACGGAGCTCTTCTATTTCCCTAGTTGGGCCCCTAGCACTTGTACCAGCTCGTGGAACAGTTGACGGGGTAGAACCTTGCAGCACTGGAGGAACATCGCTTGATCTTGCTCCAGCTCATGAAGAGGAAGAACCTCATAATACCCCAGGAATAGTGCTCGGTGCATGTTCCATGAGTCGTGAGACTTCCCTCCTTAAAGATTCATTCTCCGGCTAAAGAATCTCCCCGACCTGATTGATCTCAGAGGCATCCAAGAGCCTTGCTCTCAATGTATTCACCTCCTCTTGGACTGAAGAACCAACTTCTTCCATCTCTTGAAGCCTGTCCTTCAGCTTGGCCCAAGCTCAGACTGATCCTTATACTTCTGATTCCTTGATCTAAGAGATTTACAAAGCTTAACAAAGGCTTGGCGAATCTGAAGACTTGCATTGGGACCAAGGGTCCTGCCCAATTGAGATGTGGCAGGAATATACTCTTCTACATCAATCAATTACAAGACATAAAAGAGCAAGGAAAGACAGAATCATTCAGCAGACTAAGGGAATGAGAAACCTTTTCATTTCATTAATAAGGGTCAAAGTACATCGAGCAGCAAAAAGGAAAATTACAAGCAAAAATACAAAAGTAGTCCTAGAAGTAAATTAACTGGCAACCTCAGGCTGCTCAGAGGTAGTTGGCTGCCTCCCCTTACTAGCAGCAGTAGAGGCATCCCCCTCTGCAGGGATAACCTCAGTCGCCTGGGCAGGGCGAGCATTAGCAAGAATTATCTGAGAGGCAGAATCAACGCCTTCGATGGCTGGGGCAGGGGCTTCTTCATCTACAGTTGGCTTCGATTCCGGGTCGTGCTCATCAAAAAGAGGAGAGTCAGCATCGATACCAGCAGCTAAGAGGGCCTTGTTCCAGCCCTTCTTGAAGTTCAAACGGCTGATGTAGCCTATCTGAACCTTGGCATCTTCATATGCAGCAGCCCACCCGGAGTTATATGAATCCTCCTTGATGGTGGCTGCCTGGGACTCTTTCTCCTTTAGCTACTCAGCCAGTACCTTGTTCTCCTCTACGACGGCCAACTTGCTTGAGCAGACCAGATCATAGGCCTGCCTCGGCTCGATTAGCTCTTTAACCGCTGCATCCCTCTCTCGATTGGAATTAACGAGGGTCAGGTCAGAAGAAGATCGGGCAGTATCAGCAGTCTTTAGATCAGCCTCTAGTTGAGTGCCCCTCACTTTCAAGGCATCACTCTGCTGCTCCAGCTTACTATTCCTACTCATCAGCTCGTCGCGAGAGCGATAGAGTACGGCGAAGTCAGTCACAAACTGCAAAAACAAAGAAGACATCAAGAAAAGGAAATATCTAACACTTAATAAAGCATTGGAGAAAATAAAAAGTCTTACCAAAGCTAGCCTTTGGCTAGCCTGTAGGGCCAATTGATCAGACCCCAGCGCCCTTTGGGGATCAGCAGGAAGAACTGCCCTCTCGAGCAGCACGGGGGCCAACTGAGGAGAAATGGCAACTGAGGCCCCCTCGGGCAATGCGGACACCGGGACTAAGGCCTTCCCAGCCTTCGTCCTCGATTCCATCCTTCTCCTCTCCTCCTCTTTCTCTTTCTCTATCCTCCTCTTCTCCTCCATCTTCTTTCTCTCCTCTTCTTTTTTTCTCCCTCTCTCTTTCAACTATTCTTCCTCTTTCCTCTTCCTCTCCTGCTCCGGAGAAGAAGACCGAGAGCCAGTGGCAATAGCCCCAGTACTGGACTTCTTCTTCTTTGACCTCTGGGCGAGGAGCATGTGATCATCGTCATCATCGTCCCGAATCAAGTTTTTCCTGGGAGGAACCATCTCCTCACTTGAACTGCTGGACGTGCTCAAAGATCCTCGGGCTTCAGAAGCCTCTTCTAAGTCAGAATAACTATCATCACTGGAGCTCTCCTCACCAAAATTGCCTTCAGCACTGCCTACAATGTCACTCTCAGAACTGCTCTCCTCCTCGTCCAACTGGATAGGATCAGCAGTAGTCTCTTCAGAGGTATTAAATTCAGGGATACTATCTACCGACCTCGCTATAAATCTAGAACCAACATTTTTGTATTCGAGCACGAAAGCAGTAGACCGGGGATGCTCGTCGTCGGCTATAGGCTCCCTGATATTCCAGGCCATAACCAATTCAGAAAGACGAACCTCGCTGAGAGCAGGTTCCAAGTTCTTCGACCTCGCTGAAGAAAAAATAGGAAAAGTCAGAAAGATCACAAACTAGTAAAGAAATTGAAGGAACAGAGCAAAGTCTACCTATGAATTCTTCCCCATAAAAGGGAACAGAGAACCTATCAGACCTCGACCCCTCAGATTGGGGAGAAAACTGCCAATTTCTCGCAAGAAATCCCTCTTGCTAATAGTCCTTATGGGAATCAGGTAGGTTTACTACCAATACCCTGTTAGGACTCTTGGCTTTTAGATAGAGAACACCAGAACTAGTTCGAGAAAAAAAAATAGCAAAAGCAGACCTCGACGAGCCCTAACTTGGTACCATATAACTGATTTATTCTATGAACACCATTGATTTTCTTCTACACATTGGGCGAACACTGTGCAGGAACAATGTTGAAATAACCAAAGAAATGAAAAAATAGGTTGTTGGGAGGAAAAGTTAGTCCCCCTTGGGAAATCAACAAGACATGGATCCAATGGGCACCCTCTATCTCTCTAACATTTCTAGGGGGAGGGACACAATCAATCTCTACCCACTCTTGGATATTATAAAGCTTCCTAAACTCAGACACTGACCTATTACAGATCTTTGCCATTTGGAAAACCTAGAAAACTACAAATTCAAAGAAAAAATACAAAGAGAAGGCATAGGAGACTTACAAGATGAAAGTTCGACTTGAACGATGAAGAATCATGAGCCCAAATGACAAGGAAGCAATAAGAATGGAGACTGAGAGAAGAGAACGTGAATCGCTAGAGCTCACAGAAAATGGGAGAGTACTGAGAAGGTTGAAACGACGATCGAGAAATGACTGCTCTGGATAGCTTTTGAGTGCTGCTAATCATAATGCACAGACCACGAAGCAAGTGCCGCCTAAACTCAGTCCTCGAACTTTGAAAGAGTTGCACGGTGTACAAAGGAACCATTATGACAAATCATTTAAATTTATTGAGCCCAAAGTATGTCCCAATAAACTTAGGGACAATTGTGGGTACCCGAAATTAGAATGATGGGCCTGGACGAGTAGCCCAATTATAACGGCCCAAAGTCCAGACCCCCCATGTCTTAACCGGTTATGATTTAGTCTTCTCCCATGTTCCCATTAAGAGGGATTCTAGGAGAAGATGGAAAACGTGGGGGAGTCCAACACCCCCACTCCCTGAAATGGACATGTATTTAATGAACCCTAGGTCCGGGGCAAAAGACACACTGTATTCTCTGTAATCACTCTCCGGAGTATATAGAAATAATACTGACTGCACCATCGTGGACGTAGGCACCTTTCCTGAACCACGTACATCTTTTGTTGTGTGATTGGCATTTTATATTCCTTATTCTGCTTGGTGATTATGCTTCTCTTATCTCTTTGTGTTGAATAGTAATTGTCACCACAATACGAATTGGTATATTCGGGATTATAGGCTAATGCCACGTGAGATAGGCAGGAATAGACGAATTTGATAAGATATATATACGGGTGTAGAGACAGTATACATATAAAGTGATTATAAATATATTTGTGTGTGAATGGTATATTTATGTGAAGCATATCCCCTAATGCTATCATGGGAAGTTGCGCGATATGGGTGAATCTCCTGGCTTGAGGAGCCGGGAGAGTATAGTCCCCTGGTCATAGCATCCAGTTATTTATGCAGTGTGGTGATACGACGCAAATATTGTGTATTTCACCCGTTAACCTACGCGTTATTAGCCCCCTCGGGTATCTTAATCCTTATATTTATGCTCGTGAATCATACAACCTCAGATTTCTATGGTAATTTGTCTTGCAGGGGTTAATTGATCTTTTATAGGTATTTGGATGCTTAGTATGAATTTTGGATACATTCTGACGAAGTTCCGTACACAATCTCACGCGCAAGGGCATTTTAGTCATTTCACAATTTGGTTAACTGGCCCAATGTCTTCACGGATGTTAAATCCCTCTGAACAACCTTTGTGTGTCCACAAACGGTGCACAAATTGGAGCTATATCGAAGAAGTTACGGTCTTTTAAACGGAAGAGAATTTTAAACCAACCAAAGCAAGGGAAGGATTCAAGACCTGTAGGTCCGAATCGATTCGATCCTTTGCCGAATCGATTCGATTGGAGACAGAGTTCCAATTCTTCCATTCTGAATCGATTCGGATTTTAGTCGAATCGATTCGCCCCTTTGGCAGCCTCCAGATATTTCAATTCCGAATCGATTCGGCCCTGCAGATTTTTGTTTTTCTTCTCTTTATTTACAATTTTGCAATTAGAATATTTTTTGTATAATTACCAACTTCCTCTCATTTTGAGAGATATACTTAGATATTAGATTTTAGAAGATAGTTTAGGTTAGGGTTTGGGTTTTTGAAGAGTTCTTCTTTATTTCTTCTTGGATTGACACCCTTTTGGGTTTGTAAGTTAACTATTCATTCACCCTCTCCATTAATATAGTGTGTATTTCATTAATTCTTGCTTTGTAGTTAATTTACATGCTTTATTTCCATGCTTTCATTTAGTTGCTTTGTAGTGTAGTTTATTGCGTTTATTTATTGCATTTATTTACCGCGTTTATTTATGGCGTTTTTAATATGCTTTCTAGCTAAATTAGTCTAGGTAATGTTTGAATGGAACTCACTTGGGTTGATGGGTTGCTTTGCTTTGGTGATGGAGTTTACGGGTCTATTTCGGATGTGTAGTCCTAGTTATTACGCCTAGGAGATTTGACGGGGCATATCATGTATGTTCCGTGCTTACGACCTTGCGTGCGTAATTTTCGGGGCATTTGTTGATGCAAAAATCATATTAGGCTTATATACGAATTTAGGGGTGTGACAACTCTTAATTTAATTAACTATCGAAACGAGATGCGGTCTTAATAACTCATCGACCCATGTGACCATTTTTATACTAATTAACTCGAATGAGGGATATTCGACGCAACCTATAGTTTTATCCGCTTTGTTAACTTAGTTTCAATACACTCGCCTAGATTAATCATTTCCCTTTTTGCATCTTTTCCTTTTTGTTCATATTTATCTTTTACACTTTTATTTAGGAATATTAAACCTTATAAATTCTAGCAACTCGTCTCTGTAGATTTTTGATACCCGGACTTGGCCGCTATACTCACTCGTTGAGTGTAGTCATAAGTCTATGTTTTTGTATTAAGGCGGTGAACAGAAACAACGATCGGCATTTGACATGTGCCACTTTTCACCCCTGATTAAAATGGCACCGTTGCCGGGGATGACTTTGTTTTAGACTTTATTTGATTTAGTATTTCATAGTATTTTCTTTCTATTTTTATTTTTTGCCTAACATTTTTATAGGACTTCTCCATTTGAACATCTAGAAACGCTCGAATTTCTTGCGCGCGCATGTATTTTATGGAATTTGCCACATCGAGCCATTTTTGGGGTAAACATGTCTTATTCTAATTCTTTCGATAATCATTATGATAATTCTCAAAATTCTCGCAAACCTTTGACTTTTGGTCAATACTTAGAATCCCAAAAAATTGCAACATCTAAAATGACTTTGGGCGAGTATTATAAAAGTCAAGATTTGGAGTGCATGTATTTTGAGAAGGAGGATAATGATTTGGGGCCTCTAATTCCTTATAATAGGAATTTTGAAACGAATTGCAATAGTTTTCAAAATTCCTATAAAAATGAGTTTAACTTTAGTGCCGATAGTGATTTTCAAACTCCTCATTTTCAAGAATCCGCATCTCGGCCAATGACTTTCGACGAGGGTTTGCTCATTCTTGAGAACGAGATGTATGAACAACGTTATCGGGAAGAAAATCGTTGTTGGGAGCAAGACTTGGATTTATTATTCGAATCCGACGACGATTTCTCTTCCGAGACTTTTGAAGTCGAGGAATGTTTTGAACCAAATGAGGATTTTGTGCCTACTTTGGAACAAACCATTCTTCACTTAGCCCATCGCATAATAGATATTGAAAGTGAGGATGAAATGGATGTAGTATACATTTGTAATGAGATGATTTCTTCTTTGGATCCCAAAGAAGAAAGTTTCAATGAAAATGATACTATCTCCTTTAAAATTCCAACTTTGAGTGATGATAACTCATCTCTTGAGTTTGAATTTCTTTCCTCCCCATTTTCATTGTCCGTTATCACACCGTCACAGGTACCCGATGAATCAGTGCCGAACTTTAAAACGTTCAACCTTTTCACCGACGAGGAGTACTTGCTCGAGTTGCTTTCCATGAAGGCATCTTTCCCTTATGTGCGCCACCTCCCATTCCACTTGCTAAATCCTTGGGAGGATATTCTTCTTTTCTCGATCCCCGCATGTTTTTATCACCCGTTCAATCCAAATCCCCCATCGTCCCTCCAAAACTTTTAATTGACGATGGTTCCTTTCTTACGCCTTACACATGCCTTCTGTTGTTCAAACGGAATTCTTATTTTTCGGAAGGCATGCTTGTATGTGAGGGTACGCCGGTTATCCTCCAAAGTCAAATCATTTTCATGGTGGACCCTCAACTATTTAAACTTCTAGTGTACAGTTAGTGTGGAGCCTAAATAGTAGGTTGTATATAGTTAGCATTTTATTCCTTCTTTCTTTTTATCTTTTCTTTCATTTTTAATTTAGTCTAGTGTAATTAGTTAACTCTTTGTTAGTTGTTTTTCTATGCTCAGTACTAACGTGTTTTGTAGATCCTTTGGACTTGTTCTTATGCGGATCGCTCCAATTTTGGGTAATATCGCTCTTTTCCTCTCTTTAACTTGGTTTTTAATTTACATTGAGGACAATGTCAAGTTTTAATTTAGGGGGTGTGGGATATTATATCCATTTATTTTGTTAGTCCATGTTTTTGCTCACATGTTAGTTACTAAGTATGCTTTTCTTAGAAAAATTAAAAAATATGTTCTTTCTTTTTTCTCCTTTATTAGGCATTTTACCTTTGTTTCCGATGATAAATTTCAATAATTGCCCGATCCAATAGACAACCCAATGATGCATGTTCTCGATTTTAGAAGTTATTAGACTTTAGTCCTCATATCATTGATATTGTGAATAACTTCATGAATTAAACTTTAATCCCATGAGCACATGCACTTCTCTTACTTTATTGATTTGGTTTAAGATTTTTATAATTCGGTAATCTTTTGTTGCATTGTATATACTTACACCGAGTAAGCTTTGTACCTTTCATCGTTTGTGAGTGTTATACACTATTCTTTCCTCTTTGAAAACGTTGAATTCATTGGTAATCTCTCTATTCTTTCATTTGATCGTTCATTAATTAAGTTCATATATGAAATGTATTACTTGAGCATGATTTTCAAAGTTTATTTTGACTCGAGAATTGAGTAAACTTTCTGAAATGATCATAAGCCATCTTTGTTATATCACCCATATTAACCTTGAACTCACCGTATATGTTTACCCTGGTCAACCCCTTTGTGCATTAATATTAGCCTTTCGTTTCATAACCCCAAATACCACTACCAACTCCAAATTGTAGTTTTAAACCATACATACACCTTCCATACCTTTGTTTGGAATGTTACTTGGGATTGAATGTTGTTATTGTGTTGCGGTTGCAATTTAGGCGCATGAGAGTGTGAAAAGTAAAGAAAGAGATGTGAAAAAAGAGATGAAAAAGAGAAAGCAAAAAGCAAAAGAAAACATGAGAAAAAAAAAAGAAAAGAAAAGAAAGCGAAAGTTGTAAATGTTGTGTATAGTTCAATAAGCTTTGATTACTCTCCCCAATGATATATTCAATGATTTTTTGGAAATTATTTTCCAATTTTTAAAATTTCCCTCATTTTCCATTATCCCGAGTTTTCATCTTTGAATACGTTGAATCCGTACATATACCTTCCTTTCCTAACCTTAACCCCAAACCTACGCTATAACCCTATGAAGTCCTATATGATCTTAGGTTGATTTAATTCAAAGGTTTAAATAGTTTTGATAATCTGTGAAAATACATTTCGCCTCCTTTAATGTGCGGTATCTTTCATTGAGATTACATTATTTTATTTTATATATAGCGTTCTTCATTTGTGACATGTGTGAGGCCTAGTCTCCATTTACATTTACGCTTGTTGCCCGCATGTCCCATGTGTTAACTCCCTGTTTCGAGTGATTTCACTTTATGAGTGTAATGCCCGTGAGGATTGAATATATGCTTGCTTTATTTAGTATCCGATTTATTAAAGATTTTGCCAAATCATACTTTGCATGTGCTCGCTCCCCTCCCACATTTTAAAGTTTCAATTCTATGAGGTGCATTCTACAATGTTAATGATTCGGACTTTTGTGTGAATTCATTAACTTTGCTAATAATGCGTAAGAAATATTTTTCGCTCTTGTTGGGCTTGTCGCATGTTGTTTTGGGCATATTTTGACGAAACTTTATGATGTTTGTATCCCTGAAAACCCTCACGAGACGACACTCGTCCACTAGGGTAACCTAGGGGTTTAATGGCTTATTGCATATTCTAAATGCAATCGTTCGCCCGCAAAAGTGGACTTATATTTTTATTGCTTTTTCATCTCACTTTGTGCTTGTATCCTGCTTTTGGTTTACTTGTAGTTCTTGTTGTTTCCTATTTCATTGCTAGGGACCAGCAATGTGTAAGTTAAGGGGTGCGATACGACGCAAATATTGCGTATTTCACCCGTTAACTTACGTGATATTAGCACCCTCGGGTATCTTAATCCCTATATTTATGCTCGTTAACCATACAACCTTGGGTTTCTATGTTGACATGTCTTTCAGGGGTTAATTCATCTTTTATACGTATTTGGATGCTTAATATGAAGTTTGGATACATTCCGGCGAAGTTCTGTACACAATCGCACGCGTAAGGGCATTTTAGTCATTTTATAATTTGGGCAATTGGCCCAATGTCTTCATGGAAGTTTAAGCCCTCTGAACACGCTTCACGTGGCCATAAACGGTGCACGAATCGAAGTTATGTCGAAGAAGTTACGGTCTTTTGAACGGAAGAGAATTTCAAACCAACCAAAACAGGGGAAGGATTCAAGACATGTAGGTCCGAATTAATGCGGTCCTTTTCCGAATCGATTCGGTTGGAGACAGAGTGACAGTTTTTCCATTCCGAATCGATTTAGATTTTAGCCTAATCGATTTTCCCCCTTTGCGAATCGATTCGGGTTTCAGCAGAATCGATTCGCCCCTTTGGCAGCCTCGAGATATTTCAATTTCAAATCGATTCGGCTCAATTCCGAATCGATTCGGCCATGCAGATTTTTTATTTCATCTCTGAAAAAGCTGTTACTTAGGCCGTTTAATACAATATTAAACTATTGAAGTAACTCTGAACTGTTTTTTGAGGAAACTCTTTTCTTTAAATCAAATCAGTTTAATCACAGATGTGTTTAATAAAACATGTATGAGATCAGTTCAAGATTTGTTAACAGGTTTAGTAAGATGGTTTAAAACAATTAAACTCAGCACAACCACAAGAATGAGATGAGGAGATGTAGAAAGATTAAGTACAAGAGATTTTTAACGTGGTAAAACCTCACCCAACTAAGGAAACATCCACGATGACTTCTAAGTCACAAACCAAAAATCCACTAAAACAAAATATTCAAGTTACAAACTATATAACACACATGCACACAAATCAGACCTATATAAGTTTAGAAATGTACCCAATGGTTTTACTTCTAACTTCTCTGTAATTCTTATTGTTGATGTGGCTTTCCCAGTTAGCTTCTCCACTTTGTCCAGTCTTTACGTCGACTCTTGATGATTCAAGATCTTATAACCAACACTTCTATGTTTTAATGTGTCAAGTGTTTGTGATGGTGCTATAACACATGCATTCACACACACACGCTTATTTTATATAAACAGTCCTATCAAATTACATATCAGATCTATATACTGTGATTTTCAGTTTTTCTATTCTTAGGAAACAAAAGAACTTTGTTTGACCTTTTAATCAATCTTGAAATCCAAGGTTACCTTGCTCGGAAGACGGTTCGAAGTCTTAATCAATTTCAGAGGGTTTTGAAAATATTTTTGAAATTAAAAATCACCGAGTGCGATTCCAACTAGGTCAAAAGTCTTGTTTCTAAAGAACTAGATACATAAAATAATTTTTTGATTCTAGAGTTGAAAAACATTTACAGAAAATAAATCAACAAACTGATATGAGAAACTAAATATGCAGATCTAAGTGTAATATAACATAAAATGACCAGATCTATAATTTCTATGAACAAGAAATACAGATCTAACCTAAATGTTTAAATTAGACACAAGATCTTAAACTCAAGATGATAAAACTCTATCAACAACCTTCAAACCCCTACCAACAACACTATCAAACACAAGGATGGTGTTTGGTATAAACTGTTTTAGGATAAGGAAGATTAGGGTTTGAAAACGGGTTAGGACGATTTAGGGTTTCTCTTTCTCTCTCCTTTTTTTCTCTCTTCTCTCTCTTCTCTCTTCTCTCTTCTCTCTTCTCTCTTCTCTCTCTTCTCTCTCTGGTTAGAAGAAGTGGAAAAAGTTCTCAGATGTAAAGGTTAAGCCTCCGTTTATATTGATGGGCAAAGATTCGAGAAGGGATCACCAAATCAAAGGCTGAGATTTGGTCTTGCCAAATTGACTTTGATCCAATGGTAAAATAAAAGCGGTGGGTTAAAAGGCTTATGATTGGTTGAGGAAGGTTTCACAGGGATTAACCCCAAACGCATGCAGAGCGTTGATCACAACGATCCAAGGGCTGATAATGGACAATGGTTTTGTGAGTAGAAATAAACACAGATCTAACCGGTATAAGTGTGATAGGTGTAGGGCTACGATTGACCTTCAGACGCGCGTTTTGAAAATAATTACACATGCACCCTCAAGTCTCTAGAGCATTCGGATCCTACCCAAACCAACTTTTAGGTATGAAAACATAAAACCAGAAATTACAGAATGACCCCAAAAGCATTTTAATCCAAATTTTAATTTCCAAAAAATCATTTAAAAATTATTAAAAATTCCCAAAATTTATTAAAACCAATTTTAAATGGGATTAAACACACACAACCCTCACACAATTATTTTATGCAATAAACATGTAATAAGGCAATCCTAATATGTGTGGATGACTTTGAATATACCTTTAATCAATCAATCAAGAGGAATGAAGTGTAGAGTCTGAGGTTTTTTGGATTCTAGGGAATGAACTCAATTTTGTCACTATTTCCAAACTAGATGAGCACTTCTACAATGTAGACTCAAGTGAGTCAAGAGTATAAGGTGCTTCAATCTCCCCCTTTGGAAATATGAGACAAAATCTCCTTTGAGCCATCTAGGACTCGTAGGGCAACAAAAAAATGAGGAAAAACCTATTCCTAAAAAATTCTATCTACCCATTTCCTAGAAAAGAAAATTACATAACTCAACTAAATACAAATTAATACCCTAATCGAATCTGTTGAAAACAACTGTACAGAATCCTATAAATAATCACTAAGATCAAGCTTATTAGAAATATGTACAAAAAAAATAAACTCATAATACTCAAATTTCTCCCCCATTTTGTCTCAAATGGACAAAGGTAATATTACTTAAGTCATAGGAGTTTATTCAGCACAAACTATTCCTATCGATTTACGCAAAGCAATAAATCTATTGTAATCCAAAGGTTTGGTAAACATATCTGCGAGTTGCAAATCAGTAGGAAGATAATTGATTTCTAATTCCTTAGTTTCAACTAATTCGCGTATAAAGTGATGTCTAATTTTTATATGTTTAGTTCGCGAGTGTTGAACAGGATTTTTAAAGATATTGATCGCACTTTGATTATCACAATAGATTTGTAATTATTCTTCTTGAATACCATAATCACTTAGCATTTTCTTAAGCCAAAGTAATTGAGCACAGCAACTTCTAGCGGCTATGTATTCAGATTCAGCTGTTGATAAAGAAGTGCAGTTTTATTTCTTACTACTCCATCCTACCAAGTTATTATCGATATAGTAACATGCTCCTGATGTGCTCTTACTAATATCAGTACACCCTACCCAATCGGCATCAGTGTATCTTATTATAGTACTAGGAGTATCATTGGTGTACCAAAGTCCTAAATTTAGAGTATATTTTATTATTCTTTTAACACACACTAAATGGCTCTCTTTATGATTGTTTTGATAACGGGCACACACGCAAACAGCGTACATAATATCATAACACGAGGAAGTAAGGTATAGCAAGGTTCCTATCATACTACGATACAGAGTAGGATTTACAGATTTACCACTCTCATCCTTAGATAATTTTACCGTTGTACTCATAGGAGTTTTAGCTTCTTTGGCACCTTCAAGGCCGAATTTTTTGACAATCTCTAAAACATACTTAGATTGCGAAACAAATAATCCTTCTGAATTTTATTTGACTTGAAGACCCAAGAAAAATTGCAACTCCCCCATAAGAGACATTTGAAATCCTTTATGCATAATTCAAGAAAAGCATTTAACTTCTGAGGGATATGTTGATCCAAAGATGATATCGTCAACATAAACTTGAGCTATAATAATATGTTTGTCAAAATATTTGACAAAAAGAGTTTGATCATTTCTACCCCTCTTAAAACCTTTGTCTAAGAGAAAATTGGAAAGTCGCTCATACCAGGCTCTTGGCGCTTGTTTTAGGCCATACAAAGCCTTTTTAAGACGAAAAATATGATTTGGATATTGAGGGTCAATGGACCCTTTTGGTTGTTCTACATAGGTCTCCTCAGTCAATATTCCATTAAGAAAGGTAGATTTGACATCCATTTGGTAAAGCATAAAATGTAAGTAACAAGCTATTGCGAAAAGAAGACGAACAAATTCTAAGCGAGTAACAGGGGCAAAAGTCTTGTTAAAATCTATTCCTTCAATTTGAGAGTATCCTTGGGCAACTAATCTGGCTTTGTTTCTAATGATTATCCCACTTTCATCAGATTTATTTTTAAATATCCAACGTGTGCCAATAACCTTTTTGTGATCAGGCCTAGGTACAAGATACCAAACATCATGAATGACAAATTGAAGAAGTTCTTCCTGCATGGCAGAAATCCAATGAGGATCATTAAATGCATCATTTACATTCTTTGGTTCCACAGAGGAAACAAAACATGTAAAATGAGCATAGTTTCTTAATTGAGATCTTATACGTACAGGCTCACTAGGGTTACCAACAACTTTATCTATGGGATGATCTTTAGAAACCCAGTTAGGTACTTCAAGTGTCTCAATTGGTAAAGAATCATCTATTTTTGGAGAGTCATTTTCTAAAACATTTTCAGACTCTTCCACAATAGTTGATTCTCCAGTCTTACTCTCAACAGTAGTGTCACTTACAATAACATTTATAGATTCAATGAAGGTCTTTGAGCGAAGATTATAGACACGGTATGCTCTATTATCAGGAGAATATCCTAGAAAGATAGTTTTATCTCCACGAGTCTCAAATTTGGATAAGTGTTCTCTATCTTTGCAGACATAACACGTACTACCAAAGGTTCTAAGGTATTTAAGATTGGGATTTTTCCCATACCATAGTTCGTAAGGAGTTTGTTTAGAATTATTTCTAAGATAAACCCTATTGATAATGTGACACATAGTACGAATAGATTCTACCCAGAAATATTTACGTAAACACTTGGAATGAATCATAACACGTGCCATCTTTTGAAGAGTACTATTCTTTCTCTCGGCAATTCCATTTTGATGAGGAGTCTTAGGATCACTAAAGTCATGTTTCTAACCATTACAGTCACAATACTCTATAATACCGGTGTCTATGAATTCTCCACCTCTATCACTACGAATTCTATTTACTTGAGTGTCCTTCTCATTTTCAATCCGAAGTAAAATTTTCAAAAAAGTCTTAAAAGTATCAGACTTTTGTTTTAAGAAGGCTACCCAAGTAAATCTAGTCAAGTCATCAACCATAACAAGAATGTAACTGTGTCCACAGAGACTAACAGTTCGAGAAGGACCCATTAGGTCCATATGGATGAGATCCAAGTGTTTAGAGGTAAGGATATCTTTGACATTCTTATGAGGTGCCTTAATAATTTTTCCTTCCTGACATGACCCACAGACAACATTAAAAATAGGTTTGATATTTGGAATACCTCTAACTATTTCTTGTGAAGATAATCTACTAAGATTTTCGTAATTTATGTGACCCATTCGATTATTCCATACCTCATTGTCATCCATTTTGGCAATGTTACAAACCTCAGTACTGTTTTGGACAGTATAACAATTATCAGGAGTCCCGAGTCATGTATTTATGCACTCACCTTTTTCATTTAAAATTTTGCAATTATTCTTTAAAAAGGTGACAGTATGATTTGAGTCACAAAATTGCGAGATACTAAGTAGATTATCCTTAAGACCTTTTACTAGAAGAACATTTTCGAGTAAAGGTAATCCTTCTTCTTGGAGTGTTCCTTTACCAATGATTTTAGATGATACACCATCACCAAAAATAACTTTTCCTCCAGCAAAGTTGGTTTTGTTTAAAAGTTTGGTATCATCCCCAGTCATGTGCTTTGAACACCCCGGGTCTAAATACCAACCAGAGGGAGTGTGTTCAGCTTTTAAAGCAGTAATCACAATATTACAATTCATCTGGGATAATAGCTTATCTTTTCTAACCAAATAGCTCTTTTTTTCATATTGTGCTTATTTTCTCTCATTTGATCAAATTTGCGAGCATTAGATTTCTGTTGAGAAATATTTTGCGCATGAGTTTGAATTTTCTGGAAAGTAGGAGCATTTGGTTTAGAAAAGTGCCTAGGAATCCTTCTTGGAAATGATCTTTTAGGTTTGGTCTTTATCTTTCTGTAGTTAGAGTTTTTTTCTGGTTGTCTAGGCAGAACATAATTATTACAACTTCTCTTAGAATAGTTAAAGTTCTGGTATAGAGGAGTATTACAGACAGGTTTTACTAAACATCTAGAGTAGCAACCTTCAAGTGAATGACCGTACAAGTCACAATATGATCAATATAAATTGCTCGAAGAGGGTATCTCCTTAGGAAAGTCTCTAAACATAGGTTTCATGGAATTTTGGGGTTGAACCTTATTTCTAGGGAGTACAGTTTAAAATGAAGAAACAATCTTCCTAATTAAAGGGAATAAATATTTAGCCTCAGGTGGACTTTCACACTTAAAGCAACTTGATTCCCCAATATCAAACTTTTGTTATTTTTTATCAAACTCATCTTTTAGGGAATGAAAAGTTGGACAAGTTTTATAGGTCTTTTGCCTCCTGACACAAACTTGATTGGTTCAAAATTTTTAGTTTGTGTCTTCAAATTTGGGCAAAAACCTATTCAAGTTCGATCATCAGAATTGGTTTTTGAATTAGCAACAAAATCATCAAAACAGTTGGAATTATTTTCAAATTTTGCAAATTTTTTTAAAACAGTTGTTGTCTTTTCTTTAGATTGTTCCAATTCTAATAATGTCCCTTTATATTTTTTCTCCATAGTTTCATTTACTTCAATCAAATCTTTCAATTATTGATCAAAAATTTTGACTTCATTTTCATGAGTTAGACATTGGGTAGTATACTCTTCAGCATTAAGTTTAACCATTAGGCTTAGGTCTTCTAGTTTCTTGATGAGATCTTTCACTATATTCTCTTGTCTAGTTCTTTTCTTGAGAGTTTTCGCATAAAGTGTGTGAATATCAGGGAGGTCTTCAGTGTCCAAATCACTAAGTGTAGTGTGTGAAGTGACCCTTAAGGATTCATTTCTTGCACTCACACACACATTGACATCGTCATTATCGCTTTCCCTTCGACTCACACACCTCGTAGTAGAACTAGCATTGTTCTCAGAAATTAAATCTTTTAAACCAGTAGCAGCATGATTCATAACAACAGAAGTAGAACTATTATCATCATTCTCATACATAGGCACAGATATATCATCATTATAGATTATCTTAGCAAAGAAAGACATTCAAGGATCAAAATCATCAGATGATTCAGGTTCCTCATTTTCATAATCACTTGAATCATCCCATGTTTTGCAAACGTTGGCCCTAGTATGTTTATTAAACGTGTTCAATTTCAATCTACAGTCTTGTGCTATATGTCCTAACTTTCCACATCTAAAACATTCAATGTTCTTGAAGTCTTTGTTAGGTCTCGTATGAATGTCCTTGTGATGTTTGTCTTGACCTTTCTCATGAGGTTTGTAATTAAATTAAGGTGGATAATTTGACTTGCCTTGTCTGTTTGCCATTTTATTTCTAAATTTGACAATTTTCTTAAACTGTTTTGACATCAAGGCAATTTGATTATCCAAACTATCTATATCACATTCCTCATCAGAGTCATCAGTGGGAATAGTAAGCTCAGGTTTCATCAGCTTAGAGGAAAACTCAAATTGGGACTAGTCTGTTTCCTATGGGACTGGGTCAATTGTTTCTTGAATTCTAATTCCATTTCCACAGTTCTCAGTTTACTACTGAGTAATTCAGGAGAGAGATTTTGGTCACTCACTCCTCAAATTTCTGTGGTAATGATCTTAGAATTTTAGAGACAGTTTCATGTATGTCATAAATTATCCCATTAGCATGCAATTTGGTCACAATGTCAGTCAATTTCATGTAAAAGTGATCAAAGGATTCAGAGTCTGACATAATTAGAGAGTTATACTGTGGGACAAGCATATGTGTTTTAGTAGACTTAACTCTAGTGTCACCTTCATGTGCAGTAATCAGTGTATCCCAAGCTTCCATAGAAGTGGCATAAGATGAGATCCTTTTGAACTCATGTTCATTTATGGACATAAAGATGGCATTATTTCCTTTGTTATTGTTTCGAGAAGCTTGCTTCTCTTCTTGAGTGAATTCACTTAATACTTTATTAATCCTCTCATTACTTCCTTCAGTGGCTGGTTTTGTAGGATAAGTATTTCCATTTTCAACAATGTCCCAGACATCATCTCCCAAGGTTCCTTGTATGAAAGCAACCATCCTTACTTTCCAGTAAGCAAAGTTGTTTCCATCAAAGAGAGGAGTTCTGGTCAAGTTACCAAATCTTTCATTTTTATCGTCCATTGTTTGATTTCAAGAAAACAATTTCAGAAACACAAGATCTTTTAAAAATATTTCCAATGCTCTGATACCAATTGAAAAAGCTGTTACTTAGGCCGTTTAATACAAGATTAAACTATTGAAGTAACTCCGAACTATTTTTTGAGGAAACACTTTTCTTTAAATCAAATCATTTTAATCACAAGATGTGTTTAATAAAACATGTATGAGATCAGTTCAAGATTTGTTAACAGGTTTAGTAAGATGGTTTAAAACAATTAAACTCAGCACAACCACAAGAATGAGATGAGGAGATGTAGAAAGATTAAGTACAAGAGATTTTTAACGTGGTAAAACCTCACCCAACTAAGGAAACAGCCACGATGACTTCTAAGTCACAAACCAAAAACCCACTAAAACAAAATATTCAAGTTACAAACTATATAACACACATGCACACAAATCAGACCTATACAAGTTTAGAAATGTACCCAATGGTTTTACTTCTAAGTTCTCTGTAATTCTTATTGTTGATGTGGCTTTCCCAGTTAGCTTCTCCACTTTGTCCAGTCTTTACGTCGACTCTTGATGATTCAAGATCTTATAACCAACACTTCTATGTTTTAGTGTGTCAAGTGTTTGTGATGGTGCTATAACACATGCATTCACACACGCACGCTTATTTTATATAAACAGTCCTATCAAATTACATATCAGATCTATATGCTGTGATTTTCAGTTTCTCTATTCTTAGGAAACAAAAGAACTTTGTTTAACCTTTTAATCAATCTCGAAATCCAAGGTTACCTTGCTTGAAAGACGGTTCGAGGTCTTAATCAATTTCAAAGGGTTTTGAAAATATTTTTGAAATTAAAAATCACCGATTGCGATTCCAACTAGGTCAAAAGTCTTGTTTCAAAAGAACTAGAAACAGAAAATAATTTGTTGATTCTAGAGTTGAAAAATATTTACAGAAAATAAATCAACAAACTGATTTCTCAAGATGAGAAACTAAATATGCAGATCTAAGTGTAATATAACATAAAATGACCAGAACTATAATTTCTAGGAACAAGAAATACAGATCTAACCTAAATGTTTAAGTTGGACACAAGATCTTAAACTCAAGAGGATAAAACTATATCAACGACCTTCAAACACCTACCAATAACACTCTCAAACACAAGGATGGTGTTTGGTATAAACTGTTTTAGGATAAGGAAGATTAGGGTTTGAAAACGAGTTAGGACGATTTAGGGTTTCTCTTTCTCTATCCTTTTTTTCTCTCTTCTCTCTCTTCTCTCTCTGGTTAGACGAAGTGGCAAAAGTTCTCAGATGCAAAGGCTAATCCTCCTTTTATATTGAGGGACGAAGATTCGAGAAGGGCTCACCAAATCAAAGGCTGAGATTTGATCTTGCCAAATTCAATTTGATCCAACGGAGAAATAAAAGCGGTGGGTTAAAAGGCTTCTGATTGGTTAAGGGAGGTTTCACAGGGATTGACCTCAAACGCATGTAGATCGTCGATAACAACGATCCAAGGGCTGATAATGGACAACGGTTTTATGAGTAGAAATAAACACATATCTAACCGCTATAAGGGTGACAAGTGTAGGGCTACGATTGACCTTCAGACGCGCGTTTTGAAAATAATTACACATGCACCCTCAATTCTCTAGCGCATTCGGATCCTACCCAAACTAACTTTCAGGTATGAAAATATAAAATCAAAAATTACAAGATGACCCCAAAAGCTTTCTAATCCAAATTTTAATTTTCAAAAAATCATTTAAAAATTCCCAAAAATTATTAAAAACAATTTTCAATGGGATTAAACACACACAACCCTCACACAAATATTTTATGCAATATATATGTAATAAATGCAATCCTAATGTGTGTGGATGATTGTGAATATACCTTTAATCAATCAATCAACAGGAATGAAGAGTAGAGTCTAAGGTATTTTGGATTCTAGGGAATGGACTCAATTTTGTCACTGTTTCCAAACTAGATGAGCACTTATACAATGTAGACTCAAGTGAGTCAAGAGTATAAGGTGTTTCATTCGCTTTATTTACAAGTTTGCCAATGGAATATTTTTTGTATAAATATCAACTTCCTCTCATTTTGAGAGATGTACTTAGATATTAGATTTTATAAGATAGTTTAGGTTAGGGTTTGGGTTTTTGAAGAGTTCTTCTTCATTTCTTCTTGGATTGACACCCTTTTGGGTTTGTAAGTTAACTATTCATTCACCCTCTCCATTAATATAGTGTGTATTTCATTAATTCTTTCTTTGTAGTTAATTTACATGTTTTATTTACATGCTTTCATTTAGTTTCTTTGTAATGTAGTTTATTGTGTTTATTTAGCGCATTTTTAATATGCTTTCTAGCTAAATTAGTCTAGGTTGTGTTTGAATGGAACTCACTCGGGTTCATGTCTTGCTTTGCTTAGGTGATGGAGTTTACGGGTCTATTTCGGGTGTGTTATCCTAGTTATTACGCCTAGGAGATTTGACGGGGAATATCATGTATGTTATGTGCTTACGACCTTGTGTGCATAATTTTTGGGGCATTTGTTGATGCGAAAATCATATTAGGATGTAATACCCCGTATTTTTGTGACTTTTAAATTTGGATATTTATTAAAATTAATTAATTTAATATTAATCCGGAAATCATTTAAATATTTACTAGCGTGATGAGAGTTAGTAATTATTGGAATTTTGTTGTAAATTACTTTATGGTTAAAGTAAGATGTGTAATTAAATTTAGTAAAATTATCACGAGAATCTAATTTGATAATTTTGGAAATTTTATCGAGACGCGTCTGTGTCGTGTCGGGATTAAAGTCACATTATTAAAAGTGAATAAATTATAAGTCACCCGTATGGTCATTTTGAGTGCGTCAATGTGTCCATAAGGGTCTAGATAGTCAAAATAATGTACCTGGGGGTTTTGTTTGGGTCTCGGGGTATTTTTAGGCCTAATTAACATCCCGAGAGGGCGTTTTAAACATTTTGTATTTTTGGGCATGGAAACCCACGAATTTTCTAAGGCTATATCAGATATTAGGGGTTGTCTTCTAGGGTTAACATAATCAAAAATAAAGAACGGCCATTGGAGAGGAAGGGTAGAAGCTTTCCAAGGAGTTTTAGGCCAAAAACTCCGCCATTCGCACCGCCGTCACCGCCAAATTGTAGATCGTGCGACGAGGAACACAACCACACCAATTTCTTCCACAAATCAGAAATAAAGATTTCCAGAAAAGTATATATCTTGCTTTATTTTAGTTAATGCTTCAATTATGTTAGTCTAGGGTTGATTAGAACTAGTTTCATGAACGAAAACATATATGGGAGACTAGAATTCGCATGTTATAGAGGTAATAATCACATTCTGGAAATCTAATTCACATGTACAGGATTTATCACGAATTTTCTTTGAGATTAGGAGTAGAAAATTTGGAAAAAGACTTGGAAGAATTAAGTTAAAGAAAATATTAGGGTTCTTGAGGTTTATATAGATTTTGCCTTTTTAATTTGTGATACTTGATGGAAACTCACGTGTTTTACGTAGAAAATTATTTATTTGGGTATATCACACTTGTAGTATCGTTTGTTGGGAGTTTGGGAGTTAAATATGATGATTTGGTTGAGTTTGGAGAAGGATTTCCGTAGCTGGGTTTTCTGCAGTTTCTCCATAACTGCTTGATCGATCGATCGACCAAAGAGCGTCGGTCGATCGATGATCAATCGATCGACCCCCTTATATCGATCGATCGACCCCTCCTGGAAAACTCGTAGTCCTCTTTTAAAGTTTATTTCGATTAAAATGAGTAGTAACCTTGAACATTATTGTTAGAACATTTTGGGACATAAAGAGGACCAGTAGGACTTTGTAAAAATGGGTCATTTAATATAAGACGAATTTAGGGTTAACGGGGAGTGATTTACACTTAAGAAATAATGGGAACGTGTGACTAAAGGAGTGAGACTCGTAAGGAAGTTATATTATAAAATAAGAGAGTACCTACTGAAATTATACTTAGGGAGATAGGATACTACGAGTGATAAGAAGTAAGTTTGGAATAATCCCATAAATAAGAATAAATGAGACGAGCCGTTATACGAGATAATCTAGTAATGTGTACTAAGAACGAATATCATAAGTATGGGTCATGGGCGCACCTAATTCAGAAATGGGAATGGTAGTATACATATATATGACTGTATTCGTGTATATACTATATACGTGTAAAAATCATGTCCGCGCTACTTGCTATCACTGAGGTTACCGCGCCGGGACAGTCTATCTCAATGGGACCTTTATGGGGGATATTGACTTGTACCCTAGAACATAGGATTCCTTGGTACATGCTATCTGATTGATACTCAGACGGTCCTAAGAGACGTGGGGTATGTGCTGACCTCTTAGTGACTTGGAACTATGCTTTGCCTCAATTTTTATGTGTTTGTTGTTAATACAGTTCGAGAGTGATTTCGAACAAGTATTTCCCTTATTATGAGTGATACGGGGACTTGATAGCAGAGTATGTCGCACCATAAAATTTATGTGGGGTGCCGATAGCATATACATATTATACGAGTGATTAATATATATATAGACATGAAACTGGGAACTTTCTACTGTGAATAAAAGTAGTTAAGTAATGAATAAATATTTCGACGTTATTATACGTGTTTGAAGAGTTTGAGACAATACTGGAATATTTTATAATGAAATGTAATTCATGTGAAGACTTTACTTTCAGAAAATAATTATCTTATCCCTAGTAATTGTCGGCATGAAACCTTATGAGAAATTTAAGTTAAGCTAAACGTTTGGGATTAATAGTGCGGTAGGTGTGCACACTAGATGAGAGGTGAGAATTTCTTAAGAGAGTGTTGCATACTAATATGATTGTTGCATTAGTCGGTAAGCATTTTCAATACTTTCTAAACTAAATTTTAAACGGTTTTTACAATCGGGCTCTGACCCATTTCATGTTATCTCTTCTCTCTTATATATATATGTATATAATACAGGTGCCCAGCCACAGGGGCGTTATGCTTAGGTACTTTGGAATGGACGTGCTGCAGCTTAGGTGGGAGCTGTAGGCTATTTGCTTAGACGATATCCTTGTTGATTCCCTTCTTAGTTCAGTTCTAATTAGTTGGGCATGTGTCGCCCGTTTCCTTATTTAGATGGATTTGTCAGATATTATGTTTATTTATCTTTAACATTTTACTCGTTGGGATTTATTTACTGTCAGGATGGTTTTCGTTTATGGCTTTGAAGTTATTAATTGTTGTTTGAATGCTTAAATTCTTGGTTGTTCATTTCCATCTTAATAAGTGTGTGACTCTTAAACTGTTTATTGTTAAAGGTCTTTATAATTGGATTTAAATAAAAATGGAAATAACGTTTTAAACGATTTTGACACTTAGCTGAAATTATTTAGGGTGTTAATTTGGAAAGTTTATTTTGCGACAGTGATGCTAAGAATGAACCAACCGCTCACCTTGGTTATAATTTAATAAAGGAATGATCACCCGGTATTTAATTAGGTGGGGTGTCACAGGTGGTATCAGAGCATCAGGTTCTAGTGTCCTTTAGGATCTGTACGGCTTATTTCGCTTTCAGCTTAGCGTTCTTGATATAGAGCCTTATTTTTAGGATTGTTGTATTCTTGCATTTACACTTACGTCTTCAGCTATTCGAGATTTGTTAATAACTGTAGACTAATAAACTTTCTTCTCATTTTATATGCCTTCGAGACGCGCACCCAAGGATAGACGTGCCCAATTCGAGCAGTCGGCAGCTCCGGCTCAGGGAACGATGAACGCAACCGAGGTAGTCACTATCGTTGCTCAGGCGGTGAATGCTACGTTAGCGGTAGTGTAGCAGGCTCCACCCCAGGTTCAGGCAGTGGCGTTGGTACCAGCACATCTTCCATTTGCATGGGAGTGGGTTAGGGATGCCTTCAAGAAGGCGCATCCCCCAGAGTTCGCGGATAGTTCGGATATCATTGTAGCCAGCCAATGGACGAAAGATATCCAGAGGCATCTGCGCATGTACGAGTGCACAGACGTGCAGAAATAGCTATTGGCTTCCTTCAAGCTAGTGGGGGCGCTTTACAGTGGTGGGAGTCCACCACCACCTTGGAGGAGAGGGACATTATCATGATTCAGTCATTCTGGGCGCGGTTTGACCGCAAATACTTTCCATCCGCCGTGCAGACTGAGATGAGGCGGAAGTTATTGAATCTCAAACAGGAGAATATGACTGTTGCTGAATACGAGGAGGAGTTCACTAAACTTCTCACTATAGTGCCAGATGAGGCACCCACTTAAGGGAAGAAGATATTGTTGTTTGTGGACGGATTGGCCTGGAGGATTCGCCAGCACCTCATAGGCAATCTGTCACTGAATACCTACACGGATGTACTCAATGATGCTTTGTTACACTGTCAGGATCACCGCTTCCATCTGCAGGGAAGCAAATGAGCTGGAGAGTCCAGCCAACAGGGCAGGACATGGGGTAGTAGTACTAGTGGGGCACGGGCATCTAAGGGGTAGACTCTTCATAATGAGCAGAGTTCCCATCAAGGGGACCCTACCAAGCGGTTCCGATCAGGTGACTCCAAATAGGGATTTGGGGGATTTAGGCAGGGCCAACACCATCAGCAGCAGGGCCAACAGGGCCAGTAGTGGGGTGGTAACGGCCAACAAGGCCGTGGTCAGTAGGGACAGAGGGGAGGAAATTTCAGGGGTCGATGTTTCGGGTGTGGCAAGAATGGCCATAAGCGCCAGGATTGTCCAGAGGGAGATAGGTCCCCACAGTAGCAGGGTGCCCGTAATGAGCCACAGAGTCCACTTTTTCCATCCGCCCTCCCAGCACCAGCACAGGTACCAGCCCTACCAGCCATCCCAGCAGCTCCAGTACAGCAGGGACAGTTACAGTACAGACGTGTCTATAACGTCCACCAAGCAGCAGCTCCTCAAGCACCACCCGCAATTGAGGGTACGTTTTCTATCCATGGCACTATGGGTCGGGTTTTATTTGATACTGGGGCGACACACGATTTTATAGCTACTCATTTTGCGAAGGCTTTAGGATTATTAGCCACAGCAGAGAGCATTGTGACATGCGTAGACTCACCACTAGGGAATGGGTCGTTAATTTTCTTTATATGTCGGGGCATGGGAGTAGAGATTGGTAGCTTGATTTTACCAGCAGACATGTTAGTCTTAGAGATGCATGAGCATGATGTTATTATTGGCATGGATTGGCTCGCCGCCTACAGAGCCATGATAGATTATTTCGGTGGGAGTATTATCTTTGCCATTCCGGGGCAGGAGATATTTGTAGTGGCGATGCCTCACCCAGAGGGAGGCTCTTCCGCTCATTTGTATTACATAGAGGAGGATACCACTAAGGAGGTCGTGATTCCCTTAGACTCGATCCCAGTTGTTCGTGAGTATTCTGATGTATTTCATGAGATACCAGGCCTACCCCCCAGTCGAGAGATAAATTTTGTCATAGACTTGTTACCCGATACTCGATCGATAGCACGCGCTCCGTACCGTATGGCTCGAGCAGAAATGAGGGAGTTATGAGATCAGATAGAGCAGCTGTTAGGTCAGGGCTTCATTCGTAGGAGTACCTCACCTTGGGGCGCTCCAGTTTTGTTTGTGAAGAAGAGAGATGGTTCACTGAGGTTATACGTGGACTACCGGGAGCTGAACAAGGTCACGATACGAAATAAATATTCGTTGCCTCGAATCGATGATCTATTCGACCAGCTGAGAGGAGCAACGTTCTTTTCGAAGATAGATTTGAGATCAGGATACCATCAGCTACGGGTTATAGAGAAGGATGTGTCGAAGACTTCTTTCTTGATGAGGTATGGGTCCTATGAGTTCAGAGTCATGCCGTTTGGGCTGACAAATGTTCCAGTCGTATTCATGGACCTGATGAACCTAGTGTTCAGAGAGTTCTTGGATCATTTTGTCATCGTCTTAATAGATGACATTATGATATATTCACACACTGAGGAAGAGCATGTTGAGCACTTGAGGCAGGTTCTTCAGACTCTACGAGAGCATCAGTTGTATGCTAAGTACGAGAAGTGTGAATTCTAGTTACGGGAGGTGAAGTTTTTGGGGCATGTTGTATCCGAATTGGGGATAGCGGTTGACCCGAGAAAAGTGTCAGCAGTGAGGGAGTGGGGACAGCCCACGACACCGACGGAAGTACGTAGTTTCTTGGGGTTAGCCGGATACTACAGGAGATTCATCTGAGGTTTCTCAAAGATTATGGGTCCATTGACGAATCTAACTCGCAAGGGGGTACCATATGTTTGGGACGATGCTTGTCAATTGGCTTTCGATGAGCTGAAAGATAAGCTGACTTTGGCACCAGTTCTTGCTTTACCCAAGCCGGGAGTGGAGTATCTGGTTTACACCGACACCTCTTTATAGGGACTCGGGGGAGTACTTCAGCAGGAGGAGAAGGCTATAGTTTTTGCCTCCCGTAAACTTAAGCCGCACGAGAGAAATTACCCCACTCATGACCTAGAGTTAGCAGCGGTCGTCTTTGCATTGAGGATATGGAGACATTATTTAATGGGGGAGAAGTTTCGCGTGTTCACAAACCATAAGTCACTGCAGTACCTGCTCACTCAGCGAGAGCTGAATATGCGTCAACGCATGTGGTTAGAGTTTGTGAAAGACTATCAGTTCGACATACAGTACAATTCGGGGAAGGCTAACGTAGTTGCTGATGCATTGAGCCGTAAACCGGTAGGTGACGTAACGGACATCTGGAAAGCAAAGTGGAAAGAGTTGGGTCACCAGGACGTGATAGCCCGTTCTTTCATATCTATCATGACAGTGACACCTGAGATTGTTACGAGGGTAATACAGGCATAGACAACAGACTCATTTTGCCAGGAGCAGATTGTACGGCTTTTAGCTGAGGGTGTTGAGTCCTATTCAGTTGGTTTTGATGGAGGTTTGAGATTTAATGGGAGATTAGTGGTCCCAGAAGGAACAGACATCATGCAGTGATGACACAGTCACACGGGTCTAGATTTGTGGTGCATCCGGGGGGAGACAAGATGTACCAGGATATGAGGCGATAGTACTGGTGGAGTGGGATGAAAAAGGGCATTGTTGAGTTCGTGTCCAAGTGTTCTACTTGCCAGATGGTAAAGGTAGACCACCAGAGACCTTCGGGGTTGCTTCAGCAGTTGGAGATACCTACGTGGAAGTGGGAGAGTATTTCCATGGACTTCATTACTAGGCTGCCTACATCATAGCGGGGTCACGACTCCATCTGGGTGAACGTGGACCATTTGACTAAGGTGGCTCATTTTCTGCCAGTACGGACAGACTATACCACGGGCCAGTATGCACAGTTTTTTATTACCGATATTATTAGACTACATGGGGTGCCCCTGGATATTGTGTCAGATAGAGACAAGATTTTCGTGTCGCGTTTTTGGGAGAGCTTTCAGAAGTCCATGGGTACAGAGTTGAGGTTGAGTTCAGCTTATCACCCACAGACAGATGGACAAACAGAGCGTACTAATCAGATGTTGGAAGATATGCTACGCATGTGTGTCCTTACTTTTGGAGGAGGATGGGAGCCACATCTTCCACTGGTGGAGTTTGCTTATAATAACTCCTATCAGTTCACGATTGGCATGGCTCCATTTGAGGCATTGAATGGCAGGCCTTGTCGTTCTCCAACTTGTTGGCTAGAGGTGGGGGAAAACAAGTTGATAGGACCAGAAGTGATTCGGTAACCTCATCTAGGATTGAGCTTATCAGGAGTCGCATTCGGGTAGCCTAGGACAGGCAGAAAAGCTACGCCGATGCAAAATGGTTTTTTCGAGAATTAATGTGGGGGACCAAGTATTACTACGCGTATCTCCTATGAAAGGAGTGATAAAGTTTGGGAAGAATGGAAAACTGGCCCCAAGGTACGTGGGACCATTTCCCATTATAGAGCGGATTGGGCCGGTAGCATACAGATTAGGACTGCCAGAGCATTTACACCGCATTCACGATATATTCCACATTTCGTCGTTGAGATGATACCTTCGGGATGACATGGCCCACACCCACATCGCGATTGAGGAGATTGACTTACAGCCCGATAGCTCTTACGAGGAGAGACCAGTGGCTATCCTAGTCCATAGCAAAAGGAGGTTGAGGTCAAAGGTAGTTCCACTTGTACGGGTCCAGTAGGAGCATCATAATGTGGAGGAATCCACTTGGGAGCGTGAGGCAGACATGCGTGAGAAACACCCAGAGTTATTCTTACCAGGTATACCTTATTTTTCGAATTTCGGGATGAACTTCTGTTATTAGGGAGGAAGTATGTAATACCCCGTATTTTTATGACTTTTAAATTTGGGGATTTATTAAAATTAATTTAATATTAATTCGTAAAATCATTTAAATATTTACTAGCGTGATGAGAGTTAGTAATTATTGGAATTTTGTTGTAAATTACTTTATGGGTAAAGTAAGATGTGCAATTAAATTTAGTAAAATTATCACGAGAATCTAATTTGATAATTTTGGAAATTTTATCGGGACGCGTCTGTGTCGTGTCGGGATTAAATTCGCATTATTAAAAGTGAATAAATTATAAGTCGCCCGTATAGTTATTTTGAGTGCGTCAATGTGTCCGGAAGGGTCGAGATACTCAAAATAATGTACCCAGGAGTTTAGTTTGGGTCTCGGGGCGTTTTTAGGCCTAATTAACATCCCGGGAGGGCGTTTTAGACATTTTGTATTTTTGGGCATGGAAACCCACGAATTTTCTAAGGCTATATCAGATATTGGGGTTGTCTTCTAGGGTTAACATAATCAAAAATAAAGAAAGGCCATTGTAGAGGAAGGGTAGAAGCTTTCCAAGGAGTTTTAGGCCAAAAACTTCGCCATTCGCACCGCCGTCACCGCCAAATTGTAGATCGTGCGACGAAGAACACAACTACACCAATTTCTTCCACAAATCAGAAATAAAGATTTCCAGAAAAGTATATATCTTGCTTTATTTTAGTTAATGCTTCAATTATGTTAGTCTAGGGTTGATTAGAACTAGTTTCGTGAAAGAAAACATATATGGGAGACTAGAATTCGCATGTTATAGAGGTAATAATCACATTCTGGAAATCTAATTCACATGTAGAGGATATAGCACGATTTTTATTTGAGATTAGGAGTACAAAATTTGAAAAAATACTTGGAAGAATTAACTTAAAGAAAATATTAGGGTTCTTGAGATTTATATAGATTTTGCCTTTTTAATTTGTGATACTTGATGGAAACTCACATGTTTTACGTAGAAAATTATTTATTTGGGTATATCACACTTGTATTATAATTTGTTGGGAGTTTGGGAGTTAAATATGATGATTTGGTTGAGTTTCGAGAAGGATTTCCGTAGCTGAGTTTTTCGAAATTTCGCCATAACTGTTTGATCGATCGATCGACCCCTCCTGGAAAACTCATAGTCCTCTTTTAAAGTTTATTTCGATTAAAATGAGTAGTAACCTTGAACATTATTGTTAGAACATTTTGGGACATAAAGAGGACCAGTAGGACTTTGTAAAAATGGGTCATTTAATATAAGACGAATTTAGGGTTAACGGGGAGTGATTTACTCTTAAGAAATAATGGGAACGTGTGACTAAAGGAGTGAGACTCGTAAGGAAGTTATATTATAAAATAAGAGAGTACCTACTGAAATTATACTTAGGGAGATAGGATACTACGAGTGATAAGAAGTAAGTTTGGAATAATCCCATAAATAAGAATAAATGAGACGAGTCGTTATACGAGATAATCTAGTAATGTGTACTAAGAACGAATATCATAAGTATGGGTCATGGGCGCACCTAATTCAGAAATGGGAATGGTAGTATACATATATATGACTGTATTCGTGTATATACTATATACGTGTAAAAATCATGCCCGCGCTACTTGCTATCACTGAGGTTACCGCGCCGGGACAGTCTATCTCGATGGGACCTTTATGGGGGATATTGACTTGTACCCTTGAACATAGGATTCCTTGGTACATGCTATATGATTGATACTCAGACGTTCCTAAGAGACGTGAGGGTATGTGCTGACCTCTTAGTGACTTGGAACTATGCTTCGCCTCAACTTGTATGTGTTTGTTATTAATACAGTTCGAGAGTGATTCCGAACTAGTATTTCCCTTAGTACGAGTGATACGGGGACTTGATAGCAGAGTATGCCGCACCATAAAATTTATGTGGGGTACCGATAGCATATACATATTATACGAGTGATTAATATATATATATATAGACATGAAACTGGGAACTTTCTACTGTGAATAAAAGTAGTTAAGTTATGAATAAATATTTTGACGTTATTATACGTGTTTGAAGAGTTTGAGACAATACTGGAATATTTTATAATGAAATGTAATTCATGTGAAGACTTTACTTTTAGAAAACAATTATCTTAGCCCTAGTAATTGTCGGCATGAAACCTTATGAGAAATTTAAGTTAAGCTAAACGTTTGGGATTAATAGTGCGGTAGGTGTGCACACTAGATGAGAGGTGAGAATTTCTCAAGAGAGTTTCGCATACTAATATGATTGTTGCATTAGTCGGTAAGCATTTTTAATACTTGCTAAACTAAATTTTAAACTGTTTTGACAATCGAGCTCTGACCCGTTTCTTGTTATCTCTTCTCTCTTGTATATATATGTATATATTACAGGTGCCCAGCCACAGGGGTATCATGCTTAGGTACTTTGGATTGGACATGCTGCAGCTTAGGTGGGAGTTGCAGGACATTTGCTTAGATGATCTCCTTGTTGATTCCCTTCTTAGTTCAGTTCTAATTAGTTGGGCATGTGTTGCCCGTTTCCTTATTTAGATGAATTTGTCAGAGATTATGTTTATTTATCTTTTGCATTTTACTCTTTGGGATTTATTTACTATCAGAATGGTTTTCCTTTATGGCTTTGAAATTATTAATTGTTATTTGAATACTTAAATTCTTGGATGTTCATTTCCAGTCTTAATAAGTGTGTGACTCTTAAATTGTTTATTGTTAAAGGTTTGTATAATTGGATTTAAATAAAAATGGAAATAACGTTTTAAACGATTTTGACACTTAGCTTTATTATTTAGGGTCTTAATTTGGAAAGTTTATTTTGCGATAGTGATGCTAAGAATGAACCAACCGTTCACCTTGGTTATAATTTAATAAAGGACTGATCACCTGGTATTTAATTAGGCGGCGTGTCACAGCTTATATGCAAATTTAGGGGTCTGACAACTCTTAATTTAATAAATTGTCGAAACGAGACGTAGTCTTACTAACTCGTCGACCCATGTAATCATTTTTATACTAATTAACTCAGATGAGGGATATTCGACGCAACCTATAGTTTTATCTGCTTTGTTAACCTAGTTTCAATACACTCGCCTAGATTAATCATTTCCCTTTTTGCATATTTTCCTTCTTGTTCATATTTATCTTTTACACTTTTATTTAGGAATATTAAACCTTATAAATTCTAGAAACTCATCTATGGGGATTTTTGAAACCCGAACTTGGCCGCTATACTCACCCGTTGAGTATAGTCATAAGTTTAGGTTTTTGTATTAAGGCGGTGAACAGAAAACAACGATCGGCGTTTGACACGCACCACTTTTCACCCCTGATCATGTGGCTCTTTATCACGGGTGAGACGTCTTGGGTATGATTCGTTCTCACTTTCAAGTGAGTAACTATGACCGCTTCCCCTACGTTTGTGTTATTTTTTTATCAGCTCAGTGTGAGATTCCGACCGGTGGTACCCAGGATGATGTGTGTATTCCCTGGAAGATGATAGAATTCTATAGACTGCATCCATTGAGTTATAGCTCTGAGGGATGGTTATTATACTTATATAGTGTGTGATATATATGTGTATAGTATATTGTGTGTATATATATATACAGATAAAATAAACAATAAATTGAGAGTAAATTGTTACATCCGGGAGGATAAAATCCGGATTAAATTGCGAGTTACGTATATAAAGATGAGAATATTATATACGGGATTAATGACATTAAAATGTGAATAGTGTATTATAACTAGTGAAAGCTATTCATAATGAACGGATAAAATATAAGTGAGAATTATAATGCGAAAGATTAGGATATTATATACACGGGGTATCAGATAGCGTATGGTAACTTAGAGGTTTTGAGAGATGCTAGTTAAGCTGGTTAGCGTAACTAGGGTGTTTAAAATACAGGCGTGCACTGTTAGATAAGAGGTGATGGGTATCTCATGTGAGTGTGACACCAGTTTAAATATGGAGAATATCATATTTTAACTATTAAAGTATTTTAAACACTTGCTAAATATTTTCAAAATGTTTTGGGCTTCGAACCGCTTGCAAATATTTTAAAAACCTTTTAGGTGTCCAGACACAGGGACGCCTGGATGATATTATGCCTTCGAGTCCGACGATGCTGCAGCAGCTGTGGATGCTAGCAGGGATTGTTTAGACGCGTCTATCCTTGTGATCTAGATAGGAGGTATCGTGAGTATATTCGGGCATGATGCCCAACTGTTGTCATTTATTTTATTTTATTGCTTTTTCATTTACGCCTATTAGATATGGTTGTATTAATGTTTTATCGAGAGTTATCGGTTATTGTTTATTTATTTCAGTTGATGTGTATTTTAAATTGTGTGGACTGATTTATTGTGTGCTTAAGTTAACAAGATTATAAGTTTAAAATTTGATGTCGGGCCTAATAGGTTATTAGTAATTAATTTGGACTTTCGACAGTGATGCTGAGAATGATTCATATGAGAAATCCTATTTTATTTTGATTGAGGATTGATCATCCGAGATTAAAATAGGCGGATGTCATAGATGGTATCAGAGCATAAGGTTCTAGTATCCTTAGGAATTTGTGTAGGCGTACTACGTTTTCAGCGTTGCTTTCTATTTTATATAGAGCCCTATGTTTGGGATTGTTGATTCCTATGGTGAGATTTCGTTTTCCTGCTATAATGTATAATTATAGTGAATCTTATATGCGTTCGGGTGTGCTTCGTATGCCGAATAATGAAGGATGGAAGATGAGGGTCGTTAGGAGGATAGCAGGAGGCGGGGATCGGTTGGAGTTTAATAATATTTTGGGGACGATGAACATAGTTGAGGTCACCCCTATTGTTGCTCGAGAAGATAGGGTTGTAAGGACTGCTAAGGTGCAGCATATATTTTTCATGTACCGCTATAGCAGAAAGTGGTGCGAAATTGGACTCACCCAGTGTGGTTAGAATGGGAGAGAGTCAAAAGGGTCTTTGAAGAGGACCAACCGTTGAAATTTTAGAAAATGCGGAGATTGTGTGTGATAGCCAATGGAAGTAGGATATCCAGGGGCTTTGGCATATAGCAGAGTGTGGTATACCCGAAAGTGAAAATTGGGGTAAAAAATTTCTTAGCTCGTGGGAGCAGTGTTGTAATGGTGGGAGTAGATCACCACGTTTGAAAAGTGAAATATTATGTCAATGGAAGGATATTAGGTACGGTTTAACCGCAAGTTCCTCCATGTATTGTTCAGAAAGATATGTGAATGAAATTCTGAACTTAGTTAGAGGGGTAAGACTGGAGGAAACGATGTTAGCGAAACACCGCAGGGGGGGAGACCCATTAGGGGACCCATTAAGGGATTCAAATAGCTGAATTCATATCGAGTGATGGTGGATTCAATCGGGACTCGTAAGGCCAGTAGTGCATTCCTTAGGGCCAGCAGAGCTAAGGGAACAATGAGAGTGGCCATCAGGGTTAAGACTACCAAGGTCCGATAGAAGGAAACCCCTAATACTGTCAGCGTGGCTGGGGATAAGTGGATTATATGGAGAGATATTTTTATGTGGAGAGTAGGACCACATGCATTGATTTTTCCCGAAGTGAGTGAAGGGACAAAAGTATGGTGCCTAGTAGGGGCAATGATTAAGATAGTTTAGTTCGGTTTGGACAAGCGTGTTATGTTCGGGAACCATTTGAGCAGCGAGGGTGATTGGCAAGGTCGAAATATGAGTTTTAAACTCGGGTGAATAAGATATGCTTTGTGTGACACGAGCGAGTCACGATATTTTGATTAGCACTAGATTCGTGTGTGAGACGAGTTTAGGGTGTATATCGATAACATTATTATGTGTATATGTTATCCGTGGTATAGCGGGGTTATCTTTGGTTTCATCCACAAGGGAGCGAGTGTAGTCATAGTGGAATATATTTTATTGGAATTACTCATTCTAGTGATGTGTTATACGAGTATGATATTATCCTGGGTATAGACTAGTTAGAATGATAGTGGGTTGATATTGCAAGGCTACCATGTTTGCTGTTCCGGGGCAGGATATGTTATTTTGGCGATGTCTCACCTAAAAGTGGGTTGAGCTCGCATTCATATTATATTATGACGGAGACTTCCGAGAGTATAGTTGTCTCGAGATATCGATCTCAGTGTGTCGAGAATTTACCAATATGATTCGGGGTATATTAGGTTTACTGTCGAGCGGAGAGATTTAGCTCGTTATTATGTTTGGAGCTCAGGACTTGGTGATAGGGAGAGCGCATTGTTATATCACTCCTTTAGAGACATGGGAGTTGAGATTTAAATTTATATATGTGGGGACAGTATTTTTTAGAGTCCCGAGTATGTGTTTGAAGTTTATGGAATTTGATTACTGCCAATGCTAAGTGATAGTGCATTTGGGAAAGTGCCATGTTTGAATGTTATTGCGGGATGAGATACGCATAGACCTTAATAAACTTCGTAAGTAGAGAGACGTTAATGGATGCTAAGACATCAATTTTGAATGTTAATCAATGAAGGTGTAGAGAAACACTCTGAGCTGAGAGCTATTATATAGTATAAGGCCAGTGAGTCGATAGTGCCGTGAGAGAGCACTGAAAATTTTTCCTCTCACCACGATTTGAAGGGTGGAACAATGTTATGAAAAATTAAATTTCGATTTATGGGGTGATTAAGAATACCCATATGTTATAGCCACGTCGAGAATACGAGGCCAGTTTTGAGGAAAGTGTGTTAAGTGAGTGACGTTTCCAGTGTTATGCAATATGCATGGATTATAGGGTGTATGGGCGTCCTGGTTAGTTGATTTCAAAATCGTCCGAGATAGGAGGACGTGGGAATAAATGTGTGGAATATGTGCCTGTGGGGCAATTATAAACAAAGCCAAAATGGCATGATGGATTGAACGTCATGTGAGAAAGACAGTGATCCAAGTATATGTGTGCAATGAGAGTAGCATACCCGAGATGGGTTGAAAGTCTGTGGGAAGCCATTTAAAAGGATATATCTTGAGAAGAGGAAAATACAACTATTGTGGGATGTGGAGCGGAGCCTTACTCGGTAGAATGTTGAGATTGGCTTGCGCGTAAATAGAATATTCATGTCTATAAGGTAAAAAAGGGCCCAGAAGTGCGCATTGTGGCAAAAGCGTACGGGTAGTGATTTTCAGGATACCCCAGGGAAATAAGGGGAGTATAAAGTACCACTTAATGTAAGACGTTATAAGTGGTAATTGTTGTTAGATGAGACATAGTGAGATTGTCTCCGGGAGTACCACTCATAGATGGAAATAGGTTGGTTCGAGATGATCAACTAGAAATTTTGTATCAAGCCGACGATTCCAATGACGGAATGAGCAATCAGGCTGGTAAATTTCATTGATAGGTTGTGCCCAAACCTTTCCTTGAAAAGGAAAGATTGCACCGGTGCAAGGTGCCGCCCAATATTATTGTGAATAAAGATGAGATCCTTGAACCCCACCTCCGATAGGGATTTTCGGGTAGCAGTGGGGATGACGTTTTGTTTTGGGAAGGTTGTGTCACCTATAATCGATGAGTATACAGGAGGAAATTTACAATGTTGGATAATGCGAGTGGTGAGCATTATAAATTGTACGATAATTGGGAAGAGAAATTACCGATCGGTAGAGTTGTGTGTAGTCACTCGTACCAATTTATTATGGACAAAGTGCCATTTGAGGTTTTACATGGAAAGCCTTGTTAATACCCCTATGGTTGTTTAGAGGTGAGTGAATAAGTACACTTTTGGATCGGACGTGATTTAGAGTCCGTTGTCGAGAGGGGCATTAACCACAAACAGTTTTGGGGTGACTTTGAGCGTCGTGACAGTTACGTCATCATGAATCGAGATTTGAAGGAATGACAGGAGTGGTCAGATGTTCTTTTGGTTTCTCTCAGGATGGGAGTTTTGCGTTGGGATGGATACGAAAAGCTGGCACTTAGTGATGTGCGGTCTTCCAATAGTATTAACGCGATAGAGCCGATGATGTATAGGCTCGTCTTATTTGGATATCGTTGGTAGAAGCACAATGTGTGATGTGTTGTTATTGAGGTGAGAGCTTATGACTGATGGAGTATATCAATATGAAGAGAATTGAACAAGCTTGTTGTTAAGTTGGGGCTATAGTGACTAAGCCTTTAGACTGGTGAGTACAACTAGTGGGTGTATAGTGGGGTAACCCTTATGTTACTTTGATATTGATTTTGGATACTCCAGGGTGTTGTATGGTTCAAGATCCTAAGTTTTTGGTACCGGTTTTATCCAAATTTTGAAGATGAAATTCCCTTGTGAGGGGGGGATTATGTAATACCCCGTACTTTTTTGAGCATTTATATTACATAAGTGGGTGTAATTTAATGATTTAAGAATTTTAAGTGAAGAGAATTTAAAATGAATGAATAAATATTAATTTGGCGAGTGACGGATTAATATTGATGTGTGCTATATTTACTTACGAGAATAAGTAAATGAAGTCTGGTTATTTTATATCATGTCGTGGTTGGGAAAAGCGACGAGTAATAATATTTTCTTTCGAAAATACGTGCGGAGTTGTATTGGATTTAAAAGATGGATTTTTTATACGTGACTCGGATGGGGATTTCGAGTGTATGGTTGGTCTCGGATGGGCCGAAATAGTTAAAGTAGAGTACCCGGGATAGTATTTGGGTTCCGGAGACTTTTTGAACTAGTAGGAACTCGCATTTGAGTATACGAGTCAATTTTGGGGTTAATAAGGGGACAAGACTTATTCTCCCATTATAAGCCACGAGAGAAAGAGAGAAAGGAAAGAACGAAAGAAAGGAAGAGAGAAAGGGGAAAGAAGAATAGATTTTCGGCCAAGCTCGGGCGGATCCCGACACGAGGTCATCAGATTTATCCAACGAGGCAAGTGTTTAACTTGTTTAATTATTTATATGTGTTTATAATTCATATTATAATTTGTGAAAACTATATGAATTTTGAATTGAGATTGTTGAATCAAAATGGGGTTTTTGGAAATGAATTCATATAAATTGAGGTGATAACAATACGAATTGGTATATTCAGGATTATAAGTTAATGCCACGTGAGATGGGCAGGAATAGCCGGATTTAATGAGATATATATATATACGGGTATAGAGACAGTATATATATGAAGTGAATAAAAATATATTATCGTGTGAATGGTATATTTATGTGACGCATACCCCTCCAGTGCTATCATGGGAAGTTGCGCGATGTGGGTGAATCCCCTGGCTTGAGGAGCAGGGGGAGTATAGTCCCTAAGTCATAGCGTCCAGTTATTTATGCAGTGTGGCTCTTTATCATGGGTGAGACATCTTGGGTATAATTTGTTCTCACTTTCAGTTGAGGAGCTATGATCGCTTCCCCTACGTTTGTGTTATGTTTTTATCAGGTCGGTGTGAGATTTCGACCAGTGGTACCTAGGAATATGTGTGTATTCCCTGAAAGATGATAGCATTCTAGAGACTGCATCCATTGAATTATAGCTCTGAAGGATGGTTATTATACTTATATAGTGTGTGATATATAAGTATGGATATACTTGATGTGTATAGTATATTGTGTATATATATGAAGATGTGAATATATATATATATATATATATATATATATATATATATATATATATATATATATATATATATATATATATATATATATATATATATATATATATATATATATACGGATAAAATAAATAATAAAGTGAGAGTAAATTGTTACATCCGGGAGGATAAAATCCGGATTAAAATGCGAGTTACGTATATAAAGATAAGAATATTATATACGGGATTAATGACACTAAAATGTGAATAGTGATTTATAACTAGTTAAAGGTATTCATAATGAACGGATAAAATATAAGTGAGAATTACAATGCGAAAGCTTATGATATTGTATACGCGGGGTATGAGATAGCGTATGGTGACTTAGAGGTTTTGAGAGATGCTGGTTAAGTTGGGTAACATAACCAGGGTGTTTAAAATACAGGCGTTAGGTGTGCACTGTTAGATGAGAGGTGATGGGTATCTCATGTGAGTGTGACACCAGTTTAACTATGGAGAATATCATATTTTAAATATTAAAGTATTTTAAACACTTGCTAAATATTTTCAAAACGTTTTGGGCTTCGACCCGCTTGCAAATATTTTAAAAATCTTTTAGGTGTCCAGACGCAGGGATGCCTGGATGATATTATGTCTTCAAGTCTGACAATGCTGCAGCCGCTGTGGATGCTAGCAGGGATTGTTTAGACGCCTTTATCCTTGTGATCTAGATAGGAGGTATCGTGAGTATATTCGGGCATGTTTCCCAACTGTTGTCATTTATTTTATTTTTCCTCTTTTTCATTTCCGCCTATTCGATATGGTTGTAATAATGTTTTACCGAGAGTTATCGGTTATTGTTTATTTATTTCAGTTGATGTTTATTTTAAATTGTGGGGATGGATTTATTGTGTGTTTAAGTTAACAAGATTAGAAGTTTAAAATTTGACACCGGGCCCAATAGGTTATTAGTAATTAATTTGGATTTTCGACAGTGATACTAAGAATGATCCATATGAGAAATCCTATTTTATTTTGATAAAGGATTGATCATCTGAGATTAAAATAGGCGGGGTGTCACATATATGTTGGGTAAAAATAATTTGGACGTGTTTCAGGATGTTTTGGTGTTTTAGACATCTAAAAATGAGCCTGGGGTATAGGTATTCCATTTGGGCAGTTGTTGGGCCATTCTGATTATGGGTTCGGGATCATTTAGGGGCCCAAGTATATGGTTTATGGCTTAACTTGGAATTAGCAAATAATATATGTTAAGTGGGGAGTTAGATAATTCCATTCATTCATCTAAAGTTAACCCTAGCAACTCACGTCTCTAGAGAGGGATTACGAAAGGCCAAAGAGAGGAAGAGGCTAAGGATCCATGGGAGAACAATCAGTCATCCATATTAAGCTAGAATTCTCTTGCTTAAATTAACGTTCAATGTAATTCTTAATTCATGGTAGTGACTCCTCATGAAATTTCTGGATTGTAATGTGAAATTGGTAATAGAATGATAGGATTCAATCTCATATATAAAGAGGGAATTAATCTGAATTTTTTATTTTAAACCCATAAACCTAGGATGATTGTAATCTTGATTTGGGCTATAGAATTCATGATTCTGGTTCTTGAATTGATTAATAATCTTATCTATATAAAGAACAATAGAATCTATGTTATAGGATCTGAAATTATGAGAATTATGGTAGATGTGAAATTCTAAAAATCTTATTAGAATCTAAATGGATTATAAGGTGAAAAAATATGGTTTCAATGAATATGATATTAGATTATAAATTATGGGTTTTTGAAAAAGGATTTGTATATTAATTTGTGTAATTAACCAACCTAAATGATGTACTAAGTCAAGGGGAAACTAATTAGAGTATAATCTAAATATATTAACCATTGGAATGGGATGGGAGGTTAAATAAGAAATTGTGTATTGAGAAAACTTGGCAGATCTAGAATTCTGCCCAGATCCGAATCGATTCAGCAACCTAAGGCGCATCGATTTGACCAGGAGATTGATTCGGCCCCAAGAGGCTAATCGATTCGTCTCCTGGGGCAGGTCAGGTTAGGAACAGGGATTTATTCGGGGGATTTGTAGGAACTTATGCGAGTTGGTGGGAGGTCATCCAGGTGAGTGTATATTTTATTAAAAATATATTTGTGGCACTATTGATAAATAGGAACCTGTCAATTAACTAGATGGTTTATTCATAAAGTGGGATTAATATCGAATGATTAAATGTGACTTCTCGAAGATTATTAATAGGCGATTAATGGGACATCTCGGGGTTGATCATAGAGTTAATTACCTAAATGTATTGTGTGATATAGATGGGTTGTGTCACTATTCTTATGATTGTGAAATTTGATAATGAACGAGATGGTTAGCATTAAAAAGTAAGAATATTACTTGGGGATTATGGATACTTTATGTGGGGTAATTATAGAGTTAATTACATATACATATTATGTGATAAATCTATTTATGTATTTATTTGTGTGGACACACCTATGTTTGTGGACAGCCTATCGAATGGGGATGCGTAAGAACGCGTCGACACAGGTGGGATAGGCGTTGTGTTGGTCGTTATTATAGGTAATACGTAGTAGTGCCACTTATGAGGAGGTGGGTATAAATTCTGGGATCCATTATCACCGTTGGAGGTATGAACCATACAGTGGTGTATTGTGTAGGGACCTCCCCACTTCTATATGTTTTGTGATGTCCATTTGGATGAGGGACTCCTTTGGACTTACCGATAAAGTACGAACATGATACCGGAGGTAGATGCCTTTAAGTGTCGGATATATGTAAGGACATATATGTATATAACCTTATAAGTTAATTGAGATTAATTAATTAGTCTAATGATGTAGACAAACAACTATGAACCAAATGCTATGTGAATGCATGATAGATGGTTATCTTATATTCAGGAAAATGAGAATACAGGTGTAAATAATTAATTGCGGTATGTAAGTTATGTTAGATCGTATCAAGTGTTAATTACTGTTATGGTTAGAAGTCTTTCACAAAGGGGGGACTTGTGTTTATATGCATGTAGTAATGCACTTAGGTGAGGGGTGAGGTACTTAACGCATGTGAGTGAATATGGGGGTTTCCCCCTTTTGAATTAACTGTATTATTGCATTTTAATTTATGTAAGTTAATTCTTACAACTCTTGGGCGCTGATCCAAATTATAAATATTTTCTCCCCCCAGGTTTATACAGACAGGGACAGCATAACAAACAGGAGATCAGACTTGCAGTCATATCTTCACAACGACTACTTTCGTTCATTTGACTCTAGCATAGGTTGTTATTTCCATTTCAGTTAGTTTACTATTAAGGATTATTATATGGGCATAAGCCCGAGTTTATTATTCGGTCATTCAGGGGCAGTTGTTGTTGAATTTCATGACTAGTGGGATGTTGAATTTTATTTATTATCAGTTACTGCTTAAATGGTTTGTTGTGTATGTCATCTTTTAAAAGGAAATGTTTAAAATGTGTTACCATGATTATTATGGTTATGATGCTGAGAATGATATAGATTGATAGACAAGCCCCATCTTTGGCGTATTGTGTCTGGCCAACCTTTATGTGGAAATTGGGGGTTATTACATAAATGGGTACTAAACTATCCGCTGAGTAAACCAATGCATAATCTCTAGTCCTTTTCAGGTACTTGAGAATGTCGTTAATAGTAATCCAGTACTCCTCACCTAGGTTAAAATGTAATCATCTTACCACGTCAATGGCATAGCAGATATCTGGTCTTGTACACACCATAGCATACGTGAGGGTGACCACCACCGAAACATAAGGTATATTAAACATCCTCTTTATCTGATCATGTGTCTTAGGACACTGCTCCTTAGAGCTTAGATAAAGAAATTCCATGACTCAAATGGAGAAACCCTTTCTTGGAATCTTGCACGCTATACTTTATGAGCACATTATCGATATAAGTTACTTGAGATAAGACAAACATCCTATTTTTTTATCACACAAAAACTCGATCCCTAGGATGTGACTGGCTTGTCCTAAGTCCTTCATATTGAACTGACAAGACAACCACATTCTTATACTAGACAATACACCCATATCATTCCCGATTAGGAGAATATCATCCACAAAGTACTAGAAATACCACTATGTTTTCATCATGCTTCTTATTACACACAAGTTTCATCCAAACATTGATCAAAGGCAAAAGATTTAATTGTCTAAGCAAATATGATGTTCCAAGACTTTAATGTTTGGTTAAGTTCAAAATTTAATTTTTTAAGCTTGCACACCTTATTTTCTTGGCATTTTTGTTGAATCATATGGGTTGCATCATATAGATACACTTGTCAAGATTACTGTTCAAAAACGCAATTTTAACGTCCATTTGCTAAATCTTAAAATCGAGATGTCCCGCAATGAATAAGAGAATCTAGATGGACTTTATCATGACTATCAGAGATAAGGTTTCCCCATAGTCGATCCCCTCTTTCCTAGTGAACCCTTTGCAACAAGCCTTGCCTTGAAGGTTTTCACTTTCCCGTCTACCCCTCTCTTATTTTTGTAGATCCACTTGGAAACGATAGGTTTTATCCCATCAGGAAAGTCTACAATTGATTCGATTACATCGAATACATCTCAAGATTCATAACCTTAAGCCAAAGCTCGAAATCCTTATCTTGGAGTGCCTCATCATAGTTGTCGGGATCCAATTTATGTTCCCTTGGATGTCACCGAAGTGTTAACCCATCTACAATAACTTATCAGGCCTGACTCTCCCACTACGATGTGGCTCTACTTATGGTCCAGTATAATTCACACATGTATCCTGATCCTTGGTAATGCTCCCACTACCATTAGATAGTGTATTATCGATATCAGGTACATTTCATCATATACGGTGGTCCACAATTAGTAACATGGTATTTTCCTCTTAGATCTTGCAATATAATCTTTCTCTTGGGCTTGTGATCAACTATATAATCTTCCTATAAGTACTGAGCATTTGTGCTAACAAATACACTCTGATCCTTAGGATCATAAAATTGACCACCCTTGGTTCTTTTTGGATAACCCTTAAATAGACATACATCCGTGATTGATTCCAACTTTCCAATCAACTACAATGTAATCCCAATCAAGATAACCCTTAGACTAAAATATCACAGGTGGACCTCTTCAATACATTCCTGGATGTACCGATCGCAATCCTCTTTTGAACTATCGTACCGTTCTCGAACTATCAGACAAACTCTTGTAATTTGAGTTAACCCACTAGGATTGTATCGCAACCGTTCTGATTGATGTCAACTCCCTATCAAGGTTGTGAACTATTCAATAGTACTAAAACCGAAATTTCGATCTCTTGTGATCAAGCCGCACATAACTCGTCGAAATTTCCACTAAGTACCATTGACCGACATATATAGAAAAATATATTTAAAAGCATAAATATAAAAGCATTCTTACTAACACGATTCTCATTGCAAAATGAATAAGACAATCCTTGTATTGATAAATAAAATATCTTTACATGGTTTTAAGAATAAAATCCCAACTTACATAAAGTTTTGGGAGTTTATATACAGGTAGGGTTGGCATGCGTGATTTATTAAATGATATATTTAAGGTGTACGCATATAGAATACTAACAACCTTGAGATATATTTAAAAATTTGCAACTCTACGAAAGCCATGGAGAAATTTGCCACTCTACGCATATAGAATACTAACAACCTTGATTTATTAAATGACGGGAAAAAATATATCAAAATAAAAAAGTGTTTTATTTGGCAATGATATATATATATATATATATATATATATGGAGAGGATCACAAGTGGAGCTAAAAATCGAACTTTTTAATGGACCTTAACAAAAAAAGCACCTAATAGTCCATTAATTTTAATTCATATGGTGTAATTGGTTCACGCCAGCAGTAACGAACATGCGTGTCAATCGAACACCCCCCACCTCCAACATGGTAGGGTAAGCCTAAGTAAACATTCCAGCAACATAATTTTTTTTTTAACTAGTGGTCTCCCATGGTGAGAGTGGGAGGTGGGGTGTAGGGGGATAAGGGGGTCTCGAGTCATACGCGTGTCCGTTGTCGCTGGCACAAACCAATTACACCATAGGAATTAAAATTAATGGGTTGTTAAGTGTTTTTCTATTAAGGTTCAATAAAAAGTTCAGTTTTTAGGTTCACTTATGATCTTCTCCTTATATATATATATATATATACAGTCATGCTCTTGTGCGGACTAGTCCGCATTTTAAGAATGCGGACCGGACATGTGTCACCTGGCGGTGAGCCCAGAAGAGAGAGAAAGTATGCCTATAATTTAGGCGGTAATTTCTAGGTGCACCGTCAGGCGACACATGTCCAATCCGCATTCTTAAAATGCGGACTAGTCCGCACAGGAGCATTATTAATATATATATATATATATATATATATATATAGAGAGAGAGAGAGAGAGAGGGGGGGGCTCCTGTGCACACTAAGTTTGCACATGTGCTGGCGCACACCAATTTTTTTAAAATATTAAAAAAAATAGTTGATTTTTTTATGTGATATTTAAACATTTCAACGGACCCATATAAAAAAAATCAAGTGAAAAAAACTTTTTTTCCTATTTTTAAAAAAACGGTCAAACTTTCGCACCTTTTAAAGTGTTTAAAAACAGCGAAAGTTTGACCGATTTTTTAAAAATAGTAAAAAATATTTTTTTGAGTTGATGGGTCCGTTGAAATGTTTAAATATCACATAAAAAAAATCAACTCAAAAATATTTTTTTTACTGTTTTAAAAAAATCATGTGCAAACTTAGTGTGTAGCAGGAACTTGTCTCTCTCTCTCTATATATATATATATATATATATATATATATTACTTTTACAGATGTAAAATTGTGTAGAAAGTCTTCTTGGCGTACAATTATGAAATGTTTTCAAACTATGTGTAATCAAACTTGTTTTGTAATAAAAACACATTGTTAGTGAGTGAGAGACGCATGAACTTATTTCACCATCATTGAGAGGTCTAATTTTTAAGTCCATTATGAGGGTCTCACAAAATTACCCATTTCAAAAAAAAGTTGATAATGTTTTCATTATCAACATTGAGAGGTCTAATTTTTAAGTCCTATTATATGCACGGGTGTGATTTTTCTTTTCAATTTATTTTATATCCAACCCAATTCTGGAATAATATTTTTAACTGTTGATTTTTTATTTTTCTTAAAAAAATTGAATAATCCCGAATTTCCAAATTTTCAATCTTTTTTTTCTCCAAATTATGCCAATCTAACTTTCCCAAAAATGTCTGAATATTCAGAAATTACAATATTATGAATTTTTGTAATACATGTCCAATTTATGATTCTTAGGGAAATGAGTGTGTGAGTGGTAGTCCATTGGATACGTGTAATAAATTTAAATTGCATACAATTTCAAGTTTTTGGCAAAATTCTCGAATTTAAGTTCTTATAAATTAACTTGAATTGATTATTTTCTAAATTTGTTCATTCTTGCAACGAAACAGTGATAATAAGACAATTTGCTAACGAGTCGACTTTAAATTGGCTAATTTGAAATTTTGGGGACAACCAACGGCCGGGAAGTAATTATTTTCGGCGTTTAATTTGAATGGACTGTTACAGGTTACGTCGTATTTTGAAAATAAGTTTTAATTATGGTTTTATTTTTTAAACTCAACACTAGTGATGTGGTTGATTTTCAACATTTTATTTTCAAATAGAAGGCTAACATAAAAATTTGTGTCTATGTAGACTTATCTCGCAACTCCCAAAGGGATCAAAATCCAGAGGTGCAGTGCAGTTTCTACTTCCACATTTTAAGCCTAGCCCGTACATTATTAGGCTTGCTCATATTCAGCCCGAATTAAATTATATCTTCTTAAGCCCGATCTCAACCCGAATTAAATATAAAACCCATAGATAAACTCGACTCACATTCTACTTCTGGCTTCGGGTCCGAGCTCGGGTAGAACCAAAACTCAGTTTTAAAAGGCATAATTTTTTAAATTTTACTAAACTCAAGGCCTAAATAATCACAAAAAAAAAAAAAAATTAAAAAACGCTTAGAAAAAAATGTCCTCACACCCTTTAATAAGCAGTAAAGAATTTAAAATTTTTAGTCTTAAAAAAAAAGTCGGAAACTATTTTCTAAACTTCCTAAATTTATTGCCTAAATTCATAACACACATTATAAATAGAGCTCATGTTCATAATAAAATAAACAAACATATATATCTATAAAAATATTTTTTGGGCTAGGCTTCAACCACATGCAGTTCAAGGTCAACCCAAAGTATAGTCCAGGCTAAACATTTTGGCTCAAGCGCAACCTGACTCAAACTCATTTTAAACTTGGCTTGAATTAAGCGGGCTGAACGGATGGACTATGGGCTTGCTTGGCCCAAATTACAGCCCTATCTAAACTTCAACTACGTCTAATTTATAGATATTCTAATTGGATGCATTTAGGAGTTAATAGTAAATTCTCATAGAGGCTGCTTAGTAACCCAATAACATACTTCACAATAGTAATAACAAGAGTAAACTACCCCGTAGGACCCTTACCTTTCCATTTGTTTCAATTTCGTTCCTATCCTTTTTTTTTTCAATTTCATCCTACCTTTTATTTGTCTCAATTTCGTCCCATCCTTTTTTTGTTTCAATTTAGTCCTCAACCTTTCATTTTGTCTCAATTTAGTCCCTCTATTAATTATTTTGGATACAATTGACTATTTTATCCATCTTTATTGAAAAATAATAAAATGGATGTTATAAATATTGAAAAATAAACTTTTTTATTATTATTTGGGGATAAAAAAATACTTTTTTATCCGAGAATAATAGTAAAAAATATTTTTAATTTTTATTTTATCCCAGTTGTTTTAATTTTGTAAAAAAAATATGGAATAACAATTTTAATAGTCAACATAAATGTTTAATTTGATGTCTTAGATTCACGATTAATTAGTGCCGCTAGTCCGGACCCACATCATTTAACTAATGTGGATCCAATCCAGCGAACTAACCAATCGCGAATCTAAAACAACAATTGTTTTCCCCCATCTATGTAATATAATTGATAAATAAAAAAATTCTTGTGATGTGGGTCTGCGCCAGCAGTACTAAACAATCGTGAATCTAAGAAATCAAATTAAACATTTTTAATTAAAAAAACTATGTTGACCATTAAAATTGTTATTCCAGTTTTTTTTAAATTAAAAACAACTAAGATAAAATAAAAATTAAAAATATTTTTTATTATTATTCTCGGATAAAAAAAAATTATCCCGAAATAATAATAAAATAGTTTACTTTTCAATATTTATAACATCCATTCTATTACTTTTCAATAAAGGGGTAAAATAGTCAATTGTATCCAAAATAGTTAACAGATAAATTGAGACAAAATAAAAGGTTGAGGATTAAATTGAAACAAAAAAAAAAGTACAAGGACGAAATTGAAATAAAATGAAAGGTTGAGGATGAAATTGAAACAAAAAAAAGAATAGGGACAAAATTGAAACAAGTGAAAAGGTAAGGGGCCTATGGGGTAATTTACTCTAATAACAATAATAATGACGATAACCACGACGCAACCTACCTTGTTCACAATTAAATATGAAACTTCCAAAGATAAATAAAACTAAATTCACATCAATAACCACCATACAAATCGATAATAACCATCATTATAAATTGCGAACCAAAAAAGTTTTTTTCACTCGGGTGTGTGCGGATTGGAGTGTTTAAACATACCTTGAATATTATTTCAGGTTCTCTAATATGTCCAAATACACCAAGTTATAAAAATTAAAAATAACAATAATCTATACATACATGTATTCACCACCACGAACGGCATTTGCAGCTCCTTTTCTGTCTTCCTCGGCCTCTTTCTCTCGCTCCTTCCAACTTTCATAGGCATGATCATCCGTTTGTAGTTCATGCCGACAGATTGGACAAGAATTATGCTCATCCTGTCACAAGTAAAATTTTTACACAATAAAAATAAAAAAATTAGAATAAGAAATTCGACTCGAGATGGAAATTATTAAAGAAACCACACCGTTGGACCAGCAAAAATTGGATGCTAACACAATATACGCTAGTTTTTTTTTTCTACTTTACCCCCAAGGTAATAATCAGGTATTTAGAGATACCCCCTAACATGTTCATTAATTAAAGATACCCCCCACCCCCGGGCATGTCCATCAACAACCCCTTATTACGAATGCATATGTTCTATTAAGGGGTAACTCTAATTAAGGAACATATAGGTTTGTATCAAGGCCGGCCCACCAACTACATAAATCAATTACCAATTATGTAAAAAATATATATATATATTTCATAGAGGCCTAAATAACAAGCATTATACTAACTTACTTATAGGCCCAATTATTGACTTCTTAATTAGGTCCACTAGTGACTAATCACGGTTTCAAAAGCCAAAGGGCCCCTCAATGGTCCAATAAATAATAAGAACTACATAAAAGATTATAAATACAGAATTATTCCAAAAATTGTAAAATGCACGAAATCTTTTTGCATGCGCAAGTATATTGTCTGTAATCCACAATCCTATATTGTCAAAATAATAAGTCTTCTTTTAAATTTGTTTCAATATATTAGGACAAAAAACAGATGTTAGCAGCAAATTCATGTAAAATACAAAACAAATCTACTAAAACATGAAATGTCATTCAAACTTACAAAATACAAAATTATTTTTGAAATTTATCAAAAGGATTTGTTATACACAACAAGCAACATGCCATGGGTATGCGTTGTGCCTTAGATACGGGTGAAAAAACGACGATGTATGAGGATCCTTAAATACCAATACCAAATTATTTCATGTAATAAATGTCATCGCCAGCCCTAGAGGAGAATTCTAAGATACCAAATTATCTTCAAACAATCATGTTAAAATTATTACCAGCCATGGCTTCAGGCAAGGAGGATGGAATGTGTGCTTGCAGGGCAGCTCTTGCATCTTATCACTTACAACTAAATTGTCCTTGCAAATGCAACACTCTGCTTCTGAGCCAAGCTTGGTCAAGATTTCATCTGTAATAGTAATAACTGGAAGATTTGCAACCACTTCTTTACTGGCAGGTGGAACCCTTGGGGCTACAGGACCATCCTCCAAAATCTTTAACAAAAAAAAAAAGAAAAAGACATTAATACGATATTTTGTTAATTCGTATAGAGGCGCAAATAGGTCCGACAATATGTTCTTTCAGTTTAGCAACTTTTTTTTGGTATCTCAAAATTGTGTTTTTCAATGAAATAACAGACCAAAAAGTTACACCATCAAACGAAAGGGAAAAGTAGTACTAAACAGTCCATTGCCTTTTTACCCTCCCACTTGTGCACTGTTTAGTTATGGGAGACTGTTCATTTTGTAAACCTTCCAAAATTTAGAGATAACATGAGGATGGAGAGGCGAAGAGAGTGGGGGGAGGTAATCTATGAAGCATGAATACTTCAAAAATGATACGGCAACGATACAACCCGATATGTATCCGACACTTCAAATATGTATCCACTAACCAATTGGATTTGAGATACATCAAGGGTAGATATTTGGAATTTCTTTAATTTAAAAAACAGCGTTCTAATGGATTTCTGAAAAGTTTAAATTTTACTATTGAATAAAACACATATACACAATTTCCATTGAATAAAACATGCTTAATTTCTTAGTCTATGCCTGGTTCAAAATTGTTGTCGTCTTGTGTCTTCATATTCTTACTTTAGTCGCATGCATTATCAATATCAACAAAATGTGTATGCTAATGCTAGATTTTAAAATGTTTTTGTGAAGAAAATAAATAAATAAATATATATATATATATATATATATATATATATATATATATAATATTGTACATAGTATTTTGTTGCCTTATTCAAACTCTATTTTCTTCTCCCTATCACAATGTTTTAAATCGCGGTCGCGCAGGGTGTCGCATTTTGGCTCTGAAATCGCCTCGCGCAAATCGCGTTGCATATCGCACAAGCAATTCGTGCATTCCAGATTTTTAATTTGAAAAACATGTAGCAAATATAAATAAATAAATAAGCTCAAACAATCACTCCAAATCATTTCAAATATAGTCATAAAGCCATATAATGCTACAACATTGCAAATAAAACACAAATAGGACCATATTGTTCCAAAAATAGGACCATATCGTTCCAAAAATCTCAAAGGCATGGAGTTTCAAGAATAAATTAACACCAAATGAGTTTTTTCAAAAATTGTCAAACGTAAAAAATAAAAAAGAACTGTGTAAATTCTTACCAAAGTTGGATCGGGGCTGACAAACAGTGGAAGGAAGAGTTCGGAGCTCGGTTAATGAGGTTTTTATTTTGGATTGGGGCTGCCAAATTGTGGAAGGAAGAGTCCGGAGCACTGTTAATGAGGTTTTATTTTGGTTTTCAAGACCGGGGCTGTTAAAAGTGATTGAGGAAGGGTTTTGTTAAGTTGGGGCTGTCAAAACTATAATAAGAAAGTTTTGTTTTAGATCGGGGCTGTCAAATGTAAATAAGGAAGTGTTTGCGTTTTTTTTAAACCTTTGTACTTGCCAAAACGACGCTGTTTTGATAAGCCAGAGGGTTTAAAAAAAGCATGCATCGCGCGGTTATAGCGCATGTTTGCGCACTTTTGCTCTAAATCGCGCCAAATTGCGTCTAATAGCGAACGCAACAGCAGTATCCCAGTTAGCAGACCCATTTGCGTTGCCTTTTCCCGTCCCAAAAAGCAATAGCGGGCTATTGCGTTCGCGATAGCGAGCTATTTAAAACACTGCCCTATCACCATATTGTATCTAACATATCATGCATCACGTATCCGTATCCGCACAACATAGGGGTTTATATGAATGGAAAATCATACAGAAAAAGATACTTATATGTTTTCTAAATTTCTGGAAATTTGGAGAATTTAAAATTTAGTTTCCTCATTTCTATTTGGGGAACAATGAACTTAATCACAATCTCAAATATTTGTTCTTCATAAAAAAAAAATGTAAAACACTACTATTTTTCCGCAACTACACAAGGACCTTGGTGTGTTTTATTGGATTCCAAAGCAAAAAAATTCTTACCCCTTCCTATTTCGTTGATATTGTTGCTCTCCTGTCTTCACACTCTTATATACAAGTCCCATGCATTATCAATATCAACAAAAAGTGTGTGCTAATGCTATATTTGTAAATGTTTTTTGGAAGAAAATATACATACATATACCTAGTAATTTGCTGCCTAATTCAAAATCTATTTGTAACATTCTCCCTATCACCATATCATATTGTATCGTGCATCGCGTTTCCGTATCCATAGAACATAGGGGTTTATATGAATGCAAAAATCACACAGAAAATATATTTAGATAATTTTCTAAATTTCTTGAAAATCAGTAAATTTACATTTAAGTTTACTAAAATTCTATTAGGAGACATTCAACTTGAAAACAATACCCAATATTTGCTCTACATAGAAACAAAATATGTAACACACTCCTATTTATCCACAACTAAACAAGGACCTTGGTGTGTTTATTAGAGTGGGTGGAAAAAATTCCAAGAAAAGATTTCCCATGCAAAAACACTTCTTAACCCTTCCAATAAGAAAATTTTCCATGGAAAATGTCTAAAATGTGCGTTATCAGGTTGTACTTGAGGGAAATTGGGAAGAAAAAATCGAAGGATATTTGAACAATCAACCACGCCAAAAGTTGGAACTTTTGGAATCTTGCATGAAAAATAGTGCCAACCAAACACTCTTAATATCTATATGTACACAATTCTTGAGATGTAAAATCTGTTCTCTTGAACAGTTTAGTTTCTCTGCTGTTTTTTTAAAGAATAGGATTTTGTCATAGGAAAGCAGAAGCAAGTGCATGAAGGAAATTATACCAGTGGCACAACATCATCGAGTCTATCTACCAGTTCTTGGAGTAGATTAGCAGCCGCATCTCCTGATGTGCTGTTTTCTTCAGAAGACTCAGATGGAAACATGGTGGCAACAGCTGTCATGAGGTTTGATTGAACCAGCCATTGAGGTTGTGGAGGCTCGGGATCTACTGTAAGATGTCCCTCAAATAGATATCCTGAATCATAGATAACAAGAAAGATATCCAGACTTGTAACTTTCTTTCACTGAAAGAAATTATAAATAAAGCGAGTCCAATAAATTAATGGGGCTTTTTCGCAAAAAGCCCGTGATTTCTTATATAATAACTTCCAGTCCGATATTCAAAAATAATTTTAGTTTCTGTAGTGAATTTAGCAAAGAAATAGTGACGTTACATGTGCACACTTGGACAGCTGACGTGAGTCAGTGCCACACCAGCACCAGTGATGACGTGGCACTACAAAGTCAGCAATTTCCGCAACCTCTTTGGAAAAATCCCCAGGAATGCTGATGTGCCACATCTTCATTGACGCTGACATGGCATCCGGTGCAGACACGTTGCCCAGGTGTTCACAGCTAATGCCACTGTTCTATTTATAGTGTCACTACTGGGCTTTTTGTTAGTTTTGAAAATAAAGGTGTTTAACATTAAATAATTTTCTAGTGACTAAACGTTATTTAACCCTAAATTAATTGCCTCATTAAGAAAAAAGTTATTTGGGGTTTGACCCTATTTAGTTTGCCACATTCAGTTTAGCCCCCATAAATTCTATTTGTGGACCTTGGCAACCAAACGCTTTACAAGTATGTATGATGCTTTTGGGGGCAGCCAAAGTCCAGGAAGTGGAAATTAAGGAGGCTAGACTGAATGTAGCAAAAAGAAATGAGGGACCAAAGGCTAAATAACCCTTAAGAAAATGACATTGATGGACCTCCGCTTGGCCTATTTTGTGCAAATCCCAAACCCTCAGGCTGATTCTGAACTTCACTCAACTGCTCCTTGGCTTGAGCAATGCAACTCTTCAAGTGTTCCCTTTCAACAGATTCAGTCACCAGGTGTTCAGCCTCCACGAAAAGTCCTAACCCAGCATTCCAAAATCCCGGGGCGGTATATCTTGTCTTCAATATAGTTGCAACCCGACATACAACAGAATAAAACTGCAACATGCAGATAATTTGTTTTACACAGAATGAATTGGAGTTTAAGACAAATAGTACCCATGCCAAAAAAGATTCACGAAGTTTTGATTTCATTCATTTCTACATGGCTTTATTCAAATTTCTAATTTCAAAATGCCTTGGACAGTGGATATTCAGATCATCAAAATCTTCAATCTATGATTTCAAAAAACAGTAATACCCTATTTTAACAAGTCCTAAAAACATGATTTCAAAATACCCCAAGTATTTTTCATGTTTATAATCTCTCCCTCAACCCATATATATAAATATATAAACATATATATCTAAAATGTTTTGAGATGCCATTTAGGCAGCGGGCATTCCTATTATAAAATCTTCAATCACCATAACCTAAATTTTATCAAGGAAAAAAAAACACTCGTTAATATAAGGAAGATTATGAGAGAAAAGAGACAAGTTGTCCTTCCAACAATACATTAACAATGCCATCTTGGCCAAATAGAAAGAGACTTCGTAATAATGGTCAACTATTTCAAAATAAATTCACCCAAGTTAATAAAAGAAAATAAAAACGTGTTTCTTCGAATGTTGCCAATGCCGCTTCCCACCTTTTACCAAATGGCCTTTTTTTAAGAGCTTTTATTTTGTCTTCAATAATTCACAAGTGTCTTTCGTTCACGACTAGGGGTGGTTACGCTATGGTTTTTTACCGTACCATACCAGTTTGGTCCGAAAGAAAATGGTAAGTTGTTACTATTTTTAATTGCTGAAATTGAATATACCAAATTATTTATGGATCGTTTTCGTTTAAACATTTTAAAATCAGATTTACCGGAATTACCGTACCGAAATTACAGAACATAGGATACCGAAATTATCTGTTGTCATTGTAGAGCTAAGTCATCTAGCTTTTAAGTGTTTCTGGCTTAGAGTTGACAACGAACAGGAATTTTCAGCTAGTTGGATTCGATGGGACGTTTATTTATTTGTTTCTATTTTAGGTGTCATGTTTGTTTCGCAACTGTGTTGATGTATTTCATTAGATTACCGTACAAAGTGGACATTAGGGTTAGCACTTTGTCACTGTAGAGCTAAGTCATCTAGAAGAAGAAGACAAACTAAACGAAGCTGTTTGTATATAATGACAGATAATGTTGATCCCTTAAAGAAGCCGACAGCCTTTCAATGTCATCTGGTTAAATTCTCAAAAAGTGGTTAAAACTAGTTAGTTGTTAATTATTTAATGTGTATGTATTGATTGCTGATGTGATAAGTCTGCTAACGCTGTTGTAACTGAATTTGGGTGTTATTTCTTCATTTATATTAGGGAATACACCTTCCTATAAAACCATCTGATCAATAAGAATTTTCTCTTATCTCTCTCCAAATTAGGGTTATGTTCTAACAAATTCTGTTCATTGAGCTCGTAGTTGGTGACAAGTTGCCACAAATTAGGTTTGCTGGACTAGGATATAGTTCTTGGACATGATGATTGTATTAACAAGCACATAACAATTATGCAAATTATGTGATGCTGAGATGGATGAAGCCTGACATGGATGGAGGAGACTACAGAGTCCATGCTAGACCCAAATTTTCTACAAAACGAACACTAAATAAGAAAGAAATAATTAAAAATAAAAATAAAAATCTCGGGAAGTCTAAAATGTTTTTCCGGAAAATTTGGACAACTTTCTTGAAGAACTCAATAATTTCCCTGAAAAACTCAAATTAATCTCTCCAAAAAGGACCACCTTCGACGTCTCTTTCCTACCATAAGCAGTGCATAGCGAGAATGAAGAGGTGGAGAGAGCAAAGATGAAACAAGCAAATAACCAAGACAATAGATAAGGATGAGGAATCTGGAACCACTTACACCAACAAAAAATGAGTCAATGTTCACTCGGTCATAATACTAATAAAAAGGAAAGAAGAAAGGGTAAGGAACTAGTAGAACACTATTGTTTCCCATTTAAGGCGCCAGGTTGATGATGGTGATTTTTGGACATAGGTGACTCCGGAGGTCATCTTAGCAATCAACCAACAACTAAATATAAAAAAATAAACAGGACAGTAAAGAGGGGTGAGTAGAGAAGAACACATGAATTTATGTGGTTCGGCCGGAATTAAGCTAAATCCACGAGGATGAGGTGTTACTTTTACTAGCTCAAGGATACATGTCAACTCCTTAGAAGAGAGCATGCAATGGGAGACAATTAAGCTCTCACAACATCATACCTCACTAACTCTTAGAGTAGCCCAGAGAAAATGTAAGCTCCTTCATGACTAGTATTTATAGGTAAGGAGAGGTCGCATGATGCTCGAGTCACATGAGGTGAAGATGAATATTCTGGATTGGCCAATAAGGGATGCAGTAAGGACAATGACGGAGCCATTATACGCTTATCCATGTCAAGTGAAAAATACTGGGCATGGTCTCCCATTCATTGTAAAATGTCCGAAACTCCCTTATTACATGCCTTTGTCATTACCTACGCATTTGGGTCACAGCTCACGCTTATACACGCCATGGCCTCCATTCGAGGTGACCACCTTCCTTGTGTGCCTGAGGCCCAAGGCAAGGCTGGACCAGAGATCCATAGGCCAAACTGTCTCACGACATTCAAAGCCTACTTTGTCTAGTGATTTGAAACCAAACTGTTTGGATTCGGTCCTCTCACTCTAGCAGATGAGTTTTTTACTCTATCAAAGTCTAACAACCCAAAGCAAGTGGCAAGTCCAAAAATATTTTAATTAAGTGATTAGTCCAAAATATTTAAATTGTAGATATTCACGGTTGGGATCAAGATCATGCTATTTGTGATGTGTAAATATAATATAAACTGAGACCAAAATAGAGACATACGAGAAATACAATTTGGTAGCAAAGCCGTCAAAAACTTCTTCCTCCCTAGGCAACTTCCTCTTCCCTAATCAATCTAAACCATGCCCATCACTATTTTTCCATAAAGCTATCAAACAGAAACTCTCTCGTCTGGACGGCACAAATGGTACCTTTTCTAACTGGCCAGAGCCTCACGAGCTTTGTAGATGGCGCAAATCCATGCCAGACCAGAACTGAAACTTCTTTATATATTTGCCGTACCCCCCGGTATGTCACTTATATTCTCATTTACAGTGATGATATACTACTCATGGGAAGTGATACTCACTCCTTCATTGCGGCACTTCGTCGTGAATTTCCCACAAAAAGTTTGGTCCATTACACTATTTTTAGGCGTTGAAGCTATTTGAACCTCGTCTCGAATCCTATTCTCCCAACAAAGGTACATTGAGGATCTCCTCAAAAAGTTTGGCTTTGGCTTAGCCTCTGCCAAACCTCTCCTCCCCCATTGCCTATTGCATGCAACTTTCCAAAACCATAGGAAAGCCACTTTGTGATCCAACTCCATACCGTCAAGCCGTTGGCGCTTTGCATAGGTTACTCTTACACGCCCGGACATTTCTTTCGCCGTTAACAAAGCTTGTCAATTTATGCATAATCCCACCGACGGACATTGGTGGTCGCTTGTAAAGCGTATCATGTGTTATCTACAACCCACTGCTGCGTTCGGCCTACATATTTTCTCAAACTCTTCCAACAATCTTAAAGTGCTTACCGACTCCGATTGGGCCGGTTATCCTGATGATCAGAGTTCAAGAGGAGGTTATGCCATTTACTTGGGTTCCATTTTTTAAATCTTGGTGCTCTCATAAGCAAAAGACAATATCCCACTCCTCGATGGAAGTTGAATACAAAGCGTTGACGAATGAAACTGCTGAAGTTACATGGATCATTTCATTACTTACAGAATTGGGTATCTCTCCATCCTCGTTTCCAATTTTATGGTGTGACAATTTGGGTGCAACATATCTCACCTCAAATCTGGTGTTTCATGTTGAAATCAATTTTCATTTTGTTCATGACAAAGTAGACAAACACGAGCTTCAAGTTCAATTTAACTCAAGACCAGATCGTGGATATTTTGACTAAGGGGTTGTCGTCTACTCATTTCCAATTTCTAAGGAACAGATTGCAAGTGTGGGCTAGACCACCATCAATTTTGTGTGTGTGTGGTGGGGGGGGGGGGGGGGGGGGGGGGAACAAAACAGTTTGGATTTGGCCCTCTCTATCTAGCAGATAGAATTTGTCAACCCAAAAATATTTGAATTGTAGATATCCACAGTTGGGATCAAGATCACGCTATCTGTGATGTCTATATATAATGCTAACTGAGAACAAAATAGAGATATACAAGAAACTATTTATCCTGCGTTCATAAAGATGTCATCACATGATGCTGAGGTGTCCCTCCACTCCAAACATGTGCCACATGGGGCATGGCCAAAATGCCTTATAAAATTCACTATGAGGTTGAGTGGTGCACCCATCAAAGACAAATTTCTAACCCCACCATTAAAAAACCGATGAAGAGCTTTATTATGAAATTATTTTTACAAAATATTGGAGTTGGGGCCAGATAACCATCAAATTAAAATTTGAGCAATCAAGACACCACAAGACTGCTTTTCGAACTTACAATGGACATTTTGAGTTTAGAATGATGCTCTTTAAGGTATGCTCCTGCAACTTTCCAAAGTCATATAAATAATTTCAAGACACCACAGTGCTTATTTGACTGGTCACCTTACTCATTTGCAATAAATCTTCACAGGTCTCAAGCAACATCAATTGTTTGCAACCAAAACCAAATGTTCTTTTGCCCAACTCAATATTGAATACATGGGTCTCATCATTTATGAAGGACGGGGTGGCTGCTGACCAGTCAAAGATTGCTTCTATGATCAATCGGGGCCTATTCCAAGTTTCCAACAACAGTCAAAGGTGTGAGGGGATTTTTGGGACTTTCAGGGTTCTACCAAAAGTTCATTGAAGGCTATGGTGATATAGTCAATCCTTTTACTGATTTGTTGAAAAAAGAGGCATTACATTAGAGCAATGAAGCTGAAACTGCTTTCAAGTTTCAACACGCTAAAGACAGAAATGACTACAGCCCCTATACGACCACTTCCAAATTTTGAGCAGACCAATTACATTCTTAAGTAGGGCATTAGGTCCCAAAAACATGGACATATCTATAAATGAGAAGATGTTGAATATGGCAATAAACAAGTGGAGAGACTACCTATCAGGTAGAGGTGGTGAAATTAGAAACGACACAAAAACACGTCACACAACGACACGAAATTGACACGATATGTCGTGTTCGTGTTGGGTTTTTTGACACGAAGTCGTGTCGTGCTGTTATCGTGTCAAAATTATGAGTCGTATTATCGTGTCTTGTCATGTTAATCTTGTTTTTATTCTGGTGTCTATTTATGTTCAATTTAGTGTGAAATTTGGTGTCGCATTGTGTCGTTTGTATCTGGGTCGTGTTCATGTCAACTAAAAAAACATGAATTCGTGTCGTGTCGTGTTCATGTTCGAAAAACCCTTGCCGTATCATGTCGTGTCTTGTCGGCCCGAAACCCGACCCGAAAACACGAATTTCCACCCCTACTATCAGGATGAATAATCAACAAAGCCTAAGGTTTTTCATGAGGTAGAGAATCACCATAAAAATTGGGTAGACAGTATGTTGGGCCTTAACTATAAAATAAGATATCCCCTCCGTCCGAAATTAAGAGTCTTGTTTTCCTTTTTTTTTTTTGGGTGTGGGGGGAGGGGGGGGGGGAGCTTTCCCAGAATAAGAGTCTCGTTTGAATAAAGAGTACATAAAACTAGGTCAGGTTTCAAAAGTAATTCATCCCAACAGTACCCATGGGAGAGCAGTGTACCAAGTGTATGTGTTGCATTTCAAAGATATCCGAGGATTAATACAAGAGTAATTTTTTTTCCTAAAAATGTTACTTTCATATAGCGACTCTTAATTTGGGACGGAGGAAGTACAACGGCGCAGAAAATAGTGCCAAATGCTTTGTTCAAAAGGGATGTGGAGCAAGGAGCACTTCAAGATATCTCATGTGTCAAGCCATGTTGGATGGTGCACTTTACCATTCAAACCAAATGCACCGTACTGACTTTATGGTATAACAACCACCACAACAGTCTTGGACTCGCCCCCTTCGAGGATTATCACCATCGTATGTGATGTAACATAATATATGGCGCCAAGAAACGAACACTCCCTACTATGTGATATTCCCAAATGGGATGGATAGTACATCTATATTTAAAGCAAAGGGGTGTGCACCCTAAAGCAACACACTAAAGCGGGAAAAAACTAAAAAATGATGAAAAGGAAATATCTAGAACCTAAGGCTTTATATTGTAGGGGTTACATCCTATTAAAAAAGGTAAAAACTAAAAGTAACCTAGTAAATGCAGTAAAATAGTAAGGTAGCTATCAATGACGAAAATACCCAACCACATAAAATTACCCCAACACTCCTGGGATATCTGCCATCACTCCCTCCGACCAAGAAAGAGCTCGACCACGAGCTCAAAGAGGAAAACCATTATCATCGGGTGAGATTAAATTGCGTGCATCACCAACACCTCAAGGGTCACCTCTTCGGGATATCTTAATAGGAGTTTTTCACATCCGCCAATCCACATCTGAGTCCCAAATGGATGGTAGGGGCCTTCGCGATTGAGGTCAAGGAGTGAATGCGAACCAGGTAGGAGAGCCCCACCTGGTACGAGAACCTCAACTGACCTATGGGTGTGGTTGTGAGTGTTGCGTCTGCGTCTGGACTGCGGAACCACAAGCATTAATAGAGATGCCTCTAGGGTTTGCTGAACACAGCATCGGGAAAAGGCGGCTATCTTCAGGCTCCAAAGGGGACTTCCCTTCTCCCGAATAGAAGGGCAGGGCCCTGGAGAGGTGTGATGGACTAGATAGGGTGGACGAATTTGGGGAGCCGCACAGGAGGTGAGCAACCTTGCTGGGTTGCGGTTTGCTGAATCGGCCCAAGCCTTGCCTGAGGAAGGTGTCCCGAGGCTTTGTCATTAGTGAGTGGTGTGAGGTGGGGCAACTAATGCTCATAGCTGGGAGAGATGGCCTAGCAATAGCAGCAGGCTTCAAATGTCGAAGGATAGCCCTCTGGAGGCATCTTCAAAAGCGGTCATACAGCGGTCCATACCGCCTTGGTTGGATCCAATTGAAGTTGTTACGATTTTAACAACTTGGATGAGTGGAGCTCTGATACCGATTTGAGCTAACATGACATGGTGCCAAGGAAAAAAACACAAATCAATATTACTTTCTCTTTATTACGTAATATCTCCAAATGAGGTGGGTACATCAATATTCATAGTCTAGGAGTGTGTGGAATAGGGAAACAAGAGAAAAAAGACTAAAAACTACTAAATATATAGAATCTAACCCTTAATAGAGTAGGGCTTGCGTCATACTAATGAAGGTAAAAAGTAAAAGTAACCTAGTAAAAAAGTAAAGTAACCACTAATCTAGTATCTATAAGGGGAGACAAACGAATCTCCGTCACTTTTTTACTTTCCCCAAATACCACCAATTATTATATTTATGTTTTTCAATCTGGGCTATAATTGTAATTTTTACCACAAACCCACTCCCCCCACATTCTTTAACTTCCACCATATAGTGGAAGACAGAAAAATGCTCCCTTGCACTGCACACACATTGTGTGCGCACAGACATCTAGTGACAGAAATACACAAACACAAAAGACAAACACCCCTAGTTTTTTTTCCATGAGCATCAATATGGTTATTGTCCCACAAAGTGGGCCATCCCAACAGATAAAAGACACTTTAGTAGCTGCAATGAGGTCCTTAATGAAAGAGAAGCTACTAATTAGTAGAGAGAATGTAGCAAACCCAACATTGAACTAAGCAATATGATGATTAAAAAACACTCAACACAGTGCTGCAGTCGGAGCCCGGATTTACTTGAACCTCCAGCCTACATATCTATATAGTCCTAGGGGCAAAATCAATCTTTCCCCACAATTCCCTGTATGATTCAAAGTGCTTACTAAGATGGAGCTGACTCTTATTCATTAGATTACTTGCACAAACTTGCATTTATCTTAACAAAAACAATTAACATGACATGGTACCAGGAAACAAACACAAATCAATATAACTCTCTCTACTATGTGATATCTTCAAATGGGGTGGGTACATCTATATTTAGAGCCTAGGGGTGTGAGCCCTAGGGAAACATAATAGAGGAAAAAAGACTGAAAAGGACAAAAAGGATATATTAGAATCTAGTCCTTAATAAAGTAGGGCTTATGCCATACTAATGAAGGTAAAAACTAAACGTAACCTAGTAAATGCAGTAAAATAGTAAAGCAACCACTAATGACAAAAATACACACATAAAAGACAAACGCCCCTGGTTTTTGCCATTCGCATCAGCATAGTTATTGTCCCCCAAAGCGGGCCATCCCAACAGATAAAGACACTTTAGTATCTACCATGAAGTCCTTAATGAGAGATAAGCTAGTAATAAGAAGAGAGAATTTCATAGCAAACCCAACATTGCACTAAGCAATACAATGATTAAAAAAAACTCAATGCAGTTTTGCAGTTAAAGCCTAGATCCTACATATTTATATCATCCTGAGGCGCAAAATCAAGCTTTCCCCGCAATTCGATGTATGATTCAAAGTGCTTACTAAGATGGGGCTGAGGTTTATTCATTAGATTACTTGCACAAAGTTGCATTAATCAAATTTTCCAGGTTTCTCGACTCAAGAAAAAGTGGGGCCACAACTGTATCCCTCTTTAAACCTACCATTAGTAGGTACTTATGGCCAATTGCAAGCAGCACCAATAGCTATACTGGATAGAAGGTTGGTCAAAAGGTTGGACAATTATTAAATAAGCCGGGCGAGGAGGAAGACAATTTAAATGTTGCTGTTTGGATTTAATGAAGGATTATTGGAAAATGTTGTTTATATTTTGAGCCCTTAAAGATGTGCAATGTTAATTCTCCAAATATGGTTTGAATTAGTTAGTTGTTTAAATCTTGGGTTTTTTACCAAATAGTCCCGTTTACTAAGCATGTAGTTCAATAGGTCCTACAATTTGTTTTTGCTCCAACGGATCCCATGAGAAAAAAATTGCTCCAATAGGTCCTATTTGTAAGCATGTAGTGAATATTCACTACATGTATAAATAGAACCTATTGAGAAAAAAATGTTTTGATAGGACCTATTAGGAAATGTCTTATGTAAATAGGACATATTTGTCAAGCTCCCTTTAATCTTTTAGTCAAAGTGGGGATGTGTCTAGTTTGTTAGAGTTGTAATTGAATTTGGTGGTTGTTATACACTCGTGTATGTTAGGGAATAGATTTCTGTGTAACACCATCTGATCCATATAATTCTTTATAAATCAGGGTCTTGTACCTTGTTTGCCACTAAGTTAATAATTGAACTTACAATTGGTGACAAACTTCTAGGGACGGCGCTATAATTTTTGTAGATCTTCAATTTCAACAAAGTATTGCTTACAAGATTGGCCTTAACACTCATTTCAGTTGAATATCAAGCCATAAAATTGCGAAATCGGAAAAGAATTAATATGACATGACAAAAAATAACATATATCGAAGTCAACAAAGTAAAATACCAAATTGGGAGATATAATAAAATAAAAAGTGTGGGATTATATAATCTTCTCTCATTTCTCGGCAAATTAGGATTTTGTGCCAATTGAGCTTAGAGTTGGTAACCAACTTCTAAATGCATCACTATCATTTTTGTACATCTTCTATTTCAACAGTATAAAATAGCCCTTAACAATCATTTCAGCTGATGTCATCAAGAAAAAAAGAAATTTCAAAATCGGACTGAGAGAATTAAGTGTTGTTTGTTTTTATCTCTAATGTCTAAATTTAAGTTCTTTCGAACTTAAGAGGTGGTGCCAAAAGTTATTTGTTTTTCCAAATATTAAGAGGTTAGCTATTAAAATTCAAACTTCAAACTAAGAGGTAATATTGTCTGAACACTGAATCGAAACTGAATTGAGACTAAATACATTCGTTTATTCAAACAGAAAACATTCTGATTTTTTACATTTTTTTAACTAACAAATTCAAGATTCGAATTCCAAACTTCGGACTTCCAAAAAAAAAAAACTTGAGAACAAAAACATAATTTTGAAAAAAAAAACGAAACAAAAGTCTCCACAAAATAAACCCTCACCCATTGAGATTTAGTCTAGATTGTGTTTGATTGGCAATAATTTCCATGGCATAAGATTTCATATTTTCCAACTTTTAGGGTGCTTAATTGCACAAATTTGCCTTGAAAAAATTTTCCACCCATAAAGAATGTACAACTTATCAAAGCATGAAAATTAGCATTTTCCAACTTTTATTTTCTTACCTCCCACCCAACGAAAAATTTGAAAATATTCCAAGGCATTGTTTAAGCCCAAATAAACTCATTCTTTCAATCTTTTTATACAACTACAATCAATCAAACACATTAAAAGCAAATTTATATTTTGCCATTGGAAAATTTTATCTTTTCCACTTTTGCTATCAAACACACCATTAGACGAGTTCTCAATTTCAACACACCATTAGACGAGTTCTATTTTTCAAAGTATCCTTTCCATTTTACCTCTGAAATTTGAGTTCATTCAGACTTTAGAGGTACCAAAAGTTGTTTATGTTTCCAAAATATTAGGAGGTAAGTTATTAAAATCCAAATTTTAGACTTCATATTCAAATTCAAAGGTAATATTCACTAAGGCCCTATTTGGTTGCGCAAATCGTTTGATTATGTAAATTGGTTCATTGTGAATTAGTGAATTGTAAATGAGTGGATTTGAAATGAGTTTAAATCCAATTTTATACAATGTTTGGTAATCTGAAATTGATGTTAAGGTCCTATGAGGGAAAAAAATAAAAACAAATTAAGAGAGAGATGGGAAGGGCAGGGAGGGAAAAAAAGAGAGGATGCACTTTATGTGACTCCTATTTCAAATGGATACATTTCACGTTTTTTTGTGAAATGATCCAATTTCAGATTTTACATATGAGCTAAAATGAAGCAATTAATATATCATTTCATTAATGAAACCAAACACAATTAATGGATCAATTTGTAAATGGACCTAGTGGCAGATCCATGCACAAGCTATGGTAGGCAATTGCCCACCTTAAGTTTATGAGATTTTTCAAACTTGCTAGTACAAAGTGGAAATTTTAAAGGAAAATTGAGAATTTTTTTTACAATATAACTTTTTGCCCACCTTAAATTTCGACTAAAATGTCAATATTATATTTTGCCCACCTTAACTAGTAGCTCTGTCTCCACCCCTGAATGGACCAATTTACAATTTTCGGACAACCAAACGAGGCCTAAAAGGCTCTATTGACGGAATCTGATGTCTGAATTTGAAGTTTGAAATCTGAATATGAAAAACGTTTGTTTTTATGTATGAATGTACCTTTAAATAAATGTATTCAAAATCTCTTAACAGGTTGAGGTTGCGTTTGTGCTGAAGTCCGAATATGAAGTCTAAATTTGAAGTCTGAAATCTAAATTTGAAAAATATGTTAATTTTTATGTCTCAATGGACCTCTGAATGTAATTAGACTGATTCAGATATAAAGAGATTCATTCACCTCTTAATCATTCGGAGGCAAAAATAGTCGTTAACCTTTTAATCATTTAAAAAAATAAACACTATCTGAACAATTCAGATTCAGAATTAAGAGATAAAAATAAACACCTCCTTAGTCATTTAAAAAAACAAAACACGTAAGCTTTTTAGATACGGAAAAAATTACATTAAAAGTTCACAAAAACATCAGGAGAATTAGACAATTAGACAAGTTCTCTATTTCATCAAATCACCTCACCTCAACAATCAATGCAGTTGAATACAAATCAAAAACAATCAACATACGATAACAAAAACAACATCAAATTGAGAGAATCACGGCACACAAATACAATCAACAAAAATTAAAACTCAAAGAGAGATACAAACCGATTTTCGAAGTGACGGAGAAGCAGATTGATAAAATTCTCGGAGTAAAGACCTGATTGAAGAAACTGCCTCTTCAAACATCTGTTTCTTCCCTAATTGTTTCTGCAAATATTGTAACTTCTGCTTTAAACCACTCTCAAAATCCATCTCCTAGGTTTTTTTTGTTCTAGAATTTCAAATTGAATTGTATGCTATTGCGCGTGTGTGTATATATATACACAAAATGGAAAAGTGAATGCGAGGTAAGCAATTTCTTGAGAGAGGGGAAACTTGCCAAGGGAACAATTGCTTGCGGAAGGGACGAGTTATTAAAAATGATGTGCATTTTTAATCTTAGACTAATTTCTACATTTAAAATATAGAGAATTAAGGTAACACTCGGACTCCATATATGAATTTTTTGGATAATATTTTTCAAATTTATAAATTTAGTCCCTGTAATAACATTTATTTGTGTGATCCTTTTAGAATTAGGAGTTCGTTTTTTGGATCCGTGCCAGCGGCACCATTTTTCATGGTGTTTTAGTCATGTTTTTAGGATAGGGACTAAATTTATAAAAATTATGTGGATATCCTATTTTTATACACTTTGAGAATTATGAGGACCTTTCCCTAAAACTCCCTTTAAAATAATCACATTCCATGATCGTGATTGATTCTATGACATGTAGAATATTAAAACTTGATCAAGGTTTTAGGTCCTGATCTCTGCTCTAATGAAAGTTGTGTTATTTTTTCGAACACGCCGATTTTCGATTCGATTTTTTTCGAATTTGGAATGAAATATTAGTTGTCGAATTCGATTTTTTATTTTTTCGAAAAAAATTGAATCGGAAATCGGAATTTTTTTCAAAATCCGAATTTTCGATTTTTGCCGATCCGAATTTCCGAAATTTTTTTCGATTTATTTTCTGATTATAGTTTTCGATTTATTTTCCCTTTTAATATATATATATATATATATGTGTGTGTGTGTGTGTGTGTGTGTGTGTGGAGTTTAAGGGAAAAAAAAGAATATGGATTAGTTTAAGGAAAAAAAACATGGATCGGAAATTTTTGATTTCGGGAAATTGTCGATTTTGCCTAAAATTTCGAAATCGGGAAAAAAAGTAATTCCGAAAAAAATCGGATCGGAAATCGGCACGCTAATTTTTTTGTGGAAAATTTCGGAAATTTTTCCGAACCATGCTTTTTCGATCCGATCCGGCCGAAACACAGCCCTAACTGTGACTAATTAAATGTCGAGAAATGAACGTGGACCATGGTCATTTTGAATTAGGATTGGGGGTCACGGTTGAGAAATGTGACCATAATTCATTGGTATTGGTCACGGGTGAATCACGGTGATGAACCGTGACCATCATGGTAGCAATTTTAGCGAAAAATTTGGCGTCTAAAGAGTCACGTTCTGGAGTCGTGACCACTGTCGTCACAGTCCGAAACCGTGAGCAATCACATGTTGGTGTCACACTTTAGTCTGATCACGTGATTGGTTACGAGTTTTGGTAGTGGATCACAGTTTTGAACTGTCTCTAAACTGTGATCAATTGACTTTGACAATGTGCTTGTTTTGGTGTAATGGATAGTAGACCTCAGCAAGTAAAAGAGGCACCCAAAGGGAAGGGTAAGAAGACAAAATCACAACCCATGGAGAAGGATAAGGGAAAGTTAGCTGAAGATGGCGGTGGCCCTAAGGATGTCCAAATTTTGAAACATTTCAATACCCATGTACCATATGTCGTGTATTTTTGTGCAGTTAAAATTTACGAGCGTCGTTTATTTCCCAACCCTTTATCCCACAATTGTCCAAATACACTCGTTTACACAATGCACTAGGAATTTTTATGGCCAAATATACAATTTAAGAAAGTGTGTTGGGATTGCTCTTATGCATATAAAAAAAATGTACAGACCTTTTAGGCGATTGACACAGCAAAATCCAATACTTTGGCGGGCAACGCTAGGAGCAGTCGGTGTATTGTCCTAATAAGTCTTGAGATAGCCTCGAAAGCAACACTTGGAAAAAAATTCTTGATTCGTGTTCTCTTGTCGGAGCTGGAGTGGAAAGAGGAGAAATTTTGTGCGTGTTGACAACGTGTTAAAATAATGGACACCGAGAGAATTTAGAGGGATAGATAATATTTTATTTCTCAAATGTTTACAAACTCATTTGGTTTATCACACTATTTATAGGACATGGTTTGGTATCCCAATAGGCATAGACATGTAAGATGTGTGAACATCCACATCAAAATACATATTTTTCTATAAAAATCTAATTTCTAAGTCGCACGATAAAAGGGACCAAATCACTTGTTTGTTTTATCAAAATAATAATGAGCATTTTTCCTTGAGAAAAATACAAAAATGATTACGAGATGGTGTAAATCAACAAAATTTTAGGATTTGCTTGATTTATAAGTGAGCAAATGGCCTAGATGGAAAAAAAATTACGTAGCATGGCAAAAAAAATTCATGGAAATCCTATAATTTTTCAGATAGAGTTATTTGATAACATTAATTTTTCAGGTGACAAAAGTAAGATGTTTGATAGAATTAATGATAAAAGTGGCAAATGTAAACAAAATCATAAATGTAAAAATGATTTTCAACCGAAAAAAATTCTTAAAAAAAAAGTTATTAAAAATAGTTTTAAAAAAACAATTTTAACAAAAAGCAACTTATAAAGGGAAAAAAACAGTTCTTAAAAAAATAGCTTTTAATAATTAAAAACAATTTATAACAAGAAAAAAATAGTTTTTTCAAGAAAAATAGTTTGTAGCAAAAAAAAATATTTTTAAAATAGTTTAAACAAAAAAAAAACAGTTTTGACAAAAATAAAGCATTTTTTAACGAAAAACAAATTTTAACAATAGAAAAAATAGTTTTTAAGGAAAAACGGTCAGATGGTCACGATTTTGGCCTGTGACCAAGGCCTATGGATCACGATTTTGGACCGTAACCATAATAAGGGTGATAAAATCGTGAGTCACGATCCAAAACTGTAACCCCATATCAGGGTCACGGGCCAGTAGGTGACATCAATATTAATTGGCTGGTCACGGTCCAAAATCGTGACCTCAGTGTGACCATTCAAAGTTGTGTTAGTTTGGGTCACGATCCAAAATCGCGATCCCTAGTGTGACAATTTAAAATTATAAAATATATAGTCACGGTTCCTCTGACTATATATTTTATAATTTTAAATTGTAACACTATAAAATATATAGTCACGGTTCTTCTGACTATATATTTTATAATTTTAAATTGTCACACTAGGGGTCACGATTTTGGACCGTGGCCAAAACAGTGACCAAAATTTTAAAAATTAATATTTGGTCACAATTCTTAGGCGTGACAAAATGTTATTATTTCTAACTTTGTCATAGTTTTGGTCACGGTCCAAAATTGTGACCAAATCTATGTATATATATAAAATTATAGCCTTGCAAACTTTAAAACCTTCTTCGAGCTCCACGTGTACAACTCAATTAATAAAATGATTGTCTTCAAACCCATCCGTTCCTTTTCCCAATTATACAAATCTCTCTACTTAATTGTCTTCATCTCTTTGTCTTCTCAAAAATTTTTAGGCCTCTTAGTATCTCTAAGTCACTTTAATTAAAAAATGCAAAGAGAAAATGAAAATTGGAGAGAGGGAAAATTTTCTTGGGTTTGCAGAAAAAAACTAGAAAATGAATAACAAGGTACGTGAAACCTAAAATTTGTTCTCACCTCTTTTATTTATGCAGTAGATATTTTATTTTTTATCCCAATTGAGAATTCCTTTCCCATTTTACAGAGTATTAGTGTGGTTGTAAGAAGTGCTTACCTTTTGTATGAGTTGCGGTTGTAAGAAGTGCTTACCTTTTGTATGTTGACATATCAAGAGAACTATAATTATTATGAATGAGTGTCATTTCTACATCTACGTCATATTTAATTTATGCAAACGATGATAACAATTTTAATTTGTGTCAATGACTACTGAAAAGGTTCGTTAAACAGATGGTTCCGTCATCATGTTTGTTCAGAAAAAAGTAAGTGACCATTGATATTTTAAGCTAGGTTGTCAACAAGGAAAGTTTACACCATGTGATTTTGATCTTGCAAAGTAAAATAAACCTTCATGCTCAGAAAGTGGTGGATGACTTTTCCTGTCAAAGTGGAGACTTTCCATGTAAGTTGTTTTTTTGGTAAATAAAGATTTTAAATTTATGTAGGCTGTGTTTGATTGCAAATATGGAAAATGCATGGGAAATGGTTCATTTGGATGAGAAGTTGGAAAATGAGTAGAAAAATATATGAGTTTTGGGTCTTACTTTTTTTTTCTATGAAAACCAATTCTTTGGTGGGTGGATAAGAAATATTTTTCACTGAAAATGAGGTTTGAGATGGAACAATTGTAAAGTGGAAGAGTGTTGTTCTTACATGAAGTATTCACAATTAAGGTACTACAAAGGCAAAATATGAGTCAAAACAACTATTTTCCATAAAAAAAAAATCATGTCAATCAACACATGCCCGTAGTGTTTTAAGGTCAGAAGAAAGTTTAGAAAAAAAAATTGATTAATATTATTAAACAGATTGTTTGTTACAACAATCTTATTTTTATTATAAAACAAAGTTCTTCAAAAATATATTTATTACAATAATGAGATTTTTGTTGTAAATTAGATCGGATGTATTAGTTAATATTGTCTTACAAAATGTAATTTGGTACATTTCATTAATTAAATGTATTGGTCAACACCCTTTTTTTATTCAAAGAATTGGTGGGGTTTTGCGAATTTTGGCAGGTTTGAGGCCCCTGCGGAATTATTAAATGGGGCGGAGACATGGTGGGAAAATTGGGGTCGGGGTAGAGTAAAGAGGGTGGGGTGGGTACCCCCCCCCCCCCCCACCTCATATACACCCCATTTCTATCCCTGGGACAAAATAAAGTTGTTCACCCGTTCTTAAAGTCTCTCTGAATGTCAATGAAAGGAGAGTAAGAGTAGGAAAATAAGAAGAGCAGTCAAGAGAATGAAGGAAACCTCTGAAAATGTGGGACAGAGATTCGAAGGTTTTCATATGTACAATCCTTGCTATTATTTTCAAGAATCCATAAAGGCTATTTTTAAGTGTTTACAGTTTAGTTAAATTCGGCCACACATGCCGTGGCCTAAATGCTAGTTAAAAAAATTGCATTCCAAAAGAACTTGTCCATTTTCAAACTTTTTACATTTTTAAAAATAAATATTTAGTCACTACATCATCCGTTAATCAAAAAATAATAATACAACACAAATTAACTAACTAAAGCCATTTAAAGTATTCAACACAAATAATAATACAATGCATGCTTGTATGAATATGATAATAACATCGCAACATCCTATCGAAGTTCAATATAGTGATTGTTTCCTTCCACGAGCCAAGACTTCAAAATGTTCCTTCTCCAAAGCCCGCAAATAAGACTTCAAAAATTTTCAAATGGTAAGTAACAAAGAACTTGAATCCCAAAATAATTGCGGGACGCTTACGTAGCCAAAAATGGCATCAAAGTCCACGTAGTTCATAAGATGAACAAGGTTGGGGTCCAACCCATAATTCGAATCTAGGGTGTCTCTTTTGATTTATGAGAATATATGTGAAATGTATTGAAAGTGTAGAAAATTGTGATAACACTAATTGTGGTATAATCCCCCTTTTGGGGTTTTTTATTTAGGAAAATAGATTTTAATATATATATATATATATTGTTGATACCAAATTTAGTTTGTTGACATGGCTCAATTGGGTGAAGACACGTGGCAATCTACGTGGCAGCGACAAACATTTACGAACAACACCTTGACTCCGAGGAACCATACTGCAACGAGGAACTCTGCTTCCCCGATCAACTCAGACGCTCTGACCTACAAAAACTCTCCGAGGAACTTTTGAGTACCGAGGAACTTAGGCGCTCCGAGCAGCTTAGGCGGTCTGAGCTGCACCTCGAATAAAGCATTAATAGCAGGATAACCAACAGTTTGACTGCGCATTAAATGCTTATTATCATACAGATGTATACGCTTAAGGGCATTTAATGTATTACCCTTTCACATTATAGCCTTAGGGCTATAAATACATTGTATCATCCTCATTGTAAGGGGACCGGAATTTCTTGAGAAAACTTGTAATCGAGAATTCCCAAACAGTCAGCAATAACAGAAACAGTGGACGTAGGCCATTCTTATAAGGCTGAACCACTTTAAAATTTCTTTGTCTCATTTTATTTATCTGTGATTAAATAATTAGATATAATCTAATTTTTTACATCAACAGATTGGTGCCGTCTGTGGGAAATGACTGGTAATATCGTTTTTCATCAAAAACAATTCATCACAAATGGCTGATATTCCAGAACCCAGCAATCGAAACGCTGGAAGCCCTCCAAATCCATCTGCTCCGCCCAATATTCCAGATCTGGCTGGAATAATGACAAATCTGGCCCAGGGCCAGACAGTCATGCAAGAAACTATGCAACAACTCATACGAACCCTCCATGGAGGTGCACCAACCCATTCAGAATCGCGAAGTATTCAAAGAAATGCTCGTTTACCTTCTTCGTGTACTAGGCGTACCGATTCATATTGTCCTGAGGAGTCTGAAGATTTTTCTTATCAACCTAGACGAACTTCGTCGGTACGAGCCACAGATACTGAACAACGTATCACTCTCTCTCCAGAAAGGACTAGTGCGCTAGAAAGATTAAGCAGAGTATCTCCTTTTGATCGATTAGGTCCTAGGAGGAGCAGAAGTCCTCCTAGAGCTGCATCAAGGAGTTTTCGACGACCATCAGACTTAAGGGAAGGATCTGCCCAGTCGCGACCAGCTCCTCGTCAAGATAGATCCCAGGAAGCCACATCAACGCGATCAGTTGCTTGAACCAACAGGCTCGAGGAAGAAAACGATGCGTGGAAAGGCTCTATTCAGAGGTTGGAGGATAGATTAGGGGAAATGGCTAAGGCCAAGAACCCTCTATAACGAACTTTTGTTTAAGGAACACCTTTTGTCCAGGCCATTGCAGATTTTCCAACGCTATCAAAGTTCAAAGCACCTGTTGTGACCCCCAAATACGATGGAAAGACCGACCTTGTCCTTCATATAGAATAATGCCAAGCTGTAACCGACATCTATGTTGTTCCAGATGAGATGAGATGCAGAGCATTCTCGGGAACTCTTACTGGATCTGCTCAAATATGGTATAATAATCTTCCTCGGGGTAAGACCTCAACCTTTTTTCAACTGGCCGAGTTATTCATTGGGAATTTCTATTTTGGGGCAAAGCCAGTTAAACGAGTAGCGCATTTGTTAAGTGTTAGACAAAAAGCTGATGAAAGTACCAGAGATTATATAACTCATTTTAATAACGAGAAACTCGAAGTCATTGATTATGAGGAAAAGACAACGATTACCGCCTTGATGAGTGGACTACTGCCCAACAAGTTGTACTACACTTTGGCCAAAGATTCACCTAGAACCATGTCAGATCTGATGGGAAAAGCGGCCAAGATTATGAATGCCGAGGAGGCTATGGCTGCGAAGAAGAATATGGATGCCAAAGAAACCAAGGTGGAAGGTGATAAAGCTAAGAAGAAAGAGCATAAGAACAATGGTAATGACAAACACTCAAAAACAAGGTCATCATGGGAAGTATTGAAGAAATTTGATAATTATACTCCTTTGAAGAAAGACATCAACCATGTTCTAGAAGAAATCAAGAACAACGAGGAATTAAACTGGCTAGAGAAAATGAAGGCAGACCCTGACAGGAGGAATAAGGCAAAATATTCCGAGTTTCACAAAGATCATGGCCATATGACCAAAAATTTCATAGCTCTTCAGAATGAGATTGAAACACTCATCAGACGAGGAAAACTGGCAAAGTATGTTGATCGAAGGAATGATAGAAGAAACAACTACCGAACAAGAGAGAGGTCTAGATCTCCTCGTCGAGCAGAGGAGAACAAGAAAAGAGACCATGAAGTTGATCCAGAAGACGACCCCGATCTTCCCAAGAGACCAAGGCAACCATAACGTGAGGTATTTTCAATACGCTTTGGGTCATTTGACTGTAATGTTATTACAGGTGGAGATGCAGGAGGAGGAGACCTTACTGCCGAGAGAAAAGTTTACCTCTGTGAGGCTCAAGCTTGCTCATACATTCAACGAATAAATCTAGCTGAGGAGGATCGCCTGAGAAAGGTAAATAAAGAGAAATTGGTCATTGGTTTCTCAAAGAACGACCTCGCACGTGTTCTATATCCTCATGATGACCCTTTGGTGATCAAAATGAGGATGAAGGAGGTAATGATTTCAAGAGTACTGGTAGACAATGTTAGCTCGGTAGACATCATGTTCTACTCGTGCTTCGACAATTTAAATCTAAAGCTATCTCAACTGGAGCCTTATCATAGACCCCTCCTCGGTTTTGCTGGCGAGAAAGTATTTCCACTTGGGACGATTAAATTGGATATATTCATTGGTACGTGGCCTGCTTGTCGGACAGAAAGAATACGCTTCTTCGTGATGGATAAGAATGTTCAATCGTCATACAATATCATCATGGGAAGAGTAGGATTGAAGAAGTTCGAGGCTGTACCATCTACGGTACATCAATTCCTGAAATTTCCAACAAATTTTGGAGTAGGAGTTGTGAAAGGTGATCAGAAAGTAGCTCGGGAATGCTATTATTCATCCGCTGAGCAAGAGGAACTGGAGGAATCAAGGAAAAAGACTACTACTTATCAAGTGGATGAAGGTGCAAAAATTGAAACATTGGATCCTAGAGATGAGTCGCAACTTGTGAAGGGTCAAGTGGTGGAAGCTACTGAAAACATCATTCTGGACGACGATCACCCTGAACGAACTACTCAAGTAGGTTCGTCGTTGGAAGCCTCACTAAAATAGGAATTGATAACTTTCTTAAGAAGCAGATGCAAACTTTTGCGTGGAGTCATGAGGATATGCCTGGGATAGACCCAAGGTTCTTATGTCATGAACTCAATGTGAATAAGGAGATCAAGCCTATGAAGCAGAGAAGAAAAGTATTTAGTCCCGAGAAGAATCAAGCTATACAGGAGGAAGTCGAGAAGCTCCAGAAAGCTTGCTTTATTGAAGATGTTAAATATCCAGACTGGTTAGCAAATGTGGTGATGATGAAAAAGAAGAACAATAAATGGAGGATGTGTGTAGACTTCACCGACCTCAACAAAGCATGCCTAAAGGATCACTTTCCGCTGCCCCGAATTGATCAACTAGTGGATGCTACCTCAGGACACGAGCTGCTGAGCTTCATGGATGCTTATTCTGGTTACAATCAGATTAAAATGAAACCTGAAGACAAGGAGAGTACTTCTTTCATTAACCCTAGGGGAACTTATTGTTATAATGGTATGCCTTTTGGTTTGAAAAATGCAGGTGCAACATATCAGCGGCTGATGAACAAAGTGTTTGCAGAACAAATCAGTTGCAATATGGAAGTCTATATTGACGATATGCTGACAAAGAGCAAGAAAGCTACTGATCATCTAGTTGACTTAAGCCAGACCTTTAATCAACTAGATAAATATCAAATGAAGCTGAACCCGACGAAGTGCATATTTGGAGTACGAGAAGGCATGTTTCTCGGATACATTGTCAATCAGCGAGGCATTAAAGCTAACCCTGAAAAGATCAAAGCTCTGCTAGGGCTGCGATCCCCAACGACAAAGAAAGAAATGCAAAGTCTTACAGGACGAGTAGCAGCACTCAACAGATTTGTATCGCGAGCAACTGATCGATGTCTCCCATTCTTCAAAACGCTCCGAAAAACTTTTGAGTGGAATGATGAATGTGAGAGAGATTTCCAAGACTTAAAGAAATATTTGGGAGCACCTCCACTGTTATCCAGGCCAGTGATGGGAGAAAAATTATACTTGTATCTGACAGCGTCTGAAAATGCAGTTAGTTTGGCATTGATAAGAATGGAGAATGGAGTACAAAAACCAATATACTACACAAGTAAGGCCTTCCGAGGAGCAGAGATCAGATATCCAAGGCTAGAAAAATTGGCACTAGCATTGATCTAGGCAAGTAGAAGAATGAAGCCATACTTCCAGGCTCATACCATAGTAGTATATACTGATATGCCATTGAGGCAAGCCCTTCATAAACCAGAAAAATTAGGAAGATTGATGTGCTGGGCAATAGAACTCGGTGAATATGATATAGTTTATGAACCCAGATCATCGCTAAAAGGACAAGCGGTAGCAGATTTTATAGCAGAGTTCACCTATCCTGATACCCCCGAGGAGCAAAAGTTGCTCACCGATCAACCTGTGGATGTTACAGGATCATCAAATACAAGCCCAGACCAACTTAGCTTGGTAAAAGGGCAAGTAGATGTTATAGCATCATCAAATTCGAGCCCAGACCAGCTTAGATTGGTAAAAGGGTAAGAAAAGATGATCGGCGAACAACAAGAAATATCAGGAGATGGTGAAAGGAAGCAGCAAATTTTTCACCGAGGAACTCTGTCAGATCAACAATTTGAAGACGAATTGCCTATATGGAGTCTGTATGTGGATGGTTCATCCTGCACTACAGGATGTGGCGCAGGGATAGTTTTGAACAGTCCGGATGAGGTCGACATAGAATACGCCCTACGTTTCCAATTCAAAGCTTCGAATAATGAGGCTGAATATGAAGCCATGATTGCAGGTCTTAGTTTGGTAAAAACCATGGGGGCAGAACAAGTTATTATTTTCAGTGACTCGCAATTGGTCATAAATCAAATGATGGGAGTATATGCTGCCAAAGGAAAATTAATGATCAGATATCATGCAAAGGCGAAGGAATTGGTGTCGGAATTTGCTGCTATTCAGCTGGTCAGAATACTAAGAATGGAGAATGCAAGAGTAGACGCCTCAGCTCGATTAGCATCAGCTACTCGTACCGAGCTATGAAGAATAATCCCAATTGAAGTTTTAGCTGGTTGATTAGGCATAAATTCTTCCTAATTTATCCCTTAATTTCGGTACTTTAATCACCTCGAACGACGTAATTGGATTGACTTTATCTCATAATCTTGCTATTGACTTATCCTAACAAGTACACCGAGTTTCTGGTATTTTGTTATGATTTTACAGGTATCTAATGTCAAGAAATGGAAGAAGGAAACCGGAAGACTAAAGAAAGTCAACGAGAAAAGTCAAGAGGGCAAAAGAGTCATTTCTACCCAGAATCCGGATGAGGTACCTAAAGAGAAGTTGAAGGTATCATCCTCACAAGCACCCAGGAAGAAACGGCACCTCAATCGGATACCCGGAGCAAAAGATATGGACAGTCAAAGTTTGAGAGAAAAGTCAAACAGGCAGACCGGTCTGCCATCAACCCGGACCGGTCCGCCATGCAAACTCCAGTGGACTGCGAACCGAAGGAGAACCGAAGAGCCAAAAAAATAAAAGAATCGGTCCGCCCAGGACCGGTCCGCTTGGAAAATAAAAGAACCGATCCGCCTAAGGGCCGGACCGGTCCGCCCATCGAGATTTGTTTTCCTGATTCTCCTCTAAAGACTCCGGCTTATACTCAACTTCTTGGAATTTCGTGTAGGGTATAAAAACCCGAATTATTTTCGTTGTAATCGGGCTGGAACGTGGGGAGTTAATTTTAATTTCCTCATTTTTCTTCCACAAACCCTAGCTGTAGATACAATTTCAAGTTTTATTCAAAGATTGAAAGTTATTCAAAGTTTGTGTGATCATCAAGTTTATTCATTGCTGCAATTGTTCTTTGGGTAATTTTAGTAAGTTGTTTCTTCTTTGTGATTCTATTTTACAGTATTTCATCAATTGTCTTTAGAATAATCATGAACTCTTACATGTTAAACACTGTCTTCATCATTTTCGGTATGTCCGGCTAGGTTTTCAAGGTCGGGTTACATGAACCCAACCTGATGTGGTCATTGCACGTATAAAGTTAATCCTCTGAATTTAGTAATTAATTTTGACCGTATTGCGTAGGGACACAACAATTGTAGGTCTAAATATCTCGTTTGCCCCTGGGTAACCGGGATGATTGAGAATACAATTCGAGTGTCGTTATCGTGATACTGATTTACTCGTCCTTTGATTAAGTATGACGCGGGCTTGAACCTCGTATACGTAATGCTTGGGAGTACTAAATTCCGGGTCAAATTAATTAGATAAATTTACGATTAATGTTATACGGCAATACACTAGGGTTGGGGGATTGTATTCCCATCCTATTTTCTCATCATTTAGTTAAAAAGTTCGATTCCATTCTTCATTCATAATTTAGGTAAGTTAGTTAGCTGCATTTTTCATCATAATTTCATAATTGCATTTAGTGTAATCGAATCCCAAAAACCAAATCAATCTTTTCTTTTCTTCTTAGAGTCAACGTTAGGATTCCTCAGTCTTACCCCGTCGTCACAACTCTCGTTGTCCTTTTTCCCTGAGGATCGATACCCGACTTGTCGGATTATTACTTGAACGACAGGCTTGCACTTGAGCCTAGAGAGTACACACTTTAGAGACACATTCTGAGTCGTGTCAAGTTTTTGGCGCCGTTGCCGGGGAACTAGGTAGACTTAGGATTAGATCGAGTTAATCCAAAACTTTGACCAAAAATTCAAAAATCCAAAAAAATTAAAAAAAAAAAAAAAAAAAATTCCAAAAAGATTCACAATGACCATCTCTCATAATCTTTAATGCAAAATTCTGAAACCACTCCCACACCCCATAATACTCCAACCAGCATTCACGAAAATCCACTTGTTGAGTATAATCCTGATAGTCCCCACACTCCACAAGCCCCACAGTTTTAGATCCCACCGCCCACACCGTCGCAGTCAATATCTAGTAACACTCCCTTCTCCTTCGTAGGACACACGTCGTGCACACCCAGTGAGAGCGCCGAATCGTCAAGTGAGAGAGAGATGTCGCAACATAGTAATGCACCTACCGGTGAGGACGAGCTTCCGTACCGCCCGTTGAGGGAATTCTTATATCCCGAGCGCACTGTCACTCCGGGATGCATTATACTCCCGTATAATGCCGGGCAGTTCCGTTTCAAGAATGGGATGATCCAGATGCTACCACATTACCACGGTATGGATTCTGAAAAGCCATATCTCCATATAAGGGAATTTGAGGACGTGTGCGATACTCTCAATGATCAAACCTGCACACAAGAGGTAATCCGCCTCAAACTCTTCCCCTTCTCGCTTAAAGATAAAGACAAAGCTTGGCTATGGTCTTTACCTCCAAGCTCGATTCCATCCTGGAATGAGCTACAGTCTAAATTTCTCAAGAAATTCTTCCCAACACATCGAACAATCTCTATCAAGACTCAAATTCAAGCTTTTAGACAACATGAAAATGAGCCATTCCATCGATGTTATGAACGTTTCAATGAGTTAGTGGCTTCATGCCCCCATCATGGATTTGATCCGTCGCAAATCATCTCCTTTATCTATAATGGGTTAAATCTTAACTCCAAACAACTTGTTGAAACTATGGGAAGCGGTCCGTTTGTTGATCTAGATGCCCATGATGCTGATCTTCACATGAGGTATGTCGCCGAGACCACCCAATCATGGGATACCTCCGACCCGAATGCTCAAAATCGAAATCGACAACCCACCACGGCTCCATTGGCATCCGGCCTATTCCACGTAGATAAGAATTCTATGACGGACTGTCGATTAGACACCATTGAGAAAGGATTGCGAGACTTATGTGAGGTAGTTGGATCTATCAAAAATCCCGTCGAGAAGGTGTGTGCGATTTGTGAGGCGGGACATTCAACTGAGGAATGCCCGACGATACCCGCCTACAAAGTAATGTTGCAAGAGCAAGTTAGTAGTATAGGAGGTTTCAAGGGTAATTTCGCTGCCCCGCATGGGAATTCATACAACCCTTCGTGGAAAAATCATCCCGGTTTTAGCTACGGGCAACAACATGCCGCAATGAACCCTCCTTCGCATGTTGCCCCTCCTCCACCGCACCAATTTCAATAAGCTCCACACATGCAAGGACATGTGCAAGCACCGCCACCCCATGGAGAACCCTCGAGGATACTGTGAATCAATTCATCGCAGGCCAGGCCGCAACCAATGCCAAATATGATCGTCAGATTGGCGACATAAATGCGACTCTGCCAAAAATACAAACCTCATTGAGTGTTCAAGAGAAAGGCAAATTTCCTGCCCAAGGGCAACGACCTCCCCAAGGTCAAACTAGTGTTAGCTCCACCTCCACTGAATATCAAGAGCAATGTAGCACAATTACCACTCTACGTAGTGGGAGAGTAGTTGACTTGTCACCTCTCCCACGAGACGTACTTAAAGATAAGGAGATTTCGCCCGGCACGAAAGAGGCCGAAGATGTCCCCTTGAATGAGAGTGACAAAGAAAACGCTAATAAGCCTGAGGTGGTAGTGAAACCACCCTCCGCAGCACCATTTCCTCGAACATTGATTCCTACTCAAAAAGGGACTCCACGTGATGACGTGCTAAAACAAGTTAAGCTGAATTTACCTTTCCTCGATGCCATTAAACAAATTCCAGCTTATGGAAAAGTCATTAAAGACTTGTTGACGGTAAAGAGAAAGATGAAGGTAAAGAAAAATGTCTTTCTAGCACAGAATGTGAGCTCCATTCTACTCAATGATCTCCCACCTAAATTCAAAGATCCCGGTGCACCCACCATTTCCTGCATCATTGGAGAAAACAAAATCGAAAAAGCCTTACTTGACTTGGGAGCAAGTGTCAATATCCTCCCTTACTCCATCTATAGGCAACTTGACTTGGGCGACCTCAAGCCCACAAAGGTCACTCTCCAATTAGCGGATCGAACCGTGAAGATCCCAAGAGGCATAGTCGAGGACGTGATCGTCCAAGTTGACACTTTCTACTTCCCGGTAGACTTTGTCATTTGGGACACGGAGCCCTCATTTAACTGGAGTAACCATGTTCCCATCATCCTTGGGCGCCCTTTCTTAGCTACGGCTAACGCCATCATTAATACTCGGAATGGGCGAATGCAACTCACCTTTGGGAACATGACTTTAGAGACCAACATCTTCCATGTCACCCAACATACGGAAGAAGAAGATGACCTTCACGCGGTGAGCTTTATAGACGAGATCGTAGGGGAGTACTTTGAGGAAAATGATTGTGGAAAGGCCCTAGGGTCCTGCTTAGTGTCGAGCCATGAGAGTGAGAGGTCCCACAAGAGAGAGCCATTAGGGGTGTGCCCTATTTCATCAGGTAATAGTGGTAGTTGTGACGCGGAGAGAAAAGTGGGGGAGAGGTGTGTAGGGACCGCCATTAAAAGAAAGAGAGAGGGGTTAGAAGAGAGAAAACTGGTGGAGTTGGAGATCGAGCAAGTAAGAGAAGACGTAGGCTCCACGAGAGAGAGAGATCTAGGGGACATGAGCATGGAAGAATTTGAAAAAGAATTCGGTCCGGTGGATGAGAGCCTAGATGAGAGCCTTAACGACGAAGTCCAAACTCTAATGGATCCATTTAGACACTTAGAAGAAAGTGAATGGGAAGATAAAATCAAGGAATTTCTTCTTTGTGACCATCCACCCATACCACTAGAGGTCCCGAAGGCGAGTGAGGAGAAAAGTTGTGGTTCATCCGACTTAGAGCCCGACCCATGCGTCTTAAAAATTGAAAGAAACCTAGGTGTCCCCTCCGAGTCAGTGCACGTTGACCATGCTTTGAGTCAGCATCACGAGGATCCCTTTTCAATTAGTCACGACGAGTCTCCCGGTCTATCCTTTATCTATGGGCGAGGTCCCAACTTGTTTCGATTATTGGAATATGATCCTAGGACAGGAGTGACAAGGAGAGCATCAACCCCCATAAGTGGGGTCGGGTGAGTTTATGGAGAGATGAGAGGTCGTCGCACCCCCGACGCGTATGGGGTGATTGTTGTCGTATTTTTGAGTCATGCATGAGTGTCATATAGTGTCTTGTTGCATTTTAATATTTGTTTGTTTTATTTTTCCGCACTTTTCATTCGCCTTGAGTTAGATTTTCGTCCTTTTTGCTTGAGGACAATGCAAAAGTCTAAGTTAGGGGAGGTCACAAGTGCGTATTTCTAAAACTTCACAAATTTTCAAAAATGCCCAAAAAAATCATAAAAATTTGAAAAATCCAAAAATATTTTTCTTCAAAATAAATAAAAATTGGAATTCAAATTTTTCAAAAATATCATTAAAAGTCAAATTGGAGTCTCAAATTGTAAATATCCAACATACACAAAGCCGAAATTGACCAAAGATGGAAATTGTGCGAAAATTGACGACTTAACGAATAAATGTGGAGATTAACAAACCCGGTGAGATTCGAGCCTATCATGTTTTGCGAGATTTTAAATCAATCCGAGTTAATTGTTAACTCAAAGTTCTTTTTAGCGCGTAATAAGTTGTCAAGGATCTTAATTCTTTCATTTTGATCGGTTTTGAAAAATGTGTGCAATATTGCCTTAAAAAACGTGCCAAATTAGTCCCTAAATTTAAATTCATCTCGAAACGCATATGGTAACGCAATTGGCATTTTGGACAATGAAGTATGCCCTCGTTTGTCACCCAAAAATTTTGGCCAGAAAAAGTAGCAAAAAATTACCCTTTGCAACCCAAATTGAGCCGAATAATTTTTCCTTTCGTTTGACAAGCCGAAAAACCCCAAATGACCCGGAATTGTGAAAGTTGAAAAATCCCAGAATTTGAGTCCGAAGAGTGCATAAAAAAAAAAAAAAAAAAAAAAAAATTAAATATGCTCAAAAAAAATAGTGAGAAAAGAAAAGAAGAAAAAAAATGAGCAATAGCCCAGAAAAAGCACCAACGGACATCATAAATAACTCTTCCAATTCCAACCTTCCCTACCATTTTCATTTTACCCAATACACCTTTAACCCGAAAAAGTCCTAACCGAGTCCAAATTGCAAAAATTGATTACCGCGTGGAGAGCTAATACACCAAAAGATAATATAAGAGGCTAAGAGCGCGAAATAAAGGCAATGTTCCCGTTTTTCAAACCGTAATCCGTTGATAAGATCCTTTCACCATGAAAATTCCGTCTTTCTAATTGTATGCGTGATTTTGCATCCATTATATTTACTCTTATTATCACGCATACCGAGCGAAAAGCCATATTCCGAGAGATTCGTTTGTGAGTGCATTCCGTGAGAATTTGAAATCAACACGAACTTTCGAATAAGTAACGTAATGATCAATCGGTGGAAATCGGCGGTTATATTTCTGGCTTCGCACACACGCACTACAGTTTGAGACTTGTAAACATGACTTAATGATGACTATTTTCTGGAAAAGTTTGAATTATACAATTTTTGGTTATTTTGAAGTTCTTTGAGTCGAATTTTGTGGGTATATTCTCTGCAAACCCTCACGAGACACAACTCGTCCCACTAGGGTAACCTAGGGGTTTAAAGGCTTGTTGCATACGCTAAATGCAATCGCGTGCCCGAGAAAGAGGTATTTTATCCCAATAAAATGTTTTCCAAAAGTTGAGCCTTGCTAGAATTCTTTTACATTGCTCGGGACGCGCAAAGTTCTAAGTTAGGGGGGTTTGATTAGGCATAAATTCTTCCTAATTTATCCCTTAATTTCGGTACTTTAATCACCTCGAACGACGTAATTGGATTGACTTTATCTCATAATCTTGCTATTGACTTATCCTAACAAGTACACCGAGTTTCTGGTATTTTGTTATGATTTTACAGGTATCTAATGTCAAGAAATGGAAGAAGGAAACCGGAAGACTAAAGAAAGTCAACGAGAAAAGTCAAGAGGGCAAAAGAGTCATTTCTACCCAGAATCCGGATGAGGTACCTAAAGAGAAGTTGAAGGTATCATCCTCACAAGCACCCAGGAAGAAACGGCACCTCAATCGGATACCCGGAGCAAAAGATATGGACAGTCAAAGTTTGAGAGAAAAGTCAAACAGGCAGACCGGTCTGCCATCAACCCGGACCGGTCCTCCATGCAAACTCCAGTGGACTGCGAACCGAAGGAGAACCGAAGAGCCAAAAAAATAAAAGAACCGGTCCGCCTGGAAAATAAAAGAACCGATCCGCCTAAGGGCCGGACCGGTCCGCCCATCGAGATTTGTTTTCCTGATTCTCCTCTAAAGACTCCGGCTTATACTCAACTTCTTGGAATTTCGTGTAGGGTATAAAAACCCGAATTATTTTCGTTGTAATCGGGCTGGAACGTGGGGAGTTAATTCTAATTTCCTCATTTTTCTTCCACAAACCCTAGCTGTAGATACAATTTCAAGTTTTATTCAAAAATTGAAAGTTATTCAAAGTTTGTGTGATCATCAAGTTTATTCATTGCTGCAATTGTTCTTTGGGTAATTTTAGTAAGTTGTTTCTTCTTTGTGATTCTATTTTACAGTATTTCATCAATTGTCTTTAGAATAATCATGAACTCTTACATGTTAAACACTGTCTTCATCATTTTCGGTATGTCCGGCTAGGTTTTCAAGGTCGGGTTACATGAACCCAACCTGATGTGGTCATTGCACGTATAAAGTTAATCCTCTGAATTTAGTAATTAATTTTGACCGTATTGCGTAGGGACACAACAATTGTAGGTCTAAATATCTCGTTTGCCCCTGGGTAACCGGGATGATTGAGAATACAATTCGAGTGTCGTTATCGTAATACTGATTTACTCGTCCTTTGATTAAGTATGACGCGGGCTTGAACCTCGTATACGTAATGCTTGGGAGTACTAAATTCCGGGTCAAATTAATTAGATAAATTTACGATTAATGTTATACGGCAATACACTAGGGTTGGGGGATTGTATTCCCATCCTATTTTCTCATCATTTAGTTAAAAAGTTCGATTCCATTCTTCATTCATAATTTAGGTAAGTTAGTTAGCTGCATTTTTCATCATAATTTCATAATTACATTTAGTGTAATCGAATCCCAAAAACCAAATCAATCTTTTCTTTTCTTCTTAGAGTCAACGTTAGGATTCCTCAGTCTTACCCCGTCGTCACAACTCTCGTTGTCCTTTTTCCCTGAGGATCGATACCCGACTTGTCGGATTATTACTTGAACGACAGGCTTGCACTTGAGCCTAGAGAGTACACACTTTAGAGACACATTCTGAGTCGTGTCAAGTTTTTGGCGCCGTTGCCGGGGAACTAGGTAGACTTAGGATTAGATCGAGTTAATCCAAAACTTTGACCAAAAATTCAAAAATCCAAAAAAATTAAAAAAATTAAAAAAAAAAAAAAAAAAATTCCAAAAAGATTCACAATGACCATCTCTCATAATCTTTAATGCAAAATTCTGAAACCACTCCCACACCCCATAATACTCCAACCAGCATTCACGAAAATCCACTTGTTGAGTATAATCCTGATAGTCCCCACACTCCACAAGCCCCACAGTTTTGGATCCACCGCCCACACCGTCGCAGTCAATATCTAGTAACACTCCCTTCTCCTTCGTAGGACACACGTCGTGCACACCCAGTGAGAGCGCCGAATCGTCAAGTGAGAGAGAGATGTCGCAACATAGTAATGCACCTACCGGTGAGGACGAGCTTCCGTACCGCCCTTTGAGGGAATTCTTATATCCCGAGCGCACTGTCACTCCGGGATGCATTATACTCCCGTATAATGCCGGGCAGTTCCGTTTCAAGAATGGGATGATCCAGATGCTACCACATTACCACGGTATGGATTCTGAAAAGCCATATCTCCATATAAGGGAATTTGAGGACGTGTGCGATACTCTCAACGATCAAACCTGCACACAAGAGGTAATCCGCCTCAAACTCTTCCCCTTCTCGCTTAAAGATAAAGCCAAAGCTTGGCTATGGTCTTTACCTCCAAGCTCGATTCCATCCTGGAATGAGCTACAGTCTAAATTTCTCAAGAAATTCTTCCCAACACATCGAACAATCTCTATCAAGACTCAAATTCAAGCTTTTAGACAACATGAAAATGAGCCATTCCATCGATGTTATGAACGTTTCAATGAGTTAGTGGCTTCATGCCCCCATCATGGATTTGATCCGTCGCAAATCATCTCCTTTATCTATAATGGGTTAAATCTTAACTCCAAACAACTTGTTGAAACTATGGGAAGCGGTCCGTTTGTTGATCTAGATGCCCATGATGCTGATCTTCACATGAGGTATGTCGCCGAGACCACCCAATCATGGGATACCTCCGACCCGAATGCTCAAAATCGAAATCGACAACCCACCACGGCTCCATTGGCATCCGGCCTATTCCACGTAGATAAGAATTCTATGACGGACTGTCGATTGGACACCATTGAGAAAGGATTGCGAGACTTATGTGAGGTAGTTGGATCTATCAAAAATCCCGTCAAGAAGGTGTGTACGATTTGTGAGGCGGGACATTCAACTGAGGAATGCCCGACGATACCCGCCTACAAAGTAATGTTGCAAGAGCAAGTTAGTAGTATAGGAGGTTTCAAGGGTAATTTCGCTGCCCCGCATGGGAATTCATACAACCCTTCGTGGAAAAATCATCCCGGTTTTAGCTACGGGCAACAACATGCCGCAATGAACCCTCCTTCGCATGTTGCCCCTCCTCCACCGCACCAATTTCAATAAGCTCCACACATGCAAGGACATGTGCAAGCACCGCCACCCCATGGAAATTATATCCCGCCACAGCGGAGAACCCTCGAGGATACTGTGAATCAATTCATCGCAAGCCAGGCCGCAACCAATGCCAAATATGATCGTCAGATTGGCGACATAAATGCGACTCTGTCAAAAATACAAACCTCATTGAGTGTTCAAGAGAAAGGCAAATTTCCTGCCCAAGGGCAACGACCTCCCCAAGGTCAAACTAGTGTTAGCTCCACCTCCACTGAATATCAAGAGCAATGTAGCGTAATTACCACTCTACGTAGTGGGAGAGTAGTTGACTTGTCACCTCTCCCACGAGACGTACTTAAAGACAAGGAGATTTCGCCCGGCACGAAAGAGGCCGAAGATGTCCCCTTGAATGAGAGTGACAAAGAAAACGTTAATAAGCCTGAGGTGGTAGTGAAACCACCCTCCGCAGCACCATTTCCTCGAAGATTGATTCCTACTCAAAAAGGGACTCCACGTGATGACGTGCTAGACGTGCTAAAACAAGTTGGTCGAGGAACAAAGTATCATCAATTTTGTTTAGTCATCAAATGATTACCACAAATTCAAGATAGTCGACAATAAGTTTTAACAAACTCCAGTTGATCGACAAATAACACAATGTTGTTATCTTTTTAACAGATATACATGCACAGATGTAAAGTGTTTTATAATTACAAGACAAGGGCAGTCAAGATTTGTAAATAAAAGTATTTTATTAAATGTAGAACAAAATACATCAAGAATGAAATACAAATTTATTACATTAAGATTCCTATTCTAGTGGTTTTTTCCCCTCTGCTTTTGAAATAGGTTCCTCGCCAGCAGGTGGATTATTTAAAGCATGAGGGGAATTTATGAAGTTAAGATCTTCAAGTATCCTGATATTCATCACAGATGGTCGATCTAGTAGGTGCTCGGGACGAGATATCTCGACATTGGAATGGATATTGTAATCGATGAGGTATTTGGAAATCAGACACCGAGGGATGGACCGAGCAGGGATCCAACTCATATCAAGCTTGAATGGTGGCACTGGTAGGTCGAGCAACCCAGGATTATGGTAATCCCACAGGTAATGACCCTGTTCCAATTGCAGCACACCTAAGGCATTCAACCATCCCTATTTGTAACCCTCATTATTAGCATTTTGGATACGATCATCCAAATGGTAGAGAGCCTTGTTGTAACCAGCCATCCAGAATTCTCTGGGCTGCTTGTGGAATTGATATGTCAATCTTTCCAGTTGCTCGTGGAGATTTTTTATAAAGAGTTCTTTATTCTCCAAGACAGACTTCTGCGCAGAAAGCTGCTCTTCCAGACCCCTGATCTTCTTAGACATCTCAGCCAATGCCTGGTTCTTTTCCATCAGTTGGAAGGCCTGGTTCTCTAGAGCAGATTGAGTCCTTTGTTCCTCGACAGGAATCCGAGTAGCTCTTGCTTGTCCCCGAGGAGCTCTTGCTCGTCCTCGAGTAGATGTAGAAGGGCCAGACCTCTTCAAGGTTTCTAACTCATCCCTCAGGTTGGTGTTTTCGACCTCCAAGAAAGAGAATCCCTCGTCGGTCACTGGGATCAAAGCATTTGAGGTGGAAGCTGCAGACTTCAACTGAGACACCTCTCTTTGCAGGTTATTATTTTTTTGCTCTAATAACTCAGCTATCTGTCTGTGTTCTTCGACCTCAGCCTTCAACGTTCTCTCCCGCACATCGTAAGCAGTAAACCGTTTATCATATCCCTTATCGACACAGATTTGCTGATACTTCTTCTCGTACCCCTCGTGCAAAAGGGCAGTGGATTCCTTATATTATTGCTGAAGTTCTTCAAGAGTGCCTTGGAGATCCTCAATCATATCATAGTATGCTACGTTGTTAGCCACTGCACGATTGAGTAGGCACTTCAAATATTGATAGGCATCAATTGCTTGCTCTGAAGCACCCTGACCAAGGATGTCAGTAATTTGAGCTGCACTCATGTCTGTATGACCGGCTGTAAAATATTCATTGCATTGCCTTAACAGCTTTGTATCATGAGTAGACAATAATTCCATCCTGGACAAAAACTAGTAGAGGAAGAAAAAGCAATAATCAATAAGAGTATAAACAGAGCATGAAGAAGAGAATCAACAATATGCATAAGCAAAAGTTCAAATTTTATTACATCACAAAGTTCAGAAGTACAAAGTTCAGAGTTACATGTTCAGAAGTTACATTTGACAAAGAAAAATAAAATATAGAGAGAAATCCGAACAACTCTACACCTTTTCCTCGTCTCCCAAAACTTTCTCGGGAGGCTGGGACGAGGAGGTAGGTTGCTCGGAGGAAACAGAGGGTTGCTCGGGACGTGCTGGCAGTTGCTCGGATGAAGTAACGAGTTGCTGAAGTTCCTCGTTAGTGGGCTGGATGGCTGGGGGATGAGAAACTTGATCTCCCATCACCATGGAAGACTCCTCAGAGGCAGCTTCGTCCTCTTCTTCGTCTTCAGGAGTTGGAGGGGGGCCAGGGATGTGTCGCTGAAATAATTCAGAAGTTTCATCAACTTTCATTCCTTGTTGAGCAGCGACCCATCCATCTCTAAAGTATTTGAGGCTGCCATATTCGACTTGCGACATCATGGAAGCCAAACCTTTGTTCCACCCTTTATCCCAGCCGGCGCTGAAGGATTTTTTGACAGCCAATTTCCTTTTTGTCTTCTCCGAGGAAAGCTTCTCGGAGAGAAGATTGTCAGCAGCCTTCAGTTTATTCTCAACTTCCTTCTTCTGATGGTTTACTTCCCTAAGTTGACCCAACTCCTCCTCAGCAGCCTTGAGCTTATTTTCAAGCTCCCCAGCATTTTTGAGCTTCCCTTCGAGCTCTTTATTCTTCTTCTCTAAATAATTCATTTTTTTCTCCAACCCCTTGGAGATCTCAATAACCCGAGCCTTCTCCTGCTTAGTCGAAGTAAGTTTTTTCTCCCAAATTGCCTTATCATCATCATATTTCTGACGAGAATCTTTCAGAGACTGCGCCAGGCCTACTAAAGCTTCCTCTACACCAGACGAGGAGCTTGAAGCTTTAATAGCTTCATCTTTCTTCAAAATTGTATTAAAACAGCTCACCAACTGTGAAAAGAAAATGAAAGCAAGTCAGTGCAGAGATACAAAAAGGAAAGAATGAAAATTTAAGACTATAGGACTTACGGAAGCAATGTGACGAGCTGCTAATATGGTAACCGTGTCCCGAGAAAGGTTTTCTTCAATACCTTGGATCTATGGAATGATCCAAGTCTTCACTGAGCTCATAGCAGAGCTCGGGGGAACAAAAGTGGGAACACCACTAGTCGGGGGCTGAGAGATGGATTCAGCCAAATTGATAGAGGAGCTTTTCTTCAGCTTCCTCAGAGGAGCATCAACTTTCTCGACTAACGATGTAGTCTTAGTCGAAGAAATGACAATCACTTCGCCTGGAGCAGCAGCCTTGCTCGGGGCCATTGGGGGCTTCTCGACAACCTTCACAGGAGCAGCTGAGAGAGGTGCATCAATTTTCTTTGTCCCTTCTCCTAGGACATCAAGCTTACTTCTTTTTGCCTCTCCAGCACTAGAGGCAGGTTTCTCAAAAAGGGTAGGAGATCTTCTTTTCTTCATCCTTTCACTCAAAGGAATATGTGACTCAGGTGAAGAACTTGTAGAGGCCGGTATTGGTTCTGCATTGCTTATCATCGGACGAGCAGTAAAAGAGGAGGTGTAACTCTTGTACTGAAGCAAATATGAAGCTGACCTAATATGCTCGTCAACAACAGTCTGATGCAAACTCCAGATAAGTTTTAAGTGCCTTATATTAACGTCTGCCTCTTTTGGAGATTTTCTTTTACTGTCAACTGCAAATAAATCAAAATTAAAATATCAGTGGCACATTTTATCAAACACAAAGGAAGCATAATTTTGAAAATAAAATAAAATAAAAACAACCTATCCCATTTCCATAGGGAGGACATCTGGGACCCTGGTAAACATCATCTCCAGTCAATGGAGGGTGTTGCCAATTTTTCATAACAACCCCGTGCTCAAAGTAGTCCCTATTGGCATCTGGGAGATTGACCACTAAAGCTCTATTTAAAAACCTAGTTTTTAAGTAAAAAGTATTATCGCCCACAGCCCATCTATAACAAAACATAATTTCAGGAATTCCTATACGGGTTCCATGAATTTGATTTAATCTATAAACATCGTTAACTATTCTCCATGTATTGGGGGCTATTCGTGCAGGAACCACGTCAAAGTATTGACAGAATTCCAGACATAGAGGGTTTGGGGGAAAAGAAAAGCCACACTCAGCAACAAAGAGACTGGGGAACCAATGTCCCTCAGCCAAACAAAAATAGTCTGAAGGCTCAGAAAGCTCTTCCAAAATAACCCAGGAGGGAATAGAGAAATCAGAACGAAATTTATCAATCGATTCTACAGGATAAACCATGATGAAAGAAGGAAATTAAAGAGAAAGAAGAAAATCTTACATGAAAGAGATGAGTATATTGACAACAAATGATGGAAGAGATGAACGCACAGGAGAGAGAGAGACGATGGAAAACTCAAAGAGACAAATTTGAAAAAATAGAAGACGATGGGATTTTCTACAACGTTTAAATACTTTGCCTTGGGAAAGGGTAAAAGTAATGATTACAAAAAGAGACGGTTACGTTACCGGCGGCTAAAAGGACAAAAAAGGGGCGCGGGAATCGAAGTGGTTAGAAAAATTCAAAAAAGACTGACTCTACGAATTTGGAAGGAGAAATAAATTCAAAAGAAAATACTCCTAAAATTTAGGATGACCATTTAAAACCGCCATATATCGAGAAAGAATGTTCCACACTCCTCAAATTTTGAACTATGAAACATTGGGGGCTTCTGTTGATACCAAATTTAGTCTGTTGACATGGTTCAATTGGGTGAAGACATGTGGCAATCTACGTGGCAGCGACAAACATTTACGAACAACACCTTGACTCCGAGGAACCATACTGCAACGAGGAACTCTGCTTCCCCGATCAACTCAGACGCTCCGACCTACAAGAACTCTCCGGGGAACTTTTGAGTACCGAGGAACTTTGGCGCTCCGAGCAGCTTAAGCGGTCCGAGCTGCACCTCGAACAAAGCATTAATAGCCGGATAACCAACAGTTTGATTGCGCATTAAATGCTTATTATCATACAGATGTATACGCTTAAGGGGCATTTAATGTATTACCCTTTCACATTACCGCCTTAGGGCTATAAATACATTGTATCATCCTCATTATAAGGGGACCGGAATTTCTTGAGAAAACTTGTAATCGAGAATTCCCAAACAGTCAGCAATAATAGAAACAGTGGACGTAGGCCATTCTTATAAAGCTGAACCACTTTAAAATTTCTTTGTCTCATTTTATTTATCTGTGATTAAATAATTAGATATAATCTATTTTTTTATATCAACATATATATATATATATATATATAATAAAAAGAGTGGAATTAGTGATACAAGCTAAAAATGGAATAAAGATATGAAACAAAGTAGGATTAATGATTGAAGAGTGTAAGAAAATGGAATCAGTGTTACCAATAAGATACTTTGATGCCTTATGTCTCAGTGATCATAACATAACATAAACCACCAATCAAGGCAACCACACATATATTGAACATGAACAGAATCCGTGACCATTTTTGTGGTTACCTCTGATTGGTGGTTTATTATCAGTGTCGCAAACAAAACTTAAGAAGATCTGCATAATGATATTTTGCAAAATATAAGCGATGGGAAAGCAAGTGTAAGAGAACTAAATATATAAGTAGAAGATGCACAAACGTAAATAAATGCAAGAGTTTTTTAATACATGCCTTCATTTTACTAGTGTAACGCCCCTACCCAGATTTATGGGTTACCCATAGTCAACCTGGTATGAGCCGAGCGTTAGGGGTCAAGTGCAATGAAACAACCTATATAATGTTGTTAGTCCGGTTTTATTTTAATTAACGTTTCACTTGTTTAGCATGCGATTCCAATTTCAAGTTCAAACTATATGAAGAACTCGTGGGAAGCATCCCTAGAGTCCAAGCATAAAGAGATACTAACGTGAGATTAAATAGAGCACTTGCTTATATAACTCTCTCAAAATAAGAACCCGCACCCAACCTGCTGTAACAAAGACGAGGGTGTGAGTCAATGCCCAATGGGACTATACAAATGCAGTATGGAAATGAACAGCAAAAAGAAGACTCTACGCATTGTATGTACGTGCACATGCAACTACCATGTGTGTATGTGTGTATATATATACATATACTTATTGCATGAAACCATTTTACTTCAGAAAACGTTATTTATCCCAATTAATTCACCTTAATCTTGTAAAAAGACTTCATTTACCCTGGTTTGACATTTATCCTTTTATTTAACACACACGGTTAAATACTTGAAAGAACTACAATTGGTTTGACCGAAAGTCATTTCTTTACCGAAATTACCCTTTTCATTTTAACCAATTTACATTAGTATTTTCATTGAAAATCACCCTTTCAACATACGCGGACACCGTGTTAGAAAATACATATTTATTCTTTAAAAACCTTTTTTACAACACACTCTTGTATTAATTATGGTTTGAACATCTTAGGTTGCTTAGCCACTCATTTACCCACTTACTTTACCCTTTTCCTTACCTTATGGACATTAATCAATTTCACATTTACTTGTCCATTAAACCCCTACTAGAACATTTATCAGCTCATTCAAGTTAGAGGTTGTCTTAATACATTTTCACCACACAACTCATTTCTTGACATGTTCCTTATTCCTTTATCTTTTCTCAAAATCTTCCAATAATCGCGTACTTTAACGGCTCCACACCACCGGCGATGCCACCATATGCTTTGGCCAGTGGTTTTGGGTCTTTAACCCCAGGGCTCCGGACCCTCCTTAATTATCCTGGTGTTATCCGAGTTCTTTTTATGTGTTTAACATTTTACAACTGTCCATATTATTCCTTCTTTCCCTTTATACCCGACCGAAGCCAAACTCGGGGCTTCACCCGAATTTGTGTTACACTTGAAAATTATCTTTTCATATCCCTTACACTTTAGCTTTGATTTTTATTCCAAAAATCACGTTCAGTAGGACTATCATGCGTAACACTCTTTTTAACATAAAAATGTTCCGCTTTATGTAAAATTACCATTTTGCCCATTTGTTTTCAAACTCATATTTTACTCTATTTTCACAAGTGCTAATTTCTCAAAACACCATCAAGTTACCCACACTAACTTTAAGTGTTTTTAAACACCTTTTTAACCTTTTTAGAGTAAATTTTCTTTCATTTGGAAACATCCTTATTCCATTATTTTATTTCCAAATTCATAAGTGTTAATCTTTCAAAAAAATTATTAAGTTACACACCAACTTTCCAATGCTTAATCATTAATACTTATCCAACACCTTTACTAACCATATCTCTAAATTAGACATTTCTTTACTTTCTTTATTTAAGAAATCTATATACTCTAGAAGACTACCTTTATAAGAAAATAACATTTCTCTTTAATCAATACATGTAATCTTATAACCTTATATTTATCACACCTTTAACCCATTTTTCACACACTTTGAAGAGTAGAAGCTCTATTTTTATTATTTCTTCTTTAAACCCACTAAAACCTTGTTTAAACTTGTTTATATGTTTATTATCAAAATACTACAAGTCTACACACATGAGGAGATGAATTTTACTTCAAAAATCCTATTAAATGGGTTAAACATACCTTCAAAAATGCACTTTCAAGTCATAAAAAGATATTTATACTTCTTTCAAGCTCAACAAATGTCCATCTTTTATAAAATCTACATTTTTGCAAGAAAAATATAGACATTACTTCACCAATGTTTTAGCAAAATCAATCATCATTTTCAGACATTTTATTTCATAAAATGTTTAGCATCAACTTTCTAAAAAATACACCATTTTCATAAAAATCCCCATCTTCATTTCAAGAAACTTTGAAATATTTATCCATCATTATTTTTCAACAAAATAATATTTTTGCAATATTTTTATTTCATAAAAATGTATATTACTTACTATAAATGATTTTCATCATTTAATTAAATGCATCCTACTCATGTAATCTAACAACAAAACTACAAATACACAATATAGAGTCTTAATACTAAGAGTAAGATCTCCCACCTCAAATGGAGCCCCAACAATGGTAGGCATGAAAGGTCTAAGAAGATGGCAACCTCCCACCTACTAAGGTGGCCTCAAAGAGATTGCCCTACTCCCAAAGCATGCTCCATCAAATTTCCAAGCAAGAACCCCCTTCAAACCCCATTAATCTTCCATTTCCATCTTCAAGAACCCCCAACCATAACTCCATAAATTCGCAGGTCTCCTCATACATGGTGGAATACACAACAAATATGGTGGTGGAATGATGGTGGAAGTCCAACAATGGTGGAAGACTACTTCACTTTCTCTATCCCTCTTACATTTTCTTCTCTCATCAAAATGAGCCAAACAAACGCTTATAAAAGCCTCCTAAATCCTAAAATTCCCATTTTGCTCAATTTGGGCTCACAAGAGCTCGACAATTTATCAAATTAAGGATCCATAATGTAACAGCACATAAGGGCAATCTGATAAACACAATTTTGAAATGCGTCGTTCGAACGACATTGAGCCTCGTTCAAACGACAATGTCATCTCGTTTGATAAGTGGCTTCTAACGACCTTCGCGTAACCTGAAACTGTTAGTCAGTGGAATCTCGCTTGAAGATCGTTTGATCCCCTATTTTAAGCGACCTTATATCTCGTTTGAAGGGACATTCATGTCGTTTGAGCGACCCATTTTCCACTTTCTCTATTTCTTTCAATTTTGACCCACAACTTTCAATAATTATCATCAAGCCTCCAGATAGATTAATCAGAATACAATCCCACTCATAATTATCTAAGTCCCAAGGTTCTCAGTCCATTTCAACTTATGCAGGGAAATTAAATGAAAGATTAGGGCGGGTATTACAAACTTTCTTCCTTGGGAAATTTCATCCTCGAAATTCTCGACTCGTCAATCCTTAAGCTTATGGGGTTCACCAACTTTTATTCTAATTCATAAAAATCTTCCAAAACAAAATCGTCGAAGGCCTCAATACTAAGGTCACACCACGCGCCCTCACACGGGGTTGGTCATCAATGGATCAACATGCGACATGCGACATGCTCTAACGCTCACCACTTTTCTAATTATGAACATCGCATAACCAACTCTGAGCCTTCACTCACTTGATGATCATGCTCAATCGAGTCCTAGGGCTACTTTGGCTAACATCCAAAGTGTATCGGTGCCTCTCTGATAATCCTCTCTAGTGATTGACACTCACCGAAGATCGAACCACAATACAATCAATTATCAAATTCCTCGTCAAGAACTATTTCCATTCTTAGGACTATGCATCCCGCGTCCCCAAAATTTTCAGGTTATCCAGACCACACAACTCGCGTGATCTTGCCAATAACCATCAAATGCTAATTTCTCATTCCCAAAAGTAGTATACGGACCAAATCATCACCGTGTGCTCGGCTGACACCTTCCGCTGCAACACTCTGATGACCCTAGTACTACTCTAGACGTCTCACCTTTGAGCACTCACTTGATCCTCGTTCTAATCCACTCATCATGGTAAAGAAACACCGTATTCTAAGTTTCCTTGATTTCTAACACTATATCATATCCTAAATTCGTCATCGCGCTCTTTACAACCAGAGCCACTGACTGCCATATTAGCCAATCGAAAGGTCGTTAATCCTAAGAAATAATAATACTATGAGTAAACCATGTGGCTGAAGGTGCAACCGCCCGTACATAGAAATTTATGCAATAGTAAGAATACCTTAGAAGTCCGTTATCGAGTTGCATTGACTATATTCGGTCCACCGCGCTCTACCAGGCCTAAATATACTGTACCATAACATGGCACCAATCCGAGTTGCCACATACGTGAGAATACCGATCCTCGATTACCGAAACCAAAAGGGACACACGAGAGTCATAAGGAATAAGCAACCGTCTCGAGAAACTCTACCCCTAAGTGTCCAACTATGATTTACGAAAGAGAACCTACGCCATATACTTGAAGTCACGTCACTTATTCTCGGCGTTTTCACCAGGTACTAATCCTAGCCATATACCCTAGCTTGGGTCACCAACCGCGATGAATCGAGTCATAACCATTTATTCTCGTGATACAAAAGTAATATACGGATCTATAGTCCTTTAGGAAGTTAATGTACGACTTCCCTCATTGGGAGTAAGTCTCTCCCCCTCCATCCTTAGCACTCATGAATTATTCCGATTGGAAAATGCCTAATGCTCTTGTTCACAGTGACCTAGTCCACTTACTGGTGACGACTTCACCAACCTACTACACCTAATTTATAGTCTACCTTCTCATATCATGATCGCAACCCCAATTCCCTTAGGCAGTATTCCATTTAAGAGAGACATTCACCTTATTGTGTCATATGACTATGCAAGATTTTCACCAAGCTTACTTTTGGGTTCTACCCAAACTGAATTTACGTGGTGGCAACACCGGTCGCCATTGGCATTCTAAGGGTAGTAATTACCACACAGGTCCACATCTTTATATCCGTACCGATTTGGCAGGATGTGCAAAAAACTAGTCCTTACCTTGCTAAGGCTACTCTAGCATATACCATCAACACATGTCAACATTCTAATCATGCTTAGATATTACCCCACCTTAGTTGACATTTTCAAGTATCCACATGGTGTCATCAATCTAAGTCTCAAATATATTTCCAAGCACACCTCGAAAACGAGTGTTACAACACCAATAGTAGTCATTTCATGACATTCGAGCATCACGTCCACAACGACACAATCTTTCAACTTGTCTTAGGAGGTTACACCATTTATTCGTGCCGATTCGGGAAGCCGCACCCGTCACGTACGTTGTTTGACTCTTCTAAACCTTGACCAGTAGCCTGGGATCATCACCTGACCTTCAACACAATCATTACTAGGACGCTAGTGCTGCTTCATACCGGACTTAACTAGTTTTTCTAAGGACACCAAACACATTCTATGTAACGGTCCTCAAGACCCAATAAGATTTAATCATCCTTACCTTTATCATTGTAGGTGCGCTCTATAAACCTCTTAATACCCTCATCGTGATTACTAGGTGCTCGCAAGGACACTAATCCATTAGCTTCTACATACAGTTCACCTTAACCATCAAACACCTCAAGGCTTCACAACAGTTGATTTCAATCCCCAATGACGCCACACACAATTAGTCTTACGGACACACCAGTATACCCTTAATCCACACTCATACTAGGATTACCTCGCACCCAGTCATTACTTCAGTGGCTAAAATGATCCTTTACACTTAAATAATAATCTTATCTTCTTCTAAGCATATGTGGCCATATGTCACGTACAAACCACAACTAACGCTACTAAGGATTATGACAGGATACAGGATGTAAACCTTTAGGTTTGCATCACCAACATCACTAAAGATCCTATTCCTTGAAATCACATCATATTTTCTGACACCCCGACATAGAAGACTACCTAGAGTTCAATCCTAAGTCTCCTCAACGATCATCGTTTCATATATAATATACTTATCGTAATTTGCCCATAACTCTCATCATACCCTACGAGGTACAACCTTCCATCATGAATCAACAAAACACTTACAATAATATTATATTACCTACTCAAATCGAGTACACATCTCGAGTGTTGACCAACACCGTTCATCAAGTCCTTTAGATCATCAATTTCCTTACGACATGATACCATCCCAAGGATCGAATTTACCTATCCACATCATTGGTACTAACTACCCGAAGTACCTATTCACAGAATTTAATATATTTTCATCACCAATTGACACTATTTAGGGTTGACGCACTAGCTACCTAATCTACATGGTTGACTTTACACGAGGCGTGTTCTTAATTCAATAGATGTCATTTATTATTCTTTACACCTCAATTGGCTTCTCATATCACTACGGATTGACACACAAACACCTCACACTAAAAACTGTGATGTCGCCACTATTGGCTTGCACGGACACTCACAACTTACCAGCATATCTATATCAGAAGTGTGGAAGTGATTAATAACAACAAACTTAGTTGTTGCCACTTGGCAAAGATTTCACACGTCGTTCTAACCTCTTTGACTTGACTATCGGGGACACAAACTGAACTGTCACCAAGACTACCGTGATCGTCCCAAACCACCAGTAATGTCGAAAGATCCAATACCGACCTCACCACGTTAATCCCGAAAGGAACCTTGAACCTAGAGCTCTGATACTATTTGTAACACCGCGACCCGAATTTATGTGTTACCGATAGTCAACCCGCTCCGACCCGAGCGTTAGGTGTGAAGTGCAATGAAACAACCTATATAATATTTCTAGTCCAGTTTTATTTCAATTAACGTTTCACTTGTTTAGCATGCGATTCCAATTTCATGTTAAAATTATGTGAAGAACTCGTGGGAAGCATCCTCGGAGTCCAAGAAAATAGAGCTAATAACGTGAGATTAAATAAAACACTTACATGTATAACTCTCTCAAAATATGAACCCACACCCAACTTGCCATAACAAAGATCAGGGTGTGAGCCAATGCCCAGTAGGAATATACAAATGTTGTATAGAAATGAACGACGGAAAGAAGACTCTACGCATTGTACCTACGTTGCACATGCAACTACCTTGTATATATATACTTATTGCATGACACCGTTTTACTTCCAAAAACGTTACTTATCCCGATTAATTCACTGTAATCTTGTAAAAATGATTTTTTCCCTAGTTTGGCATTTATCCTTTTATTTAACACACGCGGTTAAATACTTGAAACAACTACAATTGGTTTGACCGAAAGCCATTTCTTTACCAAAATTACCCTTTTCATTTTAACCAATTCACATTAGTATTTTCATTGAAAATCACCCTTTCAACACACGCACACACCGTGTTAGAAAATATTTATTTAGTCTTTGAAAACCTTTTACAACACACTCTTATGTTAATTATGGTTTGAACCTCTTAGGTTGCTTAGCCACCCATTTACCCACTTACTTTACCCTTTTCCTTACCTTATGGAAATTAATAAATTTCACATTTACTTGCCCATTTAACCTTTACCAAAACATTTATCAATTCATTCAACTTAGAGGTTGTCTTAATAAGTTTTCACCACACAAGCTATTTCTTGACACGTTCCTTATTCCTTTATCTTTTCTCGGAATCTTCCAATAATCTCATACTTTAACGAGCTCCACACCGTCGACGACGCCACCATATGCTCTGGCCATTGGTTTTGGATTTTCACCCCAGGGCTCCAGACTCTCCTTAATTATTTCGTTGTCATTCGAGTTCTTTTTATGTGTGTAACATTTTACAAATGTCCATATTATTCCTTCTTTCCCTTTATGCACAGTCAAATCCAAACCGTGGGCTTCACTCCAATTTGTGTTACACTTGAAAATTATCTTTTTATGTCTTACACTTTAGCTTCGATTTTTATTCTCAAAATCATGTTCATTAGGACTATCATGTGCAATACCCTTTTTCAATATTTTTATTTCATAAAAATTTTCCGCTTTACATAAAATTACCATTTTACCTATTTGTTTCCAAACTCACATTTTACTCTATTTTCACAAGTGTCAATTTCTCAAAACACCATTACGTTACCCACACTAACTTCTTAAGTTTTTTTAAATACTTTTTAACCTTTTTGGACTAACTGTCCTTTCAATTGGAAACATCCTTATTACATTATTTCATTTTCAAATTCATAGGTGTTAATCTTCCAAAAATATTATTAAGTTACACACCAACTTCCCAATGTTTAACCATTAATACTTATCCAACACTTTTACTAATCATATTTCTAAATTAGACATTTCTTTAGTTTCTTTATTCAAGAAATCTAATAAATCTTAAAGACTACCTTTATAAGAAAATAGCATTTCCCTTTTATCAATAAATGTAGTATTATAACCTTATATTCATCACATTTAACCCTTTTTCACACACTTTGGAGAGTAGAAGTTCTACTTTTCTTATTTCTTGTTTAATCCCACTAAAATCTTGTTTAAACTTGTTTATGTGTTTATTATCAAAATACTACAAGTCTACACACATGAGTAGATGGATTTTACTTCAAAAATCCTATTAAATGGGTTAAATATAGGTTTCATTCTATAAATTCATAATACATTCAAAAATGCACTTTCAAGCCATAAAATATATTTTTACTTCTTTCAAACTCAGTAAATGTCCATCTTTTATAAAATCTACATGTTCGCAAGAAACTTGGAAACATTATTTCACCAACGTTTTAGCAAAATCAATCATTATTTTCAAACATTTTATTTCATAAAATGTTTAACATCAATTTTCTAGAAAATAAACCATTTTCATAAAAATCCAAATTTTCATTTCAAGAAACTCTGAAGTATTTATTCGTCATTATTTTTCAACAAAATAATATTTTCGCAACATTTTTATTTCATAAAAACGTTTATTACTTACTATACATGATTTTCATCATTTAATCAAATGCATCCTACTCATGTAATCTAACTACAAGACTATAAATACTCAAAGAGTAAGATTTCCCACCTCAAATGGAGCTCCAATAATGGTAGGCATGAAAGGACTAAGAAAATGGCAACCTCCCACGTCCTAAGGCGACCTCAAGGAGATTGCCCCACTCCAAAAGCATGCTCCATCAAGTTTCCAAGCAAGAACCCCCTTCAAACCCCATTAATTTTCCATTTCCATCTTCAAGAAACCCCAACCATAACTCCATAAATTCATAACTCTCCTCATCTATGGTGGAAATACGTATATATGGTTGAATACCCACAAATATGGTGGTGGAAGACTACTCAACCCTCCCTCTTCCTCTCCTATCTTCTTCTCTCTTAAAAATGCCCCAAATGAGCCAAACAAGCCCTTATAAAAGCCTCCCCAATCCTAAAATTCCCATTTTACCCAATCTGGGCTCACTAGAACTTGACAACTCATCAAATCAATGGTTCATAATGTGACAGTGCACAAGGGCAATCTTATAAATGCAATTTCAAAATGCGTCGTTTGAATGACATTGAGCCTCGTTCGAATGACTATGGATCTTATTTGATAAGTGTGGCTTCTAGCGACCTTCACGTGACGTGGAACGGTCAGGCTGTGGGATCTCTCTTGAATCTCATTTGATCCCCTATTTCAAGTGACCTTATATCTTGTTTGAAGCGACATCTATGTCTTTTGAACGACCTATTTTCCATTTTCTCTATTTCTTTCAATTTTAACCCACCACTTCCAATAATTATCATCAAGCCTCCAGATAGATAAATCAAAATGCAATCCTACTAAGAATTGTCCAAGTCCCAAGGTTCTCAGTCCATTTCAACTTATGTAGGGAAATTAAATAAAACATTAGGGCAGGGTATTACAATTACGATCTTGGGGATCATCCCTAGATTTACGCTTCTAGCTTATAAACTGAGGGTGTTTGCCTACAAACTTATTCCTCGAAGTCCCAGCCTTCGCCTTCTTCGGTTTGATAATCGAAAAATCAAGCAGGTGCCGCCCTATGCTCTTGACCGATAGGTAAAAAGTTAGACTTGTCATTTCTAAAAGGGTAACTTCTTGGCAGAATCTACAATGGCCGACATAACTCATCTCCCCTTATGATGTAGCTAAGTGCTTTCAGTTTCCTCCTCGTAGATGGTACATCCATAATAACCATGAATATTACAATCGGGTAAGGTCCCATAGGAAGTAAAGTCTTGGATCTCCCTCATAACCATTTCTTTAAGTGCAAAATCTTGACCTATATGAAGGTCAAATGCCCTCACACCTTCATCCCACAAATGTTTAAGTTCTTAGATTAACTGGGATAAGAAAATATCAATATTGTCGTCAGGAGCCTTTAGCCTGAGTATTAACAACGAAAATAATGTGAACTCTTTTCTCATGCATAGTGTTAGAGGGATACTTAAAGGCTCCATAAGAACTAGCCAAAAACTCCGATTAATGCTTAAATTATCAAAAGGGTTAAAACCAATTGGTTGATAATGGAAGATGGATATTATGTGGTTATTTTGCAAATTTAGGGTGTCGTGCATTTAAAAACTTCTAAATGAGTGGATCAACATGATGATGCATGAAATTCCCACCCACCTCGACTCAAGCGTGCCATGTAATGGCCTATGCTCTCCACTATACACTAAAAACCCCTTTTAACCACGACTTTAGTGGAAAATAATTTAATACCTTATGTGGAACTTGTGTGCACTTGAGAAATTTTGTTGTACCGTCTTTTAGACTCTCACAAAACATATCTTGGCTCTTTTTATACAAGACATTCATTTTTCAGTTCATGTTCGTCACGATACAATATCCAATCATACTTGCATGCATGAATAGATTTGTACTTCAAACCCAAACCCTTCAAGATCTTTCTCATGCTCGGATAACTATCTGGTAACGTGTTCTCTTTCGGGAGAATGTATTTAGACCACTTAAGAACTATAGTTACACTATTGCTCGACAAACCAAATTGACTCTTCAAATTATGAAAACCGATCAATGCGTACAATGCCGAGTGATCTTCTTCATAATTTTTATATAAAGGTCTGGTCGCATCGACTTTTAACCGTATGTATTCCCGATCTTCGGGTAATTTAGCATTAACTTGTTCATTGACTAGGCCATAATGCATATTATCTGTATCCATAGGCTGACGGTTTTTTATAGTGGTGGACTTCATAAGCATCATTAATTAGGTCGTTCAAAGGACGATGTGTTGGCGAATCGTTCACCACTTCCACCCGGTGAGGTTTTGTCATGCGGTCATGTACCAGTAATTATTTCAGAATATATGGTACATTCTTTTCCCCATTGAATGTCCATATCTTACAGTCTTTCATCATACCTCGCATTACTAAATGCAATTCAACGTCTTCCAAAGACTTAAATTTTATTTTAATACAACGGTTGCACAAACACGGATCTTATCACTATTAATATTTCTATTTGCATATTTAATAAATTCCCAAATTCCTTTACATGATTATTAAACTCTATGACTCTTTCCCATCCACTCTTTATATTATGGGAACATCATTAAGTAGTCTTAAAAACTCAACTTACCTATATAAATAGGTTAAAATGAAGGTCATATTGGATACAAGAACTCTCAGTTTATAATTCAAGAAAATTCACTCAGCCCAAGCAAGTTCAAAGTAAATTCATTTGACTCGATCATTCAGTAAATATGGAATACAGCCAAACAAAGATGTCCCATATAATTAAAATATTATAATTTTTTTCAAAAAGAAAATATTATTCAATGCCTAGCCTTGTCCAACAAATGAACTAGACAGGTAATAAAATAATTTTGATAGTTTCTTGACAAAGGCCCTTCCTCGTGGTCAAAGTACGTAGAATTTTCTCCGCAACCATCATATATTGTATCAACTAATGATCCTCACCCATCGCCAAAGGGCGATTGTGGACATGTGTTCCGATATTCATAGAAATGAGAGTGCACACGCCAATAACCCTGCTATCGGAATAGTCACCATGCATGGATGACGATGATCCACAAAATGTTGGAGGAGACGATTTGGAGGTGAATGCTCCATAAGGAGACATTTCGATGGGAAAACCTTGAGGCATAGGATAAGGAATATTTGAGGAGGCATCTGAGGGGGGTAACCTTGTTGTTGAGTAAATAAATGAACCAACCCTTGGATTTCATTCGTTAGGATTTGTCATATTGTTGTTAACATTGCCCACCTCCCTCTAAAGCTCTGACACCTCTAATTTAGTCCTGGCATGGTCTTCCGCCTCTCTCGACATGTGAATCCTCATTGAAGAGATCTCGTTCCATAGAGGTGGATTGTGATGTATTTTTCTACTTGGCATACGTGGGCCCACACCTTTTGTCCTACCCTTATTGTTCCTTCCAAATACCTTGGTTAAGGAATCCGCTTCAATGTCATAAGGGTTGCACTTGGACTGACTACTCTACATGCCTTCTATCATTTTTTGATAACATAATATTATATTTAGGACTATGATTTTAACAGTATTTTATTATAATAAGTATATATATGATAACTAAATTCAAACTCACCAAAGTTGGAGCCAATTTGTCAGGGAATTTATTGGTCATTTTTCTCATCGGGCATGCAAGTACAAGTTGGATCGATTACGATTTTTACCTTCTTCCGTAGTCCTCTTGATCTGTTCCATCCATTCATCTTTCGGATCAGCATAAGATTTTTCCCTAAGTTTGTGGACATTAACTTTTTTTGATATGTAAGGTTTATTTCTCTCCCTCTCAGTCAGTTTTCCCTCCCTGGCCTCATTCTTCAAGAAGTCATTCCACTGGTCAGTGGGCATTTGAACATTTTGGGGACCCCGAAATATCAAAACTCATTGCCCCCTTCGGGAAAAAAATTCTTTCGAGGGTTCTTTCGATAAGTTTTCAATTAATCAACCACTCGGGAAAGAACATTTACCTTCGAACCATCTGGGAATGAAAAAGTTTTATCAAGTTATTCCCACCCATCATCCTATATGGAAGGATCAACCTTCTTCCAGTTGTCTGTACCCCCGACGCCCATAGTCATCTTTCCAAGAAATAAACAACGATTTTAAAAAGCTGAAGGTCAGATTTATTACAGGTTGGATGATTCCCACCTAAGGAGAACCCAATGGGCTTCTTAGGATTTGCTTGAGATTCCTAGGTAGCAGTATGTAGGGGTGTTGGATTAATAGGGGTTCTTGAATTTGATGACTCGGAGATTTAGTATATCCAGCGAAGTATACTATTGATAAATTGGAGGAGAAGAGAATTGAGGTTGGGGTTAAGGAGAGAGCCCAGTTGGCAGTGTTCCTCTATTTGGTTGATTATTTTCATTTATGTTAAAAAATTCCTACAATTAAAACAAAATTAGCATCATATGTAAGAAAGTCATGTTTACGACTATATATATGCATATACCTTTTCAACAGCTTTTAAAGAATGCTCAATGTGTCCGATTTCCATCTAATCCGTATTACTTTTAAAAACTCTATGAAAATTTTCACATGGCCAACTGTGCAAAAGCGTATATGTGATTGATGTATCAAGGTCCGTGACATGAACTCGGAATCCTTTATTCTTCAGCTTATTTTCAAGCTCATTTTTAATACGCATGTCACAAGACGTCACAATCTGGGTGGATGCTCTCTTTATGGAGGTGTATCCACAATGGATGAATATTTTTTCAGCCTTTTCTAACAATGTCATCAACTTTAGTGCCCTATCGGGATTATGCAGGCGAAATTTATTCTCAACTTCCTCATCCCAACATTCTGGCAAGAAAAACATAATACAATCAAACAGGTACTCTTACGAGAGATCAATTCCACGATTTGTAAGGTAACTAAAATTTTCAATTTTCCTATTCCTATACTTGTAAATAGGATGTGGAGTGCACTAATAAAATATGTTTTAGTGTGGTGAAATTTCACCCAATCGTACTCTTGTTGAAAGTAATTACTATCGTGGTTCATTTTTCCCGAGAAAATATATAGAAGGGTGTGAATATGAGTCATAGTGGTAATGGGTCTAATTGATCCTAAACTAATTATGGTTTTCCATTCGATCAATCATACACAATAAGTCCAATTTAAGTTCATTTTAATTCAATTAAACCTAAGTTTACCATATGTTCCCAATTGTACAATCTCTTCCACCAATTTTTGTTCACCCAAACATCAACCATTTAAGGAATGGGTGAACATGGCCACAATAAGTTAACCAAATGACTCAATTATAAACATTTAATGTATACGTGTGTGTATATGTATGGGTGTGTATGTGTATGTTTGCTCATATGAGTATGCGTGCGTGTATTTTTGTGTGTAGTCGTTAAGATAGGGTAGTCATTAAGACAAATAATTAGTTAAAGGTTTATTATGAAGAATTAATAAAGCGAGCGTTTTAAGTATCCATCATCCGTATCTCACCATGATCATTCAACACAAGCCACAACAACCATCAACCCAACAATCCAACACAAGTTTATCCCGTACTCCTTCTAAATCGTCCACTAGATTAATTGCCTTAAGGAATAAAGTGCCTTGCATAATTAGTCAATTTCTCAATTCCAAGAACATAATATAACAAGAAATTTCAGATAACTTTTCAATAGTATATCATCGGGTATTCAAACATAAAATCTTATCATGGCAATAATTTTACATTTTCTTACTTAGAGTTCCATAAATCAAGTATTTAGTATCAAGGGTATTAATTATGGAGTTATAGGAATAACTACACCTAATGTGGGTACTCATCCATTTATCTTGGCCCAAAAAAGTATCCAGACTAAGCCCTATCAAAAATAGGGAGAGCCCGGCCCAAACTCTCAAGCCTCATAGATGGTTAGTCAGCAGCGACCCATTCAACCCCTAAAATCTCTCAGGAGATATTCTAGGGGTCATGGTCCAATATGAAGGTGCCCAACACCCCCACTCTCCAAAGTTTACACGTATATATTGTACCCCTGGCCCGGGGCAAAAGGTATGTAATAAAAAACACTCCCCTGGAGAAAAGAGAAATACAAACATAGAGCACCACCATGGACGTAGGCAATTTTCCAAGCCACGTATATCTTGTGTCGTGTGTGATTGCGGTTATTCTAATTCGTGTTCTTTATTTATTTTTTTGCTGATTGCATTTACTTATAATTTGTGTTGAGATTTATTGTCACCACAATTGGCACCGTCCGTGGGAAAATGGTTGTTCTTCCTTTAAGAAAGCCTTCACCAAGAAAAACCTAGAATGTTTGGTTATAGCAGCAATGCCCCTCAAGCGGGGGATATTCAAGAGAAACCTATCACTCGTAGGGTTAGATCTGAAGTTCAACGCTCAAACCCAAGGCCTCACCCAGAACGACAGGCCTTAGAAGAAAGCCAGGGACCAGCTAAGTCCATGCAAGTCTCCAGGCTGATCGACACCTATGAGGCCAGGCTCCAAGAACACGAAGAAGCCACTCGTAAGAAGGAAGTGGAGAACACTCGCCTCAAAAGGAGACTGGAGAAGATGGAGATAGAACTCCATCGTAATACAAGGCAATGTCATTATCGGACTCCTATCCCTCAGGCAAGCAGATCTCGTAGCCAAGGAAGGAGCCCAAGACGTGGATCTCAAAGAATTGAGGGACACAGGTCAGATAACGACTGATCCGAGCAACAATAATCAGCTCGTCGTTACAGGAGCCCATGCCGAATGAACTACGATATACAAAATTTGGTCCGGAGAGAGATTGACCAACCTCAGCACATTAGGGTGCTAGATCGACAAGGGAGCTAGCCAGGCAAGCTTTCAGGATCCAGATAAAGTCCCCTTTTTCAAGGGAAATAGAGGAAGAGGAAGCCCCCAAGAATTTATCCATGCCCAGGTTCAAGATTTATGATGGAAAAACTGATCCCATCGGCCATGTCAGATAGTACAGGAAGGCTATAACCCTTTGGAGCCATAAGGACGCACTGATGTGCTGAATTTTCCCTCCGATCTTGCACGACATGGCCCAAAAGTGTTCGAGAAACTCCCCCACAAATCCATTAGGAACTTTGAGTCCCTGGTAGAGCTCTTCACAGCTCGCTTCATTACCAGCAACTCCTATTCGAAGAGGATGGATTCTTTGCTGATGATGAAGAAAAAGCCCTAGGAAAGCCTCAGAGACTACGCGAAGTGGTATTGGGATCTATTCAATGAGGTCAAGGACCGCTCGGAGCAGGCTGCTATCGTATCCTTTAAGATTAACTTACCCAGCTCCTACTTGTTGCACCAGTCCCTCACTAAGAAAGATGCCACAACCATCGATGACTTGATGGATCGAATTGAAAAATATGCCAAAGTTGAAGATGTGACCCATATCAGTGTAGGAAAAAATGGTCATGCCAAGGTCACCAGCAAGGGGAGCGATAAGAATGAGGGTTAAAAGAAAGGGGGCAAGAATAGGGGCAAGAATGGACCTAAGAATGGGAGCAAGAGTGATGCCTCGAAGGCATTCCAAGCAGTAAATACAATTTTTAGAGAATCGAACTACAAGATTCTGGTAAAGATCAAGGACGAACCGTTCATTAAGTAGCCCAAGAAATTGGGTGGATACCCTTCTAAGCGGAATAACACACTGAGATGTGCTTTTAAAAAGGAGGACGGGCATAAAATCGAGCACTGTAAGGCTCTCAAGTCTCACCTTGAAGAGCTAGCCCAAGCTGAACACTTAAGCAAATTCGTGGAGAAAAAGGCAGAGAAGGTAACTACCAATGGAGATCAGAGGCTCGATAACGTGCTCGAGGAGGACATCGGACACGAGTTCGCTATAATTCATGGGGCATCCGACCTTAAATAGATTCATGGAAATACAACTCAGATGGTAGTGAAAAAGCTTACGACAGTAATGCAAGCTTTTCAGATCGACCCAGCCAAAACGCAAGCTGGGAATCATCGACGAGTAGAAGATGTCAACTACAAAAAGCATATTATGTTCACAGATGAGGACTTAGTGGGAGTAAGAACCCCACATCATAATGCACTGATCATTACGCTCAGGATAACTAACTATGACGTCGACAAGTTGCTCATCGACCAAGGTAGCTCATCCGAAGTAATGTATCTTGACCTGTTCAGGAAGTTAAAATTAAGTATCGTCGACTTAAAGGAAGACATTGTTACTTTAGTTGGCTTCACTGGAAAAATAACTGTCCCCTTGGGAAAGATCGTCCTGCTAGTGAGGGCAGGAAACATCTCGAAAATGATCGAGTTTCTCGTGGTCGATATTGATTCACCCTACTAAGCAATCCTCGGCAGTGGATGGCTGCATGCGATGAAGGCCGTCCCATCTACCTACCATCAGAAGCTCAAATGTGTAACTGAACGAGGAGTAGTGAAGATCTATGGAGATCAGGTGATGGAAAGAAAGTGTTTTATAGCTTCCATCCACCCCAAACCAGAGAAAAAGCATGAAGAAGTTAGAAGCAAGAATGAAGAGTATGGGAGACTAATGCCCTCCAAATAGCAACTAAGATATGGGAGACCAAGAATGAAGGAGACCAGACTCCTCCTCTATGAAAGAGTCTTCGAGGACCTAGAGGAAGTCACAGCCAGTAGCAGTTCGAATGAAAGAAAGTTCTTGATCAGAACCTCACTCATCGACCACAAAAAGAGGGAGTTGGTCACCCTAATCTGAAGTAACCTAGATGTATTTGCATGGGAGCCTTACGAGCTGCCCAGGATTGATCCTAAAATCACTTGTCATCGACTGCACATCGATCCATCTTTCAAACCAATAGCACAAAAAGCTCGCCGAACTGCTCCAAAAAAGCCAAGAAAGTTAAAAAACTACTGGACGCAGGATCCGTACGGGAAGTCCAGTTCCCCAAATGGCTATCCAACCCTGTGGTTGTCCCTAAGAGCAACAAAAAGTGGAGAGTCTGCATCGATTTCACCGATCTCAACAAGGCATGCCCTAAAGACAGCTTCCCCCTCCCAAAGATTAATCAGTTGATGGATGCCACGACAGCACATGAAAGGATGAGCTTCCTGGACGCATACTCCGGGTATCACCAGATCCCCCTGCACGAGCCGGATCAAGACAAAACATCATCTATAACCACAGTTGGGTTATATTTCTACAAGGTTATGCTCTTTGGGCTAAAAAATGCAGGAGTACTTTACCAGGGGTTAGTCACCAAGATGTTCAAAGAGAAAATAGGAAGCATTATGGAGGTCTACATCGATGACATGCTCGTCAAGAGCAAGCTCAAAGATGACCACCTCTACGACCTATCAAGTACCTTTGAAATCCTCAGGAAGTACCAAATGAAGCTCAATGTAAGTAAGTGTTCCTTCGGTGTCCAATCTGGAAAATTCCTTGGGTACTTGGTTAGCAAGAGGGGTATTGAAGCCAACCCAGACCAAATTGATGTCATCAACAGGGTACAGCCCCCATGAATGATAAGAGACATGTAGAAGCTCACAGGGATGCTCGCCGCCCTAAATCGATTCATCTCAAAGTCTTTCGAAAGGTGCCAATCGCTCTTCCAGTTTTTAAAGAAAAGTAAGTATGTGTTGTGGAACGAGGATTTCTCGAGGGCATTGGAGGGGATCAAATCTTACCTCAGCAAACTGCCCTTGCTCGTAATCTCTCAAGAGAATAATTCTCTATACCTTTGCCTTGCAGTATCCAGTTATGCTGTATGTTCTACACTGGTATGCGAAAAAACGAGGATCCAGCATCCGGTCTAGTAGGTGAGCAAGACTCTTTTGGACGACGAACATCGATACCTACCACTAGAAAAACTCGCCTTTGCGCTAGTGGTATCCTCAAGAAAATTAAAACACTATTTCGAAGCCTACTCCATCATCGTACTTATATCCCACCCTCTTAAATAAGTCTTGAGGAAAGCAGACCTTTAAGGCAGACTATCAAAGTGGTCGATCGAGGTCGAACAATTTGACATTCAGTTCCAGACGAGGAATGCCATCAAAGGGCATGTCCTCACTGATTTCATCACAAAGTTTATAGGAGAATAACCTTGCGACCAGCCCAGACTATTCATCAAAGTGAAGATTCCCCAGCGTCGGGCATATAAAAACTATTCGTTGATGGAGCCTCCAATTCGAAAGGGGTAGGAGTAGGCATTATGCTGATTACCCCTGAAGATGCAATACTCGAGCAAGGAATCAGGCTTGGATTTGACGCCTCCAATAACGAAGCAGAGTATGAGGAACTGATCGCAGGACTACAAAAGGCATGAACGCTCAGAGAAAAGTGACTCCAAGTGTTCGGTGACTCGCAGTTGGTCTCCAACCAGATAAATGGCGAGTTCAATGCAAGAGATGAGAGGATGGCAGCCTATCTCGCCACTGCGAAAGAATTGATGGCCAATTTTGAACACATTAGCATTAAGTAGTTTCCCAGAGGACAGAACAACCATGTTGATGCCCTAATAGCCTTAAGCTCAACGATCAACTCTCATTTGAAGAGGACAATTCATATTGATTTCCTTGCCCAACCAAGTATCAATCAAATCAATGAACTACCGAGCGTAGGGCATGTTCTCCAGATTGAGACAACCCCCAGTTGAATGGACCCTATAAGGGATTATTTGAAGAATGGTGCACTACCAACAGATAAGAAGACCGCTCATCAGATAAGAGTCAAAGCTATTCGCTTTCACTTATCTCCTGAGGGTAAGCTGTACAAGAGATCTTTCACTGGCCCTTACCTCCAGTGCGTTCATCCAAAAGACGTCAAACAAGTCCTGCATGAACTCCATGAGGGAATCTGTGGGAGTCACATTGGGGGCAGGTCGCTAGCTTTCTAAGTAATGAAAGAAGGATACTGGTGTCCGTACATGTAGAAAGACGCTAGAATCTATGCTCGGAAGTGAAAAAAGTGCCAACTTCACTCACCTATGGTTCACCAGCCAGCTAGCAACCTGAAATCACTTACTAGCCCATGGAACTTAGCCCAATAGGGTATAGACATCATGGGCCCTCTACCAACTGCAGTCGATAATCTTAAATATCTGTTGGTCACGACATACTACTTCACCAAATGGATAGAGGCAGAGCCACTGGCAAACATTAGAGATGCAGACATGATAAGATTCATATAGAGGAACATTATCACTTGCTTTGAGATCCCCAAGACTATCATCACTGAAAACGGAACCCGGTTTGAGAGTGGCCTCTTCCAGGGTTTCAACAGTGACCATGGGATCAGACACCACTTCAGCTCTGTGGCATACCCTCAGAGCAATGGACAGACTGAGGCTTCTAACAAAATAGTGATTCATGGATTTAAAAATGTTTAAAGATAGCCAAGGGAACATGGGTAAATGAACTACCCCACATCCTATGGGCTTACCACACCACCCCAAGGTGAGCAACTGGAGAGACACCATTCGCACTTACGTATAGGATGGAGGCAATTATTCCCTTGGAAGCTGACCTCCCTACCATAAGGTCCACTCTGATCAACCAAGGTCAGAACGATGCAGCATTGCTGGCTGAACTTGACCTAACCAAGGAACGAAGGGATTTGGCTCTAGTGAAGCTAGTAGCCTACCATTAACATCTAGCAAAACATTACAACAAAAAGGTCAATCCAAGAGCATTTCAGGTTGGGGACTACGTCCTGAGGAAAGTTTTTGGCAGCGCTGTAAAGCCATCGGATGGTAAGTTATGACCAAACTGGAAGGGGACATTCAAGGTGATAAAAGACGACCTACAAGGAGCCTATCATTTAGAAACGCTGGAGGGTAGGGAGATACCTAGAGCTTGAAATGTAGCTAATTTGAAGAAATTCTACTTTTAGTTTTCTTTTTTCTTTTTGAACTTAATGTTGAATTTTTAATTCATCTCTGATTAATAAGATTTGTTTGGCAGTGGCATTTTTTGAAGTGTTGGTTTTTCTCAACTATATTATAATACATGCACTCTTTCCAAGTTACAAGCTCCCCTCTTAACATACAAAACTAAGAACATGAGAAATTTATTAAAGCAGAGTCGGTGTGTAATGACCCCCCTTAGGCATTCGTCAATTAACACGAATGACCTCCTAGCTCGCCCTTAATAATAGATGAAGCCCTACAGGGGACCCTTAGGCAACATGGCCAACCCAGGTTGGTCTCCAATATTATCTGGCTAAAAAATCCTGCTCGAGTAGAATATCCGATACCAGGTGTATCATCGCCATTGCCTCACTTAGGCCTAAGGAAGTGTGACGACACAACCTAAAAGGTAAAGTAAGGCAGAATGGTACACTAAAAGCATATTGGACTGGGGGTATACTCGCTCGATAACTAACTCTGCCTAAGTCATATTTAGTCGGCCGAAGGAGCCCGAGATAACTGAACAAGAGATCAATAAAGTAAAAAATAACACAATACATGTTTAGTCGGCAAATCGCCCAAAACATAACTATTTTATCACATCATTACATGTACAAAGAGTTACATATGCTAAGTAATTCAAACCCTAATAAGGACTAGGTCGCTGAGCGAGGTAGTCAGCTACTCTCACTCTTCGGCCATCATTTGGGTGAGGAGCAAATTCCTCCTCGATTTCGTCTAAATTTGGCTCTAGGAGCTGTCTTGGGATCGCATTTATAGGAACCCATCGATCATCCCTTCTGAATGGGTTTAGCATCAAAGTTGAGGGAGAGATCTCATGCCTATACTAGAGAACAGAGTTACTGGGGACTTGGGGAGTTATAACTCCCTGAGGGCACTCAACCACCCTTTTATGAAATCTAACTGTTCAACCTCCTTCAACTTTATTGGAGCATCAGTCCAACCCTAGTCGTAGCCATCAGCCCACACCTACCACGGACCTTTCTTGAACAAGTGCCTCAGTCGAATGACGTCTCTCGGAAGACCAGCAACTATCACATACGCCATGAGAACATCCCCCTACAGTTTGAAAATCTCCCTATTTGAACCACTATCATCCGTCCCAGCTCGCCGCCTAGTCGATGAAGAGGAACCACGTAAAACTTGAGGGGTAATTCTCGGCACATTCTCCCTAAAGCACGAGACTTCCTTCCTTAAAGAATCATTCTCCTGTTAAAGGATCTCTCCAACTTAGTTGATCTCAGAAGCATCCAGAAGCTTAGCCTTCAGAGCATCCATTTTTTCTTGAACAGAAGCGCTGACCTCCTCCATCTCCTCAAACCTATCTTTTATCTTGGCAACACGTTGTGACTGGTCTTTGTAGTCCTGATTCCTCGATCTAAGAGACTTGAAGATTTTTATAAAAACACGGCGAACTTAATCGCTCATGTCGGCCCCAAGAATTTGGCTTAAGCGAGAGGTAGCAGGAATGTATTCCTCAAGATTGATAAGCTATAAATCATACAAGCGTTGAGAATAAATAAATCAGTATATGAAAAGGAATATAATTTCATTTCATTAGAACAAAAATAGTACAAGTATATTGGTGAGAAGAAAAAAATAACAAAAATATAAAGTCCCCCTAAGAAGACTAGCTGGCAACCTCAGTCTGCTTTGAGGATGCTAGTTACTTCCCCTTATCCACAGCAGCGTTATGTGCACCTCCCTCAGATGGAATAATCACCATTACTTGATCAAGGGGAGCATCAGCAGCAGTAGTTGGAATAACTGAAGCATCTTCACTGGCAGCAGGAGGAATCACGCCCTCTGTAATAGGTTTCGGACCAGGGTCGTACTCGTCAAAGAGAGGAGAATCAATATCCACCTTAGCAGTGAGCAAAGCCCTATCCCAACCTTTCTTGAAGTTAAAACGACTGATGTAGCCGATCTGAGCCTCGGCATCCTCATATGCTGCGAGCCACCCAGCATTGTAAGAGCTCTCCTGATGGTGGCGGTGTCAAAATCCATCTTTTTTTATCTTCGCGGTGAGCTCTTTATTCTCCTCAACCACCGCTAACTTTCTCGTGCAGACCAATTCATAGGACTGCCTCAGCTCCTTGGACACTGCCTCTTTTTCTTTGTTGTCTTCAGCCAAGGCAAGGTCAGAAGAATTCTGAGCAGCACTGGCAGTCTTTAGGCTCGCCTTTACCTCAGCATTTTTCCTGGCCAACTCATCGCGGCTGCGATAGAGGACGGTGAAATCAGACACAAACTGCAGAGAAAGAAAACATCAACAAAGAAGGTATTGAAGAGAAAATTAGAAGAGTAGAGAAGTAAAAATAGACTTACCAAGGCTAACCCCTGACTCGCCTTTAGGGCTAGCTGGTCGGTCCTTATACTTGACGACCTCTGGCAATCTGTTGGCAAGACTACTTTCTCGAGCACCGCCAAAGCCAGCTGAGGGGCAAGAGAAATAGAAGCCTCCTCAGCTAGTGCACACAGCAGTACCAAAGACTGCACCATTTTTGTCCTCATTTCTTCTTCTCTCTCCTTTTTCTCCCTCTCGACCTTCTTTTTCTCTTCCTCTTTCTTCCTCTCCCTTTCATGCGCCACAGTATGGGAGCCAGTGGCAGTATCCCCACTCCCAGACTTCTGCTTCTTTAGCTTGCGAGCAAGAAAAATATTGTCCTCATCATCATCCTGGATTAAATTATTCCTAGGAGGAGACATAGTCTCTTCGATGGAGATATTCGAATCCTCCGAACTATCTGAATTATCTGAACCCTCCTCCAAATTGGAAGATCCTTCACCACTTGAACTCTTCTCGTTATAATCACCCTCAACTCCACCTCTATCAGCCCTCACGCTGCCTTCACCAGAGCTGCTCTCCTCCTTGTCTAATTCGATTGGCTCAGCAGCGACCTCTTCCATGATACTAAACCAATGCTCTTATACTCTAAAAGGAACGCAACTGATCACAAATGCTCACCGTCAGCTAAATATTCCCTGATCTTCCAAGCTTTGATTAGCTTTACGGATCGAATTTCATGCAGTGCAGGTTCAGAGTTCTTTGTCTCCACTGAAAAAGGAAAACATGAGAAATAAAGTACACTAGTAGAGAATCAATGATCATAACAAGAGATATATCTACTTATGTACTCCTCCCCGTAAAAGGAAATCGTAGGTCCCCTCTACCTCGCTCCCCGAGTTTGGGGAGGGAATTGCCAGTTCCTGGCAATGAACCCTTCTTGCTAATAATCCTTATGGGAATCAGGTAGATTGACTATCGACACCTTGTCAGGACTCCTAGATTTCAAATATAGGAGACCAAAACTTATTTGAGAAAAGGTATAACAATAACAGATTTCAGCAAGACCTAAATTGGTGCCATAAAGTTGATTGATCCTATGAACGCCGTTGGAAAGTTTCCAAACATTTGGAGAGCATTGGGCAAGAAATATGTAAAAATAACTAAAGAAGTGCAAAAACAAACGCTTTGGGGGAAAGGTTAGACCCCCCTGAGACAACACAAGAACATGAATCCAATGCCCGTCCTCAATGTCTCGAACATTATGAGGAATAAGGGCACATTCAATGTCCACCCAGTTGGGGATATTATAGAACTTTCTAAGCTCATCTACTGATCTATTACCTATTATTTCCATAAATAAACCCTAGTAGTGATAGAAAATAAATTTTAACAGAAAAGAAAGAAGTAGAGGTTCGAAAAACTTACGAAGTGAAAATAAGCTTGAGATGATGCAAGGCCACAAGCAAGGAAGATGGAAAGATAAGAAGGAGCTCGAAGATGAAAGGAAAGACCTGGAAATGAGAAAATGCAATAGGAAGTAGAAGATATATCGAGAGTGCGAAAACTTGAGAAGCAACGTTAGAAATGGCTTCTTCAAACAGTTTTAAACCCTCTCAATGATGATGCACGAAGAACGAAGTGAATCTGCCACCTAAATCTACTAAGAAAATACGTTTCGCACCCTAAAGAATCGTTCAATTCACAAAAATTCCATCAGAGCTATTATTTAAAATTATTGAGCCCAAATTGTGACCCAAAAATTTTAGGGGCAATTGTGGTGCCTTGTCCATTTATCTTGGCCCAGAGAAGTAGCCAGACTAAGCCCTATAAAAAATAGGGAGAGCCCGACCCACCCAAACTAAAAAGCCTCATAGATGGTTAGTTAGTAGCGACCCATTCAACCCCTAAAATCTCTCAGGAGATATTCTAGGGATCACGAGCCAACATAGAGGTGCCCAATACCCCCACTCTCTGAAGTTTACATGTATATATTGTACCCCTGACCCGGGGAAAAGGGTATGTAATAAAAAAACTCCCCTGGAGAAAAGAGAAATACAAACAGAGAGCACCACCGTGGACGTAGGCAATTTGCCGTACCACGTATATCTTGTGTCGTGTGTGATTGCGGTTATTCTAATTCGTGTTCTTTATTTTTTCTAGTGATTGCATTTACTTATAATTTGTGTTAAGATTTATTGTCACCACACCTAACATGAACTTTCTCATATTTTAATTAAACTTATAACTATATCTCAATTACTCAATATATATACCAACTATCATAAATTCAAGAACAAGTCTAAAACCTTAATAAGTCAATTGTACATCAAGGGTTTCATATACGATTTCTAACAATAAATAAGGCCATATTTCATTTTAAAACATGTGAGAATAATCAAACACACACGCACACACAATATATATATATATATATATATATATATTGTAGGTCCCCAAAAACACCCAAGTTCGAAAAAAGTGTGTTTTAAACCCAACCAATTTTACTTAGCCAATTTTATCTTTTTTAAGTCCTAAACATGCATCTAGGTGATAGGCAAGTAAAATAAGGCAAAGATACTCACAACGCGGGATGTACGAGGAAAAACCCAAAACGGGAAAAAACTTCGGACGACCCAAGCCAGACAATCACTATAAATAAAGGTTTTACAAAGACAGATTAGCCTTACTCAATGACTCAATCCCCAAGGGTCTTGACGCTCCTTTTGATCTTCTACCATTCTTCAATAGTGACCATGCAGAAATTTTGTCTTCCTCGATGCTCGTCCACAACACATGACTCCACGAATGTCTCGGTGTCCACCGAATGGCTTTGATACGTCTACGATGTCGAATAAGAAGTCCTTCTCTTTTCTTCCCCGCAAAACCCAGATGTTCAAGTATAGAGCAAACCTTCTTGGTGAAGCAAGATCACATAAACATATAGTAATGATTACTCGGATCTTTGCAAACTCTAAGGATGTGTTTAAGCTTTGAAACCTTAGAAAAACATGTGCAAAACTCGTACTGGATTGAAAACTATTTTCCAGATTGCATGTCTATCAAATTCTGATGCAACCACGCTTTAAATAGGAAAAATTAACTGCCTCGAAAAATGTGTCGCTCGAACGAGATTGACTAGTCGTTCGCACGACATAGCCATCTCGCTCGAACGATCCAGATGTCGTTCTGACGACGCGCTTGCATTGGATTTTTTCTTTAAAACGTTTCTTCCAAAAGAGATCCAATTAAGTCAAACTCATTTTCGAGCTTATCAGAATAAAATGAAGTGTAAAAAATTTAAAACACTTTTAAAAACATTTTAAACATTTTCCTTATAAAAATTCATCCTTATCCTTTTATAAAAATTATTCCGAGCACCATTAATTATACGCATTCATGCCTGTGTGATCTCGGAATGCAATTAACTTGAAGATGAATAAACTTGCACCAATTAAACTTCGTCATGATTAATTCTTTGAAGCTTTGCCACAACGTCTTCAATTTTTCAATACATCATAGACCAAGTGGGATTGTGACAAAAATAAAATCTCCCTATGACATATTACAAACACAGTTTTGTTCACGGAATTAAGTCAAAACAATACAGGGACTTAATTAGAAATTTATATCCTTACAAATCTTCCCCTCTGACTATTTAGGGACAAAACTAAACCAGTGAAATGCCCAAGCCGGGCCATTAAGCCGTATGACGCCTAAATCCCATCCCATAAACCCAAAGTCAAAAATTACAGGACACGGACTAGTATTGTAGCACTGGCAAGCATGAACTGTCTGAATGTGATGTAGAGTTGAAATCTCGAATCATTGAAGCATACCTACACACATGAAACAGACAAATAAATACCCAGTGAAGTATGGAGGAACAAATGAAACAAATTGAAAAACCATTTGTTAAACAATATAGCAACAATATGATACCAATTTGTAAAATATGTAATCAAACAATATTTAAATCCAGGTATCAATAAACACTCTCAACAAATCTCTCTACATCACTTACATCTCTCCCCCTTTTTGTCTCGAACAGACAATCCGGTGAAAAGATAAATGAATCAACAAGTATCTAGCTTAAAAATATACCAAAAAAATCGCTAGATAATCTTGAAACAACCAGTTAAATATGATCAATAGATGACAAATCAGGATCTAGTAAACCAATGAATCACACAAAGAATATAACAATCTAATCAGGTGTGATAAACGGATCATATGCAGAATTCCAATATGAGACAATAAAACCTGCATATAAATTAGTTAGTCCAGAAAGCTTCCAGTAGTACCAAAAATATCACAAAATAAGCCAGTGGACTGTAAACAAAAAGAAGCAAATTCCCAGACTGTCGTTCGAACGAGCCAGGGACGTCGCTCAAACGAGATGAGGACGTCTCTCGAACGAGGCTTCTCGCGACATGGATATGTCGTTTGAATGATTTCTCGTGACAAACCAAACTTTCCCAAATTCCTGGAAATATCATATATTTTTGCCCAGTAAAAAAAATTTCAGAAAAAAAATGACAGGAAGGGGTTGACAGCAGCAAAACAGTGCTAAAACAGTAAGCTTTTAACACAAAATGCAAAAACGCATAAAAACTAGCAAAGCGAGTTACATGCAAACATAGTATTGATGTGATCAAACATGGACATGGAATGTATGAGCGTGAAACTACGACAAATAAGTCACAATTCCAACACATCGAAACGATCATGAAGCTCTAATCAATAGCAATAGATCATCAAAATTTATCATAGCCATAGGTGAATGTTGAAGAGTGAGCTTAATGAACTAAACATACTACATGCACACAAATCCATAATTTTGACGATTCTACAAACAATAGCGTCAAATTGCAATGTTTCAACATTAGGATTAGTTGTGCAAACCCGTTTAAATTTTCTCCAACCAAAGCTCCTCATATATAAATACTTTTTCAAGTTCTTTTGAGGTTTCTAGCATTCTCAACTTAGAGAAAATCTTATTGGCCCTTTTTCTTAGCATTTTGCTTTTTCTTTTGGGCTCTTTTAAATAGTGGCTTTCATGATGAGTCAATTTTGAACTCTCGCAGCCCTTTCCCATAAATCACTCATCATTTTTTTTAATTTTGACACCAATTCAAATCCTCACGGTAAACAGTTATTACATGCACACTTCTCCTTAAGTATACTTACGCATAGATGACAAGATTGAGATAAGAACGCCTCACCAAATTCAAATATACAAGAGAAGTCAAACATCCATAGAAACTCGTGCATGTGTGCAATGATGGCATATATACAAAGTCGAATAAAAATGCAAATCAACTTCGAAACAACCCCATTTGAATAATGGTTAATATCATTCTAAGCATCGATAATAACGACCAAATGTCCTAGCCACATGGATAATGAAACGATGGGGGAGGGGTCCAAGCACACCAATATGCCACATCAAACATGTTAACTCAAAAACAACACCAAAAATCTTTTTGTATTTTTCAAATAAAATGCAATAAATGAAAAATATAATACAAAAGATAAACATGTCATAACACTAGCAAATTATAAATCATGATGCAGGGGCTAGCGTATGACAAAACATGCAAGCTACTATCCATAAGAAATAGCAAGAGATGAATCATGTGCATGCATGTGAGAATCAACCAACGAAGCATTTAACATCCCCAAAACGGACTTCTTAATCCAAACATGTGTATACCTAACAAAGCGGGTTTTGGGAACCAATGGGACACTACGTTTAAACTTTCTAGGGTCTTTTCTAAGATCAAAATAAAAACTCCTAAGGTGACCTTTCCTACCACAATACCAACATGTTAAAACATGACGAGGAACGGGACCTTTAGGTTGACCTTTTCTAATACCCTTGGATGTGGTTGACGCTCTAAAATAAACTATGGTTTTGGCTTTTACATTCGAATGACTAGAACAAGATAAGCCGCTACCTTCACTACTCGAGTCATTTAAATCATTTTTAACTTCAAAACTTTCGACTTAAGCAAACGATTGGACTCCTCAAACTTTCGGGACTCCATCTTTAAATTTTCAATTAACCTCAGAAGGTTATCTCGCTCCCCCTCAATATGAGCAAACTTATCCCTTAGAGTCTTTTCACGTGCCTTAAATTCATTAATCAAACTATTTTCATTAATGGCATAAACACTTGAATTTTTCAAATTCTCCAACTCTCTATCTAGACCAAGAATTCTATCGTCACTCTCCTTTTTGGAAACTTTTAAAGATTCAAAATTATTATATAAAGCTCCAAACTTCTCACGAATCATATATCTTTGAATTTGAAACGTTTGCTAATATTCAATCATATTTTTAAAATGTGAATTTTCCTCCTCCAAAATTTTAATTCGTTTTGCAAGCTTTAAATTCAACAGATTTAATTCGTTAAAACTTTGAGAATCCATCGAGAAAAAAAAAAGAGTGAGAAACAAATTAGGAGTAAAAACCAAACAAACACGTACTGACTTCATAAAAAAAGTCCCACAGCGTACTAGTCTACTAATCCTAGAGTCCTAACCAACTTCTCTTTATATATATATATCTAACTGTTCACTCACTTAAATTCCTTGTTCACCTCACCTGAACCCATCTATCCTTTGGCTTAACACACATACAAAACCCTATAAATATTCCCCATTAGTCTCACTCTACCCCAGAAGTCCCTACAATCATTCCCCTAGCTGTAACGAGTCAAAATAGCGAGTAACAAAATTCTAGGAAGGCCGACAAACTGAATCGATTTTCTTGATAGACCGAATTAGTTAGGTCAACCGAAACGATTCTCTCCCCGAGTGAACCAGTTCAGTTTTCTAGGCAGCTAGTCGTCTTCTTCCCTTATTTTTCACCTTATAAAATAAACCCTCTAATGAACGTCTCAAGCCTCCTAAAACCTAATATTGACATCCCACATCAAGATATTAAAAACCCATAAGCATTATAACTCTAAAATACACCCGAATCCATAATTAAAACCCTAGGATTCGTAATCATTAATCAATTCAATCAAACCCAAAATTAATCTAACTTGAAATTTCATTGATTCTAACACCCTATCAAGGTTCTACATGTTCTTACTCATAAACCAAAACTAAATCATGAAATCCCTACATATTCATCATCATTTAATATCATGGATGATCAAAAGTTAATCACAACTTATATCTCTTCATTTTAATTCTCAAAGTTTCAATCATTAATTCTCGGATATAGTCTTATCAATTATGAATGTAATTAACTACAAAATTTTGCAACTAAAGCAAGTAAATACTTGCCTTTAAGGATATGAATCTGAAGTCTCATTAGTAGGGATAATTAAGTGAATGCACATAATACACCTACAATTTAACATTAACATACATGAGTCTAATGTTGAAAATTTCAGATTACAGCCTGTGTTTGGCGTCTAATATAATCTAAACATAAACATTGGAGTAAAAATAGTATCATACAACTAATATCCACACATATGAATTATATCATGTGTTTCTTATCTAATCTAACTTAAACACGGGGATTAGTACTTGAATAAAATCATAAATCAAGTATCTACATATATGAGTTGTAGCGTGTGTTTGACATTTAATTTAACTCAACATTAATACTAGCTTTAATAATAAACCGTGCATCCCATATCCAAACATGTGATCTATAACCCATGTTTGGCATCCAATCCAACAAATAAGAATATTTGTATTAAAATGAAAGCTTCAATTTAATATCCATACATGTGAATTATAGCATGCGTTTGACCTATAATTCAACACGAACATGAATGTTAGTAATAAAGTTAAAGGATACATATAATATTTACACATATAAATTATAGCTTGTGTTTGCCATCTAATTTAACATAAACATGAATAATATAATCATTGTTAACAAGCAAAACATGCCAGTGCTGGAAAATACATAATATTTAGGAAAATCATATTTTTTGCCACAAATAGAAAATTTAAGTTGCACCACAAGGATGTAGACAATTACTCGAGGATCTCAAAACAATTTGTAGAATTTAAAAATAAAGTTTCTAAATTGAGATATTGTCGTCAACATCATTAACAAAAATAACAAAACATAATTGTAAGGGCCTAAACGACGTGAAAATGCAAAAGTAAGGTGGTGCCCATTGTTTATTTCAACGTTTTCGATCGACCATGTGAGTTTCGTAAAATTCCGAGCAAGTTTAGAGTTTTCATCTCCAATAGTGAGTATTGGAAATTGAAGAACAACATCACAAAAGTCCTACGCACATTTTGAGCAGATTTAATGACATAAGAAATGTTTCACAAAAAGTCTCACGTACACAATTTTTTTTTTATGTAGATTTCATTATAGGCAAATATTAACAAAGGAAAATAATGAGATCTTAAACTTTAGCTCTGATATGACATGTAAAACCGTTACTAAGAATACCACAACATTAATCAGAACACACTAATTGCATTAAACTTTAGCGTAAAATTGTTCTTAATAAAAGCATATTGGATCTTTAAGTTTACCCAAGTATGCCTAAACGATAGAAAACAAGACTTATATTCATTTAATTCATCGATCAATATTTTTGTAGAAATCCCTTTTAGTCATCTGAATAATTTCTTCCACATAAATTTCATCAATTTGACATAAAATAATATTGTTGGAATCTCGAAAATTACTCTCTATTTCGCAATACATTGTGTTGTAATGTAAATTATTGATGGAATATAACCTATTATATATAGGGTTATAAAGGACTCATTTTCTTAGTTAGACTAGAATTCTACCATCCATCATAGTAGAGTTTGATTAGGAAAATAATCCACCATAATAATCCTTAATATTTAGATTACTTGTCACAAGAATCCTACCAAATCCATACTCTTATGTTGACCAAACTAAGTAGGAAAATTATATTTAATTACATAATTAATTTTGAATTATCTTAATTTTAAAATTTATTATTATTAAATATTTCCAACACTCTCCCATTTGGTCCATATAATAATTTCACTTTATGATTTAATTCAAGGAAAATAAGACACAAAACAATCGTTAGAATAGTCGTAATCAATCATTTACCTTAATTAAATATTACACCAATATGAGTCATGGTGGTTCCAAACAAATTCAAGAGCATGGTTCCTTAAATGTACTACTCCACTAATGTCATATTCAATCAAGCCTAAAATGTGGGTTCTCAATAATGTTCACATAATGCCTTTATAAATACACTATTGCGTCACATTCATTCATTGACATGCATGTATACAGTAAAGGCAGAAATATATAATTCAGAAACACCTTATTGATACATAATGTAGTGTAAAAAATAGGCACAAGAAATCTACAACATAAAAATTTATAGAATACACTTAAGACTATATCTTAAGCATGATTTATTAATGTCTTTTCTGATAGCCCATTTATGTATATTTGTTATGTTAACAGTTTTACTAATGTGTTCAAGTGGCACTTGCTGTTTTAGAATTCCATCTTGATTTGAAGGGTATTTTCATTCATTGTGCTTCATTACTTTTAGAATAGCTAACACTTCATCATAAAGAATATTGATGTGACATTGTCAAAATATTTCAACGGCTTGGTAATAGTGTCGATAACTCCAAGCCCTGAAATGAAGTTAAGGTGCCATAATCCATAAGTTGTAGCATCAAAGCATGTCGAAAATCCATTTTTTTATAATAGTTAATAGATTGTGCTTCACTCATTAACTATATTGTCTGTTAAACCAAAACAAACACACTTAAGCAAGAGTGAAGTTTATACTCTCCATACAACTAGTAAATCCAAGTTATAATAACTGATCATGTAAGGAAAAAACTCTAAATCAAGTTAATTTATATGTTTTGGCTTATTCTGGGTTTGGACAAAACCATTTAAGTCATAGGCTAGGACTTTTATTTATTTACCTCTCGAATCTATGACGTGTTTATTTAAAGACATACATCCAAGTTACAAGTTCTGTACTCATCGTGCGGTGTTTAGTGTCGTGTCTCGCGTTAAACTTTTAAGAATCCCTTAAATATGAATGTGTATATTTTGATCCTTGGATATTAATTATTATTGATTGTTATTTTTTTAAATGTTTTAAAATGGTATTAGAAAAAAAGTTGAAGTTCGTTCTAATGAGATTAGTGAAGTCATTCGAACGAGCTATAGCATCTTGTTAGAACCTAGATCCAACAAACTTCAAATGACCCCATTTTCAGAATACACAAGTTTTTTGTTGGATATGTAGTTAGATGTTGGTTCGAATGAGAATAGGAAATATGTTTAAACGAGCCTTCTGACTTCATTCTAATGAGTCGATCGGTTTTTAAAAAAATTAGGTTTTCTTCAATTTTTTTATCCTTATCACGTTTTCAGAAAACCTAGTATAAATAAAGTAGTAGAGTAGTCGTTTTAAGTGAAGCTTTTTCATGCCTCTTGAGTCACAAAACACTTTTAAAAATCTCTTCATGTTTATGTGATCATTTATCATCAGATGCACCAAGTTATATTCTCTCCATATTGTTGATAATCGTTCCATATGGTGGAAAATGTAAGAGTTTTCTTTTTACACACGGTGCACTCTGTGTTGTGGTTTTACGATGAAGAAGAGGTAGACTCTGTGTTCATAACTGTAGAGATATGCTGAGCATGTTCGGTGGATATCGAGGCTTGTGTGGGCTCACAAGTTATGGCAGCTTCACGGGTGGATTCCTGCATGGCACTATGCATAGGTAGAAGGACCATAGAGTGTCAAGGCGTACGAGGGCGTCGAGTCTTTGTTGTAAGTCTATTGTCGTGTCCTTTGTAATTTAGCATATAATAAAATTTTCATGGCTGGGTCGTCCGAGGTTTTTCCCATTTGGGTTTTTCTCATACATCGGGTGTTGTGTGACTATTTTATTTTATTCTTTCTATCCCATAGATTCGTGTTTAAGGTCAAGATAAAATTGGCTAAAATTATTTACACAACATTCATTTTATTCGGTGGAATTTTTATTTGGGTTATTGTTTAAGTTTAATTAAATTTAAAAAATTCAAAATTTTGGTTTGTGTGTTTTGTACCATTCTCATATTAGAACCCTTTAGTGTATGAGTTTGATCTTTCAAGTGGTATCATAGAAGGTGCCTGTAATTTATTTAGGCATGAATCCAGGTGGTTTTTTTATATGGATGGTCATTCCCTTTCTAGGCCCCCGATGTTTGATGGGTCTAATTACATGTACCGAAAAGCTCATATGGAATCAAAACTTAAGGCTATAGATGAATGGAATTGGTTGTTTGTTATTAAGGGGTCGTTCCCATGAAATTCGTGTCCCTAAAATCATAGAAACTTGGACTAAGGATGAGCACAAATTATCTAATTATAATTCACGTGGTTTGAATGATTTGTTTTGTGTATTCACACTAGAGGAATTCCGTTATATTGTGACATGTGAAACATCCAAAGAATCTTGGGATATACTCCAACTAACCCATGAGGGAACCAGTGTCATTAAGTCTTCTAAACTAAAAAATCTCACCTCTCAAGTTTAAACCATTAGGTTGGAGAATATTTAATCCTTTGATGAGTTTTATGTTAGATTGTCTAAAATTAATAACACATCGTTTAACTTAGGAGAGAGAATAGCCAAAGCCAGTGTTGCCTAGAACATATTACGGTTATTTCCCAAAAGATTTAATTAAAAAGTGAATGTTTTCAACTCTCTAAGTACTTTAAACTCTATGAAACTCGAAAAGATTGTAGGTGGCCTTCAAACTTTTGAGGTGGACATGTTTAGCTCCAAAAAGATAAAGAAAGATAATGGCATTGCTTTGAAATCCCATAACAAGGAAGCACATATTTCAGATGATGAGCCTTACATCGATTATAATATTATGGCCATGTTTGCAAAGAAGTTTAAAAAAATTATGCAGTTTGAAAAAAGAAATTGAAAGTTGAAAAGAAATTTTAACAAGGCTATAAAATTTCCTAAAAATAGTAATCATAATTTTAAAGGGTATGAGTTGGATAATGTGACACCCTGCCTAATTAAACACCGGGTGATCAGTCATTTATTAAATTAAATCAAGATATACAAATTGGTTCATTCTTAGCATCGCTCTTGAAAACCAAATTAATTACTAATCACCTATTAGTTAATCAAATTGGTGCCAAATTTTAATCTTTCATTAAACAGTTAACACCATGCAGAAAAAAATCATATACTCATAACACACTAAAATGAATAGTCTGAACACCTCAAGTAATATAAATAAATAAAGTTTTACCAAATAAACCATCGGCTAAATCTAAACCAAATAAAACCAATAATGAAAACAAAAAATGTCTAAACTAAATCTGAATAAATACTGAAGTACTGGAATCCTACACTAGATCAGAATGAATAATGGAAGCGTTTAAGCAATGCCCTGCAATATCCACCTATGTTGCAGCTCCGTCTCCTTGGAACAGAATGCCAAGTCTGGGGCCCCTGTGGCTGGACACCCAAAAGGTTTTTAAAAATATTTTTCATAGAAAGAGTTAGTACTCAAAACATTTTGAAAATATTTAGCAAGAGTTTATCACAAATTTCAAATTGGTTATTTATTACACATGCTAGGTTATCGTACACTCTCTTGAGTTTACTCACCTCTCGTCTATTGTGCACGACTAACGCCCTATACTTGGCCCACCTATCTATACTGTCCAAACTAACTAGACTATAGTATCATCTGAACTAATCTATTTGCCTAAGTTCCCCGTACCGCCCATACAGTACATTATTAGGTTAACATCTCCCATATGTAATTTATTTCTCATGGAACACTTACATATGTTATGATTAAGTCCATATAATTTAGTCTCGCTACCTATTTATTCTTATAGATATCACTATCTATCGTTCAATCTTTGTGATTTAGTTTCTCTTCTTAATTTGTCTATGGATGTATATCTCTATATATATCATCTACAAGTCTACTATCGCACCCAGTAGGACATCATAAGGTATATATATATATAAATATATATATACTCCATACACTATATATATTATAAGGATTATTAGTCCGGATAATCATTGACCCCAATTTATCCTAATATCATAAGGTATGTATATATGTCCCACACCATATATATATATATATATATATATATATATATATATATATATATTATAAGGATTATTGGTCCGGGTAACCATTGACCCTAAATTATCCTATCATTTTCATTGGTCCGAAAATCCTTTGACCCCAATGTCAATGTTATGCATATGTATATTGGTTCACATCTTCCATCGATACCAATGTTTGTTAATTTCAATATTCGTCCGGATAATCATCGACCCCGAATTCGAATTTACATGTATTGGTATGGATACTCATCGACACTAATACTATTTATATACTTTAGGTATTCATAAAACCTAAGTACTTTTACTATATTTATAAACACAACCTAATGATTCCCTTTGAAGCGTTGCATTTTTCACTCTAATACTTACCGTGCCTTTTATTTTACGATGTAAATCACTATCGTGTTTATTTGAGTATTCACACAACTCTAAGGGTCCTAGTTACCCCTTCTTATATAAATTCAGTAGTTACCATCTTTAACCTACTGGTATACATGTTAAATTGATGTCTAACCTCTCTCCGTAGCTCAATTCCCAAATTTCTCAATTTATCTCTTAATCGATTATCCCTATAGGCCCATACTCTAAGTCCTACACTCAAAAACCTTAATGGACCTTAACTATACCCTACTGGTCTTTATCAAGTCCCTACGTAGGTATAATATCACTCCTAATGTTCCCCTACGAAGTTGGAAATCGAAGAAAACTCAACCAACAAAAGGGCCCAAATTCTGCCTGGGTCGATCGATCGATTGACATTCATAGGTCGATCAATCGATAGAGAAGGTGCAGGTTCATCTTCCTCATTTTTCCACCATGTTCACCCCATCAAACACTCATTAAACCTCATGGAAATTCCCCCCAACATAACCAATCATTAATCCTATGTATAGAGATCATTCCTAACGTAAAAACATTATCAAATCTTTACAGAATCACCCCTAGAATCATAAAAATCTAAATATCATTCACAACCCTAGATATTTATGTTCTTCATTTTTAATCATCACAAACCCAAATTCAAATCCATAGTAACAATCATATTTTCTTCTGATTTCGAGTCCTCTCTAGATATTAACACAAAATTGGATCTGACAAGGTTTTTCTCTCAAAATAGCTTGGGACTATATTCGAAAAAAGTCTTGCACTCAATTATAATTTTCCATGATCTGGGACACGAGGATTCTTCCTAAAGTATCTCTGTTCATGTGGCGTATTCTTCATAAGACTCTCCCTATTAATGAAAATCTTAAGAGAATTCATATACCTATGGTTTCCAAATGTAGATGTTCTTATGTATCTCAAGAGGAAAATGACGATCACTTAATCCTATATAGTGACATTGCTAAGGAAGTGTGGAATCATTTTGATAACTTAATGGGCATTAGAGTTCCCAATAGAAGTTTGCGAAATCGGCTTTTATGGTGGTGGATTTATTGTCGTGGCAACAACATTCGAGCTATTTTATGCAAGATTCTTCCCTCCTACATATGTTGGCGGATTTGGTGTTCCAGGAATAAAGATTATTTTGAGAATATCCCTATGAAGGCTAATTCTATCATTAAGGATTCAGAGTGACATTGTTTTATCTTTTAAAGTTAGACCATACTTGGGTCCTTCCTCTAGATTTTTCAACTCATTTATTGTTGATTTCGATATTGCTACTTCTTACTTGTAAGCTCCCAGAGAAAGGCTATTTTTCTCCATGGTTTTAATATATTTGGGGTCATTTCCTCTTTGTAAAAAAACACAACTACATGCAAACCTATCCTTAACATGCATTCAATTAAATCTTTTCTTCCAAGAACTATTAAAAAAATTATGTTATTTATAAATCCCTACTCATGGGTATAATAACTTCAATTCAATTTGTAAATAAACAACTTGCCTTAAGTTAGATGATCTAATTTCGTTGGTAGATGTTAGGTTGATGTTCTTCCCCTCCAATCCTCACTCCTTATATGATTTGGATGCAAGAACAAAGTCCAATTCTTCAAGAACCCTTCTTAAACTTTGATAATGATACCTCCTTCTCCTCTAATGTATTCCCTTGGGTTTTCGTGATACTAACCCTAGCCTCACCATTTAATCATCTGATAAAAACTTGAAACTTTTGTAGGTCCTTAAACCTCTGTTTGCTAAATGATCGAAACACCCTCAATAAGTGTCGGTTTGGTCTAAAATTGACTCGTGACCCAAATTATAGCCTCGGGTACACCATTCCAACTATTTTTACCCTTTAGGAATAATCCGTGACCTCTAAATTATCATTCGAGTCACGAAAATATATTTCTCAGTTCCCACCTCAAAATAGTCTACACGCGACTCTCGGTGAGATAAAGCAAAATACAGACATATCACTCGTTATGTCGTATAAGTCTAATCAACTATTCACACTTAGTAAATATTATATCCTACTATTAATCAGTCTCTATCTCTTGATCAATATTTAATAACCACATTTATCATTTAATCACATTAAATTACTTCACTCGCATAATTTTAATAAAACATATTTTCTCAATTAATTCCTCAATTTAATTAAATAAAAAATACGTAGAAATACGGGGTATTACATACTTCCCCCCTTACAAAAGAATTTTGTCCTCGAAATTAGAACAAGATCGATACTAAAACTGAGGATGTTTAACATCACGACATCCTCTAGTACTCAAATTCAAATCGTAATAACATAAGGGTCACTCCACTATACACCCGCTAGTGGTACCCACCTATCAAAAGGCTTAATCACTGTAGCTGCAGTTTATCAACAGGCTTTCTCAATTCACTACATACTAATATGCTCCATCAGTCATGTGATCTCATTACTGGCTCTATTGTTTCCATAATGAGAAAAGGTTGCACATCCTTAAGTGACAACTCCCCTTATTTACCACAACTCAAAACTCCGTTCATTGGAGAAATCACGATAACCTCTCACCATTCTTGTCAGTAATTAAAACTTTGGTTCACGATGATGTAAATCTTACGACATTAAAAAACCACCCAAAATAGTTTGTGGTTCACTCCACTCTTAACAACGGACTCCAAATCACAGCCAATCCAAAAATCTAGTTATCCCCTCACCTCTAATGAAGGGTGAACGACAAGGCTTTCCACACAAAACCTCAAAAGGTACACCATTCCTGATAAATCGGTACAAGTTATTACACACAAATCTCCCCATGATAATTTCTCCCCTCAATTATCCTATAAGGCACCACACGCACTACTCGCATTAGCCATCATAATAAACCACCTCTCGTCTAACCATCGGGCTATAGGTGATACAATATGCCCAAAACAAAACTTCGTTCCCATCACTTCCTGATAAACCCTATGAGAGGTGGGATTTTAGGATCTTATCCTGATTCACAAAAATATTGGAAAGCACCTTGCACCGGTGCAATCCTTCTTTTCAAAGAAAGAATAACTATTACTTCATCTTAGCCAATCCATTCCATACACTCGGAGGAATTCTTGACCTAGTCACGATGTTGACAGCCTATCAATGAATTTTACCAGTCTACCTACCCATTTTATCACTGGAAACGTAGGCTTGTTACCAAATTTTGGTTGATCATGAGTGGTCCATCCAGAGATAATTTCACTTCGTCTCACACAACATCAATATCCACTTATAATATCTCAGATTAGGTTGTACTTTATACTCCCCTTCTTCCCCCGAGGTGCTAAAAGTCACGGCCCCTGCACTTTTTGCAACTAGCACACTTCTTGGGTCTTTTTGCCCAGTAGTCATCAACGTCCTATTTACGCGCAAGCAACTCTCAACATTTGACTATGTAAAGCTCCGCTTTATTTTCCCACAATAGTTGGGCCTCCTCTTTATCAAGAGATATATTTTGAATGGCATCCCACAGCCTTGCAACCCATCTAGAGTGTGTTATCTCTCTCATCACACATATACTTGGATCATCGTCTTTCTCACGAGACGTTCAATCCATCATACCATTCTAGCTTAATTGATCACTGCCCCACATGTGTACTTTAAATGCATTAATTTCCATGCCCCTCTATCTCGAACGATTTATAAACCAACTATCCAGGGCGCCCATACACCCTATAACTCGCACATATCCGCCCAAACATTACAAACGTCACACACTTTTCTCAAAATTGGCCTCGCATTCTCAGCCTGGTTATAAAATATGGGTCTTCTCAATCACCCCATAAATCGTAATTTAATTCCTCTTGAGATTGTCACACCCTTCAAATCACGATAAGAAGAAAATTTCAGTGCTTTTTCACAACACTACCGGCTCCATTGGACTTATACCGTATTATAGCTCTCAACTCAAAGTGTTTCCTTAACACGCTCGAGGATTTATATTCAAAACTGATGCCCTGGCCTCCATCAACGTCTCTCTACTCTCGACGTTTATAAAAGTTCATGCGTATTTCATCTTGTAGAAAAACTTAAAAAAGGAACTTCCCCCAATGCACTATTACTTAGTATTGGCGGCGATCGAGTTCCATATGCCTCAAACACACAATCTGGACACTCAAATGCTACCCTCAACCATATACTTATAAATATCAACTCCCTCATCTCTAAAGGAGTTAAATAACACTACGCTCTCACCATCACTAGGCATTAGCGCTAATCATAATAATGAGCTTAATCTATCTGCTCGACAGTAAACCCAATATTCCTTGAGTCCTATAATAAAGTCCCTACGTAGCAGGATTAACTACAACGAGACATCTACACTCTCTGAAGTCTCCACCATAATATAATATAAATGCGAGCTCAACCCTCTTTCAGGTGAGGTCTCGTCAAATAACACATCCCGTCCTGGAATATTAAACACGATGGCCTTTCTATCAGAACCCTCTATCGTTCTACCTACATCGCTAATCAGTCCATACCCAGGATAATATCACACTCACATGATACATCACTAGAACGAGCAATTCCAACATATATATACTCCCTGTGCTTGCACCCGCTCCCCCTGCGGATAGTAATAAAGAGAGCCCCGCTATACAAAGGAAACTGTATACACATTATAGTGCTATCAACGATATACCCACTAAACTCATCTCACACTCGAATCTAGTGATAACAGAATACTGTGACTCACTCATGGCACATAAAACTTACCCCACTAACCCGAGGATAAAACTCATACTTCCAATTGTCAATAATGATGGTGGCTCAAACATAACACCCTTATCCCAACCGAACCAAAATTTCAATAAATCATTGCCCCAACTCGCCTAACGTTCTTGTCCCTTAACTCACGATGGACTGGGGTCACACATGTGTCCCTACTCTTTAAAAGTAATACACCTCTCCGTGTCATTCCCATTTCTTTATCCCTGCTGGCTATTACAGGATGTTCCTTCTCACGGACCTGGTAGTCTTGGCCCAGAATACTACCTCTGGTGTTCCTTGGGCCCCACTAGTCCTATGGAACTCGTTATTCGCCTTGCTTATCCTGACTAAACCTATCTCCACTTGGTAGTAAATTCCATTGATCTAAAATATTTCACTGGATCCCTAGCATTTATGAAAGCTTGCAAACCAAGGATCTCGACGACATCAACGTTGGTCATCCCAATCAGAGTTCTAATTCACTCTTGTGTATTCTTCCCGCGGTTCCAATCTCAACCTATGGATCTCTTTATCAAGTCCCCGTATCCCTTCGTCGGGTACGAAGTTCACTAAGCCAATCCTTGTCGCTCTACCTACAACGCTGGGTGAGTCTGAAGTTGTACCACTATTTTTTACAACGGTGTTTAGGAAATTTCCACCCCCAAAATATTATCCTGATCGTCATCTACTCAAACAATATAATGATTATCTCTATCACGATTACCATTTCCTAGATACTCCAAGACTTATATTGAGCCCCTCCCTCCTGAATTCCTTCCAACGCCCTTCGTTGGCCGCCTTACAGTGTCCGATGTACCAATCCCATTCCCATTCCCAATCGAACACGTATATGAATCACATCAACTATAGTAGACACTACACCAAAACTGGGCTAATAGTCATGGACTTTATCCGTGACCAGGCATTGTGGGTCGTGGATTTAGTCTGTGACCAAATCGGTCGTGACCAATTTCAGTGGTCACGGCCCAAATCCCTGACCCAATGATTGGTCACGGCTCTATAATAGACACATATATGGTCATGGCCCATATCCCTGAGTAGGTTTGTAAGGATGGTCACGGCCCAAGCCCGTGACCATCAGTCGATTAAATTACCTTGTGGTCACAGCTTAAAATCGTGAATCTATTTCCTGTGCAATCCGTACTTGTCACGGTTAATAACCATGACCAATAAACATATGTGTAAAAAATAATCACGGCTTTAGACCGTGACCATTCTTCCTGTGATTAAAACATTGTCACGGCATTAGGCCATGACTATACACATTATCCATAAAATGTTATCACGGCTTTAGTCCATGACTATACACATTGTGCATAGAACATTGTCACGGCTTTAAGCCATGACCAATCTTAATAATATTAAAAAAAATCCTCGAATCGGGAGGCTGATCGGTCAGTTGCTGAAAGTGATCCTTGGGTGACCTCGATGAGGTCCCGTTCTCTCAAATTGGGGGGTCCCGTGACCACGCAGATACGGAACTCGTGTAGGCAACCTGAAATATAGGTCGTGTTCTCAATTAAACGATACGCTTAAAACTTAGTAAGACATACATATCCTAAGGACACTCGAACCTGATGCACTAATACCATCTATAACACCCCGCCTAATTAAACACTAGATGATCAACCCTTTATTAAATTAAATCAGGATATACAAATTGGTTCATTCTTAGCATCACTGTCAAAAACCAAATTAATAACTAATCACTTATTAATTAATAAAATCGGTGCCAAATTTTAATCTTTCATTAAACAGTTAACAACATGCGAAAAAAATGATATACTCATCACACACTAAAATGAAAAGTCTGAACACCCCAAGTAATATAAATAAATAAAGTTTTGTCGAATAAACCATCGAATAAATCCAAACCAAATAAAACCAATAATGAAAACAACAAATGTCTAAATTGAATCTAAATACATATTGAATGAAAACATGTCCATACTGAAGTACTGAGATCATACACTAGATCATAATGAATAATGAAAGCGTCTAAGCAATGCCCTGCAACATCCACCTGTATTGCAGCTCTGTCTCCCTGGAACAGAATGTCAAATTTGGCGTCTCTGTGGCTGGACACCTACAAGGTTTTTAAAAATCCTTTTCATAGCAAGAGTTAGTACTCAAAACATTTTGAAAATATTTAGCAAGAGTTTATCACAAATTTCAAATCGGTTATTTATTACACATGCTAGGTTATCTTACACTCTTGAGTTTACTCACCTCTTGTCTATTGTGCACCCCTAACATCCTACACTTAGACCACCTAGCTATACTGCCCAAACTAACTAGACTATAGTATCATCAAAACTTATCTATTCGCCTAAGTTCCCCGCACCACCCATACAGTACATTATTAGGTTAACATCTCCCATATGTAATTTATTTCTTAAGCAAAACTTACATATGTAATGATTAAATCCATAAAATTAAGTCTCGCTACTTAATTTATTCTTGTAGATCTCACTATCTATCCTTCAATCTATGATTTAGTTTATCTTCTTAATTTGTCTTTAGATGTAAATCTCTCTATATATCATCTACAAGTCTACTAACGCACACAGTAGGACATCATAAGGTATATATATATTCTACACACACACACACAATATATATATATTGTGTGTGTGTGTGTGTAGAATATATATATATGTCCCACACCATATATATTAAATGTATTATTAATCATCGACCCTAATTTATCCTGTCATTTACATTGGTCCGGATATCCTTCGACCCCAATGTAAATGTTATGCATATGTATATTGGTAAAGATCTTCCTTCGATACCAATGCTTGTTAATTTCAATATTGGTCCGGATAATCATATATATATATATATATATATATATATATATATATATATCATCGACCCTAATTTATCCTATCATTTACATTGGTTCGGATATCCTTCGACCCCAATGTAAATGTTATGCATATGTATATTGGTAAAGATCTTCCATCGATACCAATGTTTGTTAATTTCAATATTGGTCCGGATAATCATCGACCCCGAATTCGAATTTACATGTATTGGTCCGGATACTCATCGACCCCAATACTATATATATACTTTAGGTATTCGCATAACCTAAGTACTTTTACTATAGGTATTAACACAACCTAATGATTCCCTTTGAAATGTAGTATTTTTCACTCTAATACTTACCGTACCTTTATTTTACGATGTATCTCGCTATCGTGTTTATTTGAGTATTCACACAACTTTAAGGGTCCTAGTTACCCCTTGTTGTATAAATTCAATAGTTACCATCTTTAACCTACTGGTATACATGTTAAATTGATGTCTACCCTCTCTCCGTAGCTCAATTCCCAAATTTCTGGATTTATCTCTCAATTGGTTATTGATTGGGCATAAATATTGTATTTTTATTCCCCTAATTTCGGTACATTTGTGAACCCGAGTGATGCAACCGATATGAATTTAATGCACATTTATGCTACTAACCTTTGTTGGCAAGTATTTCGTGTTTCTCCTATTTGTTTTACAGGTTAATTATGCAAGCGGTGCAAAAGAGAAAGCGAAACGATGAAAGAAAGGCTAGGAAGGCAAGTTCAAGGGCATTTTGGTACTTTTGCAGATAGATCCCTGGAGGAGGAATCAACTGTAAAGTTGAAAATCTTGGAACAACGAGAACACTGAAAGAAATGGCACCCAAATCCGAGCTACAGTTGATGAGTTATGACTAATTGAAGTTGAAGAAAAATCCAAGGAAGAAAGGAAGGAAACAAGAAAAAATTCTAAGTGTTAGAATGAAAGAAAAGGCACCCAAACCAGCGAAATTTCCCAAACCCAATGTGAATCGGTTTGGGGGGCGAACCGGCTCAGGGAACATGCGAACCGGTTCGGGGGTCCTGAAGCGCGAAAATTTTCCTTTATTCTGATTTGTCCAAAGAATCCCAGGATGTTAAAACTCCTTCTAAAATAGATTTGGACGCACTTAGTGACCTAGGAACAGCAGTTCTGAATAATTTTTTTTAGTTTTTGGTAGAGAGAAAAGGAGAAGAACATGTAGGAACATAAGTTGAATTAATTGTTGCAAGATTGATACAATTCCGGGTTTGTTTTCAAGTTATAATCCAAGTTTCATTCTTATGATTATTATTCTTGCATGGTAATTTTTCTTGCATGATTTGAATCAATTTCTGTGTTCATAACACTTAGTTACATATTTCAATCAAGTTTCATCATGAGTTCTTTCGCATGCAACGTTACTATTTCATGCATCCTTCAATTTAATATGTCCAGCTAGGTTTAAAAGGTCGAGATGCATGAACCCAACTTGATGCGTTAACTGCGTGTGTGTAACATTAATCCTCTGAATTTAGTGATTGATTACGACCGTATTGTGTAGGAACATAAAAATTGTAGATCTTTATATCTCGTTTGCCTCTGGGTAATCGGGATGATTTAGATTGCAATTCGAGTGTCACTATCGCGATACCGATTTACTCATCCTCAGATTAAGTATGACGCGGGCTTGAACCTCGTATGCGTAATGCTTGGGAGTGCTAAATTCTGGGTCAAATTAATCAGTTAAATTTACGATTAGTATTATAACTGCAATACACTAGGGTTAAGGGATTGTATTCCCTTCCTGTTTTTTTCTCATCACTTAGTTCAAAAGTTCCAAATCATCTTTCAATCATATTTTAGGTAATTTAGTGTAATTGCATCTTCTCATAATTTCATAATTGCATTTAGTTTAATCATTCCCAAAACAAAATCAATTTTTCCTTTCTTTTTAGAGTCAAAGTTAGGATTCCTCCGTCTTTTCTCGTCGTTACAACTTCGTTGTCCTATTTCCCTGAGGATCGATACCCGACTTATCGGATTATTACTTGAGCGACAGGCTTGCACTTGAGCCTAGAGTGAACGCACATTAGAGACACTTTCTGAGTCGCGTCAAGTTTCTGGAACTTAGAACTTTGCGCGTCCCGAGCAATGTAAAAGAGAAAGAATAAAGTCATGACTCCTCTAAAAAATTTGTGGGGATAGAATACCTTTTTCGCAGGCAAGCGATTGCATTTAGCACATGCAACAAGCCTTTAAACCCCTAGGTTACCCTAGTAGGACGAATGGTGTCTCGTTAGGGTTTGCAGTGAATATACCCACAAAATTCGACTCAAGAAAAAAATCAAAATATTTAAAAATTGTACAATTCAAACTTTCCCAGAAAATAGTCATCATCAAGTCATATTTACAAGTCTCAAATCATAGTGCGTGTGTGCGAAGCCGGAAATATAACTGCGAATTTCCACCGATTGATCATTACGTTACTTACTCGAAAATTCGTTTTGATTTCAAATTCTCACAGAATGCTCTCTCAAACGAATCACTCAGAATGTGGCTATTCTCTCGGTATGCGTGATATAAAGAGTAAATGTAATGGACGCAAAGTCACACATACAAGTAGAAAGACAAAAATTTCATAGTGATAGGATCTCATCAATGGATTACGGTTTTAAAAAACGGGAACATTTCCTCTTTTTCGCACATTTAATCTCTTATATTATCTTTTGGTGTATTAGCTCTCCACGTGGTAACCAATTTCGCAATTTAGACTCGGTTAGGACTTTTTCGAGTTTTAAGGTATATTGGGTAAAATGAAAATGGTAGGAAAGATTAGAATTAGAAAAGTCATTTGTGACGTCCATGTGGGCATTTTCCGGGCTATTGTTCATTTTCTTCTTCTTTTTCTCTATTTTTTCTGTTTTTCACTTCTTTTCTTTTTTCACTATTTTTGTTGAGCATATCTATTTTTTTTTCTTTCCCCTTTTTATGCACTTTTCGGACTTAAATTCTGAATTTTTTTATTTTTCGCAATTCCGGGCTATTTGGGTTTTTCGAGTTATCAAGCGAAAGGGATAGCTTGTGTGGCTCAAATTGGGTTACAAAAGGGGAAATTTTCCGCTACTTTTTCTGGCCAATATTTTTGGGTGACAAACGAGGGCCTACTTCATTGTCCGAATTACTTATTGCGTTACCATATGCGTTTCGAGATGAATTAAGTTTAGAGATCTATTTGACACGTTTTTTAAGGGAATATCTCACATGTTTTTCATAACCGATCAAAGTGAAAGAATTGAGATCCTCGACGACTTAATTTAAAACGCTGAATTAGAACTATGAGTTAACCATTAACTCGGATTGATTTAAAAACTCAAAAAAAAAATGATAGGCTCGAATCTCATCGGGTTTGTTAATCTCCACACTTATTCGTTAAGTCGTCAATTTTCGTTCAATTTCCATCTTTAGTCAATTTCGAATTTGTGTATGTTGAATTTTACAACTTGATTCTTAAAACCGACTTTTAATGATATTTTTGCAAAATTTGAATTCCAATTTTTATTTATTTTGAACAAAACTAGTTTTGGATTTTTCAAAATTTTATGATTTTTTTTGGAAATTTCTGGGTATTTTGGAAAATTTTTGAATTTTTAGAAATACGCACTTGTGACCCCCCCCCCCAACTTAGAATTTTGCATTGTCCTCAAGCAAAAAGGACTAAAATCTAACTCAAAGCGAATGAAAAGTGCGAAAAAATAAAACAAACAAATATTTAAAATGCATAAAGACACTAAATGACCCTAACACGTGACTCAATAATACACTAAAAAAATCACCCCATACTCGTCGGGGGTGCGACGACCTCTCACATCTCCACAAACTCACTCAACCCCACTCATAGGGTTCTATTCTCTCCTCGTCTCTCCCGTCCTAGGATTATAATCCAACAATAGGAACAAGTTGGGACCTCGCCCATAGATAAAGCATAGATCGGGAGACTCATCGTGACTAATTGGAAAGGGATCCTCGTGATGCTGACTCAAAGCATGGTCTGCGTGCGCTGACTCGGAGGGAACCCCTAGGTTTCTTTCAATTTTTAAGATGCATGGGTCGGGCACTAAGTCGGATGAAACACACCTTTTCTCCTCACTCGCCTTCGGGACCTCTAGTGGTATGGGTGGATGGTCACAAAGAAGGAATTCATCGATTTTTTTTTTCCATTCGCTTTCTTCTAGGTGACTACATGAATCCAATAGAGTTTGAACTTCGCCGTTAAGTCTCTCATCCACCGGACCGAATTCTTTTTCAAATTCCTCCATGCTCATGTCCCCTAGCTCTCTCTCTCTCTCGAGTAGGGCCTACATCGTCTCTTACTTGCTCGATCTCTATCTCCACCATTTTCCTCTTTTCTAACCCCTATCTCTTTTTCAATTGTGGTATAAGTTCCCTCGCTCTCATGGCTAGACACTAAGCAAGATTCTAAGGCGTCTCCATATAAATTTTTCTCAATGTGCTCTTCTACGATCTCATTAATTAAGCTCACCGCGTGAAGATCATCTTCTTCCCCCGTATGTTGGGCTATGTGGAAGATGTTGGTTTCTAAGGTCATGTTCCTAAAGGTGAGTTGCATTCGCCCATTCCGAGTATTGATGATTGCGTTAGCTGTAGCTAAGAACGGGTGCCTAAGGATGATGGGAACATGGTTGCTCGAGGTGAAGGAGGGCTCCGTGTCCCAAATGACAAAATCTACTGGGAAGTAGAAGGTGTCAACTTGGACGATCACATCCTCAACTACACCTCGTGGGATCTTCACAGTTCGATCCGCTAATTAGAGAGTGATCCTTGTGGGCTTGAGATCGCCCAAATCAAGTTGCCTATAAATGGAATAGGGGAGGATATTGACACTTGCTCCCAAATCAACTAAGGCTTTTTCGATTTTATTTTCTCCAATGATGCAGGAAATGGTGGGTGCATCGAGATCTTTGAATTTAGGCGGGAGATCATTGAGTAGAATGGAGCTCACGTTCTGTGCTAGAAAGACATTTTTCTTTACCTTCATCTTTCTCTTTACTGTCAACAAGTCTTTGATGACTATTTCATAAGCTGGAATTTGCTTAACGGCATCAAGGAAAGGTAAGTTCATCTTTACTTGCTTTAGCACATCTAGCACGTCATCACGTGGGTTTCCTTTATGGGAAGGAATTAGCCTTTGAGGAAATGGCGCCACGGTGGGTGGTTTCACTACTACCTCAGGCTCACTAGCGTCTTCTTTGTCACTCTCATTCAAGGGGACATCTTCGGCCTCTTTCGTGCCGGGCAAAATCTCCTTGTCTTTAGGTGTGTCTTGTGGGGGAGGTGACAAGTCAACTACTCTCCCACTACATAGAGTGGTAATTGCTTTACATTGCTCATGGGGTGTTGAGCTAACACTAATTTGACCTTGGAGAGGCCTTTGGCCCTGGGCAGGAATCTTGCCCTTCTCTTGGATACTCCACGATGATTGCAACTGTGAAATGTTCGTATTAATGTCATTCATCATGCGCTCATGCCTATCATTAGTTGCAGTCTGGGTATTGATAAAGTGGTTGATAGTATCCTCGAGACTTCTCCGCGGTGGAGGGATGTATGCTCCTTGAGGTGGTGGTGCTTGCACATGTCCTTGCATGTGTGGAGCTTGTTGAAAGTGTTATGGTGGAGGAGGGGCAACATGAGAAGTAGGGTCATCGCAACATGTTGTTGCCCATAACTAAAACCAGGATGGTTTTTTCATGAAGGGTTGTACGAGTTCCCGTGCGGTGCAACAAAATTACCCTTAAAACCTCCTGTACCACTAACCTACTCCTGAAGCATCACTTTGTAGGCGGGTATAGTCGGGCATTCCTCAATTGAATGACCCGCCTCACAAATCGCACACACCTTTTCGACGGGGTTTGGTATGGATCCAGTTGGTCCTCTTCCACATATCCCACGTAGGTCTCGCACTTCTTTCTCAAGTATATCGATCCGACTGTCCGCTATAGAACTCTTTTCTACATGAAATAGACTGGACGCCGATGGAGTGGTGGTCACTTGACGATTTCGATTTTGAGCATTAGGGTCAGATGTATCCCAGGATTGGGTAGTCTCGGCGACATACCTCAGGTGAAGCTCAGCATCGTGGGCGTCTAAGTCAACAAAAGGACCACTTCCCATAGTTTCAACAAGTTGCTTGGAGTTAAGATTCAGCCCATTATAGAGAAAAGATATGATTTGTGCTGAATCAAATCCATGATGGGGGCATGAAGTAATTAACTCGTTGAAACGCTCATAACATCGATGAAATGGCTCATTTTCAGATTGTCTGAACGCTTGAATTTGAGCCTTTATGGAGATTGTTCGATGTGTTGGGAAGAATTTTTTGAGAAATCTCAATTACAACTCGTTCCAAGATGGAATTGAGCTTAGAGGTAAAGACCATATCCAGATCTTAGCTTTATCTTTGAGCGAGAAGGGGAAAAGTTTGAGGCGGATCACCTCTTGTGTGCAAGTTTGATCATTGAGAGTATCGCACACATCCTCAAATTCCCTAATGTAAAGATATGGCTTTTCAAAATCCATACCATGGTAATGAGGTAACATCTGGATCATCCCATTTTTGAAACGGAATTACCCGGCATTATACGGGAGTATAATGCATCCTGAAGTGACAGTGCACTCGGGATATAAGATTTATCTCAGCGGTCGGTATGGGGCCTCTTCCTCACCGGCGACTGCACTACCGTGTTGCGACATCTCTCTCTCACTTAATGACGCGACTCAGAATGTGTGCTCGGAGGTGTGTCCTAAGAAGTAAAACGGAGTGTTATTGGAGATTGAGTGTGACGGTGTAGGAGGTGGAATCCAGAACTGTGGGGCGTTAGGAGTGTGGGGGCTATCGGTGTCGTACTCAACAATTGGATTTTCGTGAATGCTGGTTGGAGTATTATGGGGTGTGGGAGTGAGTTCAGAATTTTGCATTAACAGAATCGGTTATCCCTATCGGTCCATACTCTAAGTCTTACACTCAAAGGACGTAATGGACCTTAACTATACCCTACTGGTCTTTATCAAGTTCCTACATAGGTATAATATCACTCCTAAGGTTCCCCTCCGAAGATGGAAATCGAATAAAACTGAACCAAAAAAAAGAGCCTAAATTATGTCTCGGTTGATCAATTGATGAATTTGGTCGATCCATCGATCGATCGACATTCATAGGTCGATCGATCGATCGAGCAGGTGCAGATTCGTCTTCCTCAATTTTTCACCATGTTAACCCCATCAAACACTCATTAAACCTTATGGAAAGTTCTCCCAACATAACCAATCATTAATCCTATGTATAGAGATCATTCTTAACGTAAAAACATTATTAAATCTTTATAGAATCACCTCAAGAATCATAAAAATCTAAATATCATTCACTATCCTATATATTTATGTTCTTTATATTTAATCATCACAACCCCATATTTAAATTTGTAGTAACAATCATATTTTCTCCTGATTTCAAGTCATCTACAGATATTAACACAACTACATGAAAAACTATCCCTAACATTCATTCAATTAATTCTTTTCTTCCAAGAATTATTCAAAAAAATCAAGTTATTTATAAATCCCTACTCATAAGTATAATAACTTCTATTCAATTTGAAAATAAACAACTTGCCTTAAGTTGGATGATCTGATTTCATGGGTTGATGTTCTTCCCCTCTAATCCTCACTCCTTATATGATTGGGATGCAAGAACCAAGTCCAATTTTTCAAGAACCCTTCTTAAGCTTTGATAATGATCCCTCCTTCTCCTCTAGTGGCTTCCCTTAGGTTTTTGTGATAATAACCCTAGCCTCACCCTTTAATCATCTCATATAAACTTGCAAATTTCATAGGTCCTTAATCTTCTATTTGCTAAATGATCGAAACGCCCTCAGTAGGTGTCGGTTTGGTCTAAAATTGACCCGTGACCCAAATTATACCCCTGAGTACACCATTCCAACTATTTCGACCCTTTATGAATCATTCGCGAGCTCTAAATTATCATTCGAGTCACTAAAATATATTTCTCAATTCTCACCTCAAAATAATCTACACACGACTATCGATGAGATAAAGTCAAATACGCACATATCACTTGTTATGCCGTATAACTCTAATCATCAATTATTTACTATTCACACTTAGTAAATATTATATCCTACTATTAATCAGTCTCCATCTCTCGAGTAATATTTGATAATCACATTTATCATTTAATCACATTAAATTACTTCATTTGCATAATTTAAATAAAACGTATTTTATTCAATTAATTCCTCAATTTAATTAAATCAGAAATACGCAGAAATACGGGGTGTTACAGATAACTTCTTTGGGTGTGAGGGTTATTATCACACACCATCCCCACTAACATACAGTTAACTGAATAATTGATAAAAACACATTTATTTTTTTAAAACAACCTAACACAAATTAAGACAATTTCAAGTTTTAAGTGCGGAATATTCAAAATCCAAACATTTTAAGAAGACCCAACTTAAATAAACTCCAAAGAAAACTAAGTTAATTTCAACAATTATATTATTCAAAAACTGACAAAACCATGCTACTATCCAAGTAACACTCTAGCCCTGACAATAGAAACTCCCAAAACCTGAAAAGGTAAACATATAAAACCGTGAGTTTAAGATGTCAGCAAATGTACTACATCTCTATATAGTAAAAATACCATATTAACATATTAGGTATATAAACATCTCCATATATGTTCCAAATAAGTCCATACACATATCCAAAGCTCAATATAGCCAACATCTCTAGCCCGTAGGCAGTAAACATATCCATGGGTTTCAATAACCCGCCATCTTTTGAATTTCATAGTAACCCAACATATCCTGACTTTTATAATCCACAACAACCCAAAATCTCTTGACTTTTAATAATCCATAACAACCCAACATCTCTTGACTTTTATAAAGCCATAACATCTCCATATAATACATACATATTATATCAATAATCAACCCAGTATGTGCACTCACCTTAGAAGTGTGATTACTTATTATTTCCCTTGTGAGATTGAGTCGTAGTCACCAACGGCATGTCAGAACCTAGCAATCCAATATAATCATTATTGTATAAAATATGATTTAACTTTCACAAACTTACTAATTTAACTAAAATATAACACACGTTCATATATTTCTCAACATTTATAATCAATTATAATTATCACAATCACTTCATTTAAGCATTATGAAATAATAACACTTTAAATGATAAAATATTATTAATCCTTGCTTATAAGATGTTAATATGGCACTAATTAGTTTAAAACTTACACTAATCATGCTTAAATAAATATTATAGAAATTCATATAGAAAATTATACCAATGTACTCCATAAGTTGAGTACAACAACTTTAGTTCTAGTAAACATATCCAATTATAAATAGATTAACCATTAAAAAAAATATTTGGTTAATATGGGACTTAATGAGTGACATATCAAATAATCCAAAAAATATAAAAAATTACATATTCACGTTCCTCTCGTGTCGCAACATAACTTTTGTTTTATGAGTCATATTTAATCTTACTTAGATAGCCATATAAAGCATACACAAGTTAATAGGGACCCGAAAATGCCCTAACACAAAATAAACTAATAATTAAAATTTAAACTGGTAGAAATTATGTACACAAATCAATAAATAACTTTAATTAAGGAATAATTACCTTCTTAAGTAATCTGGATTTTGTAGGATGTTTCTTTTGTAGAAAACCTAACTTTTCTAACTTTCCTTTTAAACTTTCTCCAAGCCTCTATTTTGTTTTCCTAACCATATCATCCATAAGGACATAAACACACATTATATAAATGAAACTACTTTAGCTTATTTTCATTTTCTACCAAATTCCCTTAATTTAGGCATAATTACACATCACCCTTCCACTTTATGTTATTATTACTAACATATCAAAATTAATTTTTTAAACTAACATATATTTAATTAAGAAATTTAAAATTACATAATCAACTATACTAATAATATATAAAACATATAGAATAATCATGTACTAATCCCATTTAATTGTGCAATAATTTACTTAATTCTACCAATATGAATATTAAACCATTTAAAGTGGCATGATAATTTTTGGAATGTCACAGTTATGTCCATAGGGAAACCGAGTGTCCTACTAAGCTAAGTAAGGAGGGAAATAAGACAAAGGCATACAGTGTTACCCTTAGTGATAGTGAATCAGAAGAGGAACTCTATTTTCCCATCGAGTGCAACTACACCGCATTCATGGCTGGTCATATGAGCCTAGATGAAAGTCTTACAATGAAGATAATTTTGTGCATGAAGGTTTCGAGGCCAAGTGTGAATATCAAGTGAGTGGTGAAGAAGAAGAAGAAGAAGAAGAAGAAGAAGAAGAAGAAGAAGAAGAAGGATGATGATGATGAGGAGGAGGAGGGGGAGGAGGAGAAGGATAGTGAACTTCACATTGACTTTAGAGAGTTGTATGCTGTAACCATGTAATTAAAAAGTCAAACTTAAAGTTGGATGATAAGTTGAAAGAAGTATCGTAGGGAATGATGAGAGTAAATTAATTGATGATCTTAGGGCACATGATAAGACTCTTAGGGAGAAACTCACATTTATTGAGGGGAGAGAGATAACCTTTATGGTTTGATGGATATTTTAAAGGACTTCCTAGTTTTTTAAGAGTCTCATCATTCACTCGAGTCTAGGATTATAGAGTTAGAGGGAAATATAAGGACTCGAGTCATGTCAAATTTTATTTGGAATCTAGATCAGAAAAGTTGAATAAAATGTTAGGCACCGTAAGAATCAAAGATGACCATTGTGGGATTTGCTTCAATAATCCAAATGCTTCTACTACTAAAGCTAAAATCATTCTTTTGAGAGTATCAATTATTTTTAGGGATATTAGAAATATTCGGGCTAAGGGTCACATTCCTCATGTCTACACTTGCACAGGTTGCAGTAGGAAAGCTCACCTTTGGCCTTTTTGTTTTGATCTTTAAAAAGGTTCTAACAAATCTAAGTCTAGGGTCGACAATGTATGGTGGTCATGTCCTTGGATCGTGTCCCCCCGTGGGTATACTGGTCATGGCTTCGGATCGTGACCCCCCATGGGTATGGTTGTCATGGCTTTGGACCGTGACCCACATCCTCCCATATGGGTAACGACTTTGGACCATGAGCTCCCATGGTATGGTGGTCACGACTTTAAACCGTTACCCACATCCTCCTCTATGGGTCACGGGTTTGGATCATGACCCATATGGGTTGTAACGGGGCAAAATCGTTACCATTGGCAATATATGGTGCAGTGAAACCCAAGAGCGTTACGTTATACCCATGTATCTTAGGAAATGTGATTTGGAGGCCTTACATGTTATACTTGTTTATTCTCGCATGATATCATATGATTCTTCCCATGCTATATTGTGTGAGTGAATGTGGTTGCGTGTTTCATACACTCTATTTTGTGATTCGTGATATATTTTTTTGCTAGTTGTATGATATTTTCAGTCTTTAGTATTTTGATTTTTACTTTATTAGGTCTTATTGAGAAAAATACAAAAATATTTTGTTTGTCTTTTTAGTTTGTTTTTCATTTAATGTCATAAAATGTTTAAAAACTCAAAAAGCTTTTTGTTTATGTTTTAGTTTTACACATTAACTGTGGTATATCGGTGTGTTTGAATCCACTTCATTCCATATATCCATGTGGCTTGAACATTTAATTATTATTTTCAATGCTTGAATTGTTCTTAATGATGCTTACATTGAGTTTTTGGATTCAGTTTGCGTATACTTCCGCACACACTTGGACGAGTTGTTTTGGTTTTTAACTTTGAACATTTGATTTTCTTAATGGATTCACTTTGGATATGCCTCCGTAAACACATGCATGAGCTCTTTTAGATTTAAACTTTATATGATACATGAGCTAAGTGAGGTGTTCTCCTATCAATCTTGCCATTTTACATATTTATGTGACTATGTGGAATTTGTGCATGCAAGAAACATTCCCCATGAGTTTATTGTTTTATTGAAAATATGAGTGTGAAGGGGAAAGGGCTATGAAAGGATAAATCTTTCTTACATGAAAGGACACCGTTAGTAAGAGACTGAAAATAAAGAGGCAAAACAAAAGATAAAATTTCCAAGGCCATATCTTTTCATTGATTCTTCAAAATAAATCGGTATCTTCAAAACGAGTGTAAGGACATAAATTTCCAATTGAGTCCCTCTTTGACTTAATTCCGTGAACAAAACTGTGTTTATAATATGTCATAGGGATATTTCATTTTGTCACGATCCCACTTGGTCTATGACGTATTGAAGAAATTGAAGACGTTGCGATAAAGCTTCAAATAATTAATCATGCCGAAGTTTAATTGGTGCAAGATTATTCGTCTTTAAGTTAATTGCATTCCGAGATCACACAGGTATGAATGCGTATAATTAATGGTGCTCGAAATTATTTTCATAAAAGATAAGGATGTAGTTTTTATAAAGAAAAATGTTTAAAATGTTTTTAAAGTGTTTTAAATGGTTTACACTACGTTTTATTCTGATAAGCTCGAAATAGAGTTTGACTTATTTGGATCTCCTTTAAAAAAACGTTTTTAACAAAAAGTCAAAAAGTCAAACTGACACACGGGCTCGTTCAAACGAGATGGTTATGTCGCACGAACGACGTGGCTTTGTCGTTCGAACGACACTATTTTCGAGGCGGTGCTTAATTCCTATTTAAAGCGTGTTTACATCAGAATTTCGTAAGTGTGCATTCTGGAAAAATAGTTTACGATCCAGTACGAGTTTTGCATATATTTTCTAAGGTTTACAAAGGTTAAACACATCCTTAATTTTTCAAAGATCCGAGTTATCATTCTTATATGCTTACATGATCTTTCTGCATCAAGAAGGTTTGTTCTACCATTGAACATCAGGGTTTTGCGGTGAAGAAAAGAGAAGGACTTCTTATTCGACATCGTAGACGTATCAAAGCCATTCGGTGGACACCGAGACATATGTGGACACGTGTGTTGTGGAAAGGTATCGTGGAAGACAGAATTTATGTGTCGGCACTATTGAAGAACGATAGAGTATCAGAAGGAGCGTCAAGACCCATAGGGATCGAATCATTAAGTAAGGCTAATCTGTCTTTGTAAAACCATTGTTCATAGTGATTGTCTGTCTTGGGCCATCCGAGGTTGTTTTCCCATTTTGGGGTTTTTCCTCGTACATCCGGCATTGTGAGTATTCTTTACTTTACTTTACTTGGTTTAATCACTTGATGCATGTTTAGGTTTAATCAAGATAAAATTGGTTTAAAGTAAAATTTGTTTTTTCACAACTTGGTTTGGTGCTAATTAAAAGTTGGATAATTTTTGGTGAAAATTGGTTTGATTTGAAACATACATAGGGACCAACCCTTCTTCAAATTGGTATCAGAGTTAGAAAACATATTTAATTTGTTTTGTGATCCCGTGTGTTTTTAAAGATGAATTTTGGAAATAACGAACTTTTTCAAACTCCTATTTTTTATGGCACTAATTACACTTATTGGAAGATGAGAATAAGAAGCGCATTAAAATCGATTGATGAGCGTGTGTGGCTAGAAGTTGAGAAAGGTTGAACACCCCCCCCTGTCACTATTTTAGGTGAGGTCACTAGTTTAAAGCCTGTCGAGTCATGGACCGAAACTGAACATAGACTTTCACAATATAATTCTAAGGGACTACACGTTATTTCTTCACATGTCACACCGAAAGAATATAATAGAATTATGATTTGTGAAGCATCAAAAGAGGATTGGGATATTTTTCCACTCACTCACGAGGTCACTAGCACGGTTAGGGCGTCAAATCTTCAAAATCTCACTACACAATTTGAGACCATTAGGATGTTAGAGAGTGAGACTTTTGATGATTTTTATGCTAGGTTGTCCAATAATGTCAACTCGTCATTTAACCTAGGTGAGAAAATTTCTGACAACCGTGTCATTAAGAAAATCCTTAGGTCGTTGACTAGTAGGTTTGATGCGAAAGTGACCATTTTAAACTCCTTGGGTAAGTTAGAGTCAATGAAACTAGAAGAGATTGTAGGTGACTTACAAACCTATGAAATCAACATGATTACCTCCAAGAAAGTTCCTAAGAAAGAAAAGGGTATTTCTTTGAAAATCCGGAAGGAGGAAATTAAAGTTTCGGATTCCGATTCCGATTTTGAGGATGTTGCTTTGTTGGCAAAGAAATTTTAAAAATTTATTAAGTTTCAAAAGCAATCGAAAAATGCCAAGAAATTTGAAAAATTCAAGAACAACAAAGTGGATCCCACCTCTAAGGATAAGTTTGAGAAGCCTAAGAGAGATGAGTCAGATAAGTGTTTTGGGTGTGAGGGGTACGGTCACAAAGTTAAGGAGTGTCCCACTAGACTTAAGAAAGAGGGCAAGCAACCCATTGTCTATAGTGCCACCTTAAGTGATGGTGATCTGGAAGAGGGAGAGAGTTCCCCTATTTATCATAACTTTGTTGCATTTATGGCATGTTATGTGAGCGATGAAGATTCTCATGTAAATGACACTTCCGAGGAGGTTTTGAGTAAATCCCATGTTAGTGAGGGATAAGAGAGTGACGAGGAGGAGATAGATGTGAAAGAATTGCAAGTTTCATTTAATGAGTTGTATGCCGAGACTATGAAAATGAAAAAGGCAAATGCAAAATTGCAAGCTAAGTTGAATGAGCATGCCATAGAAAATAATGATAGTTTGATTGAGGATCTTAGGGCACGAGAGAAGACTATTAGGGAGAAATTAGAGTATGTTGAGAGAGATAATCTCCGTGGTTTGATGGAGTCTTTGAAAAAGGATATTTTAGCATTTGAGGAGTCTAGGCGTTTGCTCGAGTATATGATTAGTGAGTTGGAGAAGAGTTTGAGAGACTCGTCAAGAGTTAAGTTTGATTTGGAGGCTAGGTCGGAGAGGTTAGATAAGATCTTAAGCACCATCCAAATTAAGGGAGATAGGGGTGGTATAGGTTTTGATAAGAGAGTTGTTCCCATTCCCCCCGCACGTGTGAGAAACACTAGGAAGGTTAGAAAAGGTCCACATGTAGGTAATCATTCCAACCATCGCTAATCTTGCACGTTTTGTGGTAGGAAAGGTCACCTTAGGCATTATTGTTACGACCTTAGAAAAGCTCCTAGGAAGTTTAGGAATAAATTTGCCCCGGTTCCCAAAACCCCCATGCGTCGTTTTACACCTACTTGGGTTATCGGATTTAGTGGCTTTAGGAATTAAACTTCATGATTCTCGTTTGGGTGCACTTGATTCTTCCCATGCTAAATCTAAAGGATGATAGTGTTGCCGTGTTTGTCATATGCTAATGCTTCATGATTTATTCATTGCTAGTATAATGACTTGTTTACCATTTTGTATTATAGTTTTCATTTGTTTGAGTCCTATTGAAAAATACAAAAAGATTTTGTTTTTGAGAAAAACTTTTGAAAACCCTAAAAGATTTTGCTTTTATTTGAGTCAAAATATGTTTGAAAAGAAAAAAATATTTTTGGTTTTTATTTTTAAGTTTACATGTTTGATGTGGCATATTGGTGTGCTTGGACCCCCCGTTTCATTATCCATGTAGCTAGGACATTTGGTCATTATTATCGATGCGTAGAATGATCTGAACCATTGTTTATATGGGGTTGTTTTGAAGTTGATATGCATTTTTATTCGACTTTGTATATATGCCAACATTGCACACATGCACGAGTTTATATGGATGTTTAACTTCTCTTGCATATTTGAAAATGGTGAGGCTTTCTTATCTCAATCTTGTCATATATGCATAAGTAGACTTAAGGAGAAGCGTGAATGTAAGAACCGTTTACCGTGAGGTTTTGAATTGGTACTTAATTGAAAAAATAAGTGATTCACGGGAAAGGGTTGCGAGAGTTCAAAATTAACTCGTCATGAAAGCCACCATTTAAAAGAGCCCAAAAGAAAATGCAATATGCTAAGAAAAGGGCCAAATTAGTTTAGTTCATTCCAAAGAAAATATGATATTATTGAGGGAGTTTTTATGGGTTAAAAATTTAAACGGGTTTGCACAACTAATCCTAATGTTGAAACATTGCAATATTGACGCTATTGTTGTAGAATCATCAAAATTTTGGATTTGTGTGAATGTAGTATTTTTAGTTCATTAAGCTCACACTTTAATTGTCATATGGCTATGATAAAGTTTGATGATTTATCGCTATCAATTAGAGCTTCTTGATCGTTTCGATGTGTTGGAATTGTGACTCATTTGTTGTAGTTCACGACTATTCCTTCCATGTACATGTTTGAGCACATTGATACTATGTTTGCATGTAACTCGCATTGTTAGTTTTTATGCGTATTTTGCTTCGTGTTAAAAGCTTTATGTTTTAGCACTATTTTGCTGCTGTTAGGCCCTTCCTGGAATTTTTTTGTGGAAATTTTTTCACTGGGCAATTATTTATAATAATTTGCGAATTCTGGGAAATTTTGGCAGGTCGTGAGAAGTCGTTCAAACGACATCTCCATGTCGCGCGAACGACATCTGTCCTTCGTTCGAGTGACGCCCTCATCTCATTTGAGTGACGTCCATGGCTCGTTTGAACGACAGTCTGGGTTTTTGCTTCTACTTATTTTGCAGTCCTCTGGTTCAAATTGTGATATTTTTGGTACTGCTGGAAGTTTTCTGGACTAATTGGTTTATATGCAGGTTCTATTATCTTCAAAATTGGTATTTTGCATATGATTTCGTTTATCACACCTGATTAGATTGCTATTCTCTTTGTGTGATTCTTGGTTTACTAGCTATGGATTTTTCATCTCTTGATCATATTTAGCTAGTTGTTTCATGATTATCTAGCGATTTCAAATCTCAAATTGGTATATTCTCATGCTAGACATTTTTTTCTTGGTTTATCTTTTCACCGGGTTGTCTATTCGAGAGAAAAAGGGGGAGTGATGTATGTGATGTAAGGGAGATTTATTGAGCATGTTTGTGATTACATATTTTATCATTGGTATTACAAATTTGTAGTTCAAATTGGTATCAGTTTCGCATTCATCAAATTGGTATCATATTGCTCAATTGTTTAACAAATGATTTTTCTGAGTTTATTCATCTTGGTATCTATTGTTAAATTGGTATCATTTGGATATATATTTGTTTCATTTGTTCCTCCATACTTCACTGGGTATTTATTTATCTATTTAAAGTGTAGGTATGCTTCAGCGATTCGAGATTTCAAGTCTACATCACATTTAGACATTTTATGCTTGCCAGTGCTACATATACTAGTCCGTGTCCTGTA